>CM046428.1:24331749-25531749 GCA_025506505.1 Flaveria sonorensis
AAGTGCAGCAGCCCATACTTTCATTTTCTCACACACTTCGGCTGAAAAAGGAAAGAAGAAGCTGCAACCATTTCTAGAGAGAGAAAAAAGAAGATCTTCAAGAATGTGAGGTTTCCTAGTGTTTTCTTCTCAGTTTTCAGTGGGTTTGAACTTCTGGACCGATCTTTATGTGTTTTCTTTGTGTTTGGCAGCTTGTTTTTGTGTGTTTTAGTTCTACAACTCCAGGTAGCTCTCGGGTTTGAAGAGTTTTCACTCGAAAGCTGTTAGAGGTGAGTTTTAGATCCTTTCTTTTACATTTTTCTACTTGTTTGGGGCTGGTATGCATATTAAACTGTTATTTTCTGCTCAAACTATGTATTTTCCATGAATGGCACCTGAAAATTTATGTATGTGTGTTTGTGTGAGTGTTGTGATGTTGGGTTGATGTTTAGTATGTTTTAAGTGTGTAATATATTAGATCTATGCTAAGTATAAGTTAGAATGATGTTTGGGAACTGGAAAATATAGATGATGCATTGCAGGTGATAATTATAGTGTCCGCTGTGGACACTTAGGATTTGCGTGGTGTCCGTTGTGGACTTGGTACGTCCTCTATGGACACTTAGAAATATTTTGCATGTGTCCGCTGTGGACTTGGTACGTCCGCTGTGGACACTTAGAAATATTTTGCATGTGTCCGCTGTGGATATTGGCTGTCCACTATGGACACTTAGAAGAATCATGCATGTGTCCACTGTGGACTTTACACGTCCGTTGTGGACACTTAGAAAAATTGTGCTTGTTGTCCGTTGTGGACTTTACACGTCCGCTGTGGACAGTTAGACAAATTTTGCATTTTGTCCGCTGTGGACTTTACACGTCCTCTGTGAACACTTAGGAATTTTTATGATTGTCCGCTGTGAATTTGTTCATCTGCTGTGGAATTTGTTCATCCGCTGTGGACTTTGTTCATCCGCTGAGAACACTTGGTAAATTTTATGAACTATCCGCGTGCTGTGGACTTTGTTCATACGCTATGGATACTTAGAATATTTTGGCCATACGCTGTGGACTTTGGCTGTCCGCTGTGGACTTTGGCTGTCCGCTGTGAACACTTAAAAAACTTTAAGCCATTCGCTGTAAGTTTGTTCATGCGCTGTAGACACTTAGAAATTTTTTGAAATTTTGGGAAATAGAATTTAGTGTTAAGTCTTGAGATTTTATGGTGGTTTATGCCTGTTGATGTTATGTATGCTTGAGGGTTGTTATTGATGTTCCATATTACGTATTATGATGTGACTTTACGTGGTGTGATATGTGCTTATGTACGTAAAGTATTAATGTAAAGAAAGTGAAAGATAAAGATAATAAAAAGTGGAACGTAATCAATGAATGAAAGTCTTGCAAGCAAAATGAATGGAGCTTCACAGCCATTGGGTTGTTAGCTCAACTGTGTGCGGTTTAGCTAACCCATGAGGATGCAAACAGGGGTCAATCTTTGTGACTGACTAATATGTACGAAACGGGACCCTTTTCGCTTGCCCCGGTACTGGAGTCAGCTTCTTGCACAATGTTAGGGGTCTATTTATAGACTTCGGCCCAGTACCAGCTTCGTGCATAATGTTTGGGGTATAGCATACGACATTGGTCTAGATGAAAGTGAAAGATAATAAAGTACGAAACGAACGATTATCAACGATGATGAAAGATAATAAATGATTATTGTCAAGATGTACATATGATGTGTGATCACAAACGAAAGTAAAAGAAAGGTTTTTATTAAAAGTAAAGTATTTTATTATTATAAACTAGAACTCACTCAGCGTTGCTGATTTTTATATGCATATCAGTTGACAGGTAATCGATGATGTTGGGGAGGTGTAGGCATGGATGCATAAGCTAATGGGGACAATTCAAGTCTGGCATCCATATTTTGAATATGTTAATGTATTAATACAATTTTTGAGGTTGTAAACGAAATGATATGATAATTGACATGTTTTTATTTATTAATGAAAAGTTAAATTTCCGCTGCAAAATGAGATGTTTTATATTATTTATACAATGATTGACCAACTGTAAGTGTCTCGGGAACGGGTTCTTACAGTTTTACACTCTCTACAGAAAATATGCTAAGTGTAAAATCTTTCGAAGCCAAATTCCAAATCTTCCGAAGCCAAAGATGAAATCTTTCGAAGCTTCAGAGACAAAGTCTTCCGAAACTTCAGAGACAAAGTCTTCCGAAACTTCAGAGACAAAGTCTTCTGAAGCCAATTTTTTGTGAAGACTTATTTCTTCCAAAGAAAGAGAAGACATGCTTTCTCTGATCTACTTTTTCATAAGAACGACACACTTTTCGCTGCAACTCTGAAGACTCACCAACTTATACTAGTTGGTGAAAAGTCCATGCTTTTGTAAACTGTAGACTAAGGTCTTTGGTCTGTAACTTCTTACTTTGTACATGTTAACCTTTTTATATTAGAAAAGGATGTGAGCTATGGCATGTCATAGTCACTAGTCAAAAGGCAATCTGCCTTTTGACTCTAGATTGATCTTGTTGTCTAGATTAGTGTTTCCAATTATCTTTCACAGTATTGACGGTTGTAGGATGTAGTATAAAGTATATCAGGTCCTTGTAATTCTTTTATGCTTTATAACACTTGTAATAGAACTTGAGAGCAATATACAGCATCCTTAAAAACCATATTTCTCTGTTCTTGTTCTTAGTTCTGTCTCATTACTTACTTGTGTTCTTAGTATCATCTCACATAAACCCGGTTCCCCATTTGATCTGTTAAGTGTTCTAAAACTCTTCTCATTGTGAGACTGATTGTATTGACCACCCTTTACAAGGTCCTGCAATTAGTATCAGAGCTTTTTAGGCTCTTGATTGTAAGATCTCACTATCTTAAATCCTTTCAGTTTCAAAAAATACTTAACATCTCAAATGGCAGCTATCACAAAGGCTGATATGAAAAATGGTACTATGACAAAGTCTCCACTGATCACTCCTGATGACTTTGACACTTGGTTCCAAAGATTGGAAGGCTTCATCAAGTCTCAAGACTCCAGGATGTTGGGATCTGTTGTCTATGGACCTCATGTACCATCTACCCCTTCAGCTGTTGTTGGTGGTGGTATGATACCAAAGGAAATGGATGATTATTTTGATGAAGACTGGAAGAAGGTTGACATACATCAGAAGGCCATGACCGCCCTCCAAACTACTCTTCCAAACTCTATCTACAAAGGCTTCAAGAAGTGTAAGGCTGCCTAGCAACTATGGGATGCACTGAAGCTAATGTATGAGGGGTCAAATGAAGCAAAAGAGAACAAGAAGGACCTCTTAAAGCAGCAGTTTAAGAACTTCACCTTCAAGAAAGGTGAAACCATGACTCAATAGTACTTCAGGTATGTTGAGATTGTGGATACTCTAATGGATGTTGGAGTAACTCTTGAGAACATGGAAATTGTGAGGAAGTTCATGTCCTCTCTTCCCAGATATGGACACACTATTGTGTGGTCATTAAGAGGACTGAGAACCTCTAGACCCTTACTCTCACTGAGTTGTATGGTATCCTCAGTGGCTACCAGATGGAGATAAACATGCAAAATCCATCTAGTAACTCCAACAACCAGCAGAGTTTAGCCCTTCATGTGGTTGAAAGATATTGCAGAGAACCACATCATCATCTCATCTGCTACCCTGACAACTCACAAAAGGGTCCTTTCATCACCTTCTCGGAGACACCAAGAGAGAGCTACATCCATGGAAGCCCATTCCAAGAGACAAGCTCTTTACAAGCCTTTATGTCTACTAATGAAAGCACATGCAACTTTCTCTTTACCCTTGAAGACCTGGACTGTATCCATCTAGATGATCTGGAGTACATGAAAATAGTCCAGCAGATGGCTCTTCTCACTCATAGAGCCAAGAAGTTTTACAAGAGGATAAGGAGGAAGTTTCCTAGCAATACAGCTAGTAGAAAGTTTGGGGTGGACAAAAGCAAAGTAAAGTGTTACAACTGTAACCAAATGGGATGATTCTGAGAAGAGTGAAGAAGATCATCCTAAGAAGGGTCACTATTCTCCTAAGGAGAGAAAAGAATATGGAATGACCAAGTCTAAGAGGAAGAACTTGATTAGGAGGGAAAAGATAAAGTCAAAGAAGGCTCAAGAGATCAAGGCCACTTTAAACTCTAAGCAGAAACAAGTGTTTATCTTTGCAGGATTTGAAGTGGTGAAGGCTGAAGACTCAACTATGAACTCTAATACCAGGAGTTCTAGTTCATGTCAAAATCATTCCAGCAAAGAGAAAAAGGTTGATCAGCTATGTACCACTGCTACACAGCCTGAACCATCTAGTTCCAAGAGCAAGCCTCTCCCTAAGAAGCTTGCTGCATCATCTATGAAGATGAAGATGAAGGTGGAAAGTGATCAAGTTCAGTCTTTCTCTCAAAAGAAGACTCTTAGAAGGAAGCAAATGGACTGCATCATGTGTGGTAGTACTTCTCATCTTGCTAAGGATTGCATTTACAATCCTAAAAGTACTATTCACATGATCAAAGAGAAAACTTCTGAGAAGAAGAAGGAAAAACTAGCTTCGGAAGGAAAATCTTTTTCCTTCGGAAGCTCCAAGGTGAAAAAGAAGACAAGTGAAAACTTGCCTTTGGAAGAAAATTTGGTCTCGAAAGAAAGGAATGCTTCCAAAGTACTAAAGCCTGCTGCAGTGAAAGCAAGATCTTCCGAAGGTCCAGTCTCCAAAAATTCAGAAGTTGTTAAAACTTCCGAGGTGTTGAAGGTCAAGTCCAATCTTTCAAAGATGGTGTGGAAGATGAAGAAAGACCATGTGACTGAAAGTTCTTCATCAACAACAGCTAATGATCCTTAAAGCTTGACATAGGATCAGTTACTGTTACATTGTCTTCAGATCACTTTGAAAATCCCAAGACCAATGAGGCTTGGGTTTCCAAATGTAACTAACCACTTCTTTCTTGTGCAGGAATATCTAAAGACTAAGAAAAATGTATGGATCATTGATAGTGGTTGTTCCAGGCACATGACTGGCAATGGTTCTCTACTTCAATATTTTGAGAAAATTGATGGAGGGCCAGTTGTTTTTGGAGGAGATGCTGGAGGTTACAGTACAGGAAGGGGCATGGTCACAAATGGTAAGCTCAACATTGAAAAGGTAAATTTTTTCAAAGAGCTTTGGTACAATCTACTGAGTGTATCCCAATTTTATGATCAGAGACACAACATACTTTTTACTAAGCATGAGTGCATTGTTCTCAAGCCCGGGGTGGTCATTCCTCAAGAGCATATCCTGCTCAGAGCCCCCGATAAAGGGAATATGTACAAGATGGACTTACAGGAAACATCTCTCTCAGGAGAAGTTTCTTGCTTTCTATCAAAAGCAAATAATGATGAGTCTTTCCTCTGGCATAAAAGAATGTGCCATGTAAACTTTATAAATATGAATAAATTAATGGTTCTCTACTTCAATATTTTGAGAAAAATTGATGGAGGGCTAGTTGTTTTTGGAGGAGATGCTGGAGGTTACATTACAGGAAGGGGCATGGTCACAAATGGTAAGCTCAACATTGAAAAGGTAAATTTTTTCAAAGAGCTTTGGTACAATCTACTGAGTGTATCCCAATTTTATGATCAGAGACACTACATACTTTTTACTAAGCATGAGTGCATTGTTCTCAAGCCCGGGGTGGTCATTCCTCAAGAGCATATCCTGCTCAGAGCCCCCGATAAAGGGAATATGTACAAGATGGACTTACAGGAAACATCTCTCTCAGGAGAAGTTTCTTGCTTTCTATCAAAAGCAAATAATGATGAGTCTTTCCTCTGGCATAAAAGAATGTGCCATGTAAACTTTATAAATATGAATAAATTAATTAAGAACAATTTGGTAACTAGAATACCAAAGAAAGAGTTTACAAGTGATGACCACTGTGTTGCATGCCTGAAAAGGAAGCAACATAAAGTGTCCCACAAGCCAAAGGAAAGAAACTCTATCACTACTCCCCTACACTTATTACATATGGATCTCTTTGGGCCCATAGTGTAATGAGTTTAGAAAGTACCTTATATTGTTTGGTGATCACAGATGATTTCACAAGATTCACTTGGGTCTTTTTTCTTAGAACTAAGGATGAGACTCCTGAGATCTTGAAGAACTTCATTCTAAAAAAAATTGAGAATCAATCTGATCACAAGGTCAAGACCATAAGATGTGATCAAGGAACAGAATTTAAGAACCAAATCCTTGATTTATTTTGTGATGAAAAAGGTATTACAAGAAAATATAATGCATCCAGGACTCCTTAACAAAATGGTGTTGCTAATAGGAGAAATATGACACTTATTGAGGCTGCAAGAACCATGTTGTATGACTCTAAACTGCCCATCACCTTCTGGGCAGAGGCAGTCGACACATCCTGCTATGTGTAGAACAGAGTTTACTGGTTAAGACTCATGGTAAGACTCCTTATGAGCAGTGGCAGAAAAGGAGACCATTCATTGGTTTCCTCAGGTCATTTGGATGTCCTTGCACCATTTTGGATACCAAAGATCAGGTAGCCAAATTTGCTGAGAAATCAGATGATGAATACTTTATTGGATACTCTTCCCAAGCTAAGGCTTATAGAGTATACAATCTCAGAACCAGAGTAGTTGAGGAGTCAGCCAATGTGACCTTCAATGAGCACACACCCAGTGTGAAAGGTTTTAGTTCTGATTGGCTATTTGATCTTAATTTAGTTACCAACTGTTTTAACAAGTCTTGTGAGAATGTTTTAGGATCTACAGATAACTTATCAACAGGAGATCCTGACCCAAGATTTGAACTGAGAAGACCAAGCAAGAATACTACTTCAGCTCTAGTGGTAACTAACCCTGCAAGTGAAGATCCTATCAGCATAAACATGACAAATTCAGCTGATACATCTGAGATTCCTACAAATTCCAGCTCAGAGGTTCAAAACTCAGGTGAAGGAGCTTCAAATGTTAGAGGAAATAGAGGTGGTGATAGTGATCAAGAATTTCTTGATGCTGATAACCACTCCAAGAAGAGAACATAAATGATGTCACACACTCATTGGATTAAGCCTCTCTTGATAAGTGTGCTGATGTGGTGTGTGATACTCCATTGCTAGACTTGAATTTCTCTAATTTAGATCATTCCAATCAACTTGTTGTGATCCCTCAATTCAGGATCCACAAGTCACACCCCACCACAAATATCATTGGAACTGTTGATACAGGGGTCAGAACAAGAGGACAAACCCATGACAAAAATGTTGGTCTATACTCATGCTTCTTGTCCCAGATAGAGCCAAAGAAAGTTGATGAGGCTTTGAAGGATAATAAAGGACTTGTCATCAAGAACAAGGCCATGATAGCCAAATGGGAAATGATTCAAATGGAGTAACCATTGGATTGGGTGATTCGAATGGATCAGTTTCATGGGTCAATTTGATCCAGGGAATTAACCCATGATCCGGTCAACCACATCACCACCACTTACTACCTATGTTCTTTTTAATTCACATATTTATTTTATTTCCACTTATTTTCATTTGTTTCAATTCACTTGTTGAATTCCCTAAAATTTAGTAGTGGGGCTCCTATGTTTAGACCCATGTTCTAGTTATTGATTTCCTATGTAAACCCAGAAGAATGAATGAAAAGGGCAGACTCTTTTACTGCAAAATTCTATTGTTTTTCCTCTTTGAGAATCGCAATATTCACTGCTAGCCTAATTCTGGCAGATTAGGTGGTGTTCTATGAAACCTTGTTGATTCCCGTGGTATCATTCTATAGCGGAGTTCAACCGGGTTGCCCAACGATTAGCTAGGGTGGTGAATTCTATATCCCGGAGCTAACCGTTGTTATTTTCAACAATTTAAGTCTCTGGATATCATTTGGTATCAGAGCACAGGTTGTAAATCTGAAACCCTACCCAAAGACGTTTCCAAAAGAAACTCGTTTTACCCCAGTAATGGATACACGTAGTAGCGCCGATTTGAAGAAGAAAATTGAAGCCCTTGAAGCGGAGAAGAAAGAAATGTCTTAGCGAATGCGTCTGATGGAAGAGCAGATCAAAGAATTATCTATTTCCGGCCAAAAATCTGGAGTTGGCGGTGAATCTGATGGTGACAAAAATGAATCGCCGCTCAAAAGAAACGACATCAAGGTGGACATTCCTAAATACGAAGGTAGACTTGATCCAGATGAGTTTGTGGAATGGTTGAACACTGTTGAAAGGGTGTTTGATTATAAACAAACTACTGAAGAAAATCAAGTGAAGGTTGAAGCCTTGAAGCTACGCAAGTATGCCTCCACCTGGTGGTCAAATACTTGTGTAAAATGAGAACGGTTGGGTAAGGATAAGGTGAAAACATGGCTAAGATGAAGAAGTTGCTGAAACAAAAATTCCTTCCCACCCACTATCTACAAACCAGTTTTTCTCAACTGCATAATCTCAAACAAACCGGGCGACCCGCCGAAGAGTATACTCGGGATTTTGAGCACCTATTGATGAAGTGTGATCTTCCTGAAGATGAACCCCAAACACTGGTTTGCTATCTGGGAGGATTGGATGCACAAGTAGCAAATGTTGTTGAACTATATCCTTATACAACCCTAGAAGAGTTGGCCATGCTAACCTATAAGGTTGATTCACAATAGAGGACCAAAAGCAAGATGGAACCTACTCGGTACACACCAAAAACCGCAACTTAGCCTAAAACCACTCCCAATCCTCGACCCAATACCCCGCTTGAACCCAACCCCAACCCAGCCAAACCCTTACCACGTCGTTGTTTTAGATGCCAAGGTCTTGGTCATATTGCGTCCGAATGCCCTAATAAAAGGATTGTTACATTGGCTGACCTTGAAGAGGTGGAAGAACCATTGGATACGGTTGCTGAGATAGTTAACAATGATGTAGAGGTAGAGGAGTTGGGACCAGATGAAGGAAACTGTCTTGTTGTTCGGCGCACACTCACCAACAGCCTTGTTCAGGAGGAGAACCTGCAACGAGAAGCCATTTTTCACACCAGATGCACTGTTCGAGATCGGGTGTGCACTATCATTATTTATGGGGGAAGTTGTGCCAATGTAGCCTCCCAAACTCTCATTACTAAGTTTAATTTAAACCCGGAACCGTATCCTGACCCTTACACGATTCAATGGCTGAACCCAGATAAAGGACTTCATGTTTCTCACTGCATTTTACTTTCCCTCAGCATTGGTAAGAAGTATGTAAATGATATCTGGTGTGATGTAATACCCATGAATGCCTGTGATATCCTCCTTGGCCGACCCTGGTTATTCGACCGACGAGTAATGCATGATGGATATCGTAATACCTACTCCTTTATCTATGGAAAACACCGAATCATGTTAACTCCCATGTCACCAAAAACCCTTAACCCTAAACCGCCTGTTTCCCTAAGTACCTTACTCAAATCTGCCCAGCGTGAGTTCTCATTACAAACGGAACTTATATTGATGAACCTTGATGATGATGAAGACCCTCCACCTGTTACCCCACACACACCAGTCCAACCTTTGCTTGAATCCTTTTCCTATGTGTTTCCTTCAGAAATCCCCCCCAGTTTACCACCTATCCGAGTCATCCAACACAAAATAGACTTTATACCCGGTTCGGTACTTCCGAACAAACCAGCCTATCGCTCCAACCCCCAAGAAACTCTTGAAATCCAAAAACAGGTGGATGGTTTATTGGCTAAAGGACTTATTCGAGAGTCCTTGAGCCCCTGTGTTATTCCAACTTTACTTGTTCCAAAGAAAAATAGTGAATGGCGGATGTGTGTAAACAGCAGGGCCATTAACAAGATCACCATTAAATATCGTTTCCCTATACTCCGGTTGAATGACATGCTTGATGAACTACACGGGTCGTTTGTGTTTTCTAAGATTGATCTGCGAAGTGGTTATCACCAGATTCGAGTAATTGAAGGAGATGAATGGAAAACCGCCTTCAAAACAAAGGAGGGTTTGTATGAATGGCTTGTTATGCCTTTTGGGCTATCAAATGCTCCAAGTACATTTATGCGGCTAATGAATCATATCTTAAAGCCTTTTCTGAAAAGATTTGTAGTCGTATACTTTGATGACATTCTTGTGTACAGTCGGACGAAAGAAGAACACTTCCAGAATTTAAAGAAGTTATTTAAAGTGCTGGAATGTGAGAGGCTATATGGTAACACCGAAAAATGTGAGTTTTTTACTAACCAAGTCTCTTTTCTTGGTTATCTGGTGTCATCACAGGGAATACAGGTCGATGAGCGTAAAGTGCAGGCAATTAAGGATTGGCCTACCCCTACCACTATCCAGCAGATTTGTAGTTTCCATGGGCTCGGATCTTTTTACAGGCGTTTCGTGAAGAATTTCAGTTCCATCGTCGCTCCCATGACTGAACTCACGAAACTAAACATTTTGAGTGGAATGAGCAGGCACAAGTTGCGTTTGAGGAACTCAAATCGCAGCTTTCTACCACTCCAGTTTTGGCTCTGCCTTGTTTTGATGAAGTGTTTGAGGTTGAATGTGACACATCTGGTGTTGGAATTGGTGCAGTTTTAACCCAAAAGGGACGCCCACTAGCTTATTTCAGCGAGAAATTTAATGACACAAAGAGGCGCTATTCCACCTATGACAAAGAATTTTATGCTATTGTGCCTCGATCATTGGCAACATTACTTGATCTCCAAAGAATTTATTCTCCACTCTGATCATGAAGCCTTGAAGTTCATACAAGCTCAACACAAGTTACAGCCTCGGCATGCTAAATGGGTCGAATTCATTAAAAATTTCAATTTTTCCATCCGTCATAAGTCAGGGAAGTTGAATAAAGCTGCTGATGCCCTTTCGCGCAAACACCTATTGTTGCAGCAGTTAACTCCTAGAGTCTTGGGTTTTGATTTGATAAAGCATGTGTATGAAAAAGATTCTGATTTTGGGGAGATATTCTCACGTTGCCAACAACTGTTAAAGATTATCACTTAGTCGACGGATTCCTTTTCAAGAACTCTCGTCTTTGTATCCCCAGGCATAGTTTGCGTGTCACCTTGATCAAGGAAGCCCATGAGGGTGGCTTAACTGGTCACGTTGGATCGAATAAGACGATCATCATTCTTAATCATCATTTTTTCTGGCCCAAACTTGCTCGAGATGTTGAACACTTGGTACAACGCTGCACTACTTGCCACACAACAAAAAGTCGATCCTCTCCACATGGTTTATATAAGCCTCTACCAGTTCCCATTGTCCCTTGGGTCGATTTAAGTATTTATTTCATCACCGGGCTCCCTCGTACTCAACGACACAAGGACTCGATAATGGTTGTGGTTGACAGGTTCTCCAAGATGGCTCACTTTGTTGCTTGCCACACGCCATACGATGCTGTTCAGGTTGCTAATCTTTATTTTAAGGAGATTGTTTGTCTACACAGTATCCCTAAATCCTTGGTGAGTGATCGGGATGTCAAGTTTCTCAGCCATTTTTGGATTACTTTGTGGAAGAAGATGGGTACGAAGCTCAAGTTTAGTACCACAAGTCACCCTCAAACTGACGGGCAAACTGAAGTCACCAACAGGACTTTGGGCACTCTACTGCGCAGCCTCATCAAAGCTAATCTCAAGCAGTGGGATGAGCTATTAGCACACACTGATTTTGCCTACAACCGAGCACCCAGTAAGACTACGGGGCTCATCCCTTTTGAAGTTGTGTATGGCCTTAATCCACTTACCCCTGTTGATTTGACAGTCCTAGATACAACCCAAAAGTTTAGTTATGATGCTGCTATGATGGCTGCCAAAATTAAGTCTCTCCATGAGCAAGTTCACACATGAATTACCAAAGTCAATGAGCAGGTAAAACGTCGTGTTGATCGGGGCATAAAACGTGTTTGTTTTCAGCTCGGAGATCTTGTTTGGATTCACCTACGCAAGGAATGATTTCTTAACAAACAAAAGTCAAAGCTTAGTCCTCGTTCAGATGGGCCTTTTTGAGTTTCTGCCAAAATCAATGACAATGTTTACAAGATTGACTTACCGGGTGATAGCAATGTACCCATTGCGTTCAATGTTGCTGATTTACAGCCATATTTTAATCCGGAAGAGTCAATACCAAGTTTGAAGGCAAACTTTTCTTTAGAATGGGAGGATGATAGCCAAATAGGAAATGATTCAAATGGAGTAATCGTTGGATTGGGTGATTCGAATAGATCATTTTCATGGGTCAATTTGATCCAGGGAATTGACCCATGATCCGGTCAACCACATCACCACCACTTACTACCCATGTTCTTTTTAATTCACATGTTTATTTTATTTCCACTTATTTTTGTTTGTTTTAATTCAGTTTTTGAATTCCCTAAAATTTAGTAGTGGGGCTCCCATGTTTAGACCCATGTTCTAGTTATTGATTTCCTATGTAAACCCAGAAGAATGAATGAAAAGGGCAGACTCTTTTACTGCAAAATTCTATTGTTTTTCCTCTTTGAGAATTACAATATTCACTGCTAGCCTAATTCTGGCAGATTAGGTGGTGTTCTGTGAAATCTTGTTAATTCCCGTGGTTTTATTCTGTAGCGGAGTTCAACCGGGTTGCCTAACGATTAGCTAGGGTGGTGAATTCTGTATCCCAGAGCTAACCATTGCCTTTATTTCCCACATTCCTATCGTTATTTTCAACAATTTAAGTCTCTGGATATCAGGCCAGACTAGTTGTTCAAGGATACACACAAGAAGAGGGAATCGACTACACAAATGTTTTTGCTCCTATGGTAAGACTTGAAGCTGTAAGAATATTCTTGGCTTTTGCTACATCTAAGGATTTCAAGGTCAACCAACTTGATGTCAAGTGTGCTTTTCTATATGGGGTGATTGATGAAGAGGTGTATGTCAAACAACCACCTGGCTTTGCAGACCCAGATCATCCTGATTATGTCTCCAAGCTTGATAAAGCTCTTTATGGGCTGCACCAAGCTCCAAGAAAGTGGTATGAGACACTATCTCAGTATCTCTGTCAACATGGCTACAAGAGAGGTACTATAGATGGAACTCTCTTCATCAAAGGAACAGGGAATGACTTAATGCTGGTTCAAGTATATGTAGATGACATTATCTCAGGTCAACTAATCCAAAGCTCTGCAAAAACTTTGGGAGGCTGATGAAGAATATGTTTGAAATGAGTTCCATGGGGGAACTTAATTTCTTTTTGGGAATTCAAGTGAAGCAAGTTGACAATGGCATCTTCATAAGTCAGTAAAAGTATGTACAAGACATACTTACAAGATTCAACATGACTGAATGTAAGGTTGCTAAGACACCCATAGCCAGAAACCACTCCTTTGGACCAGATCTTGAGGGGGAGTGTGTGGATGAACATCTTTATAGGGCTATGATTGGGTCTTTTATGTATCTTACAGCCAGCAGGCCTGATATCATGTTTGCCACATGCATTTGTGCAATATATCAAGCCAACCCCAAGATGTCACACCTGGTTGTCAAGAGGATTCTTAGATATCTCAAATGTGCTCCCAAGCTTGGCCTTTGGTATTAAAAGAATTCTGACTTCAATCTGTATGCCTATACAGATAGTGACTATGGTGGCTGCAACATGACTGCAAAGTCTACATCTAGCGGATGTCAATTCCTTGGTGGAAGGATTGTCTTATGGCAATGCAAGAAACAATCATGTGTGTCTGCATCCACTGTTGAAGCTGAATACATTGCTGCTGCAAGCTACTGTGCTTAAGTGCTTTGGATTCAGAATCAGATGCTAGACTATGGATTCAACTTCAAAAAGACTCCCATCCATATAGACAACAACAGTGCTATCTTTATTACAAAGGATCCTGTGTAGCACTCAAGGACAAAACCCATCAACATCATGTATCATTTGATTAGAGATAGTTTTGAAAAAGGATTAATCAAACTAGTCAAAGTTAACACAAATGAACAATATGTTGATCTGTTCACTAAAGCTTTTAATGAACAGAGATTCAAATATCTTGTATCAGCTATTAGGATGATTAACTTTGAATAGATTTTCTTAAACTTAAATCAACTTTATTTCTAAAACCTGTGTGTCCTAAGTTGTCTATTTTATCACCTTCATAAGCCTAGTTTATTTTGGAAGAAAATCTTTAAATTGATATTCTGTAGATTTTTTAAAATTTTTCCAAACATATTTTCTTTCGAAAGATTTCAAGTTGTCTTCGAAAGAAAATTATGTCTTCAAATTAAATAACTACTCATAAGAAATTTACCTTCGGAAGAAATTCTGAGAATATCTTCCGAAGCTTAAATATGCTTCTAAGTACTTGCATGTATTTGAAGGATAAATTTCTTCCGAAAGTAATTAAGTCTCAAAGATTTATTCTCTTTAGAATAAAACTCCCAAGTCTTAATATATTCTGAAACCAAACATGTCTCGGAAGAAAAATTCTCAAAGTACTTTTCTTCCGAAGCAAAATTTTCTCAAATCTTAAGAATATCTTCCGAAGCCAAATTGGCTTCGGAAGCTTTTTCTTAAAAAAACTTCCGAAGCAAAATAACCTTCGGAAGATTTTCAACTTTCAAGAAAACTACCTTTATGGGCATTTTTTCAGAGGTGGGACCGACATTCGGTTTTCAAAGTTTACTCTTTTACTTTAACTTTGTCTCAAATCTATTTCATATATATTCTTGCAGTAGTTTCCCCTCTTCTCACTATCCTCTTCATCTGCATTTTTCTCTGACCTAATTCACCCATAACCGCCTTTGTTCTTATCTTCCTTCTCTGTAAAGCTACCTCAAATGGCCAATCCCGACCGCAGAAATCAATCTGATTTCTCCATGCATCTTCACAGGTAACATAATCAAGTTGCTCTGTTAGACTCTAAGAAAGATCCTGGTTTCTCAGAGGTTTGCCGTTACCTTTCTTTGACGAACTACTTCACCTCCCTTACCATTGATCCTCCTCTATATGAGAATCAGTTGTTGGAATTCTAGAGGACCTACCAAGAGGTCACAATGGATGGGGAGAAGGCATTGTCTGCCACAGTGCAGAGGAGGACAATCTTCATCGCTCCGCCTCCATAAACACTCATCTTTAGCTGGATGATGTAGAAGGTGATTTTTCCTTTCCAAAATCTACTGTTAACCATTCCTTTGAGCATATGGGCTAAGAAGGTGACTTCTCAGTCAGGACCTTCAGAAAAGGGAAGGTCTCCTCTCAGTGGAAGTACTCCTCCATGTCGTCATTCACAGCTTATCCAACAAGCATGGAGGTTGGGACCAGATTCCAGAAGACCTTTCCTTTATAGTCCATGGGATGGTTCAGGGGGTCAATTTTAGGTATTCACAATTTGTTTATACCAATTTACTTGCAAACTTAGACTCCTTAGAGTATTACATGTTTCCTAGATATGTCCAGCACATTCTAAACTGTGAACTGGGCTCACAGTTGAGGGGAACAGGTAATATTCTAAAATTGGGACAGATGAAGCCCGCCATCTTCAAGACCATGAGGAAGCCAACTGTTGGCTTCTTAGGGGTAGAAACAGCCTTTATCCTAAAAATGTTAGAGCTCATTGCTCAAGGTGACAAACTAGCAATACCAGCTAGTGTTGAACCCACACCTTCTACTTCCCAACCACATATACAGCCAGAAATAACCATCACCTACCAGAAAAAATCCAAACGAACCCCTGCACATGCTACTAAGTTTATGCAGGCCCCTATATCATCACCCATACAGGAGGAAGTGGACACTGGAGCTTCCACTTCTCCTAAGGAGCAAACCACTCCCATCTCACAAATGATTAGTGCTGAGGTTCCTCATGCTCAGCCTGATGAGCTCACAACCCCCATAGCCTTAAGCCTTTACTTAGAGTCTCAACACTCTAGTAAACAACCTTCAGGGGACGGGTACCATTCCCGACCTCTTCATCTAAACCAACCAATCCCAAGCCTTGAATTCTATGATGATGAAGAAATGGGCTTCAGTGAGTATCATGAGTCTCTTTTCTCCACCCCTACTCAAGGAGTGATGAGTACTCCTTTTTCTCCCATGTCTAGCCAACATCATCCACCTACTACTGAGGTAGATCTCCCTGAACCTGTTCAGGAGGTCCATATGGAAGAGGCTCTCACTTTAGCAAGTGATTACATCATTCAGACCTTAACCACGACAACCCAGCCTCTTGACACTTCTCTTGAAGTTGTCATGATGTAGGGGAAATCCAGCAACCAAGAACAAAGTGCTGGTGATAAGGAAGAAGACCTTGGTCCTATTCTCTCATCCCCCCTGATTCTTCTAATGAAGATGAGGGGAGTCTGAAACTAAAGGTGCAACAATTGATAAAAACATGCACCTATTTAGTCTCTAAGATAAGTCACCTGGAATCTCAGGTGACTATCTTACAAAGGAGGGTCAATGACCCGCAACTTGAGATCACCGATCTCAAGGGCAAGTTAGCTGAGACACCACTTAGGAGAACTCAACCAGGTCCACAAGAACCTGTGAATATGACAGACCCAACCCCTAGCTCACTTATGCAAGAAGGTGATGGAAGAAACCTCTGAAGTTAAGAGGTTGATGCAACCAAAGGATACCAAAACAACCAAGTCTTCCAACATGCACTTCAGAACAAAGGTGAACTAGCTTCGGAAGCTTTTACACACTCAGAAATATGCTAAGTGTAAAATCTTCTGAAGCTACAGTTCAGAAGAAACTGCTACAGAAGCTTTACACTTAACTTGGAAAATATTCTAAGTGTAAAGTCTTCCGAAGCCAAAGACTCAACTCTTCCAAAGGTAAAAGATGAAGTCTTCCGAAGCTCTCAAGACAAAGTCTTCTGAAGCTGTTTAAAGACAAGACTGATTTTCTTCTGAAGAGAGAGAAAAGATACCTTTTCCTTCAACTTTATCATAAAGCAACTTACTTTCCGCTGCATACTCTGGTAGTTCACCTGCTATCACTAGTTGGTGAAACATCCATACTTTATGATAAAGTAGATAAGGTCTTCGCCTGCAAGTTTCCGCTTTTGTTCCTTTTGGCTTTTTGTAATAGGAAAGTCAGTGAGCTATGGCATGTCATAGTCACTAGTCAAAAGGCAGTCTGCCTTTTGACTTTAGGCTGATCTTGTTGTCTAGATTAGTCACTTCCAACTATCTTTTTGCATATTGACGGTTGTAGGATGTAGTATAAGTAGTCTCCGGTTCTTGTATTCAAAATATACTTGTACAACACTTGTAATAGAACTATAGAAGCAATATACAACTTCCTTGAAAACTTTATCTTGTGTTCTTGTTCTTGTTTTACTTGTGTTTGTCTTGTATCTTTAGTAAAAGTTCATAGTTTCCTATTTGAATTGTTAAGTGAACTTAAGATCCTCCTAAGTGTGTTAACTAAGTGCAAGCTTAAGTACCCTTTAATGGTCCTGCATTTGGTATCAGAGCATTCCAGGCTCTTGATTGTAAGATCTCACCATCTTCAAATCCTCTTAGTTACACACATCACTTAACTCTTCAAATGGAAGCTATCACCATCTTCAAATCCTCTTAGTTACACACATCACTTAACTCTTCAAATGGAAGCTATCTCCAAAGCTGATATGGAAACTGGAACTATGACAAAGTCCCCACTGATCACTCCTGAGGATTTTGACACTTGGTGTCAAAGAATGGAAGGCTTTCTCAAGTCTCAAGATTCCAGGATGTGGGAGTCTGTTGTCAATGGACCTCATGTACCATGCACCTCTTCAGCTGCTGCTGGTGGTGGCATGATACCAAAGGAGAGGGCTGACTTTTCTGATGAAGACTGGAAAAGAATTGACATTGATCAGAAAGCCATGACAGCCCTCCAAACTGCTCTTCCAAACTCCATCTACAGAGGTTTCAAGAAGTACAAGACCGCTAAACAGCTATGGGATGCACTGAAACTGATGTATGAGGGTTCAAATGAAGCCAAGGAGAACAAGAAGGATCTCCTGAATCAGCAGTTTGAAAACTTCACCTTCAAGACAGGTGAGACCATGACTTAACAATACTTCAAGTATGTTGAGATTATGGATACTCTGGCTGATGTTGGGGTAACGATTGAGAATAGGGATATTGTAAGGAATTTCATGTCCTCTCTTCCAAGAGAATGGACACACTACTATATGGTCATTAAGAGGACTGAAAACCTTAAGACCCTTACTCTCACTGAGTTGTATGGGATACTCAGTGGATACCAGATGGAGATGAATATGCAAAATTCATCTGGTAACTCCAAGACTCACCAGAGTTCAGCCCTTCATGTGGTTGAATAGGATAGCAGAGAACCACAACATCATCTTATCTGCTACCCTGAAAACTCACAAAAGGGTCCTTTCATCACCTTCCCAGAGACACCCAGAGAGAGCTACATCCAAGGAAGTCCCTTCCAAGAGACAAGTTCTTCTCAAGCTTTTGTCTCCACTGATGAAAGTTCTGGCAACTTTATTTTCACTTTTAAAGACCTGGACTGTATCCATCCAGATGATCTGGAGTACATGGAGATAGTCTAGCAAATGGCTCGTCTCACTCACAGCTCAAAAGTTCTACAAGAGGACTAGGAGAAGGTTTCCTAGCAATGCTGCCAGTGGCAAGTTTGGGCTGGACAAGAGCAAAGTCAAGTGTTACAACTGTAACCAGATGGGACACTTTGCTAGAGAATGCAAGGCACCTAAGTCAAATGGTGGCCAAGCCTCATCCAGGCCAAACTACACTGAAGGAGGGCACCAGAATGAGAAGGCAAGACAGCAAGCTGCCGTTGCTGTTGAAGGAGGCTTTGACTGGAGCTTTCAAGCTAAGATGCATCTCTAAATCAAGCACTCATGGCTGATCATGATGAAGCCAAGGTACTTGAACATCTTTGCTCTCCTGAATGTATTGCTAAAGTGAATAGATATAGGTTCTACAACTTGGAAATGAGATCAGATATTGAGTATTTAAATATTTTAAAAGCTGATTTTAAAAGAGCTGAAAATGACTATAAACTTAAGATAAAAGATCTAGAGAAAACAGTTTCAACTCTTAAACATGAGCAGACAAACTACATGACTCAAATTAAGGATCTTATTACCAAGTTGACTGAATGCCAGGCTGAGCTTGTGATCAGCAAAGCCAGGGCAGAAAAATGTGTTCTTGAAGAAGAATCCTTCAAGAACATAATATCCTCATCTCTGGATGCAAAAGTGTGTTATCAGAATAAGCAGGGACTGGGATCTAGTGAGATAGCTCCTCCACACACTCTACTATCAGTCAGATCTCCTAGGTGTGGAACTGGTCAAGATGAGCTTCATCCATAGACCCCAATGATGAAGAGGATGAAGAGGAGAAGGTGAGGGATGACTCTGAGGTGAGTGAAGAGAGTCAATCCAAAAAGTGTCACCATGCTCCTAAGGAGGAAAAAGAAGCTGGTTTGAGCAAAACCAAGAGAAAGAACTTGATCAGAAGAGCAAAGAGAAGATCCAAAAAGCTCAAGAGATCAAGACCACCTTTGATCCCAAACAAAACAAGTATTTATCTCTGCAGGGTTCAAGGTGATGAAAGCTGAAGATCCTGTCAAGAATTCTAGTACTAAGAGTTCTACTTCAGCTTCAACTCACTCCAGTAATAACAAGAAGACTGATCAGCTATGTGTCACTGTTGCACAGCCTGAACCATCCATTTCAAAGAGCAAGCTTCACCCTAAGAAGCCTGCTGCATCATCTGAAAAGGTGGAGAAAGAAAAGGAAAGTGTTCAAGCTCAGTCTTCTTTGGAAAGAAGACTCTCAGAAGGAAAGATTTGAATTGTGTTATGTGTGGTAGTACTTCACATCTGGCTAAGGATTGTCAATACAATCCCAAGAGTACTATCCACATGATCAAGAAGAAAACTTCTGAGAAGAAGAAGAAACAAACAGCTTCGGAAGGAAAATCTATTTCCCTCGAAAGCTCCAAAATGAAGAAGAAGGCAAATGAAAAGTTGCCTTCGAAAGGAAAGTTGGTCTCGAAAGAAAGAATGCTTCCGAAGCACTGCTGCAGTGAAGGCAAGATCTTCCGAAGGTCCATCACCAAATCTTCCGAAGTTACCAAAACTTCCGAAGCTTTAAAGGTCAAGCCCAATCTTCCAAAGGTGGTGTGGAAGATGAAGGAAGACCATGTGACTGAAAGCTCATCATCAGAAACAGCAAATGATCCTCAAAGCCTGAGCATAGGATCCATTACTGTTTCATTGCCTTCAACTCATTTTAACAAGCCCAAGACCAATGAGGCTTGGGTTTCTAAATGTAACTAAATCATCTCTTTTTGTGCAGGGACAGCTAAAGACCAACAGAAATATCTGGATCATTGATAGTGGCTGCTCCAGGCACATGACTGGCAATGAGTCCTTACTTCAAAACTTTGAAAGAATTGATGGAGGACCAGTTGCTTTTGGAGGAGATGCAGGAGGTTACATCACTGGGAGGGGCAAGGTTACAAATGGTAAGCTCAGCATTGAGAAGGTAAACTTTGTTAAGGAGCTTGGATACAATCTTTTGAGTGTGTCCCAATTTTGTGACCAAAAACATCACATGCTCTTTACTGAGCATGAGTGCATTGTTCTCAAGATCGGGGTTGACATTCCTTAAGAGCATATTTTGCTCAGAGTCCCCAGAAAAGGGAATATGTACAAGATGGACTTGCAGGAAACATCTCCCTCTGGAGAGATTTCTTGCTTTCTATCTAAAGCAAATAGTGATGAGTCTTTCCTTTGGCATAAAAGAATGTGCCATGTAAACTTTAAGAACATGAATAAACTGATTAAGAATGATTTGGTAACTGGAATGCCAAAGAAAGAGTTTACAAGTGATGACCACTGTGTTGCATGCCTGAGGGGAAGCAACACAAAGTGTCTCACAAGCCAAAGAAATGAACTCTATCACTACTCCCTACACTTGTTACATATGGATCTGTTTGGCCCCACCAGTGTAATGAGTTTAGGAAGGACCTCATACTGTTTGGTGATCACAGATGATTTCACAAGATTCACTTGGGTGTTTTTCCTTAGAACTAAGGATGAAACTCCTGAAATCTTAAAGAATTTCATTCTGAAAATTGAGAATCAATCTGATCACAAGGTCAAAATCATAAGATGTGATCAAGGAACCGAATTCAAAAACCAAATCCTTGATACATTTTGTGATGAAAAGGGTATTTCAAGACAATACAGTGCTCCCAGGACTCCTCAGCAAAATGGTGTTGCTGAGAGGAGAAACAGGACACTTATTGAAGCTGCAAGAACCATGTTGTCTGACTCTAAACTGCCATCACCTTCTGGGCAGAGGCTGTCAACAAGCCTGCTATGTGCAGAATAGAGTTTTGTAGTTAAGACACATGGTAAGACTCCTTATGAACTGTGGCACAAAAGGAGACCATTCATTGGTTTTCTCAGAACATTTGGATGTCCTTGCACCATCTTGAATACCAAAGATCAAATAGCCAAGTTTGCTGAGAAATCAGATGATGGAAACTTTGTTGGGTACTCTTCTTAAGCCAAGGCTTATAGAGTATACAATCTCAGAACTAGAATTATTGAGGAGTCAGCCAATGTGACTTTCAATGAACACACACCCTGTGTAAAAGGTTTTGGTCCGGATTGGCTGTTTGATCTTGACTTAGTTACCAACTGTTTTAACAAATCTTGTGAGAATGTTTTAGGATCTATAGATAACAGGTCAACAGAAGATCCTGATCCAAGATTTGAGCTGAGAAGACCAAACAAGAAGACTACTTTAGCTCCAGTGGTGACTAATTCTGCAATTGAAGCTCCCATCAGCACTAGCATGTCAAATACTACTGATTCAAGTGAATTGTCTTCAAATTCCAGCTCAGAGGCTCAGAATTCAAGAGAAGGGACTTCAAATGCAGGAGGAGGAATCGGAGGTGGTGACAGTGACCAAGAATTTCTTGATGCTGACAATCACTCCATTGAAGACAACATGAATAATGTAACACACTCATTGGATCAAGTTTCTCTCGATAAGTGTGCTGATGTGGTTGGGGACTTTTCTTTGCCAGATCAAAATTTTTCTAATTTAGATCTGTCCAACCAACTTGCTATGATTCCTCAACTTCGGATCCACAAGTCACATCCCACCACAAACATCATTGGAAATGTTGACTCAGGGGTAAGAACAAGAGGACAAGCTCATGACAGCCATGTTTGTCTACATTCTTGTTTCTTATCCCAGATAGAGCCGAAGAAGGTTGATGAGGCTTTGAAGGATGGAAGCTGGATTGAAGCAATGCAAGAAGATTGCTTCAAATCAAAAGACAGAAGGTTTGGAACTTGTGCCCTCTTCCTCAAGGGAAGTCTGTTATAGGTATCAAATGGGTATTCAGGAACAAGAAAGATGATAGAAGGATCCTCATCATGAACAAGGCTAGACTGGTTGTCCAAGGATACACTCAAGAAGAAGGAATTGATTACACTGATGTCTTTGCTCCAGTTGCAAGACTTGAAGCTGTAAGGATATTCCTGGCTTATGCTGCATCTAAGGATTTCAAGGTCTATCAGCTTGATGTGAAGTGTGTCTTTCTTTATGGGGTGATTGATGAAGAAGTTTATATTAAACAACCACTTGGCTTTGCAGACCCAGATCATCCTGATTATGTCTGCAAGCTTGATAAAGCCCTTTATGGACTGCATCAAGCTCCAAGAAAGTGGTATGAGACACTATCAACATACCTCTGTCAACATGGATACAAAAGAGGTACTATTGATGGGACTCTCTTCATCAAAGAGACAAGGAATGACACATTGCTAGTTCAGATATATGTAGATGACATCATCTTTGGTTCAACTAATCCAAAGCTCTGCAAAGACTTTGAGATGCTGATGAAGAATAGATTTGAAATGAGTGCCATGGGGGAACTCAATTTCTTTCTAGGAATTCAAGTGAAGCAGGTTGAAATGGCATCTTCATAAGTCAGTCAAAGTATGTCAGGACATACTTACAAGATTCAAGATGACTGACTGTAAGGTTGCAAAGACACCCATAGCCAGAAACCACCCCTTGGTCCTGATCTTGAGGGGGAGTGTGTTGATGAACATCTCTACAGGGCTATGATTGGGTCACTTATGTATCTTACTGCTAGCAGGCCTGATATCATGTTTGCCACATGCATATGTGCAAGATATCAAGCCAACCCCAAGATGTCACATCTAATCACTGTCAAAAGGATTCTTAGATATCTCAAAGGTGCTCCAAATCTAGGCCTTTGGTATCCAAGGAATTTAGACTTTAATCTGTATGCTTATACAGATAGTGATTATGGTGGCTGCAACATGACTGCAAAGTCCACATCTGGGGGGTGTCAGTTCCTGGGTGGAAGGATAGTCTCTTGGCAATGCAAGAAGCAATCCTGTGTGTCTGCATCAACTGCTGAAGCAGAATACATTGCTGCTGCCAGCTGTTATGCTCAAGTGCTTTGGATTCAGAATCAGATGCTAGACTATGGGTTCAATTTCAAAAAGACTCCCATCCACATAGACAACAACAGTGCCATCTCTATTACAGAGAATCCTGTGCAGTACTCAAGGACCAAACACATCAACATCAGGTATCATCTGATTAGGGATAATTTTGAAAAGGGGTTGATAAAACTAATCAAAGTAACACAAATGAACAATATGCTGATTTGTTCACAAAAGCTTTTGATGAACAAAGATTTAAGTATCTTGTATCAGCTATTGGGATGATTAACTTTGAATAGATTTTTCTTAATAACTTAATCAATTTTATTTCCTAAAACTGTGTGTCCTAGGTTGTCTATTAGATCACTTCATAATCCCAGTTCTCTTTGGAAGAAAAACAAACTTTTAAAATGATATCTCTTAGAATGATGAAAATTTACCTTCGGAAGAAGCAAAAGTTGCCTTTGGAAGAAAATTTATGTCTTTAAATAGTTTAAACAGCTTATCTGAGATTTACCTTTGAAAGAAATCCTTGAAGTATCTTCCGAAGCTTAAATTTTGGTATAAGTACTTAAATGCGTTTTAGGAACAAATTTCTTCCAAAAGCAATTTAGTCTCGGAAGACTCATTTATTTCTTCCAAAGCCAAAATTTCAAAACTCTTTGAAATATCTTCCGAAGCAAAATTGCCTTCAGAAGCTTTAATTGCAAAGCTTCCGAAACCAAAATTGCCTTCGGAAGCTTTTACCATTTCCAAGAAAACTAACTTTTTGGGCGCCTTTTTCAGAAGTAGGACCCACTTGCGGATTTCAAATTTTATCTTTTTGTCATAACTTTGTCTCAAATCCAGAGTATATCTTTCCAAACGGTTCTACTTCATCTCTCTACTCTCATTGTTCCTTAACCTAAAATTACCCCCAAATTTCATCTTCTTCTTCCTTCCTTCATTACAAAGCTTCTTCAAATGGCCAATCTTGATCGTCGTAACAACCCGGATTTCACCATGCACCTACACAGGCAACATAATCAAGTTGCCCTGTTAAACTCTGAGAAGAATTCAAGCTTCTCAGATGTTTGTAGGTATCTTTCTTTGTCTCACTACTTCACCTCCCTTACAATAGATCCTCCTCTCTATGAGGATCAGTTACTTGAGTTCTGGCGGACCTGTCAAGAGGTCACCATGGATGGGGAGAAGGCACTGTCTGCCATAGTGCAAGGGAGGATGGTTTTCATCACTCCAGCCATTATAAACACCCACTTCCAGCTAGATGATAAAGCAGGTGAGCTGTCCTTTACAAAAGCTGTTGTCAACCAATCCTTTGAGCAGATGGGATATGAAGGTGACTTTTCAGTCAAGACCTTCAGGAAGGGGAAGGTCTCATTCCAATGGAAATACCTCCTCCATGTCGTCATCCACAGCTTATCCAACAAACATAGAGGATGGGACCAGATTCCAGAAGACCTCTCCTTTATTGTCCATGGGATGGTTCAAGGGGTCAAATTCAGGTACTCTCAGTTTGTATTTACAAATTTACTAGCGAATTTGGATTCCTTAGAATATTACATGTTCCCCCGGTATGTTCAACACATTCTCAATTGTGAAATGGGACCACAGTTGAGGGGAACAGGTGATGTTCTTAAACTTGCACACATAAGGCCCGACATTTTCAAGATATTGAAAAAGCCAACTGTTGGGTTTTCTCAGGGGTAGAAATAGCCCTTGTCCCGAAAATGTTTGAGCTCATTGCTCAGGGTGACATCCTAGCGGCCCCAGCTAGTGATGAACCAACACCCTCTACTTCTCACCCACCTCAAATACAACCTACTGTCAAAATCACCTACCAAAGAAAATCCAAGCGAACCCCTTCAGTTACTACTGAGCATGTGCAGGCCCCCATATCACAACCCATATAGGAGGAAGTGGAATCTCGAGTTCCTACTTCCCCTGAGGAGCAGACCACTCCCATCTTTCAAACAATTAGTGCTGAGGTTCCTCATGCTCAGCCTGATGAGTTCACAACTCCACAAACAGCCTTAAGCCATCACTCTGAGTCTTAACACTCTAGTGATCAACCTTCAGGGGAAAGCTACCATCTCCAACCTCTTGATCTCAACCGCCCCATACCCAGCCTTGACTTCTACTCTGATGAAGATTTAGGATTCAGTGAGTACCATGAATCTCTCCTCTCTACCAACACTCAAGGGGAGATGAGTACTCCTGCTTCACCCATGTCTAGCCCACATCAGACACCCCAAACTAAGGTGGATCTTCCTGTGATTGTCCAGGAGACCCATGTGGAAGAGGCACTCAATGTTACCAGTGATTACATCTTTAAGACCTCAACCACGGTAACCTAGCCTCTTGACATTGTCATGGGGCAGGGGAAATCCAGCAGCCAAGAACCCCATGCTGGTGGTGAAGGAGCAGACCTTGGTTCACCTCCTTCATCCCCCAATGATTCTTCAACTGAAGATGAGGGAAGTCTGAAACTTAGGGTGCACCAACTCGAAGACATCTGCACCCAACTAGTTTCACAGATAGCTCACCTTGAATCACAGGTGACTATCTTGCAAAGAAGGGTCCATGACCAGCAACTTGTGATCACCGATCTCAAGGGCCAGTTAGCTGAGAGACCCATAGGACAAACTCATCCAGGTCCATAAGAACCTATGGATGTTATGGATCACTTCCCCAGCTCACCTATGCATGAGGGTGATGCTACCAAAAAGGGGGAGGAAGTTCTGACAGCCACAAAACCTGGGAGTTCTTCCTCAAGTATGGACATACAGGACTCACCATCCTATCTTGCAGTTGTCCATGCTCAGTAACCTCCTCTAGACAGTGATCTGGAACTGCTCGTTCAACAACTGTTCAAGGAGGGAGTACCAAGAGCAATGTTTGCCCCATTTGAGAACCCAATCAGGGGTTGGGGGTATGATAGTGATAGGAAATCTCTTGTACTCTCTAGAGCTCAGGGTCAACTAGAAATCTTAAACATTTCAAACCTGAGTTTCTATGAGAGTATAAATCTAGTAGATCTGGCACTTGTCAACCCAAGCAATAACAGACAAGCTGTCAGACTAGCCAATCAAATTCAAGAATGGATGCTGGCAGAATTCAAAAGGAGAATAGCATCATATAGACAGAGGCTAGCAGTTGAAGCCTTTGGTCAACTGGATGTTGAGGTAGACCCCAAGATTAGCTTTAAAGGGAAAGCCTTGACTGAAGGCCCAGAGGATGAGACTGTGAACCTTGAGACAAGATCTCCTCCAGCACCCTATACCCGTAGTGAGGCACCAGTTGGTGATGGTGCTTCACAACCTCTCTCTGGCCAGAGCTTGACTGTTGAATCAAGCAATGAAGGTCAAAGCTATTCTTAGGCTGAATCATCAAGATCTGTAATAGACAAAGGCAAAAAGAAGATGACTCCTGAAGAGATTGAAGAAGAAAAGAGAGAGAGGAAGAGGAAACTGAGGGGAGAGAGTTCAAGTGGTTCCCCAGGATTCATGCAAGCTGCAATTTTGGCTACCCCTGTACCAAACACTCAAGAAGATGAATTAAGGGCAGCCAGGCTCAACTATCTGGGGACCAGGAACTTTAACATATATGAACTCATCTCTCTCCCCTTAGAGGAGTTAAATGAACTGGCCGATATTGAATTGTTAAAGGAGAGGAAGGAAGCAGAGGATGCAGCCTTGACCCTCAAACACAAGGTAGAAATAAGGAGAAAAAGGCTTTACAAGAACATTCCTGTCCTCTCCCCAGTTCAAGAAAGTCCTGAGTCAGAGACTGTGGCTGCTGAACAACCTCAGGTAGTTGATGAAGAAGAAAGATTAAAAATGATCAATTACCTGAGTGCCACAGGTCTCTATCAGGCACCTGCACTCCTTCTCTTTCCTTATGATTATATATTATTTGAATACAATAAGCAGCTGGAAGAACAAGCCAAAAAGGAAAGGCAAGCTGAAAGGAAGAGGCAAAGGGAAGAAGTTGCAAAATCAAGAGCCATCATCCAGAAAAGTCAGAAAAAGTCTGCAGATAGGCAGAGGATGATGAGCTTCTTGAAGCTGTATGGGTTCTCCGGAAGGAGGCTTGGTCCCATATCTCTATCCACAATGGATGAGCACAAAAGGGTGATCAAGCAGAAGATAAAAAAGGGAGAGCTTATGGACCTTCATTCATCATCTCGTCAAGCTCAACCTGAAGTTGAGGTAAAGGTTGAACCTACAGATACAACACCACCTGCACCTGAAGCTGCACAACAGCCAACTTTATCTTTTAACCCACAGCAGGGTTCTCCTCCCTCTCCTTCTGAAACTGGGAGAGAGGAGATCCCAACTGAGAGGGAATCCACTAATGAACTTGGTACTGAAGACCAACCCTCTCAGTTAAAATCATCAGGGAGGAGAAAAAGGATGGCCAGAAGAAGATCATCTTCAAAGAAGAAAAGAAGAAAGACATCCTCCTCCCAACCTCAGGATGAGTCAGAACATCCTAAGGAAGTACATGAAGAGGACTCTAAATCAACTCCTATCATAGTAGAGCCTCTCTCTGTTGGAAGAAAAATTCTGTCCTGGACATTTGCCGAAGATCCAGACAGATGGTATGTCACTAGAGATTAGGGAGAACAACATGTCTACTTCACAAGTGACATGCTTAAACTCCCTCTGCATGATCTCTATGACATGAGAAGGTACTTCATGAGTCTAAAGAATCCAGATCTGCTGATGAAGAAAGGAATTCTGAAGATCCTCATGTGGACTATCCCAGTCTGAAGAACCTCTCTGTTTTGGTAGCATCAGCCTAGGGAGAGTTTGTAGGAACCTCTGAAGTTAAGAGGCTGATGCAACCAAAGGATACCAAAACAACCAAGTCTTCCAACATGCACTTCGAAACAAAGGTGAACTAGCTTCGGAAGCTTTTACACACTCAGAAATATGCTAAGTGTAAAATCTTCCGAAGCTAAAGTTCAGAAGAAATTGTTGCGGAAGCTTTACACTTAACTTGGAAAATATTCTAAGTGTAAAGTCTTCCGAAGCCAAAGACTCAACTCTTCCGAAGGTAAAAGATGAAGTCTTTCGAAGCTCTCAAGACAAAGTCTTCCGAAGCTGTTTAAAGACAAGACTGATTTTCTTCTAAAGAGAGAGAAAAGATACCTTTTCCATCAACTTTATCATAAAGCAACTTACTTTTCGCTGCATGCTCTGGTAGTTCACTTGCTATCACTAGTTGGTGAAACTTCCATACTTTATGATAAAGGAGATAAGGTTTTCGCTTGCAAGTTTCTGCTTTTGTTCCTTTTGGCTTTTTGTAATAGGAAAGTCAGTGAGCTATGGCATGTCATAGTCACTAGTCAAAAGGCAATCTGCCTTTTGACTTTAGGTTGATCTTGTTGTCTAGATTAGTCACTTCCAACTGTCTTTTTACATATTGATGGTTGTAGGATGTAGTATAAGTAGTCTCCAGTTCTTGTATTCAAAATATACTTGTACAACACTTGTAATAGAACTATAGAAGCAATATACAACTTCCTTGAAAACTTTATCTTGTGTTCTTGTTCTTGTTTTACTTGTGTTTGTCTTGTATCTTTAGTAAAAGTTCATAGTTTCCTATTTGAATTGTTAAGTGAACTTAAGATCCTCCTAAGTGTGTTAACTAAGTGCAAGCTTAAGTACCCTTTAACAGTCCTGCAGTGATGCTACCAAAAAGGGGGAGAAAGTCCAAATAATCATAGAACCTGGGAGTTGTTCATAGAGTATGGACTTTGAGGATTCACTACCCTCACTTGCAATGGTCCATACTCAGTAACCTTCTCAAGTCTATATGAATGTGGACTCACTTACCCAAGTCCACATGGATGTGGACTCACTCATACAAAGCTTGTTTGAGGAGGGTATCCCAGAGCCATGCCTACCCCACCTCATCACTCTGAGAATCCAATCATGGGATGGAGGTATGACACAGATAGAAGAACTCTTGTTATCTCTAAATCTCAGGGTCACTAGGAAATTTTCAAGTTTAATCTGAGTTTCTATGAGTGCATCCATCTGATTGATCTTCTACTTGTCAACCCAAGTCAAAACAGACAAGCTACAAAATTAGCAGATAGGATTCAAGAAAGGGTGCTAGAAGAGTTTAAGCTGAGATCAAGATTATATAGACATAGGCTAGCAGGTGAGATTTTTGGTCAACTGGATATTGAGGTGGACCCTAAGATTATCTTCAAAGGGTAAGCCTTAGCTGAAGGTCCAGAAGTTGAACCTGTGAACCTTGAGACAGGAACTTCTTCAGCACCCGTTACCCTCAGTGAGGCACCAGCTGGTGAAGGTGCTTCACAACCTCTCTCTAGCCAGAGCTTGACTGCTGAACAAGCAATGAAGGCCAAAGCTCTCTCCACCCTGAGTCACCAAGGCTTGTGCTTGACAAAGGTAAGAGGAAGATGACTTCTGAGGAGATCGAGGAGGAGGAGAGAGAGAGGAAGAGGAAGCTAAGGGGAGAGAGTTCAAGAGGGCCTCCAGGCTTCATGGAAGCTGCCATCAGGGCTGTCCCCAGGCCAAATACTCAGAATGATGAGTTGAGGGCAGCCAGGCTAAACTACCTGGGGACCAGGAACTACAACATTGATGAACTCATATTTCTTCCCTTAGATAAACTGAATGAACTGGCTGATAATGAATTGTCCAAGGAGAGGAAGGAGGCAGAGGATGCAACATTGCTCCTTAAAATCAAGGAAGAAAAGAGACAGAAAAGTCTCTACAAGCATGCACCTATCCTCTCCCCAGCTCAGGAAAGTCTTGAGAAAGAGACTGTGGCAACTACACAACCACAGGTAGATAAGGAAGCTGATAGACTGAACATGATCAACTACCAGAGTGCCACAGGACTCTATCAGGCATCTGCACTTCTTCCCCTAACATTTGAGTATGTTGAATTTGATTATCTCAAGCAGCTGGAGCAACAAGTTAACAAAGAAAGGAAGGCTGCTAAGAGAAAACTAAGGAAAGAAGCTGCAAAGTCAAGAGCCATCATCCAAAAGAGCTAAAAGAAGTCTGCTGACAGACAAAGGATGATAAGCTTCTTGAAGTTGTATGGATTCTCTAGAAGGAGGCTTGGTCCAATGTCTCTATCTACTATGGATGAGCATATCAGAGTGATCAAGCAGAAGATTAAGAAGGGAGAGCTTGTTGACTTGCATTCTCCACCAAGTCCAGCTCAACCTGAAGTTAAGGTAAAGCTTGAACCCCCTAAGACAACACAACTTGGACCTAGAGCTGCATCTCAGCCAACTTCATCTTCTGATCCACAGCAGGGTCCTCTTCACTCTCCTTCTAAACCTGTGAGAGAAGATAACCCAACTGAGAGAGACACATTAGAACAACTGGGTGCTGAAGACCAGTCCTCTCAGTTAAAGACTTCAAAGAGGAGGAAAAGGATGGTCATGAAAAGTGTTTCCAAAAAGAAGACCAAGGCATCCACCTCTACACCTCAGGATGAGTCAAAGCATCCTGAGGTAGTGCATGAAGAGGCTGCTCAACCAACTCCAATTCAAGTAGAGCCTCTTACAACTGGAAGACCCATCTTGTCCTGGACTTTTGATGCTAATCCAGACAGATGGTATGTCATCAGAGATCAAGGAGGTCAAGATGTCTATTTCTGGAAAGACATGCTTGATCTTCCTTTACATGATCTCCATGACATGAGAAGATATTATGAGAGTCTGAAGGATCCTGACCAGATGATGAAGAAAGGTATGGTCTTGATCCTAATGAGGACTGTCAACATCTGAATAACTTCTCTGTTTTGGTAGCATCAGCCTAGGGGGAGTTTGTAAGCTTATATTAGAAGATTAGAAGGCTGATACAACCAAAGAAGCAAAAACAATCAATGAGCTTCCTGCATGCATGCACTGATGTACAAGGTAGAAGTTGCTTTGGAAGTTTTACACTCTCCAAAGAAAATATTCTAAGTGTAAAATCTTCCGAAGCCAAAGTCCAAATCTTCCGAAGCCAAAGATGAAGTCTTCCGAAGCTTCAGAGATAAAGTCTTCCGAATCCATTTTACTGTGAAGACTGATTTCTTTCGAAGATAGAGAAGGCATGCTTTCTCTGATCTACTTTACATAAAGCCGACACACTTTCTGCTACAACTCTAAAGACTCACCAACTTATACAAGTTGATGAAAAGTCCATGCTTTTGTAAACTATAGATTAAGGTCTTTGGTCTGTAACTTCCTACTTTGTACCTGTTAACCTTTTTATATTAGAAAAGGATGTGAGCTATGATATATCATAGTCACTAGTCAAAAGGCAATCTGCCTTTTGACTCCATATTGATCTTGTTGTCTAGTTAGTGTTTCCAACTGTCTTTCAAATTATTGACTGTTGTAGGATGTAGTATAAAGTATCTCAGGTCCTTGTATTTCTGTTATGCTTTTTAACACTTGTAATAGTATTTGAGAGCAATATACAACATCCTTGAAAGCCATACTTCTCTGTTCTTGTTCTTAGTTCTGTCTCATTACTTATATGTGTTCTTAGTATCATCTCACACAAACCCTGTTCCCCATTTGATCTGTTAAGTGTTTTAAAACTCTTCTCATTGTGAGACTGATTGTATTGACCACCCTTTACACGGTCCTGCAATGTTGTTTTGCGTCAAAATAATAAAATATCATGTGTTGTTTCTATGATTTATTATGTTTCTATAAGACATCTCTAGGCTTTGGTTGTATTTTGATGTTAATTGTTTATAGGGTTTATGGGTCAAAAGAGTGCGTAAAATAGATGTGCTACATTTTACAAAGGAGAAAGTGAATTAAATTAAATGTTTAATAGACCAAAATACCATTTAACCTTATTTTCTAGTTTCTCCACATGTCACCATCTTATTTCTTCTTACTCTTCTTACACAAATATTATTTTTTATTTGAACCTCCTTCTATATATATATAATAATATATATACATATATATAATATATACATATATATAATATATATATATACATATATATACATATATATATATATATACATACATATATATACATATATATACATATATATATATATAATATGTATATATATATATATAATATACATATATATATATATATATATATATATATATATATATATATATATATATATATATATATATATATATATATATATTATATACTTATATATATATATATACATATTATATATATATATATATATATATATATATATATATATATATATATATATATATACATATTATATATATATATATATATATATATATATATATATATATATATATATATATAAGTAAATTAAATTTGTAATATATATATAAGTAAATTAAATAACTACAAATATAAAGAGGTTTAAACGGATGTCTTAACAACGATACGATTTTTATTGTGTCTTAAATATGTCAACATGTTAATGACACGAAACGTATTGAGCTTAAACATAAGCGTATTAACTTTATGTCATGTCGTTTCGTCTTAACAAGTCCGGGTCAGATATTGCCGGTCGTACTATTTGGTTCGGTTTGGATTTCGGTTTTCTCAAGTTCAATCTAAATCACTCCACCAATCCATTCAGAATCCATTCACATTTATTACAACTAAAATAGACAAAATACTTTTCGATTAACCATTATGAACTTTGATCCCGTTTATGATAGATGGATACACGTGATCAAATGTGAGTTATATTATATTAAATTTTATTGAGTTAAGGTTGATTTCAATATGAATTAATATCTGGGTTGTATTAGGTCATGCCAACATGATTGTTTCATGTCTCCCATGCATTGTAATATCATAGAGGTCATAACTTCAACCTTGTACTCCGTCATTTCTTAAGAAACATGTTGATAATCCGGTCATAACCTCGAATACTGACATGAGAATAAAGAATATTCAAGTTCAAGATCGGTATTTCGAAGTAGTTTAATTACCATACGCCGTTCTTGTCTCACCCATATATAATCATAAATATTACAAAGGTTGTATTACAACCACCAACTTATTTAGAACCCGGCCATTTATAACTTTGACTGGTCAAGTAATTAACCTGCATTTGTTGTTTTTGGCTTGGAAACGGATAGGTGGGTCAAATTAAAATAACATCTATTACCAGAAACAATATCATACATTTAGCGTTTAAAAAAAAGTAATTAACCTGCATAGTTTAATTGAATCCGGGGTAGCATTAATATGTTTGGCATTTGTAACTACGTAGTAGTGTAGTAAAAATTGGTAGGTGCTAGTCGGACGGTGAGGTAGGGACTAGAGATTAATCGGATCAGATTTTTGTGTATAATTTTGCATATTTATGTACAATTTTAGACATTTTTTAATTAATTTACAATTTTGGGGAATAATTTGTAAATTGGTGAATATTGATCGAGGGGGTTAAATGTAAAAATACACAACTTAATTAAAAAATTTAACCCGTAAAGTTAAAACAGCCATTCCCTTCCATCATTCCCGTACCGGCGGTCGCACCCTTCCCTCGTTCCGGTCACTAGACTAGCAAATCTGGCGCCGGAATGCGAAAATTCGGCGGCTATCGTCGCTGGAACGCCGCTGATTAAGACGATTTGGTCCGGCTTTGTCGAATTTTGACCGACCACTGCGTAGCACCTCCGATATGGTGAAATCGAAGCGCCCAACCTCCGATTAGCGAATAATCGACGACTAATCGGAGGCTAGTCGCGATTTTTACGACACTACTACGTAGCTTAATCAATTTAATGTGTGAACGTGACCTCACACTAATATCGGGCATACTTTTACGGTCCTTTTATTAAACTGGCGGTGGGATGAGGAGAGCTAAGTGAACTTTAAAAGGCTTATTCAAACTAGCAACTAACTTTCAAGATAATCCAACGAATAAGAGTTTATTTTATATCTATTGGTTAAAATACTAACATGAACAATCCTTTTTGCATAAAGCTTTAGCTGACTGAATAATATGAACCACCAACCTAGGTATTAAAAAAAAGACAAAATGCAGTTGGCAACCAGATAAAAAGACATAAATATTACTATGGTTGTTTGTAGTTGGGGGGAAGAAACAATGCTCTCAAACACAGCTTTGTGAATGTGTGTTGTTGCAACGTTATATACAATGTTGTCCCTCACTTATATCTTCCTTTTTAAGCTCACCCTTCACATCTTCATAACCCTCACCCTTTTCCTATATCTAACATATAATTACATTGCGGCTCTCGGTCGATCTCTCTCGTTTTACAACCATGGTATTGCCATCATACCTCTCCCTAGCTCCCTCCATTTCTCTATTAGTCTGTCTGTCTATATACATGCATGCATACATTTGTGTGTATATTTCATGTGTTAACTTGTGCGAGCATGCAGGGAGAGGAGAAAACGGCAGCGCGATACAAATTACTTAGTCAGATCAGCTTCAAGTCCATTGAACAAAAGGGTGGCTTTAGAGCTTCTGGTTTCATCTACGGTATGCGATACATGTTCCATTATCAACATCAAAGCGAAAACGATTTTGTTGGATTAAAGGGAAACTAGGGTGCTAGCTAGTGTTGTATTCATATACTGCAACAGAAACTGGCACACACAGTTGCTGTGTAGAGTTGGTAGTTTATCTATTTAAAATGAATTTTAGAAAGTAGTTAATGATAGTTGGCATTAAACAAGATGTTCATATACTCACAAGTCTTTACTACTTTAAGTAAAAGTTCTTTTGTAAGGAATTCATGTGAATCCAAATAAATGAAACATGAGTCTCACACTTGCCACCTTTCCAAAAGTACGTAGTATATGCTTCTCGCTCTCGTAAAACAATTTTTTTGGAGCCGGGGTCATAACAAGAGCCTAAGATAGGTAATGTTTTTGCCCTCATCACATCCTCCGAAGACACTACAAATAGCTCTCGTATGAGTGGATTGTGTTGGGTATGTTTGTGGATATGGTTTTGAATCCTATATTTTCTGTTATGCTTGCTTAGTTCCCATATATATATATATATATATATATATATATATATATATATATATATATATATATTGTTCGAAATTTCAAGTATAACTATGATTAGCACTAATATTTAAAGATGCTTGGTTTACATTTCAGCTTTGGTGGCATTGGAGAACATGGGATTTATATCAAATGCATTAATTATGTTCACATACTTCATGAAGGATTTAAACTTTAATATCCCAGGCTCTGCCAACACAGTCACAAACTTCATGGGCGCAACATTCTTACTGTCGATTATCGGTGCCTTTGTTTCCGACACTTTCATCTCCAGATATATTACTGTTGTAATTTTTGGAGCTATTGAAATAGTGGTAATTATACACACAGTGGTCATAATCAAACACCAAAACATTTCTATAAAGCAAAATGACAATGATTTATCTAAACTACACCATGTGTACATGATGGCAGGCTTTCACGATCATGACGATTCAAGCTCACGACAAGAGTCTGCATCCAAAACCTTGCGGTGGCAAGGAGAGTTGCATGAACGGAACGATAGGACTAATGTTCTACACCTCACTAGCATTGTTAGCCTTAGGGTCTGGTGGTGTTAGAGGTGCCCTTGCTGCTTTTGGTGCGGACCAGTTCGACACCTCGACACCGAAAGGACTCAAGGCCCAAGGAAGCTACTTTAACTGGCTTGTGCTAAGTGCCACCTTTGGTGCCTCTGTGGGGGTGACCGGTTTTGTGTGGGTTAGTACCAATCATGGTTGGTGGTGGGGTTTCTGCTTAGCCACCATAGGTTGCTTCTTAGGGTTCAGTTTATTTCTCTTGGGTAAGCCATTTTACAGCATTCAAGTTCCGAAAGACAGCCCATTCCTGAGCATCTGTCGGGTACTCTCTCGATCTCCCCCAATAATGTTCTAAATCTTTTTAACTCTCACACTCCGTTATCCTACATCTAAATCTACATCTTTGTCCACCATAGGACATACAAGCCTTCTATAAGTATGTATGAATGACAGCGTACAAAAATTGTTGCAAACATTGATTTTATGCAGGTATTTGCTCTATCTGTTAAGAATAGAAAGCTAAAACTACCTGAGAATCCTGCTGAATTACATGAGACCAACACAACTAAGGCTTTTACTGGCCAAAAACTGACCCGTACCAGTCAGTTCTCGTACGTATTGCTGCCTACGTAGACTTGAAATCAAGTTGCCTTTTAGCCAATATGAAAACATAACTAAAATCTTTACGGTTTTTATCTTTCTTAGATGGTTGGACAAAGCAGCAATTGTTCGAAACAACTCGAAACCAAGTAATGAACTTGCACCATGGGAGGTATGCACTGTGACACAAGTCGAAGAAGTTAAGATCTTGATAAGAATGCTTCCTATCATATTGAGTACTGTTGTCATGAACACATGCTTAGCCCAGCTGCAAACATTCTCACAAGCCCAAGGCAATTTCATGGACAGAAAGCTAGGGAAACTTGACTTCCCTGCAGGCTCAATTCCTGTAATCCCACTTGTCTTCATGACAGTTCTCCTTCCTGTTTATGAACTATTATTCGTACCCTTTGCTCGAAAATTCACCAAACACCCTCAAGGCATCACCCAACTCCAAAGGGTTGGTGTCGGGCTTGTGTTATCTGCGATTTCGATGGGAGTTGCAGGCATTGTGGAAGTAAAGAGAAGAAACCAATCAAGAATCAATCCACTTGAGCCTATCAGTCTCTTTTGGCTCTCTTTTCAGTATGGTATTTTCGGTATTGCAGATATGTTTTCACTAGTGGGATTGCTTGAGTTCTTCTACAAAGAGGCCCCTGTAGGGATGCGATCGCTTGCGACTTCATTCACATGGATATCGATGTCGCTCGGATACTTTTTAAGTAGTGCAGTGGTGGATATTGTCAACTCTGTTACAAAGAGAGTGTCTCCAAGCAAAAAGGGATGGGTTGATGGGATGATTTTGGACAATATCAATTTGAATTTGTTTTATTGGTTGTTGGCTGTGCTTAGTTTGATGAACTTTGCAATTTACTTGCTTTCGGCATCATTGTATCAGTACAAAAAGGAAGATGATGGTCTATTGACAACCGAAATGGCGTCAACAACTACTAGTTTTGCGATGGCCAGTGCAACTCAGGAAAGCATTGCACATGATCAAACAAATGTCGAACGAAATGAAGATGTTAAACTTTGAACAAAACATGAGCTCCATCAACAGATATTGCGTTTTTCGGGTTGTTTTTTGTTATTTCTCCTCTCATCTGTCTTTGTTGTTTCTTGTTTTGCCTACATTTTACAAATACTTTGTTCTATTATTGGACAATTCGAACTCTCTTTGAATGCGCCTTTGTTGTTTTATTTTGATGATCATATATGTATGTATGCTCCCAATTTTCATCATAAAAGAAGACATGTTCTCCAAATATACATTGACATAATCAGTTTGTATGTTACGGTTGTTGGAAGTTATATTCCGGTTCGATTACGTGACATTACCTACCGAGCTATGGCCTAATGTTAAAGCTCACTTAATTTGATTAACTGGACTTTACAAACTATTTATCGGGTTTTAAGAATTTATAATTGTTATAAATTATTTGATTAGAATTTTTTATAAAATGTTACTCGTTTTAGTTTTGATTGTTAATGTGGGCATATTAATCTGATTGGGTCTGAGTCACGTGAGAAGATTAATATTATTAATTTTAAAAGATCATTAGGGTTTATCCCTTCACGTTTTGTTTTGTTGAGTATGAAGGGTTTATTCTCTTCTTAAACTCTCAAACCCCATAAAAATTAATATAGAGATATTTTAAACTACCAACTTGCGGCTTCTAAAAAGAAAAAAAGGAAGTCAAATCTCTTCTAGTTTTCTTGATCGCCGTATACAGCCAATACCACCCCTGCTTTTGCCGGCGACCACCACCGAGCAGCCACCACCCACACCTTTTGTTGCTGCTGTGTTCTTGTGTTCCACGAACAAGGCCAAAGTCATAGTTGTGCCTCTTGAAGCCCCGACCGAGACCCCGAGTTCTTGATCGTTTGTTATCCTTGAAATTAATTCGTTAACCCTCGCTGTCTCAAATGATTAATTATTAACTAACAAAGTATAATTATCTCAGTAGTAGGTTAATTATCATCTATATTAATTTGCATGATATGTAAGCAGATCATGTTGGATTCAATTTTGGTATTTACTTATTATTCACGTTAACTCTTATTAATTTGACTAATAATTATAAAAACCGTTTTGATTAAATAAACTTAACCTAAATACCAGTGAATCCAACTCTGGTATTAGAGACATGCTGTAAACATGTAAAACAGATCCGGTCTTTTAACTGATTATAATATGCAAACTTTAGAAACTGTTTAAAGTTTTTAATGTAGATTATTTAAGGCAACTTATACTTATTTTGGTTGAATTTTAATCTACCACAAGATTGCACGGATTGTTTGAATTGTATTTGATACATAAATCTGTCAAGAACCTGTGGTTGAATGGTTGTATTATGATTTGGTTTTTGTTTACTTTTGGTTTTCACTAGTTTTAATATTGATTGCTTAAAGTTGTAATATATTAGGGTTTTATTTTATTATGTATGTCTTTTATATATAGTTTGATATTTGAAGCAACAACTCAATCACATCTAAGCTAGAAAATGGCAACATTAGTATGGCGCGTCAACCGATCAACCCACATGCATTGATTGGATGTCAACTTATGTTTTGCGAAGTTATAAATTCTATCAAATCAAATAATTCTATATTGTTTGATAGTTAGAACCGATTAAGACTATACTACGGGCTATCCTGCCGTTACTAAGCTACTTTCTAATTCTTCCGGTCTTCATTGCTAATGCTACTTTACTTATTCATCTTATTGGGTTTTCTATCTCCTTGGTTGCCATAATGTAACCTACATAATCTATACAATACCCGAAGTAAAGTTTTTTTTTGCATCAGCTTAAAACTAGAATGTCCATCCCGTTAGGTATATTAAAACACGTTGGTTCAATTATACGGGCATAAATATAAATTGTTAAATTTGAAGTGAATGTGTGATTGTTATGATTCATGTATAGGTTTTAATTAATTAAATACAATGAAAACTAATCACACGATCTAGGCCGAAATCCTTGATCATCGACCAAGAGTCCAAATGTAAACCAATTATTTAATTACACAACCATAGAAGGTTTTATGGTTATACCTTTCACGAGAATAAGACAACAACCAAATTACTACACCTTGCGACACCAATTTGGTCGCAAGATTTGATTACTCAAACTCAACCCGACAACTAATCACCTAAACAAACTAGGATCTATATCCACTTCTTATTGAATACACGTGAACACAAAACCAAATCCGTATTCGATTTTTCTCGATCACTCATTAACACCACTAGAGGCAAAGGTGGCGGTAGCATGTAACCGTGTCTGGGTCACAATCCGACAGCCACCTAGAGGCAGGAACACTTGTGAGGTTCAATGATAGCGGCATGCAGTGCACACTAATGGTGTTTGACCAAGGGTGGTCAGCTAAGCAAGAACTATCAGTTAGTTGGCATCATTGACAAGACAACGGCCGTCGTTTGGGGGACAACAATTGGGTGGCCGAGTGTGATGGGGATTAGAGTTTTTGTATCATTTTTAATTTTGATGAATATAGGTATGTCTAATCCCGCACCTAAATCCATATATATAATTACCCAATGACTTCATGAATTAATAACTTAATCACCATGTTAGGGTGAAGTGTGGGTTGATTACTAAAAACTTTGTTATGTTAATGATATAACCTTTATAAATTTATATGTGCTATTGTAGAGTAAAGTGATATTTGCATCCTTATGGTTTGGCCCTAATGCACTTCGCGTCCCTAAAAAATAATGCGGTAGGCGGACCTATGTTACGCTTTTGTGCATATGTGTCCCTAAGCCTAACACCATTAAATATTCTGTTAAGGTTTAGGGTAAGATTGTCTTTTCACTGACAGCGTACACCCTATGACAATTTTCATATTTAATTACCAAACCATATAGCTTTTTACATTTGTAACAACCCAAGTAAACTATACTAAGATATTATTCAATTTATTCCCAATGAGTTACCCATGTAGAAACACATTGTTTTGTTTTCACTCGATAAATTGCTCACCCTGGAAAATCATGTCTTGTAAGAGGAGGTTTCCACCCCCTTAAAAGGAAGGCTTTCATCCCCTCGTAACCTAACATGGGACTTATATCTCCTCTCCCTTTACGGAGCCTTTTATCCTCGTTAGCACACGTGTCCCCATACGGAACCCACTATCCTCGATAGCACACCGATCCCACAACCTAGATGTGATACCATCTGTAATAACCCAAGTAAACAGTACGAAGATACTGTCCGATTCATCTCTGAGAGTTGGAATTCATTGTTTAGCATTCACTAAATGAGTTGCTTGACTAGGTAAAACGTGTCTTGGTATAGGAGAATTCCACCCCTATAATAGGAAGGTTCTTTTCTCCCCCTTAACTGATATAGGACTAAAAATTCCTATGGTTTTAATATCTTCTTCCCTTAGCAAACCAAACAGAGATTCCATCATCAACGAGGCTATTATCGCCAATCTCGCTACCTACCAACCATCGATTAATTCTTAATACCATAGTATTCCATCGACGATTTCGTCACACTCCCCCGATAACCCCTTATGGCAATTCCATCGTCCCCAGACAAAACCTGCATTATCCCCATCTTGTAAGGTCTCGATTTATGTGAATTATAATATCAAATTAAAAGAAAAAAAATCAAGTGACGTGAAAACTCCCCAGCCTAGCGAGAAGTTAGATTAAATGGGAACTTGAGAAAAGCAAAAAACTTTTAGTAAAGTTTTTGCATATTCTAGTTTTTTGTAAATATGAGTTTTCTAGTTGTAATTTAGTATGTGTGCATGGTGTGTGTGCTTATTTGGTGAGATTAGAGAGGCTATGTGATAGGCTGCACGAAGAGCTCACCTCGGGTGGATCGAACTTAAACATGGTTTTACTCATGTGATATGTAATTATTTGGTTGTGAATAATCACACAATTGAGTTATTATTTGTTTGTTTGATAACACACACACATACATCTTATAGGAAATGAATTAAACCTTACAAGCAGTGTTGAAAAAATAGGTGCTAGGCGCCGATTAATCGGCGAGGAATCGGAAATCGGAGGGCAACCTTGGCGATTTCATCTAATCAGTGGCAATAATCGGTAGTCGGTCCTAGTCGGTTCTAATTGATCAAAATCGAACCAAATCGGTGAAAATCGTTCTAATTGGTCAAAGTCGGTCAAGGGTTTATCGATTGAAAAAACAAGCGTAACAGTGAAAAAAAGGCCCAATCCATGATTCCATGGATTTTAAACCTCACTAAACCTAGCCATCAGTCACCAAATCGAAGCTTTATCACCAAATTAAAGCTTTTTCACCAAATTGAAGAAGAAAACTCAACAAAGTGACAAATCTAAACCTGTTTCACAAATCAAAGAAGAAGACTCGACGAACCAGAAGTTGTTTCCTCAAATCATTCAAACCTGAAGTTGTTTCCTCATCCGAACAACAAATTATTGTCGTTTTTTCGATCGGTGGTGGACCAATGGACTTATGTTCTCTAGGGTGTTTTTGTTGACATGTATTGCACTATTGCTTTACAAAATTAAATAAGTTTGTTTATATGTTTCTTTATTGTTAGTAATGTTTTTCCATTTAATATTTTTTTTCCATTTTCATTGCAAATTTGTTACTGTTTAGGTATCCTAAAACAATGTTAGAAATTTTTTTATTTATGTTTTATGTTTGAATAATATTTATATCATTAGCAATACGATTTTTATATTAGATGACATCAATAGAATCAACTGCTAGTCAAAATTTGAAACAGAACTCGGATGATGTTGGATGGGAGTATGGAAAATTAGTGGATGCAACCAAGTTAGACCAAGTTTAATGTATTTTGTGTGTTAAAGTTATGTCCGTAGGATTTTATAGGTTAAAGCAACATATAGCGGGCATAGAGGAAAATGTTGCAATTTGTAAAGAAGCAACAAAAGATGATCAAATGAGGGTTCAAAATGCTCTTAGTGAGAGCAAAAACCAAAAAAAAAAAGGTTAAATAAGATATTGACGAGTCTTTAAGAGCCGAGATGAACATTAATAATGAAACAATTGACCTCGATAATTGTTTTAGAGATTTGAAGGAACCTCGTTCTTTTGGTCCCACGGATAGATTTGCAACTTCCAAGGGTGTTAAAGAAAATAGCAAACAAAGTAATATTAGAAATGTTGTTTAAAAGAACAAATGATCCGTGTAAAAGAATACATTTGTAAGTAGGCTCATGAATGTGAAATTCCATTTCATGCCTTTGAAAGAGATAGCTTCAAAATATTATTAGAGGCGGTTGGTTATTTTTGACCTAATGTCATGCCTCCTACTCGATATGAAATGGGAGATACTTATCTAAAAAAAGAGGTGGAAAGGAATAAAATCTCTTTGAGAAAATATGAAGAGGAATAAAGATTTATAGGATGCTCAATTATGACCGATGTATGGTCGGATAGAACTAGAAGAAGCATCATAAATTTGTGTGTTAATTCAAAGTTAGGTACTATTTTTTTAATCTTCTAAAGAATGTCCGAATGAAGCACATACAAGTGAAAACATATTTGAATATGTTGATAAATGTATTGAAGAGGCTGGTCCTAAAAATGTTGTTCAAGTTGTGACCGATAATGCATCTAATAATATCGGATGCATCAAAATTGTTGAAGGAGAAAAGAACAACAATTTTGGAAATCACGTGCAATACATACCATTAATCTCATGCTTGAAGGTAATAAAAATAATCATGTTTTTCTTTTGAAATTTTTGCTCTATTATATATTTATATAATTATATTGTTATTTTGTTAATTGTCTATTAATATTTATAAATTTATTTTATCTTTGAAGCTGTTGGCGGATTACCAATGTATAAAAAAACTCTCGTTCAAGCAAAAATAGCAGTGGTGTTTATTTATTCTTATAACAAAACATTGGTTATGATGAGAAAATATACTTAGAAGAGGAATATTGTGAGACCGGAAGTTATAAGATTTGCTTCTACATTTCTTATTTTATAAAGTTTGTTGGAAAAGAAGTCTCAACTTAAAAAAATATTTTTAGTGAAGAATGTAAGTTTGCTTAGACCATTAAAGGGAAATTCGTTTTTGCAACAGTTACAACTCCCTCATTTTGGAGTGGTGTTACAAGATGTTTGAAAATTTTTGCACCATTAGTCAAAGTTCTTCGAATGGTCGATGCGGATTGAAAGCCTTCAATGGGTTTTATATACAATGAGCTTCAAAAGACAAAAAAAGAGATTATTGATGCTTTGAATGATAATAAAAGTGCATATGAGCCTATTTTTGATATTATCTTAAAAAGTCATAAAAAAAAGCTTGATACATGCCTACATATGACGGCCTACATTCTAAACCCATATTATTTTTTTATAATAATCCGGATGTTCGAGATGATTTAGATGCTAATGATGGGGTGGTTGATTGTATTGGTGTTTTATTTCCTGAAGATTATAAAATGCAAAACACTATCTTGTCGGTTGAGTTGCCAACCTACAAGCGTAAACAAGGAAAATTTGACGTCCAATTGCACAAAAAGCATGTGTGGTCAACTATGATAAATTTGATCCGTGTAATGCTAATTTAATGAATAACATCGTTCTTGTTTTAAAATTCTATATTTGTCTTATTATAATATGTTTGTTTTAACATTGTAGCAAATTGATGGGAAACCTGTGGTAAGTCAACTTCAAATTTGAAAAGAATTGCTATAAGGATATTTTCTTTGACTATTAGTTCGTCGGGATGTGAAAGAAATTGGAGCATCTTTGAAGGGGATAGTGATTTAAAATGTTATACAATTTATGTTATACTTACTCAAGTTTAATATTGAACTTATTGTTTATGTTGAACTTGTTAGGTACATATAAAAAAAAGAAATAGGCTACAGACAAATAAAATAAACATTCTTGTTTCTATTCAATTTAGTAAAAATTGATGGAGAAAAACAAGAATAGAAAGTTGAGAAATCGTGAAGTACTTATAGCGAACAATGGTTGCAGGGGTAAAGAATGGATTGTTGATGGTGTAGATGAAGAACTTGAGCCGGGGCTACCTTGGGAAGTGGTTAGTGATGCCGCGGATATTGATGAAGTATTTTCTAATCGAACAAGTGCGAAGACAAGTGTATCAAGAGAACTTTATGATGAAGAATTTGAGTCGGAGGATGACGAGGAAGTAGATGAGGAGGTTGCATACGAGTCGGATGGTGTTCAAATCATTAAACAATATGGACAAGATGATGATGAATTTTGAACTAGATGATGAATTTTGAACTACTTGATCTTCTATTTGAACTAATATGTTAATTTTTGAATCTTAATTTGCTATGTTTAAGCTTAATTTTCTATGTTTAAGCTTAATTATTTGTGTTTGGACTATGCTATATATATTAGTTTTAAAAAATTATGTATAAAAATTCGGATCCGATTAATCCCGATTAATCGCTAGTCGGTACCACACCGCGTGACTAGCGTCTAGCAATTTTTACAACACTTCTTACAAATGGTATGAGATCAAGGTACTTCTCTTGATATACGGATTTTTATTCCGTGATCATCCACATTTAGATGTTAACCGGCAGAATTGGAAAGAGATGAGAAGAATTATTGGTGACCGTTGATGATCAAAAGGATTATGGATTGGTATTCGGTGTGGAAAGGCATGAATTTCAAAATTGAATGATCGATAGGCTTTAGTTATCAGCTGATAGATGGTCTGTATTCATGTGTACGTATTAATTTGATTGAACTTCTTCAAGCGTTTCGTGTTCAAAATTGAAGAGTTCGCTGATCAACAATTTATCAAATTCGTAAATTGATCAGGTTGAAGTTTTTGCATGGTGTAACTGATCAACTCTTACATTCATTTGTGAAGACTGTCAAATTAGCGAGAACTATGTTAGTTTTCTCATAGAAAATTATCAACAAGGCGAGAAGTTTGAGAGTTTTTGCACAAAGAAAGAAAGGAGAGCTTTGATAGTTTTTACTTAAGGATTTGCGAAAACAAACATTTCATTCTAGCAGGAACTTTAAACTTCTTAATTTTGCGAGAATTTTGCAAACGCTAGACCAAGATCTTATATGCAAAACTTTTTTTGTATGAATAATTTAGAACAAGTTTTTCCTGCTTAAATTAAAGAATGATTAAAACTATTGGCTGTATTGAAGGTTAGTTATATATTGCAAAAGAAAAGGGGGAATATTTTTTAAATACATGTTTCTGTTGTAAAATGGTTTGGGGTTAAAAAATTAAGTTTTGTTATGTTTGACATAGTCTGAGATTCTTGGCTTACAACATTTATTTCAGGTCATTTGTAAATTGAAACCGTATAATATGGGCTTATGTTATCTTTAGATGGGGATAATGATTGAATGGATTAGACTGAACGATGTCTCTAGATTATTTGTATTTTTAACTCTAAGTATGTGGGCTTATCTTATATTAAATATAGGGAAAATAATACAAATAACTTAATATGAAGAATATGTCATCGGATTGAAGAACCAAATTGTTCGTGATTGATTAGTGGAAGTTGGAACCATTTTCATATGCCTAAAAACCTTATATATTCAAGGAGAATTGATGAAGAAAATCCTAAACACCCAAGACTTTAGAGGAGTCTTAACGAAAGGGGAAACATTAAATAAAAAATGTTCGGTACTTCTTGAAGATGTGAGAAAAAGTCAACCTCAGCTTGGTATTAAAAATCAATGGGGAAATTTTAAGGTCCTTATATACATGGATTATGATATCAAATGAAAACGAAAAACACAAGTGAAGCAAAAACTCCTAAGCCAAGCAAGAACTTGAGAAAAGCGAAAACTTTGGGTATGGATCTCACATATTCTAGTTATGTATAAGTAAAAGTTGTAAAGTTCTAATTTAGTATATGTACATGTTGTGTGTGTTCATTTGGTGACATCAAAGAGGTTGTGTTATAGGCCACCCGAGGGGGGCTCACCTTGAGTGGATCGAGCTTAAACAAGATGTATACTCCTTCTGGTATGTAATCATTCGGTTATAAAGAATCATACAATTTAGTTATCATTCATTTGTTTGAACATAGACACATACATTTGTCTTAGGGTTATCAAGTGTAATTTATATCAAATGAATCGAATCCTACAAGCAGACTCTTGTACATAATCTTGGTCATCATCATCAATAATTCCACGCTTTTGAAAAGAATATATGGTACCAGTACCCGAAGTCTTTTCCTAGACAAACGTTTTCCTAGATGCAAGTGTAAGTCATAACAGTGTAACGACAATTTCTGCAAGGCTCTCTAACTCATTCCTCACTCATTCCATCTCCGGGTCATCATCATCATCATCATCATCATCATCATCATCATTATCTCTATATTCAGTCTCGGTTGCAGAACTATCAATATGCATGCCAGCATCATTAAGTACATGTTCTGCAGTTGCAGCACCACCCTTAGATATTACAATCTCCACATGAACTTCTTCATGTACGGTGCCTCATGTATACCGAGTTCCTCAATATGTATAGCCTTAGGTGTACGTTCCCCAATAACAGTTTCTTGTGTTGAACTTATGGTGCATCATGACCCTGTTGACCACTGGGAACCTCATTTTCTCAACCATTATTTGGTGGTTCATCATAGTTTGGGTTAAACACAAGACCAAAAAAAGGTGTCACAACATGTCGTCAGGCAGGTCAGTGTCTCTGGAACCCTCACAATTAGCAAATATTATATGATTCATAGATGATAGTTCCAGTGATGGTTCATCAAAAGGTAGACTAGGTAATAAGTGATTTAGAATAATGAGAACAAACCAAGGGTATAACAAAAACTACAAGTTCCTTGTTACCTTAGTCTAGGTAATCATCTCCTGGAAAACAAATCTTGAGAAGTTACATAGTTTGTTGAAGAATGTAAACATGGAGAATTGTAAAGATAGCCTTTGCACATCTAGGATTCATGAAAATATGGATATGGTATCTCTACTGATGTGAAAGATAACCTTTGCACATCTAGGAGTCTTCTAAATGTCCTATATAATGTATCGTCTTGAAGAATACATGTAGATAACCATATAATGGTGGAGATGTTATGTTGGGTTCAAAATTAGGTACCATATACGCAAAAAACTCAAAACACACAACTTCATAGAAAAATCATAATATAAGTTACTTTGACAAAATTTACAATTGTTTTTCTAAGTGTTAGTTTGGTCTAACTTGCACCAGATGAAACTAGGCATATTCACGTCATTTAACATTTTGAAATTTTCTAAATACAAAATTCATGTGACACTTAATGCAACTTCACTTAATAAAATTTCATTTTATAATAAATTTTGAAAAAAGATTAAGTATATGACTCAAGCAAAATTAAGGACATTTTCACTTTTTTAAAATTTTGCTTAAGCCTTGGTACCAAGAACAACTTTCCTTGACTAGTTCATAAACTTTTCTAAGTAAACCCATGAAATTAGAACAAAAGCATCATGATATCCACTCTATACCTCTTGGTTAACAGATTACAACACAAACCCATGAGCAATTTAAATGTATAACAACTAAACAATCAAGAGACAACTAGTGGTGAGCATTAATGCGTAAGAGTGCTTAGAACCAAGTAGAATACCCAAACCAAAACCATGAGAACCGAATATATGCAATAAGGTTCGGTCATACGATTCTTGGATTTGTAGGTTTCATGGTTTCGGGTCGATTCCGGCAAAAGACCACGAAATTGAACAACATAACTGATAGAACCGAATCTATGTTATATACTTGGCCATTCCTACTTTTTTAAAGGTACCATAAGTTCTCACGTTTGCATAAGAGACATCAACAATCATTGTCTTCATCATCGTCCATGCCATGCTACTACCATCATCTTCATCAATCATTAATATTGTCATTAATATGTATATTTGAGAATTTGGTAAAGCTAAATATTTCTATGAACTTACTATGTATGTATGTATGTATGTATGTATGTATGTATATATGTGTTGATCTATGAAGAGGATTAAGTTATTGAAAACCCAAGAATTCATCACTGGCTGTCAACTGCCAATTTCTGGCATGTGCTGAATCAACTACCGATCAGCATATGCTGAATGACTACGGATCAACATATGCTAAACCGCTGCCGGTCTGCACTTACCTGATGTGCTGCTGATCGACTGTTATCGATCAGCACTGAACACCATGAGTTGCTGATCAACTGTTACACAAGACAGTACCGATGACTGTTGTAATTTATCTTTTGGAGACAACATAGTATTGGAGCTGCCTAACTCTGATGTGTCGATTGTCTTTCTTGCCATACATTCTGACATAGGGTATTTTATTCTTATTGTTTAGATTTCATAGTATAAAATCTTTATACTTGTATAGTAGAGGTAAGCTTTGTAAAGACACTTGTGTATTTGCTGATTATAACTCTTTGTACTCAGTTTTGATTAATCAAGTGAATACTTTGAAAGAACAACTTGTGCACTTATCTTTACTCAAAGTATTTGTGTTTGTTAGTAAGTGGTTAACTTACATTGCGCATTTGTTAACTGCTGATCAAATAGAAAGGTCTTGTTAATCCATAACCCCGATTCAACAAGTGGTATTAGAGCTTTGGCTCTTGGTTTGCTTAAAGTTACCTTTCAATAATTAACTTGTTTTCACTTGATCACACTATCAAACACCACACTCCTTCATACCCCTCTATCCTTTCAAAATGACTACTATAGCCATCTCAAGTAAACATGACTTGGAAAATGGAACTCAGACCAAACCCCACATGTTCATGCCATATGACTATGATACTTGGAAAATCTGAATGGAAGATTTTCAAAGAAATCAAGATCTGAGACTTTGGCTATCTATTCTGAATGGACCATATGTAGCTATGGTTCAAGCTACTAGTGAAGGTGGAGTCATGATTCCCAAAGATCCCACAAAGTACTCAGATGAAGATCTGAAGAAGATGGATGTGGATTCGAGGCTCTATGGATGATGAGAATGAGCATACCAAGCAACATTATCCATTGCTTCAATAAATTCACAACTGCTCAGAAGTTGTGGGAAACACTAAAGACCAAATTTGAAGGAATTGAAGTCATGAAGGAGAACAAAAAAGATGTATTGAAATAGAATTTTGAAAAATTTGTTTTCAAAAGAGAATAAACCATGACTCATCATGCACCAATGATCGCCTACACTAAATCTCCAACTGCTGAATCTCAGTCGTCAACATCTTTAAATAGATGGAATCAACAGACCTCACCATCCTTTTCACCTACCTACTCTTCAAAGTCAGCCTTTGTCAGTGAACACGCCAACTTCTTTCAACTCTCTGAAGAAGATCAAGAATACGTTCTTCCAGATGATCTTAAGGAGATGGATATCAACTATCAGATAGCCATGAACTCCTTAAGGGCTAAGTAGTTTCAGCAGAGAACTAGAAGAAAGTTCCTAAGGCAAAGAAGATCCAGTTTTGGGTTTGACAAGAGTAAAGTGAAGTGTTTCAACTAAAACCAACATGGACACTTTGCCAAATAGTGCAAAACACCTAAGTCGAACCCATATCTCATAAGCTCATCAAACTTCAAAAAACCCTCAACTTATCAAAGTCCCTCTACCTCTACCAGCCAAAGACATACAACAGCCATAGCCCCAGGAGAAGAGGTGATTGACCGGAGCTTTTTAGTAGAAGATGTCACTCCGAATAACAATGTACTGATGGTTGGAAGCTCAACCTCCTCACCTCAGGTAACTTCTGAACCTTCTTGTACACCTGAGTGCATTGCTAAGGTAAACTTGTATAGAAATAACAATTGGATCTCATGAAGGATGTTGAATGAATCAATCTTTTTAAAACTGATTTTAAGAAAAGTGATCAAGCTTAAAAGAAAAACATAATAGATCTAGAAAAGATTGTTTCACAACTAAAATATGTACAAACCAACTTGGAGACCCAAACTGATGATCTTTTAAGCATATTGAAATCAGCATAATGTGATTTAGCTATAGCTGAAATATATGCTGATACATACAATGTTTAAACAGAAAAGTTTGAAAAATTGCTTGCTTTTACTTAGAACTGCAAAAAGTTGTATCAAACCAAGACAAGTTTTGAGTATAATATTGTGGAACCACCAATGATATACACTCCCACATATACCCCTAAGTGCAACTTGGAAGTAAAGAAGTAAGTATCTGCTGACCTAATCTATACAAAAGCAACTATTGAAGAATCTGAGACAACAAAGAAGGAAGACAAAGAGGGAGTAGTTGAAGAAGTAGATGAAGAGGAAAAGAAGAGAGAAAAGGAAGAGGAAGAAAGTGTAACACCCAAAAATTTCAGAAAAAGAGAAGAGAAGAAAAGTAAAGGAGCAAACAGGGTGTTATTTCGAAAGCAAGGTGTTAAAAGTGTACAAGGGCCAAACTAACCGACTATGGGGTTTAAAAAGAAGTATGGCTGCCCATAACCTTCTTTCTCTCCTGCACACTTTCGGTTAGTGAGAGAAAAGAGCTCTCATCAGGTTTTAGTGAGTGAAAGTGGAAGAAATCTTCAAAAGGTAAGATTTTAATGTGTTTTCTTCTTGGTTTTTGTTGGGTTTGAGCTTCTGGACCGAGTTCCGTGTGTTTAGCGCTCGTTTTCATGTGTTTTAGGTGCTAGAACTCCAGGCTTATTCTCGGGTTGTGAAGTTTGCTTGAAAGCTGTTGAAGGTGAGTTCTAGATCCCCCTCTCTTATTGGTTTTCTACTTTTTTGGGGCTGTTATACTAAAAAGGATGTTTCTTTACCAAACGATGATTTTCCATGAAAAAGTACGACTGTTTATGAAGTTGAATGTCTTACAATATTGCTGTGATGTTGAATGGATGTTTATTATGTTTTAAGTGTATAACTAGTAGATGCATGCTAAGGGTACGCTTAGAAATGATATATGAGGCTAGAAATTGCATAAGTTGCATTGCAGGTTGGTTTTGAACATCTACGTTTATTGAGTGTTCAACCGCATTGGTTTTATGTTCAACAGTTAAGTATTTTTGTTCATCCGCATTTGCTTTTGTTCTTCCGCATTTATAAGTGTTCATCCGCATTTGCTAATATTCATCCGCATTTGCTGAACATTCAACCGTATTGGTTTTATGTTCAATAGTTAAGTATTTTTGTTCATCCGCATTTACTTTTGTTCTTCCGCATTTATAAGTGTTCATCCGCATTTGCTGATCTTCATCCGCACTTGCTGAACTTCAACCACATTGGTTTAGTTCATTCCCCTAAGACTTAGCTCATTCGTATTTAATATTGTTCATCCGCGTTTGGACTAGTTCATCCGTATTTGGACTTGTTCATCCGTATTTGGTTCACCCGCACATCTTTAGACACTTAGAATATTTTATGAGATTTTTATCCGCATTTGGTTGTCCGCATTTGCTAAACATTCAGCTGCATTGGCCTATGTTAATCCGCATTTCTTTGGGGGCTTATGATTCTTCTGAAATCTTGGGAGGTAGAATGTAGTGTTAAGTTCTGGAATGTTTTGGTGGTTTATGCCTGTTGGTGTTATGTATGATTGTGTGCTGTGATTGATGTTCTATATTACTTATTATTATGTGACTTTACGTGATGTGTTAATACTCTTGTACGTAAAGTATCATCTTAATAAAAGAGAAAGACGAAGTTAATGAAAGTGGAACGTAATGAATGAAGAAGGAAAGTCTTGCAAGCAAAATGTTGGAGGTTCACAACTCAACTAGGTAGTTGTTTGCTCAACTGTGTGTGGTTTAGCTAACCTTTGTTAATGCGCACAGGGGTCTAATCCTTGAGATTGACCGAAAAGTACGAAACAAGATCCTTGTTGCTCCACCCCGATACTGTGTCAGCTTTGGCATGACGTGGGGGTTTACTTGTAAGCCCCGGGCACAGTACTAGCTTCGGCATGACGTAGGGGTATAGCATATGGCAGGATCTAGATAAGGTGAAAGATAATAATGAAAGAAAGTACGAAACGAACGATGATGAATGATAATGAATGATAATGAACGATGATGGAAGTTAATAATGATATTATCTAGATGTATGTATAATTTATGATCACGTACGAAAGTAAGGAACATGTTTTAAATGAAAGTAAAGTATTTTATTATTAAAACTAGAACTCACTTAGCGTTGCTGACTTTTGTATGCATAATAGTTGGCAGGTATTTGTTGATCCTGAGGAGTTGCAGGCATGTATGCATAAGCTACTGGGGATAGTTCAAGTCTAGCATCTATATTTTGGAGAATGTTTTTGTATTGATACATTTTTAGAATGTAAAAGAAATGATATGATAATTTGACATGTTTTTAATTGTTAATGAAAAGTTTAAATTCTGCTGCAAGATTAATATGTTTTAAATGTTTTATGAGATGATTGATCAACTGTAAGCGACTCGGAAACGGAGCTTTACAAGTTGGTATCAGAGCCAAAGTTTAAGAGAATTGGGTAAAATATTTTCAAAAAAAAAACTAAACTTAAACTGAGAATGGCACAAGAAAGGGAAAGGGATGCCAGTCCTAGTAGCTACATGCCTGCTGGTAAATGTTTCATGTAAACATTTTATGTAAATTAATGGAAAAAAGGAATTACGTGCGTGTGCTATGTGGATTATAAGTTCTTTGTAGATTTGGATACTGATATAGCCAGGATAGGAAATGCTTGGAGAATGAAGAGTAAAGTAAGTGGCTAATCATAACTGTCCACTGTAATTAAGGACTTACTATACTTGACATAATCTGAGCTATTACCTTGAATGACCGTGTTGGTGTATGAATCTTGTAGTGTTTAGAGATGGTTGGTGGTAGATCATTAGAGGCTTCTCGAGGTGGAGGTCGTGGTGGGCGTGGTGTTGGACCGCGTGCCACAAGTAACAGAGCTAAGACTGCTGAAATGACTCCTGAAGAGCCCGAGCTTTATCACCATGATGGTGAGGATGAGAGTGCTAATCTAAGGGCCTCAATGAAGGAGGCAGTAGCGGAGGAAGTTCATCAGGTCATGCAGACGATTTTACCGAATGTGGTGACTGAGGTTATTAGAGCCGTGAAGGAGGATGAGAGGAAGGAGAAACAGGAGAAGGAGAATGCCACTAGGCGAGAGGGTGAAGGAGGAGGAGCAAGGGAAAGGGGGCAACCTGAGACTGAGTTGGTCATCTCCAGTGACGATGAGGAAGAGGAAGCACTACAGGAAACTACGAAGGGGTGAAACTATGAGGCATTCTAGAGATGCAAGCCCCCGATATTTGATGGGAATAGGAGTGCTGCTGCTACTCACCGATGGGTGAGGGAGATGGAGGTGGTACTTGATATCAGCGAGTGCTGAGAGGATCAGTAGATGAGGTTTGCTACCCACTTGATTGTGGATTCGGCCTTATGCTGGTGGGACAACATTGTCCAGGCCGAGGCTAGCAGGGCGATTGGAAGGATGAGGTGGAGTGAACTGAAGGAGCTGGTGATCGAGGAGTTTTGTCCTCACAGGGAGCTCGACAAGATCGTGAGAGAGTTCCTACAGTTGGAGGTGGGAACTATGACGCACCAGAATTACACAACTAAGTTTAATAAGATGGCGAGGCTGGGGCCAAAGAATGTGACACCCGTGTCACAAAAAATAAAGAGATACATCCAAGGTTTGCCGGTGGATATCCGCAGACATCTGATCGCCGCTCGGCCAGGTACGTTCAGGTCGGTGGTCAATCTGGAAGGGAGACTGTATGACGAGCAAGAGGTGGTGGTGGTGGATGTGAAGAAGAAGTGTGACAATGATAGAGATAGAAATGAGAAGCGGTATAACGATGGTGGTTTTGTGGCTGGAGGTAAGAAGACGAGAGTGGATAATCGGAAGGTGATAACAGAGAGGGAGAAGGCATGCAAGAAGTGTGGGAGAGACCACATGGGGGAGTGTAAGTGGGGATCGAACATCTGCTTTCAATGTGGGAAGGAGGGCCACATAGCAAGGGATTGTTGTGTGGTGAAATGTTACAGCTGTGGCGAGACTGGGCACATGAGCAGACACTGCAAAAAGTCAAAGACAGAGAGCTCCAGGGCAAAGAAGGGGACTGAGAAGGAGGGCAAAGGACGAAGGCCAGGGAATTTGCTATGACTTGGGAGGAGGCTAGGGTGGACTACGACGCGGTGCTTGGTTCATTCCTAGTAAACTAGACTTGTGCCTCTGTACTTTTTATTCTTGTTCTAGGAGGATTTTTTTTTGCTGCCTTCTGTGATAAGTTACCTGCTAGGTGTAGGAAGATTGATAAGTCCTTCAATGTAGAAACTGCCATTGGTAAGTCAATCAGGATTTCTGTTATGGTAGAAGACTGTGACATAGAGTTGAAAGGCCATAGGTTTTCTGCTAGGTTGTTCGTGATGCCCCTAGGCGGATTCGATGTGGTTCTAGGGATGGATTGGTTAGCAGCCTATGAGGCAAATATCATGTTTCGCAAGAAGATGATTTGTTTGACCGCACCTAATAGGAGTTCGGTGACGATTTATAGCAATAGGGTTAGTACGGTTCCGAAGGTAATTTCAATGGTGGTGGCAGAGAAGTGCATGAAACGTGGGTGTAGTGCCTACCTGGCTTATGTGAAATATGTGGATACATCAGTACCATGATTGTCCAACGTACCGGTTGTGTGTGACTTTCCAGACGTATTCCCGAAGGATCTACCAGGTATGCCACCGGACCGCAAGATCGAGTTCCAGATCGATCTGATGCCTGATGCCCAACCTTTTGCTAAGGCGCCGTATCGTTTAGCTTCCTCCGAGATGAAGGAATTAATGACTCAGCTACAAGAGTTGTTAGACAAGGGGTTCATTCGACCGAGTGTCTCTCCATGGGGTGCTCCGGTCTTGTTTGTGAAGAAGAAGGACGGTAGCATAAGGATGTGTATCGACTACCATGAGTTGAACAAGTTGGTTGTGAAGAACCGATATCCGTTACCGAGGATTGATGACTTGTTCGATCAGCTCCAAGGTGCCAGGTGGTTCTTGACGATAGATCTCCGATCTGGTTACCACCAATTGAAGGTAAGGAGCAGGATATTCCTAAAACAGCTTTTCGTACGTGTTACAGACACTACGAGTTTCTCCTGATGTCTATTGGTTTAACCAACGCGTTAGCTGCTTTTATGGATTTGATGAATCGGGTGTGCCTGCCTATGCGGGATAAATCCGTGATTTGTGTTTATCAATGATATCCTGATTTAATCGAAGAGCAAAGAAGAACATGCTAGTCATGCCCGCGAGGTGTTGGAGACGCTTAGAAGAGAGAAGCTGCATACCATGATCTCCAAGTGTGCGTTCTAGTTATGCGAGGTTCAGTTTTGGGTCATGTGGTTAATTCTAAAGGGATTATGGTAGACCTGACGAAGGTTGAGGTGGTGATGCAATGGAAGTCTACAAAGATGCCATCCGAGATTCGTAGTTTCTTGGATTAGGCGGGTTACAACAGGAGATTTATCCAAAGTTTCTCTAAAGTGGCGGCTGTGGTCTCTGCAATGAAGGTTTGGAGGCCACTTGCGAGTCAAAGGAGGAAATAAGATGGCACTGCCCAAATCTCTAAGGAGTGACAGGTTTCGGGGACAAAACCTATATAAGGGGGGAGGACTTGTAACACCCGAAATTTCAAAAAAAGAAAAGAGAAGAAAAGTAAAGGAGCAAACAGGGTGTTATTTCAAAAGTAAGGGGGAACCCATTATGGGGTTTAAAAAGAAGTATGGCAGCCCATAACCTGCCTTTCTCTCCTGCACACTTTTGGTTAGTAAGAGAAAAGAGCTCTCATCAGGTTTTAGTTAGAGAAAGTGGAAGAAATCTTCATAAGGTAAGATTTTAATGTGTTTTCTTCCCGGTTTCTGTTGGGTTTGAGCTTCTGGACTGAGTTCCATGTGTTTAGTGCTCATTTTCATGTGTTTTAGATGCTAGAACTCCAGGCTTATTCTCGGGTTGTGAAGTTCGCTCGAAAGCTGTTGAAGGTGAGTTCTAGATCCCCCTCTCTTACTGGTTTTCTACTTGTTTGGGGCTGTTATGCATACTAAAAAGGATGTTTCTTTACCAAACGATGATTATCCATGAAAAAGTATGACTGTTTATGAAGTTGAATGTCTTACAAGATTGTTGTGATTATGAATGGATGTTTATTATGTTTTAAGTGTATAACTAGTAGATCCATGCTAAGGGTACGCTTAGAAATGATATATAAGGCTAGAAATTGCATAAGTTGCATTGCAGGTTGGTTTTGAACATCCGCATTTATTGAGTGTTCAACCGCATTGGTTTTATGTTCAACAGTTAAGTATTTTTGTTCATCCGCATTTGCTTTTGTTCTTCCACATTTGTAAGTATTCATCCATATTTGCTGATCTTCATCTGTATATGCTGAACATTCAACCGCATTGGTTTTATGTTCAACAGTTAAGTATTTTTGTTCATCCGCATTTGCTTTTGTTCTTCCACATTTGTAAGTGTTCATCCGCATTTGCTGAACATTCAACCGCATTGGTTTTATGTTCAATAGTTAAGTATTTTTGTTCATCCGCATTTGCTTTTGTTCTTCCTCATTTGTAAGTGTTCATTCGCATTTGCTGATCTTCATCTGCATTTGTTGAACATTCAACCGCATTGGTTTTATGTTCAATAGTTAAGTATTTTTGTTCATTCGCATTTGCTTTTGTTGTTCCGCATTTGTAAGTGTTCATCTGTATTTGCTAATCTTCATCCGCATTTGCTGAACATTCAACCGCATTGGTTTTATGTTCAATAGTTAAGTATTTTTGTTCATCGCATTTGCTTTTGTTCTTCCTCATTTGTAAGTGTTCATCCGCATTTGCTGAACTTCATCCGCACTTGCTGAACTTCAACTGCATTGGTTAAGTTCATTCCTGTAAGACTTAGCTCATCCGCATTTAGTATTGTTCATCTGCATTTGGACTAGTTCATCCACATTTGGACTTGTTCATCCGCATTTGGTTCACCTGCACATCTTTAGACACTTAGAATATTTTCTGAGATTTTCATCCGCATTTGGTTTTCTGCATTTGCTAAACATTCAGCCGCATTGGCCTATGTTCATCTGCATTTCTTTGGGGAGATATGATTTTTTTGAAATCTTGGGAGGTAGAATGTAGTGTTAAGTTCTGGAATGTTTTGATGGTTTATGTCTGTTGGTGTTATGTATGATTGTGAGTTGTGGTTGATGTTCTATATTACATATTATTATGTGACTTTACGTGGTGTGTTAATACTCTTGTACGTAAAGTATTATCTTAATAAAAGAGAAAGATGAAGTTAATGAAAGTGGAACGTAATGAATGAAGAAGGAAAGTCTTGCAAGCAAAATGGTGGAGGTTCACAACTCAACGAGGTAGTTGTTTGCTCAACTGTGTGCGGTTTAGCTAACCCTTGTTAATGCGCACATGGGTCTAATCATTGAGATTGACCAAAAAGTACGAAACAAGATTCTTGTCGCTCCACCCCGATACTGTGTCAGCTTCAGCATGACATGGGGGTTTACTTGTAAGCCCCGGGCATAGTACCAGCTTCGGCATGACGTGGGGGTATAGCATATGGCAGGATCTAGATAAGGTGAAAGATAATAACGAAAGAAAGTACGAAACGAATGATAATGAATGATAATGAATGATGATGAACGATGATGGAAGATAATAATGATATTATCTAGATGTATGTATAATGTATGATCACGTACGAAAGTAAGGAAAAGGTTTTAAACGAAAGAAAAGTATTTTATTATTAAAACTAGAACTCAATCAGCGTCGCTGTATGCATAATAGTTGGTAGGTATTTGTTGATGCTGAGGAGGTGCAAGCATGGATGCATAAGCTACTGGGGATAGTTCAAGTCTGGCATTCATATTTTGGAGAATGTTTTTGTATTAATACTTTTTTGGAATGTAAAAGAAATGATATGATCGTTTGACATGTTTTTAATTGTTAATGAAAAGTTTAAATTCTGCTTCAAGATTAATGTGTTTTAAATGTTTTATGTGATGATTGACCAACTGTAAGAATCTCGGAAACGGGGCCTTACAGAAAGGGAGAAAAGGAAGGAAGAACTCAAAGCTAAGGCAATGAAAGATGTGATTTAGAAGGTGAAATTTTTTAAAGAAAAGACATCCTCCAAAGTCAATAATTTGCCTTTTGAGTCAAACCCCTCCATCAAAACAAACCTTCAACCTAAGCATAACTACAACAAGAAGACTCACAACAGAATCTATTGTGTAGGAACCTTAAACTCTTTAGAAGTAAGACCCCAACCATATGTTCAAAGGTCTACTTCTGAAGCAGATTCACAATAATATGTTCCAAAAAAAGAAGATAGATCTAACAACCTATGCTGATCACAAGATAAACAAAAAGATGGGTGGAACTAGAAGACCCAAGACTACATAGGCTTGGTGCCTATTCATCACAAACCAATTTGTTTATATGCAATAACATTCACAGACCAAAACTAACTTGTTAGTTGTGGATAGTGGATGCTCTCATCATATGACAGGTGACAGATCATGCCTGCTGAATCTAGATCCATATGATGGTGGATCTGTTGCATTTTGAAGTGATATAAAAGGAGGATGTATTACTGGCAAGGGGACAATCAGCAATGGAAAGGTATGCTTTGATAAGATGAATTATGTGAAGGAGTTAAATTATAATCAGCTAAGTATGTCTCAACCGTGTGATTAAAAACACAACACTTTCTTCGCAGAGCATGAATGTGTTATTCTATCTCATGGGTTTGAAATTGCAAATGACAAAATACTTTTAAGAGCTCACAGGAAAGGCAATACGTACATGCTCAACATGCAAAATGCATAACCTTCAGGAAATGTATCATGTTTCATTTCCAAATCTTAAATAAATAAATCCACCATTTGGTAAAGAATATCAGCACATGTAAACCTCAAAAACATGAACAAACTAGTTTGGAATGGGTTTGTCAAAGGACTACTGAACAAGGAGTTTGCATTTGCTAATGTGGCTTGTCAAAACTAAAAGCAACACAGATCTTCTAATAAGTCCAAAGATTTGAATTCAGTGTTAACTCCTTAACATCTATCACACATGGACTTGTTTGGCCCAACAGGTGTAAAGAGTTTGGGAAGAAAATCATATTGCTTGGTACTAATAGATGTTTTTACAAGATTCGCTTGAGTTTTCTTTTTAAAAACTAAAGATAAAAATTGCTGAAATACTAAAATCATTTACTATCAAAATTAAGAACCAAATTGATCAAAAGGTTAAGATAATTAGATATGATCAGGGCACTAAATTCAAAAACCTCACCCTTGATTCTTTTTGTGAATTCAAAGGTATTGCAAGGCAATATAGTGCTCCTAGAACTTCTCAGCAAAACGGAGTTGCTGAAAGAAGAAATAGGACACTTATTGAGGCTGCAAAGACCATATTGTCTGACTCTAAACTTCCTAGAACATTCTAGGCTGAATCAGATAGGATTACATGTTATATTCAGAACAGGGTTTTTGATAGTCAAGACATGCGGAAAAACCTCTTAAGAATTATGGCATAAGAGAAGATCATTCATAGGGTTCTTAATACCTTTTGGATGTCCATGCACCCTTCTAAATACCAAAGATCATTTGTCCAAATTTTCTGAGAAATCAGTAGATGGGTTCCTTGTAGGATACTCATCACAAGCTAAGGGTTATAGAGTATACAACAAAGTTTATCACACTATTGAGGAATCTAAAAATGTCATATTTAATGAAAATTCCTCAAATAGTGTAGGAAATACCTGATGTTGGATGCTTGATCTGAATGGATTCATAAATGCATTTAACCATTTGACTAAGAATGTTTCAGGGAAACTCACCTAACAGATCCGCAGACATACAAGTCCCAAGTGCTGAGGACTATAGAGTTGATCTACCTCAGGGTCTCAGTCATAACAGGTCATCTGCTAATCTAGTTCAGCCATATTTAGTAGAAGCATATGCCAGTACCACAAACAATATGGTTCAACCATCACTTGCTTATGAGTACTCATCAAATGAAAAGTCTCATGATCATTTTGGTACTAGATAATCCTTCAAAAGAAACCAAATATGACAAATGTTGAAGATGGAGTCAATTCGGTAGTTGATCCGGTCAATCCATCTGCCAAACTTCCGGAAACAAACTTCTCCAATTTAGATCTATCACAACAACTCCGAGTGATCCCAAAACTAAGAATTCTTAAAGAGCATCCAGTTGAGAATGTCACTAGCAATGTTGATGATAATGTCAAGACAATAATTATGGTTAATGAAGCAAACATCTATTTGTTTTCATGCTTCCTTTCTCAACTAGAACTAGTGAAAGTAGATAAGGACTTAAGAGATAATAGCTGGGTAAAAGCTATGCAAGAGGAGCTTCTTCAGTTTGCTAGATAGAAGGTCTGGAAACTATATGCACTTCCTAAGGGGAAGATTGCAATAGGAACCAAATGAATGTTTAGAAATAAGAAGGATATCAGAGGCATTGCTATCAAAAACAAAGCTAGAGTTGTCTTACAAGGGTACACATAAAAAGAACGGATTATTATGATGAAGTGTTTACTCCTGTGGCTAGGCTTGATGCAATTAGAATTTTTCTAGATTTGTTACCTCCAAAGACTCCAAGGTATTTCAGATGGATGTCAAGAATGCATTTCTCCATGGTGAGATTGATGAAGAAGTTTATGTCTTCCAACCTTCTGCTTTAAAGATCCCAAGTACCCAAATCATGTCTGCAAACTTGATAAAGCTATTTATGGTCTTCATCAAGCTCCTAAGAAATGGTATGAGACACTTTTTACCTTTTTTTATAAAGAATGGATACATCAAAGGATCTGTAGACAAAAATCTCTTCATCAAGAAAGTTGATTTGGATATCATTTTGGTACAAGTGTATGTGGATGATATCACATTGGGGTCTAGAAAGGATAGCTTGTGTAAAGCCTTTGAAAGTCTCATGAAGTTGAAGTTTGAGACGAGTTTAATAGGAAACTCACTTTCTTTCTAGGGCTGTAAGTGAAACAAACCTCTGATGGCATTTTCATAAATCAATTTAAGTATGTTAAGGACATCTTAGTAAGATTTCAAGCTACTAATGCTAAGGCTGCTAAAACCCCTATGTCTAAGACATCTTCATTAACTCTAGATCTTAAGGGGGAAGCAGTTGATCAACAACAGTATAGAGCCATCATTGGATCTCTCCTATACCTCACACCTAGTAGACCAGATATCATGTTCACCACATGCTTGTGCTCAAGATTTCAAGTTGATCCAAAACTATCACATCTAATGGTTGCCAAGAGAATTTTAAAGTATCATAAAAGGGAACCTAAGTTAGGATTATTGTACCCTAAGAGTGCTGACTTCAATCTTTATGGATATACAGATAGTGACTAAGGATGCAACATCAACAAATAGTCCACCTTAGGAGGATATCAATTTCCAGGGGGAAGATTGGTTTCATAGCAATGCAAGAAGTAAACCTATGTGTCTACATGAACTACTAAAGCAGAGTACATTACTACATCTAATTGTTGTGCTCAGGTGCTATGGATTCAAACTCAACTTAGATATTATGGAGTAACATTCATGAATACTCCAATTCATATTGACAACAACAATGCCATCTCAATCACCAACAATCCAGTTTAGCATTCAAAGACAAAACACATTGATATCAGCATTCAAAGACAAAGTCATTTAATAAAACAATATTTAAATATCTTGTAACAGTTATTGGGATGATGAACTTTAAATAATTAAATGATTTACATAATGAAATATGATAATTTGTGAAAATGCTTTTTAACTAAAACGGGTAAAACTAGGCATCTGCCGATTATCGCAATTTGGAAGATTAGAGCAATTCGACAGATAGAACGACTTCGGCACGTGTCATTTAAAAGATCTGGTAGGACCTACTTTTATATACCGATACATAGTGGCGTCGTTGTAGTTGCATGAAAAAACTTTTCCATCATCACAAGCTATTGGATTTACAGTTACGGTGGTAAAAACTTAAAAAATACAATTATATATTATCCACAAACTGTAAATCTAAAATTTTCCCACCATTGTTATCTTAACCATTGTCTAAAAGCAAAATCTCTTAAAAATCTTCATATCTCTTAAACCCTACCAAAATTCAACATCAAAATCTTTCCATGGCCTCTCAAAACCTAGAGTTCAGACCGAATCACAACATTACCGCATCACTAGAACCCATTGGTGATCCTGTACGATCTAGTTCTTCATTTCCTATGCAATAGAAACTATGCTTTTGCAATTTCTATAGACCTAGTGATTTATGAGTCACATTCGGTAATTTTGAACTACACGTTCTATTCAGAGAGAACATGGAACTAAAGTCCTCATCGCGACGGTCCATGGACTGAAGATCACCATCTCCTATGCAAAGATTCGAAAACATCTAGACTTGAATGATAAAAATGGTGAATCTTCATTCTCCAAAGAGGTGGTGAGTGCCACTTTCAAGGAGATAGGATATGATGGACCCCTCTCAACATCCACCTTCTCCAAATCACAGGTATATCATAATTGGAGAATTATCTTTCATATCTTCTTACATTGTTTTTCAAACAAGTAGGATGGATGGGATCAAGTACCATTGGATCTAGTAGGGGCTATCCATAAGTTTGTTAAATAGTAGAGTTATGATTTCTCAAACTTCATATTTCAAAACCTTTGTAAGAATGTAACTACCGCTGCAAAATTTAAGTTTCTAATGTACCCTAGATATATTCAACTAATTTTAAAGGAAGAATTAGGTAACAAACTTAAAACTGTAGGATTTATACATTCCTTGACAACTTTAAACAAAACTATTTTCTCAAAGTTCAAGGCTACTCCAAAATATTTTTCTAGGAAGGTCACTCCCCTGTTCATACATATGCTTAAGGTCATTAAGCCTCAGGGTAGCAGCGTGGAACACCCTCCATTGCTGATCCCACACCCTCCACTTCGTAGCCCAAAGCATACAAAAAGAAACGAACCCCTGCATCTTTTACTAAGAAGTTGCAAACCCCTAAATCACATCCCCACAAAAAGGCAAGGCTAGAAACAAAGGTCTCAACTACGTCAATGGTCTCAGCTGCACCTAAACTGTGACATCCGGAAATTTTCCGTTACCAAACTCCGTTAGTTCCGTTAAGTCTTGCATACACGTGTCGGGAGCACACACTAGTTGTCGTTGAACGTTGGTGACTTAATAATAATTAATAATGTGAAACAAATAATTACTCTGTTGATTATTAGTTGTGATTATGTGATTTAAATGTTTATTGTAAATTTTATCGCATAACGTGGAAACGTGTGTGTTTAATTCGTATGTTTTGTATCTAGTAAGGATAATACATATGATTATTATTGTTGGTTAATAATGTTTGTAGTATTAAGTTAAAACCTTTTAGAAAGCATTTAAAAGTCTAATTTTTATAAAATACAAATTATGAGGGTTAAAGGGTAAATAACACAAATTAATTAAACAAAAATCAAAATCCTAACCCTAAACCCCCACCCTCGGCTGCGACCCCTTTCTCTCTCCCTCTCCCTTTATGATTTCGGCCAAGAACACCAATCTAACCATCGGATTTGGATCGATTACAAGCATACAACACATTAGAAACATCAAATCTTGTCCATTACACGTTTAAAGGTTAGTTTCTTTGTGGTTTTTATGGATTTTTAGTCTTGGCCGAAACCCTAGTCGATCTTGATGTTCAAAATGTCGATTACATGTTGTTTGGTGATGTTAATATGATAGTTGGATTGTATATATGCTAGTTAACGTTGATTATGCAAGAAAGCTATGATTTTGATACGTTGTTCATAGGTTACTAAGAATAGTAACTTTATTTTGCATGAATTGATGATTGGATGATGAATTGGTGTTATGGATATGCTTATGATGATGATTAGATGCTTGATGGTTGATATGAATGTTAGAAACCTTGGATTGAATGTTGTAGTTCATACCTTGCCAAAAGTGGAAACTTTTGTGTATGAAAGTTGATGTAACATGATGGTTAGATGTTGTTAATCATGTTTAGTTATTGTCATGAGCTTGAATTGGTATGCAATTGGTAAATTCATGAATGTAATGTGAGTTTGATGAATTTGGGATGTACTTTCCCAAAAGGGAAACTTTATTTGTGCAAATCCTTGAATTGGATGATTTGAGCATGTTTGGGACATTAGGACCATGCTAGTGTGTTCATGGATGGTTTCTAAGGTGATTAAATGTGTTTTTTAGGTTGTATGAATGTTGATTTGGTTTGTTACCTGTTTTGGCCTGTTTGTGGAAAAATCATGGTATGAGTCATCTAGGTAAGCTAGGACTTTTGATTGATTGATGGTTAATCATGAATGAATGTTTTGGGAATGATTTGGATTGTGGGAATTGATGTGTGATGGTCATCATACACACATGCGAATCTGAGGTCCCTACTTAGTAGGATTGGCAGGGTTTAGGGTGTGAAGTCGTGAGTGGCTTCACATGGCATGTGATGCGTGATTTGATCCTTGTACGGTTTATTATTTGTGTTATATATGTTATGAGCATGATAATAGTTTGAGATTCGCATGACTTGTATGATATCTGGCTGTATGATGATCTAATTAGTACATGTGGTTAATGAAGTGTTATATGTAATCTGTTTGTATATTAATCATGCGTGATAGGCTGTTATGCTTGTTTGAATGGAAATTCACCTATAATGTCACCAACGGGGTCAAACGGGTCAACTGGGTCAAATGTGTCTTGTCTTCTAAAACTTTGAGTTCTTTGGTTTGTAAAGCACTTAGGGTTTTAATATGATCTGTGTACACTTACTTATGTACTCTCGTGTTCTAGGTAACCTTTGAAGGGTTGTCTTTGCACCTATCACCAGTTCTCTTTAGTCATTATCTTTACACACCAGGTGAGTTCATGCCCCTCTATTTTTATAAACCTTCTTCTTGGGGGAGGTAGCATACTTATACTCAAACACTATTTATTTATTGTAAGTTGTGTATGTTTTAACATAGTGCTTAATACCTTGAAAGTCCTCACTTTCGGATCGTTAATAATGGTAACTAGCGGGAAATCTTGGGTAGTACTACTGGATCTGACGAGCCCCACCTGTGCGACTCGAGGTCAAACAGGTGCAATATTGTCCTAGACACAAATATCGTCACGACCTGGTAAGTCGTGATGGGAGGCAACAAACGCAACACTGTCAGCTTCGATCGCGAAATCACTATGGTTATTACTTGTGAATATAGACTAGCTATCTATTTCAATGCACTTCTTATGTTATGCAAATGTTATTGCTTATGATAAATGCAAACTCTTGAACTCACCAACCATTGTGTTGACATTTTAGTATGCTATTCTCAGGTCATTAACTCTGCTTGCCATTAGGAGCACCACACGGGTCCAGCATGCATCCTAAGACTCCATTTTAAAGATATATTTGTTAGTGTTATTTACGAGTGTTTAAATATTTTGGGTTGGCGCATGTTTTGCCAAATATGCATTTTTATATTTTGGATTTGGCTTATTTACAAAACGCTTCCGCATGGTTTTAAAGTTTAAACTTTGGTTGGTTTTATTTTTAAATATGGCATATAGTGTCGTTCTAAGTAACTATTGACAGTGATCCTGGTTTGTTCACACGCCTCGCGGTAAAACTCCGCACGTGGATTTTGAGGGTGTGACAGATTGGTATCAGAGCCATTGGTTATAGGGAACTAGGTTACATACACACTAGACTATAACCACACAGTTGTTAGTTACTTATCGCTTACTCTCCTTACTGTATACTCATTGGCATACGCAACACGTACTTCGCAGCATGGCATCGTCGTCCAGAAATTTGGGCAAGAGACCTGCACGATCTGAGTCACCTCCTACGTCTCCCGTACCGGATAGGAGATTTAACTGGCCTCGACATCCTTATCCTCCTGGCGAGATAGACTGGGATCAGCCTTTCATACCTCTTGAGCTCGATCCTCCGCGGAACTGGGATTTCTACCCCACCTACATTAACCGTATGGCTTATAGAGAGCGTGTACCACCAGTAGCTCCGACCCGACCTAGGACTAGGTCATCGACCGCCTCTGCATTGCCTACTCTTCCTACCTTGAGCATCCCTCTAGAGCAGGCGTTTGCAGCTTTGGTAGCCACCCTAGACATAGAGCGACAGCGTATCCGAGGACTCACTGATAAGAACTCTGTCTTACGATCTGAGATGCGTCAGTTGCGCTACCAGGTAGAGATGCTTCAGGAGCGACTCTCGATGGCCATTGGTTGACATCATACTCTGGCATGCAATGTTGTAGCACTTAGTGGGCGCATGGACGCACAGGATCACCATAACATAGTGATCGATGATAGGTTTGCTGATCTAGAGGCACAACTAGCAGCACTTCATATTGCTGAAGCCCCTGCACCTTTGGTGGACCCTGATGAGGAAGACTCGGAAGAGGATCCCGAGGAAGCCCCCGAAGAAGAACCAGCAGAGATGGATGAGGACAGTGATGGCTCTGACGTACTGGAAAAGAAGATAGAGGATATCCCCGTAGTTCGTGAGTTTCCCGAGGTGTTTCCGGAAGACATGCCTGGATTACCGCCTCATCGTCAAGTTGAATTCCAAATTGAGTTGACTCCAGGAGCCGCTCCAATTGCGAGAGCACCGTACCGGTTAGCTCCGAACGAACTGCAGGAATTATCCGCCCAACTACAAGAGTTGTTGGATAAAGGGTTTATCCGATCGAGTTCGTCTCCCTGGGGAGCGCCAGTTCTATTTGTGAAGAAGAAGGATGGTACATTTAGAATGTGAATTGACTATAGGGAACTGAACAAGGTTACTGTTAAGAATAGATATCCTTTACCTCGTATTGATGTTTTGTTTGATTAACTGCAAGGATCAAGCTATTACTCTAAGATTGATCTGAGGTCTGGGTATCATCAGCTGAGAGTTCGAGAAGAGGACATCTCGAAGACTGCTTTTCGTACACGATATGGTCACTATGAATTCTTAGTCATGCCACTTGGGTTGACGAATGGACTAGCAGTATTCATGGACCTTATGAATCGCGTGTGCAAACCCTATCTTGATCAGTTTGTTATCGTCTTTATTGATGACATATTGATATACTCAAGGACTGAGGAAGAACATGGAGAGCACTTACGTTTAATCTTGGAATTACTTAGAAAGGAACAACTGTACGCAAATTTTTCTAAGTGTGATTTCTGGATACCTGAGGTACAATTCTTGGGTCATATTGTCAACGAGAAGGGAATACATGTTGATCCTGCAAAGATTGAAGCGATAAAGAATTGGTCTGTTCCTAAGACACCGAGTGGGATACAACAATTCCTTGGATTAGCGGGATATTATCGACGATTCATTGAAGGATTTTCTAAGATCCCTCAACCTCTCACAGCCTTGACTCACAAGGGAACGACGGACAAATGGGGCGAGAGTCAGGAATCTGCTTTCCAGTTGCTGAAACAGAAACTATGTAGCGCACCAATATTAGCGTTACCGAATGGTAGTGATGACTTCGTAGTCTACTGCGATGCGTCTATTCAAGGACTTGGATGCGTCCTGATGCAGCAGGATAAGGTAATAGCTTATGCCTCTAGATAGTTGAAGATTCATGAGAAGAACTATACCACCCATGACTTGGAACTGGGTGCAGTAGTTTTTGCTTTAAAGATCTGGAGACACTACTTGTACGGTACCAAATGCACTATTTACACCGATCACAAGAGTCTTCAGCACATCTTTGAACAAAAGGAGTTGAACATGAGGCAAAGACGCTGGGTGGAATTGTTAAACGATTATGATTGTACCATCAGATATCATCCGGGGAAAGCAAATGTAGTCGCCGACGCGCTGAGTAGGAAAGAAACTGCTAAGCCTTGAAGTGTGCGAGCTTTGCAGCTTACCATTAGCACACAGTTACCGGAACAAATCCGAGAGGCTCAGACAGAAGCTTTGAAAGCAAAAAACATTGGGTCTGAATCCTTAAGGGGAATGGAAAAACAATTGGAAGTAAAAGCAGATGGAATTCATTACTTCATGGATAGACTTTGGGTACCTCTACATGGAAATCTAAGAGACTTGGTCATGAGTGAGGCACACAAGTCTAAGTACTCCATATATCCTGGATCTGACAAGATGTATCATGATCTGAAGGCGCACTATTGGTGGCCTAACATGAAGGCGGATGTAGCTACTTATGTGAGCAAGTGTTTGACCTGCTCGAAGGTTAAAGTGGAGTATCAGAAACCATCTGGTCTACTACAACAACCCGAGATCCCTATGTGAAAGTGGGATCAGATATCAATGGATTTTATTACTAAGTTACCTCGTACTCCTACTGGTTGCGACACAATATGGGTTATCGTGGATAGATTAACAAAGTCTGCTCATTTCCTAGCGATAAAGGAAACAAATAAGATGGAGAAATTAACCTGACTCTATTTGAAGGAGATCGTTTCGAGGCATGGAGTACCAATCTCAATTATTTCTGACTGCGATTCTCGTTTCACATCACACTTCTGGCAGTCGTTGCAGAAAGCTTTAGGGACGCGATTGGATATGAGTACTGCTTATCATCCACAGACTGATGGTCAAAGTGAGCGTACTATACAGACTTTGAAGGACATGTTACGTGCTTGTGTGATTGACTTCGGGAATAACTGGGAAGTTCACCTACCATTGGTGGAATTTTCTTACAACATCAGCTATCACACTAGCATAAAGGCAGCACCTTTTGAAACTTTATATGGGCGAAAATGTAGATCACTAGTTTGTTGGGCTGAAATTGGTGATAACCAACTAACGGGTCCTGAGTTAGTACACGAGACCACTGAAAAGATTATGCAAATAAGGAACCGTATGGCTGCAGCGCGCGACAGACAGAAAAGTTATGCTGACAAGTGACGAAAACCTCTAGAATTTCGAGTTGGTGATAAAGTCTTATTGAAAGTCTCACCATGGAAAGGCGTGATTTGGTTTGGTAAAAGAGGAAAACTTAATCCGAGATACGTTGGACCATTTGAGATCTTGGAAAGAATAGGTCCAGTGGCTTATCGACTAGCCTTACCTGATTCGCTAAGTGGAATCCATGATGTATTCCATGTTTCAAATCTGAAGAAGTTCCTAACGGATGAAACTATGGTCGTACCACTGGAAGAAGTTCAAGTAGACGAATAGTTACGCTTCATTGAGGAACCGGTTGAGGTGATGGATCGTGAGGTAAAGACACTTAAGCAAAGCAAGATACCCATTGTCAAAGTTCGTTGGAACTCGAGACGTGGACCAGAATTCACGTGGGAACGTGAGGACCAAATGAAGCTTAAGTATCCTCAGCTGTTTGAAAAGACGATGCCAGCCAGCGAAGGTACTGATTAAATTTCAGGACGAAATTTCTTTCAACATGGGGATGATATGACAACTCATCCAAAACTCACTCGATTTCGATTACTTTGTGCCAATGCAGTAGACCAGTGATGGAACACTCACCATGTAACGCAATTTTCGGGACGAAAATTCTTTCAACATGGTAATAATGTGACATCTGGTAATTTTCCGTTATCAAACGCCGTTAGTTCCGTTAAGTCTTGCATACACGTGTCGGGAGCACACACTAGTTGTCGTTTAACGTTGGTGACTTAATAATAATTAATAATGTGAAATAAATAATTACTCTATTGATTATTAGTTGTGATTATGTGATTTTAATGTTTATTGTAAATTTTAACGCATAACGTGGAAACATGTGTTTAATTCGTATGTTTTGTATCTAGTAAGGATAATACATATGATTATTATTGTTGGTTAATAATGTTTGTAGTATTAAGTTAAAACCTTTTAGAAATCATTTAAAAGTCTAGTTTTTATAAAATACAAATTATGAGGGTTAAAGGGTAAATAACACAAATTAATTAAACAAAAATCAAAATCCCAACCCTAAACCCCCACCCTCGGCCGCGACCCCTTTCTCTCTCCCTCTCCCTTTGCGATTTCGGCCAAGAACACCAATCTAACCATCAGATTTGGATCGATTACAAGCATACAACACGTTAGAAACATCAAATCTTGTCCATTACACGTTTAAAGGTTAGTTTCTTTGTGGTTTTTATGGATTTTTAGTCTTGGCTGAAACCCTAGTCGATCTTGATGTTCAAAATGTTGATTACATGTTGTTTGGTGATGTTAATATGATAGTTGGATTGTATATATGCTAGTTAATGTTGATTATGCAAGAAAGCTATAATTTTGATACGTTGTTCATAGGTTACTAAGAATAGTAACTTTATTTTGCATGAATTGATGATTGGATGATGAATTCGTGTTATGGATATGCTTATGATGATGATTAGATGCTAGATGGTTGATATGAATGTTAGAAACCTTGGATTGAATGTTGTAGTTCATTCCTTGCCAAAAGTGGAAACTTTTGGGTATGAAAGTTGATGTAACATGATGGTTAGATGTTGTTGATCATGTTTAGTTATTGTCATGAGCTTGAATTGGTATGCAATTGGTAAATTCATGAATGTAATGTGAGTTTGATGAATTTGGGATGTACTTTCCCAAAAGGGAAACTTTATTTGTGCAAATCCTTGAATTGGATGATTTGAGCATGTTTGGGACATTAGGACCATGCTAGTGTGTTCATGGATGGTTTCTAAGGTGATTAAATGTGTTGTTTAGGTTGTATGAATGTTGATTTGGTTTGTTACCTGTTTTGGCCTGTTTGTGGAAAAATCATGGTATGAGCATATAGGTAAGCTAGGACTTTTGATTGATTGATGGTTAATCATGAAATAATTTGGATTGTGGTAATTGATGTGTAATGGTCATCATACACACATGCGAATCTGAGGCCCCTACTTAGTAGGATTGGCAGGGTTTAGGGTGTGAAGTCGTGAGTGGCTTCACATGGCATGTGATGCGTGATTTGATCCTTGTATGGTGTATTATTTGTGTTATAGATGTTATGAGCATGATAATAGTTTGAGATTCGCATGACTTGTATGATATCTGGCTGTATGATGATCTAATTAGTACATGTGGTTAATGAAGTGTTATTTGTAATCAGTTTGTATATTAATCATGCGTGATAAGCTGTTATGCTTGTTTGAATGGAAATTCACCTATAATGTCACCAACGGGTCAAACGGGTCGACTGGGTCAAATGTGTCTTGTCTTCTAAAACTTTGATTTCTTTGGTTTGTAAAGCACTTAGGGTTTCAATATGATCTATGTACACGTACTTATGTACTCTCGTGTTCTAGGTAACCTTTGAAGGGTTGTCTTTGCACCTATCACCAGTTCTCTTTAATCATTATCTTTACACACCAGGTGAGTTCATGCCCCTCTATTTTTATAAAACTTCTTCTTGGAGGAGATAGCATACTTGTACTCAAACACTATTTATTTATTGTAAGTTGTGTATGTTTTAACATAGTGCTTAATACCTTGAAAGTCCTCACACTTTCGGATCGTTAATAATGGTAACTAGCGGGAAATCTTGGGTAGTACTACTGGGTCTGACGAGCCCCACCTGTGCGACTCGAGGTCAAACGGGTGCAATATTGTCCTAGACAAAAATATCGTCACGACCTGGTAAGTAGTGACGGGAGGCAACAAAAGCAACACAGTCAGCTTCGATCGTGAAATCACTATGGTTATTACTTGTGAATATTGACTAGCTATCTATTTCAATGCACTTCTTATGTTATGCAAATGTTATTGCTTATGATAAACGCAAACTCTTGAACTCACCAACCATTGTGTTGACATTTTAGTATGCTATTCTCAGGTCATTAACTCTGCTTGCCATTAGGAGCACCACACGGGTCCAACATGCATCCTAAGACTCCATTTTAAAGATATATTTCTTGGTGTTATTTATGAGTGTTTAAATTTTTTGGGTTGGCGCATGTTTTTCCCAATATGCATTTTTATATTTTGGGTTTTTCTTATTTACAAAATGCTTCCGCATGGTTTTAAAGTTTGAACTTTGGTTGGTTTTATTTTTAAATGTTGCATATAGTGTCGTTCTAAGTAACTATTGACTGTGATCCTGGTTTGTTCACACGCCTCGCGGTAAAACTCCGCACGTGGATTTTGAGGGTGTGATATAAACAAAGCTCAAAGAAGAAGGCTTCTCTTCTTTCTTCTAAGCAAACCCAAACCAAACATCTTAACCCTCGATTAGAGTCCCAACACTCTATTTAAAAAACCAAAATGTTATACCCACATTGTTGAGACCACTCCTAAGGAAGAAGTCTTATTAGGAACTGGTTCACTTCCTGGACCATTAGACTCAGCTACTGTTGGGTCTGAAAGATAGTCTAATATTATCAACATGGTCAAAGTCAACAAAAGTATAGTCAAAGTCAATGCAAAAGTCAAACCAAACATGTTCGAGACGAAGAATCAAGACAAGCCTGTGTGTTGTGAATGCAAAAGTCAAACCAAACATCTTCAAACCATTAGACTATGGTATTTTAATGTAATAAATATATTTTGTGCCAACAAAATATATTTAGTCTTTTATTAGTCTTTTAATGCTTTATTTTTAAATTTCTACTTAAGTATAAGTCTAAGGAGCTAAATGTCATTAAGTCTAATTGTCATTACACTATAAATAGCTAGAGTCATTAGAGTGTTGTGAAGCTTGCAAGAGCATGATTTGAGGGTTTCCATGTAAACAAAATCAGAGGCAAATCAAAGTGGATCAAAGGGGGTTTTCATGAGTAGTCTTCATTTTGTTCATCCAAGTTCTTCATATTTTATCATTTTGATCCAAATCTTCATTGTTATTTGATTGACTCAAGTGCTCTTAGGACTAACAAATGGTATCAGAGCAAACTTAAATCAATTTTGAATTGTCTATTTGAAGATTTATGGTGCCGAATTGAAGATTTTGTTGAACTTTTTAGAGAGAAAAAATGGGATTTTAGAGAGAGAAACTAGATCTGAGTTTTGTGTTCATCAATTATACGGATTTTGATAAGATCTACAACATTTCAGAGCTAAATTACATCATTTAATATCACTTTTTACATCTACAAATCTATTTGTACAAGAAATTAAAAAGAAATTTGAAGATTAAAGGTGTTTCTCTCACACACACACTGTGTGTGTTCTTGGTGTTCTTGACAGTCTTTGAAGAAGCTTCAAATCTTCATCCGGCGTGTTTACATCAGATTTGGGCGAGTTTGACAGCTTTTGAACGAGAGTTCTCGGTCTGGCGAACTTACTGTTCTTCTGGAGAACTTGCTGGAGAACTTGCCGGAGAACTTGCCAGTGAACTTGCTGGAAAACTTGCCAGAGAACTTGCCAGTGAACTTGCTGGAGAACTTGCTGGAGAACTTGCCAGCGAATTTGCATTTTTAGGCGAAGTTATCGGTGACTTTATCTCAATCCAAACATCACCAAACTTCACCAAACTTCACCTAAATCGCCGTTGTCACTCATTATCACCAAAATTGCTACCACTAACACCAACCTTCATCACCATCTCCATCTAACCTTAACCACCATCACCTTTTGAAACCCAATCTCGGCTCATAACCACCTGTTCCCCAGCCGAAAATCTATACCACCAACTGCACCAACTACTATGAAAACCATAGATCTAAACTAGCCAATCCCATCTAGCCAATCCTGTAACCCCTCCGGCAACCCAAGAAGCAACGACTTACAAAGCTCGACATCGCAAAATTCAGAACCACTGTAACCTTACTAGAGCTCCTCCCATTGCTGGTGGTCAACGCAACCGAGTCAATCAACTGCCATATTCACCACTACTACCCCAACCTCCACCGCCATAACCACTGTAACCACCGCCATCACGTCTACCGACTCCATCACCACCAAACCGAACACCACCATCCTAATCTGTTGTCTTCACTCGAACTCAAAATCCACAACCACAGCTCCCCCCAACCACCGAGACCTCCACATCCATCTCAACCAAAACTGATTACCACTACCATTGTGAACCATCAAAGCTTCACTGGGTTGTCGGAGCTCCGATTACAGTCGCAGGGGTAACCGGCAGGGAGTTGTCGGCGACAGCCTTGATGTTCTGTGCGTGTGTTTTGAAAGAAGAAGAAGACAATTTTTTAGAGTTTTGTTTTCTTTTTAAAGTGTTTTTATATTCTTGGTTTAAGGTGGGTTAATGGACTGGGTGACTGGGCCAATGTCTAACTATTAAATGTTCGGGCCGAAAGAATTTAAAAACATAGATTAACGATTAGGTCTTTAATTTTTTTTAATACCTTTTGGGCCAATTTAAAAAAATCTTGGAAATTAATTTTTTTATGTTAATCAAAATTAAAGTTCATCAAAATAAAAATATTTTTGACGGGAGAGAATTATTCAACAACTTTTTTGGGAAAAAATATTTTTGGGGCGTTAAAGTGAATTTTAATTTTTTCAATAATTACTCATTAACATTTTGTAATTCAAAATATTTTTGACGGGAGAGAATTATTCAACACTTTAATTTTTTACTTTTTGTTACACAAAACGACACATCAATTACAAAACACAATTACTCATTAACATTTGAAATTTCGAAAAACCGAGTTAATAATGTAAACGTGAAAAAAATTGCGGAAGCGCAATAATTTGTAATTCAAAATGGACCAGACACGCGCAAACCAAATAAAATATAGTTTATGAAAAATGTAAATGTCTCGGTTGACAAAACAGTGATGAATGCAGTATGATAAGATTCCTAATTGTGCACACCTTAAGAACCTAAAAGAAACATGCTAAAGTGTCAACACAGGGTTGGTGAGTTCACAGGTTTAACAGAAAATAATAAGTAATAGTAATGAAATCCAGATTAAGTAATCAAAGCATATAAGTAGGTAGCTAGCCCACAACAAGTCACTATGTGTATGAATTTCATGACTGAGCTGATAGTAATAATGTAATGAATGCCCCGGCTATGGATACCAGACCATAGCATAGTAAAACAAGCTAACCATTCACCCGTTTGACCTCCAGTCAAGCTAGCGCGACTAGCCCGGGCGGGGTTTGTCAAACCCAATAGATCTACTAACAATAACCTCGCTAATACCATATTAACGGTCCGAATGAGGCGTAGTGGTATCATAATAGTAAACCAGTATATGCAGTATTACCAATCTAAAGTACCATACAGTGCATGAAAACCAACATGTTTCTCTTCCCCAAAAGAGAGTATAGTATGAAAGTGGGGCCGTAAACTCACCTTATAAGCACAACAGTTCAATAATGCAAGCACAAGAAGTTAGGTTAACGAACAACCTGAACGCACATTTAATATTTCATTAATATATATATTAACTTATGCTAATTGAATTATACAGTTTCATGTTCCACGATTCAGATACGTTTTCGGTTATTGGTTGACTCTCCCCCCACCCACAAGCAAGCATACACAAGCACCACTTTACCCCAAATGCATAAAACCCAACTAGTCTCACTTATAAAAAACCATGTGTAATGATATTCGTCATATATTTTATTACATGATTTCATAACAAATCTATACGTAAAGTGTATAAAATATGTATTATACACATTTGAATACATATATTTTAATGTGTTTTATACTAAAAAATATACATATATAAATAATGTTATACATCCCACTGTTCCACACAAATACTCCCATGCACACAACCCCATGTCGAAGGTCAAACACCCAGCCATGCACCATCCCTCAAGTACACATACACAATCATGACATACAGTTCATACATACATGAATGCCCACCACCGAAACACACCATACACATCCATGTAAACATGCATGCCAACATATACATACATACACTCTCGGCACAAACACATCATCACACGCAACCCATACACAACACACACAACGCACACACAGTGCTCATAGCGTGCACACAGTACCCACAGTGCACACACAATGCACACACATGCATACACAGCGCACACATAGTGCACACACAGCGCACACACAGCGTACACACATGCACACACATCGCACACACAGCGCACACACATGCACACACACCGCACACACAACGCACACACAACCATATACACAACACACTATGCATTACATGGTGTCGAGACGAGGACGCCATACAATAATAGATTCAAAATCATCACCCACACAAACCATCACAGGACACACCTACGCACCAGAACATCCACGCAACAACTCGACCGGGACCCGAACAATGAAATAACCACCGGGATAGAAACCGCATCTAAAATCGTAACCCAAAACTTGAAACCGTAATAGTACGAAAATGATTAGAGGTCAAAGAACATACCGAACGAGGCACAGGGTTGTTTCGGTCGTCGTTCATTGTTGTCGGGTACTCCCGGTTGGAAACGGAGGGTGTTGATCAATCAAGGAGGAGGCTATCGGGGCAAAGGGATGTTGCCAAGGGGATAGGGCTACCGTCACTAGAGAGAGGTGTGAGAGATTAGGGTTGCGCAAAAGTGAGGGAAGGTAGGAATAGTTACGTACGTGGTTTATTTATTTAGCATCAAGTTTGCTTAGTTTCCATATTTGCCCTTGCAAATTTGGATCTTTACACTTAAATCCTTCCGCTTGGTTTGTGTGCAAACAATAAAATAACGAAGTTGAGTTATTTGCATTAACTAGAAATTAACGGGGTGTCACATCATCCCCTTGTTGAAGGAATTTTTGTCCCGAAAATTAGAACATCAGGTTTACGAAGAACACCGGGTTCAGCGATGTGTAACGCATATAGAATAGGATTTTGCGAATCTAGAACAAAGGCAATAAGAAAAAAATTTATAAGGTTTTCGTGAGGGTTATGACATCATCCCCTTGTTGAAGGGAATTTCGGCTCGAAATTTAAAGAAAAGATATCTTGAGAATGATTCCTTAGGAAATGGATGCCTGATCATTAAACAATTATGGGTACCTTTTTCATTTGGTCCTCGCGTTCCCAGGTAAATTCTGGTCCACGCTTTGAATTTCATCTAACACGCACAATAGGAATCTTTCTACGCTTTAGGGTCTTGGCTTCTCTATCCATAATCTCAACTGGTTCTTCAATGAAATGAAGCTGTTCATCAATCTCCAGTTACTCTAATGGAATGACGAGTGATTCATCCGCTAGACACTTCTTTAGGTTTGAAACATGGAATACGTTATGAATGCCATTGAGTTTTACAGGTACATCTAGCTGATAAGCTACTGGACCGATCCTTTTGGCAATCTCAAATGGTCCGATGTATCTGGGGTTTAACTTTCCATGCTTCCCAAAGCGTATCACATCTTTCCAAGTTGGAACTTTTAACAAAACCTTGTCACCGACTTGAAATTCTAAAGGTTTTCTTCTTTGGTCTGCGTAGCTTTTCTGACAAACATGAAATGCAGTCATACGGTTATGAATTTGAGCAATCTTCTCTGTGGTTTCATGAATAAGTTCAGGACCAGTTAACTGGCTATCACCGACTTCAGTCCAACAGAGAGTTGATCTACACTTTCTGCCATAAAGTGTGTCAAATGGTGCAGCTTTGATACTCGTGTGATAGCTGTTATTGTAAGAGAATTCAACCAAAGGCAGATGAGTTTCCCAACTGTTCCCAAAGTCTATAATGCACGCCCTAAGAATATCTTCAAGGGTTTGAATAGTGCATTCTGTTTGACCATTTGTATATGGATGATAAGTCGTACTCATATCCAAACGAGTGCGTAGTGACCTCTGTAGTGACTGCCAGAAGTGCGAAGTGAATCACGTATCACAATCAGAGATGATCGAGAGTGGCACGCCATGTCATGACATAATTTCCTTCAAGTAAATCTGTGCCAGTTTATCCATCCTGTAGTTCTTGCGAATTGCCAGGAAATGTCCTGATTTGTTAAAACGATCCACTATCACCCAGATAGTATTGTTCCCAGCTTGTGAATGAGGTAACTTGGTAACAAAATCCATAGATATGTTCTCTCATTTCCACATTGGAATCTCTGGCTGTTGAAGCAAACCTGATAGTTTCTGATATTCCACCTTAACCTTTGAACATGTCAAACACTTTGACACGTAAGTGGCAATTTCAGCTTTCATGTTAGGCCACCAGTATATGACCTTCGGATCTTGGTACATCTTGTCAGATCCAGGATGTATCGAATAGCAAGATTTGTGAGCTTCATCCATCACCAATTCCTTGAGATTCCCAAACAATGGAATCCATACCTGATCTTTATAGTAACGAAGCCCATCAGATTACTCGTGAATTAATTTCTTAGCTCCTCAGAGAGATTCAGACTTGGTGTTTGGCTCTTGTAATGCCTCAACCTGGGCTTTCTTGATCTGTAACTGTAGATCAGAATGAATGGTTAGTTGTAACGCACAGACACGATAAGGTTTTAGGGTTTCCTAAGGGAATCGGCTACCACATTAGCCTTTCCCGGATGATACTTGATGGTACAATCTTAATCGTTCAAAAGTCCCAACCATCGTAGCTGTCTCATGTTCAGTTCCTTCTCTTCGTAGATGTGCAGAAGGCTCTTGTGATCAGTGAAGATGATGCATCTAGTTTCATTAAGATAATGCCTCCAGATCTTAAGCGCAAACACCACAACTCTCAACTCCAAGTCATGAGTTGTGTAATTCTTCTCATGCACCTTAAGCTGTCTTAATGCATAAGCTATCACTTTCTCGCGTTGCATCAACACACAACCCAACCCCTGGATTGACAAGTCGCAATACACCACGAAGTCATCTGTTCCCTCTGGCAATGCCAAAATTGGTGCGCTGTACAGCTTTCCTTAAGCTCTTGGAAAGCCGCTTTGTCGTTACTACCCCACTTGTAAATAGTTCCTTTGTGGGTTAGGGCCGTCAGAGGCTATGCAAGTTTCGAGAATCCTTCTATGAAACGTCAGTAATAACCCGCTAATTCAAGAAATTGGGGCACCTCAGTAGGGGTCGTTGGAGCAAGCCAATTCTTAATTGCCTCAATCTTAGACGGGTCAACATGAATACCATTCTCATTCACTACATGCCTTAAGAATCATACTTCTCTCATCCAGGGGTCATATTTGAAAAACTTGGCATATAGTTGCTCTATCTTTAGAAGCTGTAGAATAAGTCTCAAATGTTCCTCATATTCCTCCCTATTTTTAGAATAAATGAGTATGTCATCAATGAAGACGATAACAAACCTATTTAAATGGGGTTTACAAACATGGTTCATGAGGTCCATAAAGACTTCAGGCGCATTCGTCAATCCAAATGGCATGACTGCGAACTCAAAATGCCCATATCGAGTTCTGAAAGCTATCTTGGATATGTCTTCTTCTTGAACCCTGAGCTGATGATATCTAGATCTCAAATCAATCTTTGTGTAGTAACTCGATCACTGAAGTTGATCAAATAAGTCATCGATACGTGGAAGAGGGTAACGATTCTTTATGGTAATCTTGTTCAGTTCCTGGTAGTCAGTGCAGATCCGAAAGGTTCCATCTTTCTTTTTCACGAATAACACCGGTGCTCCCCGAGGTGAAGAACTAGGGCGTATGAACCCCTTTTCTAATGGTTCCTGCAACTATTTCGACAATTCTTGAAGTTCGTTATGTGCCAAACGATAAGGCGCCTGAGCAATCGAAGCAGCTCTCGATGCTAACTCAATCTGAAACTCTACCTGCCTTTGTAGAGGAAGGCCAGGTAAGTCTTTTGGAAATAATTCTAGGAATTCTCTAACAACTAGAATGTCTTCAATGCTCTTCTCACCCTCTGTCTTTTCTGTAACTAATGCCAGGAGGGCGAAATATCTTCCGAAGACATTTTTGTGCTTTCAAGTATGGGATGGTGCCGACCACAACATCCCTCTTGTCACCTTCCACAATGAGTGCCTCACAACTAGGAAGAGGTAACTTAATCAGTTTATCTCAACAAACGATCTCTTCTGGGTTCTTGGGTACCATCCACAACATCATAGCTACCGAATGTAACAGGAATCGGATTCATATCGAATGAATCTCCAGCTAAGCCTAGTTTACATCTGCCATATACTTGGGTAGCCCCTATTTTTCTACCATTAGGTATCTGTATGGTAATTTAAGAACTTAAGTCAGTAGGCACCACCCCTAGCAGATTACTAAACTTATTGGATACGTAGCTTCTGTCGGCACCTGAATAAATAAAATATAATACCGAGGCGAAACAACCATTTCTGTTCATTTTCCTTCTTCTTGAGCCTTGGATAGTTTATATTGAAATACACAGATTGTCCATACTCATAACCTCTCCATGCTTCTTGTGGTCGTGGTGACTTGGCCGGGATGTTCACACGACGGTTCTTAATGGCATGACCGAATTTCCTACAGTGCTCATAGATGGTCTTATCGCATGGCCCGTTGCGATGCTAGTAGCACTTGTTGCAAGCGAAAACATAGAGAGGTAATAGATGGGGTCAACATAACACCTTGCCAATCGATCCTATGCCAAATGTAGGTCAAACAGGAAAATCCAATTTGAATAGCACCATTGGGAAAAGTAACATACGTTGAATCATGATAAATACCAAATGAAATGAATGTTAGAATGTTCCATCTGCTAAGACTCTAAGCCTTAAGGTCAATCCAATGATTAGAAAGTACATGTGCAGAGAGTATCATCACTCCGTTACTACTTTTCGAGAACCACGCACATTGTAGATAGATAGTATTGCACGATCACTGAAGTGCTGGAAAGAGTAATGTCCCATAGAGACTAGGACTAATGCCACAATATGAATCTCATTAAGGATCGAGGTAGATGAGAACTTTCATACGAGTAGAAATGAAGGATTGTTTCCATATCAATAGTGATGTTTTATGAGAATCGAGTCTCTCATGTGTCAAAGTATAGAAATGAAAATTTGTACTAACTATGACTGTTATTACCTGATGGAGTTCGCCAGACTTCTCATGCACGACAAATTACAATTACTTGTGCACTCATAATGGTAATTTGCTTTGCATGGTCACCCCTGGTTCCTCCTATTCGAGCTAGCATACCTTGTCAAGTACAGAGTGTTATCAATGATAGAAGTATCAAAGATATTATCATTAAACCAAAGGTCAATTAACCAAGGTTGTACTAAGGAAGCAGTAAGGAAAACATCCACTTGGGCAAGAAACCGTCGATGTACTCAGGTTAGATGGGTAAGATAGTATTATCGTAAGTAAACCATGATAAGTTGTATCCCAATGTCTATGATAACCGCCAGGGCAACTATTTCCTGCTCCACAGGGCAGGGAAGAGAAGTGGCATGGTAGGTAAAGAAAGTATGACAGAAATAGCTCTCGTTTGAGAAAGCATTCAAGAGGGGGCAGAACATGCTCCCGATGAACCATCCAAGTCAGGTACCAATGGTATTGTATCCGATTCCAAAAAGTATGATGTAAAAGGTATGGTAAATCATTAATCGTAATTAACCTTCTCGTGACTCATAGTAACTCGGAGTCACCCGCGCTAAGGAACAAGCGATAACAAACGGGGAATCAAGACGAATTGGCCTTTTCCCCTTAGACTTAACATAAGAAGATGAAGACACTATCCCTGTAGTCAAACGCTCACAGAAATATGCCAAAGCAACCAATTCTCAAGCAAGCAAAACATGCAAGTATAACTTAATAATCTATGTGTGTGTAACTAATGCAAATCTAGATATAGTCTAAAATGCAATGCAAATGAATGCACATTTTAGTTCGCTAGGGTATTACCCTTAGGCGTGTGACATACCAGGATCTCAGCCACTAATTACACCAAATGACACATCAATTACAAAACACAATTACTCATTAACATTTGAAATTTCCAAAAACAGAGTTAATAATGTAAACGTGAAAATAATTATGGAAGCGTAATAATTTGTAATTCAAAATGGCACAGACACGCGCAAACCAAATAAAATATAGTTTATGAAAAATGTAAATGTCTCTGTTAACCCAACAGTGATGAATGCAGCTTGATATGATTCCTAATTGTGCACACCTTAAGAACCTGAAAGAAATATGCTAAAGTGTCAACACAGGGTTGGTGAGTTCACAGCTTTAACAGAAAACAGTAAGTAATAGTAATGAAATCCAGATTAAGTAATCAAAGTATATAAGTAGGTAGCTAGCCCACAACAAGTCACTAAGTGTATGAATTTCATGACCCAACTAACAGTAATAATGTAATGAATGCCCCGGCTGTGGATACCAGACCATAGCATAGTAAAACAGGCTAACCATTCACCCGTTTGACCTCCAGTCATGCTAGCATGACTAGCCCCGGCGGGGTTTGTCAAACCCAGTAGATCTACTAACAATCACCATGCTAATACCATATTAACGGTCCGAATGAGGCGTAGTGGTATCATAATAGAAAACCAGTATAAGCTGTATTACCAATCTAAAATACTGTACAGTTCATGAAAACCAGCATGTTTCTCTCCCCAAAAGAGAGTATAGTATGAAAGTGGGGCTGTAAACTCACCTTATAAGCATAACAGTTCAATAATGCAAGCACAAGTAGTTGTGTTAACGAACAACCTAAGCGCATATTTAATATTTCATATATATATATATATATATATATATATATATATATATATATATATATATATATATATATATATATATATATATATATATATATATATATATATATATATTAACTTAAGTGAATTGAATTATACCGTTTCGCGTTTCACGATTCAGATACGGTGTCGGTTATCGGTTGACTCTCCCCCCACCCACAAGCAAGCATACACAAGCACCACTTTACCCCAAATACATAAAACCCAACTAGTCTCACTTATACCAGACAATGTGTAAATATATTCGTCATATATTTTATTACATGATTTCATAACAAATCTATACGTAAAGTGTATAAAATAAGTATTATACACATTGGAATTCATATATTTAATGTGTTTTATACTAAAAAAATATACATATATAAATAACGTTATACATACACACTGTTCCACACAAATACTCCCATGCACACAACCCCAAGTCGAAGGTCAAACACCTAGCCATGCACCAGCCCTCAAGTACACATACACAATCATGACATACAGTTCATACAAACATGAATGCCCACCACCGAAACGCACCATACACATCCATGTATAACATGAATACCAACATATACATACATATACTCTCGACAAACATGCATCACAACACACAACCCATACACAACACACACAACGCATACACAGCTCTCACAGCGCACACACAGCGCACACACAGCGGATACACAGCGCACACACATGCACACACAGCGCACACAAACGTGCACACACAGCGCACACAGAGTGCACACACAACGCACACACATGCACACACAATGCATACACAGTGCACACACATGCACACACAGTGCACACACAGCCATATACACAACACACTACGCATTACCTGGTGCCGACACAAACACGCCATGCAATAACAAATTCGAAATCATCACCCACACACACCATCGCAGGACACACCTACGCACCAGAACAACCATGCAACAACTCGACCAGGACCCGAACAATGAAATAACCAACGAGAAAGAAACCGCATCTAAAATCGTAACCCGAAACTCGAAACCATAATAGTACAAACATGATTAGAGGTCGAAGAACATACCGAACGAGGCATGGGGTTGTTCACGGGGTTGTTTCTGTCATCGTTCATTGTTGTCGGGTACTCCCGATTAGAAATGGAGGGTGTTGATCGATCAAGGAGGAGGCTGCCTGGGCAAAGGGTTGTTGCCGAGGGGTTAGGGCTACCGTCACTAGAGAGAGGTGAGGGAGATTAGGGTTGCGCAAAAGTGAGGGAAGGTGGGAATAGTTACGTACGTGGTTTATTTATTTAGAATCAAGTTTACTTAATTTCCATATTAGCCCTTGCAAAGTTGGATCTTTACACTTAAATCCTTCCACTTGGTTTGTGTGCGAACAATAAAATAACGAAGTTGAGTTATTTACGTTAACTAGAAATTAACGGGGTGTCACACCAGGTCTACGGTAACCTGGGTTCCCCTTTATATTTAATCTGTTAATGAGTGCAGGAACAATTTATTAGGTCTGTTTAGTAATCCAATTTACTGACAGAGTCTGTTCCTCATTCAAATTTGAGGTGGAACAGACAGGTTATGGTTTTGGTATCATATCAGATTCATATTACGATTTTTTATTTGCACAGTCACATGTCTCATTCACAATCACTGCATGTTTCTTGCGAGTACATTCTCATCTTTTGATAGGGTAACTTGGAATATTTATTTTAAGTAAATTTCTACTTTGAAAATTAAAAAAAATAAATAAAAATAAATAAAATAAAATAAAATAAAATAAAATAAAGACCTATATATATATATCTCTAGAAAAATAAAATTTAGGAGGAGAGTTAGAAAGATTAAATTTTATATTGTGTCTCCTCCTTAGGTGATTGATTTAAATAAAAAAATGTGATAGAGAACTTGATTTGAGATGCTTTAGAAATGACAGTATATTTTCTTGATATGCTTGTTTATGCATGACTTGCTTTGTGAGAGAAATGATAGTATCTGTTCAAATGCCTATATCATTCAAAAAAAAAATTTACATACAAAATCTAAAATTGACAGTTTCATTATATGATGTGTCTGGTAGGCTCTGCTACAAACAAGTAGACAGTAATCTTGTAATAAACTAAATCTTTAGTATGAAAACTGGATTTCAATATCATTATTGGTCTTCATGACTGAGTCCCGTCAAATAGGGGTTGAGAGTTGGCTTTTTGCCACCCATTCATTTTATATATTCGTGCTTATCTCCTCTACTATACGGAAGCATTGACCTGGAGTGATGATCTTCTCTGTTATATGAAAATATAGACCTGAAGCTCTCATCAGCACGCCAGATGATCATCTCCTCTGTTATATGTAAATATTGACCTGGAGCGCTCATCATCTATTTATTACACTCATACATGACACAAATATTATCAATGAAATATCATTAGCCTTATATCTTCCATACCCTTCATCTATCAAAGCCATATAAACTCAATAAACCATGAGGACGGGTAGGTCTTACCTAATGAGAGAGGAATCCTAATTTCATCTAAATCATACTAAAACATGATAAGAATCACATGTTACTTGTTGAAAGAATGTTGCGTGGGTTTAAGAGGACAAACATACCGGCAATCGTTCTTGGCCTGTTTAATTATATATATATATATATATATATATATATATATATATATAATGATATTATCAGGCTTCGTATTAGGCTGATCTCACTGCTTATCGATGTTTAATCACACCTTTGTGTTTTAGTGTATCTTGAAGATATGATCTCATGATCAAGTCAGTTCTTTGTTGTTAAACTATTAAAACATATATATATATATATATATATATATATATATATACACACACACACACACATTGTAGAAAATTAGATTCTTTTGATCAGATTTTACTAGTTTATTAAAACTTATCTCATGAAAATCCAAAAAGATTTTCCTTTTAGAAGTATTTTTCAAGTCTTCCATATTATTCTATTGAAATGATGCTATATCTTCATGCATTTTACGGGAAATTTCACAACACAAACGAACACGGGTTTGCTTGTTTATATTATAGATAAACACAGGTTTATTTGTTTGTTGAATTGATCTAACGGGAAATGTGTAGTTTGTGTTTCTGAATGTGTTTCAGATTATGATACAAGTGATGGTCGATCATCAGTTGAGCAATGCTCTAGACGAGTGAACCTGTTCTTTAAATTTGCAGAAGATATCGAGTTAGGAATCCTCTTCCTACATCTTCTGAAGCACTCAAAGAAAAGAGATTAAAGAAAGTGGTTTCCATTATCTTAATAAGGGGCACAGTAAGGGAAGCATACAAATAGGGGGAGCTTGTGAAATGAAAGATCTTCATCATTGTTGACTTCTTAGTGCCAATCATGATGCAAGACGTTGATAATAATAGTGTTGAAGCATTTGAAAGATTAACATTTTGTCTATTTTGTCTTTTAACTTTTTTGTCATAGTATAGGGAATTATTTTGTAAATATATGTTCCTTTGTTTCTTGATAGTATAAAAAAGATATTTTATGTACTGTGAAGGGAGAACCAAAATCTAAAGACATCTTAAAGAGAAAAATAGTTAGAACAGAACGAACTGTAACCCTTACACATTGTATCCTATGCATTTGCTATCAGAGAAATTTATGAATGTTTTTAATGTAATTGCATGTGTTTGAATACTTTGTGTTTGAATTGATCATTGCATTACAATATCATCACAGATTCGATCCTTTTGAACTGATCAATTGGTATCAGAGCCTTCGGTTCAGTGATCAGAGCATATCGACATTGTTGAGCTCTTTGAATCACTTGAAATCTGTGTTGATTGCAATAGAAACATGATTTGAATCACAATTTGGTGTGTAATTCATTCAGATCTGAGTAATTGATCAAATTTGTGTTCGAACTTTGTTATTCATTTTCGGACTTCAATTTGATTAGAAAAGAGATTTGTTGTTGTTGTTTGATCAATATGATGATTTAAGATTGTTAATCGATCTATATAAGACCTAATTGGAAGTTTTTAATATTCATTTTCGGACTTCAATTTGATTAGAAAAGAGATTTGTTGTTGTTGTTTGATCAATATGATGATTTAAGATTGTTAATCGATCTATATAAGACCTAATTGGAAGTTTTTAAGATCAATTTAACAGGTTTTAAAGAATTTCAAAAGATCTGAGTTTGTTGAAGAGGATGAATTAGGCGCTTGAGTTGTGAAAAACTACGGAAATTGACCAAGTGTTCAGACACCGGACAACTGTTTAGGCGTTTTTGAACTGTTAAGGCGTTTTCAGTTTAGGCATTTTACAACTATTGAGACGTTTTGTGGCTGTTGGTCATATTGAGACTTTGCTGAAACAAAGAAATTCTAGGCGTACGAGGACTGTTTGGGCGTTTTTAACCCAAGCGTTTGACAACTGTTTGGGCGTTTGATAACTATTCAGGCACTTCATCACTGTGTGGGCGTTTGGAAACTGTGTGGACGCTTCCTCAGTCAGGCGTTTCAGAATTCAACTAAGGCATTCCCTTAGGCGTTTCTTGTTCAAAGTTCAGGCATTTCAAAAGTTCCAGGCGCTTGGATATTCAGACTTATCAGTAAACACTTAGAAATTTTTTTAAAAACTAAAAATCCAAAAAAAATATTTTCATTTCATAGTTTCTTTTTAAAATTTTAAAAACAACAAAAACAAGTCATTTTCATTAATTCAAAATACAAAATTGTTAAGTCTGAAGATTCTGAGAACAGGGTTCCCAAGCTCAAGAACAGAGCTGATTTCAAGAACTGGTCTCTTAGATTGAAGCATCATCTGAACTCTATTGACACTGACTTGTGGATGTCAATAGAGAAAGAACCACATATCCCAATTACATCTGATGGTCCTGACAGAGGATTTGTGTATACAAAAGACTCTCTAGAACTGTATGTGACATCCGTCACCAAAATAGGTACGTTGGCCTTGGCAGTAGTTTGAATTTTGACTTTTGACTTTGACTTTCGTCTTTAATTGGACTAGGCCTTGATTTATGGTTCTTTTCTTGATGGGCCCAAATTTTGGTCTAATGGGCCTACGTTTTTATAATGGGCCTGGAGTTTATATCTTTATGTGACTATTGGGCTTGTCGCCGTATGTGGTTCTATGTATTGAGCCCAATCGAGGGTTTTCTAAAATGTAAAACACGAAAACTTCACCATAACCCAATTAGTCTTACATCCATGGGCTTTGCCTAAAGCCTGTTAAAACAACTTAAATTGGTTCTAAAAATATAATTTATCCAAATCCTAGGGCATGTGATAGTTCGTTCGAACCGTTGTTGCGCGAGGAATTTGAAAGCGTAAAAATTAGACGACACGCGGCTCGAGACGTGACGGAATACACGAGACAGGCCAAGGGCCCGAAGGCCCTTCTTCCTCCCATGTTTCGGCCCCAAGGATTAAGGGGGGGTATTCCCCTTTGCCTTGGCCTCACTTTCACAAATTTTGGAATTCCCTTGAAACCCTAGCCACCTCCTTCTCCAAAATTCTCTCTTCTTCTCCACTTGGCCATCAAAAATTCTGAAATCACTTGTGCATCCATCGAGTTTTTGGCAACCAAGTCATCCAAGAACGTTAAACTCGGCTAGAAACATTCGTCTTCAAAGCTACGGTAAGCGAAATTCGTTTTTGATGAAGTTTAATTCTAGTTACACTCTAAAATCGATGATACTCATCATCTATATTCAAAATCTTCATCTAATGATCTCTCATTCTTGGTTTTTGGTGCTAGATCGTGAAGATCTAAGCGTTACGATTGTCGGGTTCGTCACTTGGTAAAACCCCTAATCATTGGTCTTGTATGGTAATCGAATCTAAAAGATTGGGATGTAATCTTGGATGACCTGCCCTTAATCGAGATTTCGGACCTATAAAACGTTTTGAAATAACTAGAATTGTTCCTTGAAAGTATTGATGTGTTGAATAAATCGAAACAACGAAACTAACAAACTGGGCAGCTTGCTGTCTGAAAAAAGGGTCATCTTGTTCGTGTGATAACTTGGTCGAAACAAGCCCAATTGGGGCAAATTCTGGGTCTAAATTTAAGCTCTCTGAATCCTCTAACTAACCCAAGTGGTTTCATGTCGTTTCGACATCGTTTGTTCCTCCAAACGTAGCAAACAAAACTGAAGGTCAAAACTGACGAATCTGGGCAGCAGATTGGTCTTTATTCTTCGTGTCATAACTTACTCATATTTTGTCAAATGAACCTGATTCTTTTTCTGAAGTTAATTTAAAGTCTCTTCTTTCAAATGACTCCTCGTACGTGATGTTTCGTGGTCGTGTCGATCTCCTAACAGCTTATACAAGACTGATGCGCAATCAGATATGTATGCTGAATTATTTTGTTAAAACTTAAAAATAAGGGTTGGGATTAAATAGTCTAAATTAAGACAAGTTTTGCATATAATATTGACTAAAACTCTTTACAAAAGAATTAAATTAATAAGTATGACGATGGAAAACCTTGATTAGTGTTAAGGGCTGGACTAACAGGATTGCACCATATTAGTCATCGATATTTGGTGATATATTAATCCTTTTGTGTATATATTTTTAGTGCTTACTCTGCGTGTTGTGGAATTTGAACTGTGACTTTTCAAGGTGAGTTTCACGGCCCCTTTTTAATATATTTTACTGGGGGGAAAAGCATGCTCATGGTTTTGGACTATGCCGTGTTTGATTTTCTTTTGAAATATTGTATGTGGTTTGGGTCATGGTATGAGTCTTGATATTCAATCATGAGTGTGTACTTGTGCTTGTGCTTGTGCTTCAACTTGTGTACTTGGATGTTATGGAGAGATATTGTTAGTACTAACGGGTTGACACCCCCACCCATGTTGTCGGTATACTAGTCGAGACCGACTTGGCCGGGGCTTGCCCTCGGGTGAATATAATCCGGTTGTGTGCAATTTTGGAATGTCTTGGACTTGGGTTACATTCGAACTTATGTTGATATCTTGACTGCTATGTATCTCTTTCACATACAATTTTCTATACATGTTATACACGGCAAAATAATTGTACTTATAAACCTGTGAACTCACCAACGTATGTTGACCTTTTTAAAGCATGTCTTTTCAGGTAATGAAGTCTAGGTGTATGGCTGTGGACTTAGACGAGACCGCTCCACTAGGAGCATTAGACATTCAAGAGACTTTTGGGACTTGTTATGGATTGTTGGGTTTTATGGATTGTAATTTTGAGGATTTTGAGATTTTTCTTGTTTGACAATTGTGTTGATTTGTTTCCGTCTGGAGCTTTGGTATGATTATGCATTTTGGTATGACGTTCTGGTAGTGACTATCCTTGACATGTGTTCCTATGTGTCGGGCGACGTCATGACCCATGTACGGAGAATACCTTTAGATATTCTCTTGAACCCCCAATGTGTTATGACGATCCCGTCCGTCGCATCCTCGTGTTTCCGCTTTAGCGAGGGTGTGACACTGTATCCAGAGGATGGTCTGCAAGGTGATGACTTAAGATAGGTTAAGAATGACATCAAAGCTTACTCATTGATATGCAAGGGGTTACCATTGGAAGTCTTGACTAGAATTGAAGGTTATCAAACTGGTTACACCATGTACAAAGCTTTAAAGATCATCTGCGAAGGTGATAAAGAGATAAAAGATCTCAAAAAGCAGAAACTCAAGAGGCAATTAGAGTTATTTGAGCATCTTTCTTGTGAAACAATCAATGAAATGATGAACAGATTTGTGCAATTAACTACTGAGATGTCAACTGCTGGTATCAAAAATGATCTAAAAGATCTAAATTACAGACTTCTAAATGCTCTTCCATCTTCATGGAAACAGACAGTCACTCTGTTGAAGCATACAAAAAAGTTTCCAATGGATCTAGATCTTTTGATTACCAAAATTGAATATATTAAAATTGATGAGAGCTCCAGAAACAATGATAGAGCTACATCAATGTCTCAGTACAAGTATGTTGCATCTCCAGCTAACATAGTGGAGAATGCTTTTCTGGCAAAAGATGATAACTCACCAAAAGACGAGGGTGATTTGTTCGTTGGAGCTGGTTTCTTTACATATTTTTCTTACACAAGTGCTCCTGTTTATACAACTCAACCTCAAACTTGTCTCCTCCTAAAACTCAAACTCCTAAACCTCAAACTGAGACTTCATCTTCTAACTCTGTTAAAACTAGCAAAGTTAAAGATGTTATTAATATCCTTTTACAGGATGATGAGTCAAAATATGCTTTTACTGCTTTTATGGCAAGTTTTCAAGCTTATCAAGGTAGTCATCTAACTCAATTAGATCTTGTTTTGCAAGATTTGTTCGAGATGGATCTTGATGATGTGGAAGAGATGGAGTTGAATTGGCAGATGGTAATGATTGCTTACAGAACTCAAAAACACTCATATGTTAACAGGAATTACAAGCCCAGTGCAAACATTATTATTGGCTTTGATAAATCAAAATCAAGGTGTTTCAACTGCAATAGTTATGGTCATTTCTCAAGAGAATGTAAAGCTCCTAGTAATCAAGGTGGAACTGGTCAAGGAGGTTCTAATAGTCAAAGATACCAACAGCAGTCTCAGAAGACATTTCAAAAGCCTTATCAATGTCTTCCCATGCTAGAACTTAAAGATGAATCAAAATCATCCGAAGAGCCAAAGAAAGTTCTTGTTGTTAGCATCAAAGATGGCTATGACTGGAGTGCTTATGCTGAACAATTCATAGCTGATCTAACATCTAGTTTAGCTTTTGTTGCAGAAGCTCAAAATGAAGACTGGTCTGAAGAAAATGATCCAAAGGCTGATAGTGATTTAGAAAATGATGATGAAGATTATGATTGAGTGATAAATCTGATCCAAAAGAGGATTCAGAAGAAATTACACTCAGGGTGTAGTCTGAACAACCAAAGGTTGAGCATCCATCATCTGACTCTGAGACTTCTTCTTCAAGTTATCTTGAAATTCCTGTTGAAGTCAGAGAGAAAATGTGCACAAAAGCATGTTTTGATCAAGTTGAGGATTACAGAACATATTCATATAAGATCTGTGATAAACTTAAACAAGAAGAAGTAATGCACAACAAACTAAAAAATGATCACAAAGTTTCAAACGAAAAGATCCTATCTCTACAAACGTCATGGAACAAAACTCTAAAAGAACTTGAACTTGTTAAAAAACAACTTGAGGAGATGACTAAATATTTAGAAGAGGAAAAAATAGCTCATGCTGCAACTCAGGTGGATCTAGCTAAAGTTAAAAGTTTTAAAACTATTGTAGAACAACTGGTAAGTGGGAGGAAAGACAAAAACAAAACAGGTCTAGGTTTTACACATGAACCAATGTTTGAATCTATCACAAACACTCTGCCAGAAAACTTTAACACACATGATCACTCACCTGAAAACAAAGCTAAGCTAAAAGCCTTTCAAAACAAGAAAAAGAATTCTGAAAATAATGAAGAGAAAACAAATGTTAAGATATTTGAGGAACAAGATTCTGAAAAGATTAAAAATGGTCATCCAGTGAAAGTTAAATCTTACGAACCACGACCAAAGAATAAGAAAATTTTTGTTCCCAAAGAGCATGTTGTTAAAGAAATCATTGTTAAGAATGACAAACAAAACTCAAAGAATAAAGAGAAAGCAAAATTAGATAAAGTAACATTTGAAGATTCATTTTCTTACGGATTAAACAATCCAGATTTCATTAAATGGCACAAAGAACAAAAAGATAAAGAAAATGCAAAAGAGTCTTCTACTGAAGATGTTCAATCCCAAAGCAAATAAAGATCATTAAGATCAAGAAATCAAAGAAGGAGAAGGAAAAATGCTAAATCTAACTCCTCTCAGAACAAAAATCAAAACAATCAAAATCAAAGAACAAATCAAGTTAATCAATTTAAACCAATGAAATTTGTGTTTGCAGGTACTTTTGATATGAACACAATTCCAGAAATCAAATCAAATTCAAAGAACAAATCTAACTCTGATCTGAAAACAGGTTCAGGTTCAAAGTCTTCCGCTGTTAACAAAAGATTTGTATCTAAAGAATCTAGGAATGGTGTTAATGAACAAAAGTCAAAACCCAAATATCAAAAGAACAAATTCTCAAATAAAAAAAAACAGATTAACTTTGTAACTCCTAAATCAAAACAAGGATCACATGTGGCTTCCACATCTAAAGTTAATCAATAGTTGTTTAAATTTCAACAAAGGTATTGTGAAATATATGATATGTATAATCATATGACTGATGAATGTTTTTTTAACAGGTACTGTCACATTTGTGAAATGAAAAACCATTCAACAACTGATTGTTATTTCAATAACTATTGTACCGTTTGTGATGAAAGAAATCACAACACTGAGAATTGCTACTTCAAAAGGAACTCGCCAAGGAATGGATATGTAAATCCACAATTTCAAAGAAATCAAAGTGTTGGTTTTCAAAGATTGACAAAACAACCTTCCTTAGGCTTGAGATCCTTTTGAAGGATTAATTCTGAATATGATGATTCGTATGCTATGAAAACAAAGAATTATAATCAAGGAAAATTCATTCCACAATTAGCGACAATGAACAATGCAAAATTTGGTAATCAAACTTTTTAAAAAAATGTTTTTACTAATGGTTTTAATAATCTTAATGATGATCTTGAAAAACGCTATCATACTTTGCGGATTAAACAAATCAAAGATAATCAAAAATTTGTTAAAAATGGAATTGGTAAGGTTAAACAGCAAAATAAGCCTGTCAAAGTTAACTGCCTGATTGTATATATTGTGTGTGCATGTTAAATAGAAAATGAAAAAGCAAATACAAAAATTGAAAATTACAAAATCAAAAGAGAAAAATATAAAACAAAAACACAAAAATAGAGTTTTTTTTTTGTTAGCTAATTGTTTAGGACTGAATCTGTCTTTGCAATTTGTGAGAAATGATATATACATTAGTTTTGATCAGTTGCATACTCCACTCACTACTAAAGTCTGACGTGATCAGATATGATGTGCAGGTAAGCTCATGCATTTATACTGAAACACTAAATTCTTGTGATCAAACTAAATCAATCATACATTCATGTTTGTCCATTTTAGTACCAATGAGTACTGTTGACTTCTCAAATTGATTGCTTGTATAGTCATAAACTCACACCTGGTGGTGATATGAATAACCATTGAGCTCTAATTATTTAAAGCATCTATTCACTTCTCTGTTATGAGTTATCATAGACCTGAAGTGACGAGATATCCTTTGTTGTAAGTCATTACAGACCTGGATATTCTCACTTGATGCAAAAGATGCCAATGTGCATAATCTAAACATGAGATCTGGTTATAAGTATATGTCAGGTTAATAAGTTAAGAAAAATGATTTCTTGCATATCTTCATGAGAGTTGAACTCTCTAAGTCTAAGTGTGACTTACATAATGTCATATCTAATCATACCTTAATCAATCCAAGAATTGAAAAAGTAAGTGTGCTGAGTATCTTGCCAAAAGCACTCATTTTCTGTCCTTAGATCTCGTGTCTCCTTTGCTGTAGAAATGCTGACCTGGAACACACTTTATCAGGATTTAATCACTGTCTAAGACTATTCATCATTTTATTTTTTTTAATATGCTGATCTTAACTGATATGATCTCACTACAGACATGTGATTCAAATATATATAGTAGATTTTTTATTCTGCTTTAATTTTTCTTTTTGCATGATTTTCTGTGTGTAGGCATGTTGATAATGATTGGTTTGCTCTACTTGCAAAATAAAAGAAACTTCTAAGTTTGTAAACTTAAAAGTTTAGGGGGAGTAAAAATTGTAAAAGAGAAAATCATTGGAAAATTTTCAAAATGTGAAAAAGAAATAAAAAGTAAAGTGCTTTGGATGAATGGTTGAAGCTAAATATTCAAGCATGTGTGTGTTTGATATGTTGCAAAAATGAACCAGAAAAGAGTTTAAAAATGGAAAAGCTTCTTGCAAACAAAATAAGATTATTTGAAAAGTTTTTAAAATAAAGACCAAAATGACGGGAAATTGTTTGAAAAATAAAATTTTGATTCAAAGTTGATTTTGCAAATATGATTGATTGGTGATTAATTTGAAAACTCATGTTTACAAACAAAAATTCTGAATTTTACATGATGTGTAATTAAGGGTAATTAATGATTTGTTTTGAGTGATAGTCAAAAAATTTGACTAAGTGTTGAGATAATGCGCATAAACAGTGCTAATGCGCATAAACAGTGTTCATATGGATAATGTGAAAATTTTCATAGTGTTAGACACATGGAAGGTTCTCATGTGCTAGAATAGTTCTGAAAATTCCAAATCAGGAGTATGATGAATTTCAGAAATTTGTGCGTATCAGTTGTGTTGGGCGTTTTGCTCTAGTCTATGCGCCTAAACAGTTGTGTTGTTTTGAAAATGTTCAAGTATTGGGCGTATCAACATATGCTCATGCGCCTGAATAGTCGGACATTCCAGTGTGGTTAGACGTTTGAAAGTGATGATTTCTCCAAGTGTTAGGCGTTTCATCAATTCTCATGCACCTGAACAGTGCCCATGCGCCTAAATAGTGCTCGAACGTCTGAACAGTGCTCATGCCTCTCATCCAAATGTGCCTTCATAGTGCTCATACGCCTGAAAACTCGGTGTGAAATGTAGTCTCATATGTCTTCACAGTGCTCATGCCCCTAAGGAGTTTTACACTTATATATATTCAACATTTGTGTAGTTTTCATTGACTCATTCACAAACTCAAAACACTCTACTTCACTCACTCGAACACCCGATAAATTCATTCATTCAACATTTAATTGTTACCTGTTAATCTTTGTGATATATAGATATCACAAGAGAATTTGATTGTCGAGGAGTCTTCCCTCAAGGTCATCAAAGTTGTTGCTGTTTCATCTATTCATGTGCCAGATGAAGGTGAAAGATCAACAAAAATGCTACAGTCCTTTCTGAGATCTTGAATGCTGAGCAGATCATAGAATCTTTGAAAGAAGTTCAAGTCTGTATTCAAGAAGGCTTTGTGAGAGTTGGAATTCTACAAAGAGAAGCCGTGTTCAAGATCAAAGATGAGCCAAAAGAGTTCAATATGGACTGAAGACAATGTAAATATTAGGGGGAGTATTGTTGAAGCTTTTGGAAGATTAACATTTTGTCTATTTTTTCTTTTTAACTTTTTCATCATAGTATAGGGACTTATTTTGTAAATATATGTTCCTTTGTTTCTTGATAGTATAAATAAGATATTTTATGTATTATGAAGGGAGAACCAAAATCTAAAGACATCTTAGAGAGAAAAACAGTTAGAACAGAACGAACTGTAACCCTTACACATTGTATCCTCTGCATTTGCTATAAATGAAATCTATGAATTTTTTTTAATGTAATTGCATGTGTTTGATTACTTTGTGTTTGAATTGATCATTGCATTACAATATCATCACAGATTCGATCCTTTTGAACCGATCAAATAGACTAAGGGGGAGTATTGTTTGGTCTGAAAGAGAGTAATATTATCAACACAGTCAAAGTCAACAAAGGTCAAAGTCAAAGTCAACACAAAAGTCAAACCACAAATGTTTGAGACGAAGAATCAAGACAAGACTTTGAAGAAGTTATAGACTAAGGTATTTTAATGTAATAAATATATTTTATGTCAACAAAATATATTTAGTCTTTTATTAGTCTTTTAGTGCTTTATTTGTAAATTTCTAGTTAAGTACAACTGCAGGACCGGTTAAGAGATGGTCAATACAATCAGTCTCACAATGAGTAGAGCGTTAAAATACTTAACAGATCAAATAGGGAACCAGGTTTATATATATGATTCTAAGAACACAAGTAAACAATGAAACAGAATAAGAACAAGAACAAGATAAGTATGGTTTTCAAGGATGTTGTATATTGCTCTCAAGTTCTTTTACAAAGCATAAAAAGAAATACAAGGACCTGAGATACTTTATACTACATCCTACAGCCGGCCATACTTTGAAGGCCAGCTGGAAACACTAATCTAGACAACAAGATCAATGTAAAGTCAAAAGGCAGATTGCCTTTTGACTAGTGACTATGACATGCTAGCACACATCCTAATATATTACAAAAAGGATAAAACGTACAAAGTAGGAAGTTACAGACTCAAAACCATAATCTACAGTTTACTAAAGCATGGACTTTTTCACCAACTTATATAAGTTGTTGAGTCTTCATAGTTGCAATGAAAAGTAAGCCAACTTTATGTAAAAATACATAAGAGAAAGCATGTCTTCTCTGTCTTCGGAAAAAATTAGTCTTTACTTCATTGGCCTCGGAAGACTTTTTCTTTGAAGCTTCGGAAGACTTCATCTTTGGCTTCAGAAGATTTGGTCTTTGGCTTCGAAAGATTTTACACTTAGAATAATTTCTGTGATGAGTGTAAAACTTTCAAAGTAATTTCTACCTTGTACATCAGTGCATGCATGCAAGAAGCTCCTTGGTTGTTTTGGCTTCTTTGGTTGTATTAGCCTTCTAATATAACCTTACAAACTCCCCCTAAGCTGATGCTACCAAAATAGAGAAGTTATTCAGATGTTGATAATCCTCATTAGGATTAAGACCATATATTTCTTCATCATCTGGTCAGGATCCCTCGGACTCTTATAATATCTTCTCATATCATGGAGATCATGGAGAGGAAGATCAAGCATGTCTTGCCAGAAATAGACATCTTGACCTCCTTGATCTCTGATGACATACCACCTGTCTGGATTGGTGGCAAAAGTCCAGGATAGGATAGGTCTTCCAGTTGCAAGAGGTTCTACTTGATTTGGAATTGGTTGAGCAGCCTCTTCTTGCACTACTTCAATTTGCTCTGACTCATCCTGAGGTGTAGAGGTGGATGCCATTGACTTCTTCTTAGAAACCCTCTTTCTAGCCATCCTTTTCCTCCTCTTTCAAGTCTTTAACTGAGAAGACTGGCCTTCAGCACTAGGTTGACTTGTTGTGTCTTTCTCAGTTGGGTCCTCTTCCCCCATAAGGTCAGAAGTAGAGAGTTTTGGACCCTGCTGTGGATTAGAAGATGAAGTTGGCTGAGATGCAGCTCTAGGCTCAGGTTGTGTTGTCTCAGTGGGTTTAATATTTACCTCAACTTCAGGTTAAGTGTGACTTGATGGAGAATGCAATTCAACAAGCTCTCCCTTTTTAATCTTCTGCTTGATCACTCTAATGTGCTCATCCATAGTGGATAGAGACATTGGACCAAGCTTTCTTTCGGAAAATCCATACATCTTCAAGAATCTGATCATCCTCTACCTATCAGCAGACTTCTTTTGACTCTTTTGGATGATGGCTCTTGACTTTGCAGCTTCTTCCCTCATTTTTCTCTTAGCAGCCTTTCGTTCTTTGGTAACTTGTTGCTCCAGCTGGTTAAGATACTCGAATTCAACATATTCATATGATAAGGGAAGAAGTGCAGATACCTGATAGAGACCTATGGCAGTTAGGTAGCTAATCATGTTTTGTCTATCAGCTTCCTTATCTACCTGAGGTTGTTCAGTTACCACAGCCTCTTTCTCAGGACTTTCCTAAACTGGGGAGAGGATAGGAGCATGCTTGTAGAGCCTTTTCTATCTCCTTTCTTCCTTGATTTTTAGGATCAATTCTGCATCCCCTGCCTCCTTCCTCTCCTTTAACAGCTCTGTGTCTGCCAGTTCATTTAGTTGCTCTAAGGGAAGAGAGATGATTTCATCTATGTTGTAGTTCCTGGTCCCTAGGTAGTTTAATCTGGCTACCCTCAACTCATCATCCTAAGTGTTTGGCCTGGGGGCAACCCTGATAGCAGCTTCCATGAACACTAAAGACCTTCTTGAACTCTCTCCCCTTAGCTTCCTCTTCCACTCTTTCTCCTCCTCCTCGATCTCCTCAGAGGTCATCTTCCTCTTCCCTTTGTCACGCACAGGCCTTGGTGACTCAGGATGGAGAGAGCTTTGGCCTTCATTGCTTGGTTCAGCAGTCAAGCTCTGGCCAGAGAGAGGTTGTGAAACACCTTCACCAGCTAGTGCCTTACTGAGGGTTGATGATATTGAATCAGTTTTTGTAACCAGGTTCACAGGGTCTATCACTGAGCCTTCAGTCAAGATTTCTCCTTCAAAGCTAATCTTAGGTTCCACCTCAACATCTAGTTGATCAATGACATTACCTGTTAGCCTTTGTCTTCTTCTTTGTCTGAACTCTTCAACAATCCTGTCTTGAATCCTCTCAGCCAGTCTGCCAACTTTCCTATTTTGACTAGGATTGGCAAGTGGCATGTGGACTGGAGGAAGACAGTCGTAGAACTTCAGGGTCTGAAAATTGAAAACCTCTTGCTGCCCCTGAAGTCTATGCAAAATTAGAGCTCTCCTATCAGCATCATACCTCCACCCAAGTATTTCATTCTCAGCATCATTGGGTGGGGTAGACATAGCTCTTGGAATACCATCCTCAAACAGACTTTTAATAAGTGATTCCACATCAATATGGACTTGAGGAGTTTGCTGAGTATGGACAATTACAAGTGAGGTTCATGAATCCTCAATGTCCATACTTTGTAAAGAACTCCCAGGTTCTATGATTTCTTGGACCTTCTCCCCCTTTTTGTTAGCATCAGCCACTTGCATAGGTGAGCTAAGGGTTACGTCTGTCACATCCACAGGTTCGTGTGTTCCTGGTTGAGTCCTCCTTAAAGGTCTCCCAGCTAGTTGTTCCTTGAGATCAGAAAACTCAAGTTGCTGATCATTGACCTATTTTAGCAAGGTAGTCACCTAAGATTCCAAGTGACTAACCTTGGAGACTAAATAGGTGCATGTTTGAGTCAGCTTTTGCACATTTAGTCTCATATCCCCCTCATCTTCATCAGAAGAATCACGGGGGGATAAGAGAATAGGACCAAAGTCTTCTTCCTCATCACCAGCACTTTGTTCTTGGCCGTTGGATTTCCCCTGGACCATGATAACTTCAAGTGAAGTGTCAATGGGCTGGGTTGCCATGGTCAAGGTCTTAATGATATAACCACTTGTTGAAGTGAAAGCCTCTTCCATATGGACCTCCTGAACAAGTTCAGGAAGATCCACCTCGGTAGTAGGTGGATGATGTAGGCTAGACATGGGAGAACTAGGAATACTCATCTCTCTTTGAGCAGGGGAGGAGAAGAGAGACTCATGATACTCATTGAATCCCATGTCTTCATTATCATAGAATTCTAGGATTGGAATGGGTTGGTTTAGATCATGAGGCTGGGGATGGTAACTGTCCCCTAAAGGTTGTTCACTAGAGTGTTAAGACTCTGAGTGAAGGTTTAAGGCTTGGGGGGTTGTGAGCTCATTAGGCTAAGCATGAGGAACCTCAGCACTGATCATTGGTGAGATGGGAGTGGTTTGCTCCTCAGGAGAAGTGGGAGCTCTAGTGTCCACTTCCTCCTATATGGGTGGTAATATACGGTCCTGCACAAACCGAGTAGCATGTGCAGGGGTTCGTTTGGATCTTCTTTTGTAGGTGATGGTTATTTGTGGCTGTATAGGGGGTTGAGAAGTAGAAGGTGTGGGTTCAACACTAGCTGGTGCTGCTAGGTTGTCACATTGAGCAATGAGATCTAACATTTTTGGGACAAGGGTTGTTTCTACCCCTAAAAAGCCAATAGTTGGCTTTCTCATAGTCCTGAAGATACGGGGCTTCATCTGTCCCAATTTTAGAACATTACCTATTCCCCTCAACTGTGAGCTCAATTCACAGTTGAGAAGGTGTTGGACATATCTAGGGAACATGTAATATTCTAAGGAGTCCATGTTTGCAAGTAAATTAATGTACATAAATGTGAACACTTGAACTTGACCCCCTGAACCATCCCATGGACTATGTAGGAAAGGTCCTCTGAAACTTGATCCCATCCTCCATTCTTCTTTGATAGACTGTGAATGATGACATGGAGGAGGTATTTCTATTGAGAGGAAACCTTCCCTTTTTTGAAGGTCTTGACGGAGAAATCCCCTTCATAGCCCATCTGACCAAAGGCATGGTTAACAACAGACTTGGGGAAGGACAAATCACCTTTGACATCATCCAGCCTTAGATGTGAGTTTATGGATGCTGGAGTGATGAAGATTGTCCTCCCCTGCACTGTGGTAGATAATGCCTTCTCCCATCCATGGTGACCTCTTGACTGGTCCTCCAAAATTCCAACAGCTGATCCTCATATAGTGGAGGATCGATGGTGAGGGAGGTGAAGTAGTTGATAGGGAAAGAAAGCGACAAACCTCTGAGAAACCAGGATCTTTCTCAGAGTTCAACAGAGCAACTTGATTATGTTGCCTATGAAGTTGTATGGAGAAATCGGGTTGGTTTCTACAATGAAGGTTGGCCATTTTGAGGTAGCTGTGTTGTGAAGGAAGATAAGAACAAGGGTAGTTTGTGGGTGAATTTAGGTTAGAAGATTTTCAGATGAAGAGGATGGTGAAAGAGGGAAACTGTTGAAAGAGAATATATAATGGATTTGAGACAAAGTTAATGCAAAAGGACAAACTTTGAAATCCGAATGTCGGTCCCACCTTTAAAAAGTGTCCAAAAAGTTAGTTTTCTTGGAAGTTAAAAATCTTCCAAATGTATTTTTGCCTTTGAAAGTTTTAAGAAAAGCTTCCGAAATTGGCTTCGAAAGATATTCGTAAGATTTGTGAAAGTTTTTCTTCAAAAGGAAAATACTTAGAGAAGTTTGCTTTCGAGACATGTTTGATTTCGGAAGAAATCAGGACTTGGAAGTTTTATTCTTAAGAGAATAAATCTTACGAGACTTAATTGTTTTCGGAAGAAAATTGTCTTTCAAAAACATGTAAGTACTTAGAAGCAGATTTATGCTTCGGAAGATATATCAGAATTTCTTCTGAAGGTAAATGTCTTATTAGTAGTTATTTGTTTTGAATACATAATGTTCTTTCGAAGACAACTTGATATCTTCTGAAAGAAAATATGTTTAAAATTTTCAAAAATCTAAGGAATATCTTTTGGAAAAATTTTCTTCCAAACGAAACTGGGCTTATGAAGATGACAAAATAGACAACTTAGAACACACAGGTTTTAAAAATAGAATTGATTTAAGTTTATAAAAATCTATTCAAAGTTAATCATCCCAATAGCTGATACTAGATATTTAAATCTTTGTTCATCAAAAGCTTTAGTGAACAGATCAGCATATTATTCATTTGTGTTAACTTTGACTAGTTTGACTAATCCTTTTTCAAAATTATCTCTAATCAAATGATACCTGATGTTGATGTGTTTTGTCCTTGAGTGCTGCATAGGAGTCTCCGTAATAGAGATAGCACTATTGTCATATATGTGGATGGGAGTGTATTTGAAGTTGCATCCATAGTCCAGCATCTGATTCTGAATCCAAAGCACTTGAGCACAACAGCTTGCAGTAGCAATGTATTCAGCTTCAGCAGTTGATGCAGACACACAGGATTGTTTCTTGCATTGCCATGAGACAATCCTTCCCCCAAGGAATTGACACCCCCCAGATGTAGACTTTGCAATCATGTTGCAGTCACTATAGTCATTGTCTATATAGGCATACAAATTGAAGTCAGAATTCTTTGGATACCAAAGGCCAAGCTTAGGAGCAGGGGTGTGGGAAGCCATACCCACCTTTTAAACATAATTATGATAAAGTTTGCCTTTTGCATAACTTTAGCCCCTTAAATTGGGTTATTTCACTTTTCTTTCTTTATACTTCTCTTTTCTTTTCTTTTTTTTTTTAAAAATTTCTGGGTGTTACATAACCTTTGAACTCCGGATGTCGGTCCAACCTCTGAAAAAGTGCGCAAAAAGGTAGTTTTCTTGGAAGTTGAAAATCTTCCGAAGATTGCTTTGGAAGTTTTGAGAAAAAACTTCCGAAGCCAATTTGGCTTTAGAAGATATTCTTAAGAATTGTGAAAATTTGGCTTCGGAAGAAAAATACTTGGACAATTTTTCTTCCGACACATATTTGGTTTCGGAAGATATTAAGATTTGGGAGTTTTATTCTAAAGAGAATAAATCTTCCGAGACTTAACTGGTTTTGGAAGATATTTGTCCATCAAATACATGCAAGTACTTAGAAGCATATTTAAGCTTTGGAAGATATTTTTTGAATTTCTTCCGAACATAAATTTCTTATAAGTAGTTATTTGATTTGTAGTCATAAATTTCTTTCGAAGGCAACTTGAAATCTTCTAAAGGAAAATATGTTTTGAAAAATTTTCAAATATCTAAGGAATATCATTAAAAATTTTCTTCCAAAATAAACTGGGCTTATGAAGGTGATAAAATAGACAACTTAGGACACACAGGTTTTAGAAATAAAGTTGATTTAAGTTTTAAGAAAATCTACTCAAAGTTAATCATCCCAATAGCTGATACAAGATATTTAAATCTCTGTTCATCAAAAGCTTTAGTGTATAGATCAGCATGTTGTTCATTTGTGTTAACTTTGACTAGTTTGATTAATCCCCTCTCAAAGTTATCTCTAATCAATATCCTGATGTTGATGTGTTTGGTCCTGGAGTCCTACACAGGATTCTCTATAATAGAGATAGCACTATTGTTGTCTATGTGGATGGGAGTCTCTTTGAAGTTGAGTCCATAGTCCAGCATCTGATTTTGAATCAAAAGCACTTGAGCACAGCAGCTTGCAGCAGCAATGTATTCAGCTTTAGTAGTTGATGCAGAGACATAGGAATGTTTCTTGCATTGCCATAAGACAATCCTTTCACCAAGGAATTGACACCCCCCAGATGTAGACTTTGCAGTCATGTTGCAGCCCCCATAGTCATTGTCTGTATAGGCATACAAATTGAAGTCAGAATTCTTTGGATACCAAAGGCCAAGCTTAGGAGCGGGGGTGTGAGCGGCCATACCCACCTTTTAAACATAATTATGATAAAGTTTGCCTTTTGCACAACTTTAGCCCCTTAACTTGGGTTATTTCACTTTTCTTTCTTTATACTTCTCTTTTCTTTTCTTTTTTTTTTTTTAAAAATTTCTGGGTGTTACATAACCTTTGAACTCCGGATGTCGGTCCAACCTCTGAAAAAGTGCGCAAAAAGGTAGTTTTCTTGGATGTTGAAAATCTTCCGAAGATAATTTTGCTTTGGAAGTTTTGAGAAAAAACTTCCGAAGCCAATTTGGCTTTAGAAGATATTCTTAAGAATTGCGAAAATTTGGCTTCGGAAGAAAAATACTTGGACAATTTTTCTTCCGACACATATTTGGTTTCGGAAGATATTAAGATTTGGGAGTTTTATTATAAAGAGAATAAATCTTCCGAGACTTAATTGGTTTTGGAAGATATTTGTCCATCAAATACATGCAAGTACTTAGAAGCATATTTAAGCTTTGGAAGATATTTTTTGAATTTCTTCCGAACATAAATTTCTTATAAGTAGTTATTTGATTTGAAGTCATAAATTTCTTTTGAAAGCAACTTGAAATCTTCTAAAGGAAAATATGTTTTGAGAAATTTTCAAAAATCTAAGGAATATCATTAAAAATTTTCTTCCAAAATAAACTGGGCTTATGAAGGTGATAAAATAGACAACTTAGGACACACAGGTTTTAGAAATAAAGTTGATTTAGGTTTTAAGAAAATCTACTCAAAGTTAATCATCCTAATAGCTGATACAAGATATTTGAATCTCTGTTCATCAAAAGCTTTAGTGTATAGATCAGCATATTGTTCATTTGTGTAACTTTGACTAGTTTGATTAATCCCTTCTCAAAGTTATCTCTAATCAATATCCTGATATTGATGTGTTTGGTCCTGGAGTCCTACACAAGATTCTCTATAATAGAGATAGCACTATTGTTGTCTATGTGGATGGGAGTCTCTTTGAAGTTGAGTCCATAGTCCAGCATCTGATTTTGAATCCAAAGCACTTGAGCACAGCAGCTTGCAGCAGCAATGTATTCAGCTTTAGCAGTTGATGCAGAGACATAGGAATGTTTCTTGCATTGCCATAAGACAATCCTTTCACCAAGGAATTGACACCCCCCAGATGTAGACTTTGCAGTCATGTTGCAACCACCATAGTCATTGTCTGTATAGGCATACAAATTGAAGTCAGAATTCTTTGGATACCAAAGGCCAAGCTTAGGAGCAGGGGTGTGGGCGGCCATACCCACCTTTTAAACATAATTATGATAAAGTTTGCCTTTTGCACAACTTTAGCCTCTTAACTTGGGTTATTTCACTTTTCTTTCTTTATACTTCTCTTTTCTTTTCTTGTTTTTTTTAAAAATTTCTGGGTGTTACATAACCTTTGAACTCCGGATGTCGGTCCAACCTCTGAAAAAGTGCGCAATGTTGAAAATCTTCCGAAGATAATTTTGCTTTGGAAGTTTTAAGAAAAAACTTTCGAAGCCAATTTGGCTTTAGAAGATATTCTTAAGAATTGTGAAAATTTGGCTTCGGAAGAAAAATACTTGGACAATTTTTCTTCCGACACATATTTGGTTTCGGAAGATATTAAGATTTGGGAGTTTTATTCTAAAGAGAATAAATCTTCCGAGACTTAATTGGTTTTGGAAGATATTTGTCCATCAAATACATGCAAGTACTTAGAAGCATATTTAAGCTTTGGAAGATATTTTTTGAATTTCTTCCGAACATAAATTTCTTATAAGTAGTTATTTGATTTGAAGTCATAAATTTCTTTTGAAGGCAACTTGAAATCTTCTAAAGGAAAATATGTTTTGAGAAATTTTCAAAAATCTAAGGAATATCATTAAAAATTTTCTTCCAAAATAAACTGGGCTTATGAAGGTGATAAAATAGACAACTTAGGACACACAGGTTTTAGAAATAAAGTTGATTTAAGTTTTAAGAAAATCTACTCAAAGTTAATCATCCTAATAGCTGATACAAGATATTTGAATCTCTGTTCATCAAAAGCTTTAGTGTATAGATCAGCATGTTGTTCATTTGTGTTAACTTTGACTAGTTTGATTAATCCCTTCTCAAAGTTATCTCTAATCAATATCCTGATGTTGATGTGTTTGGTCCTGGAGTCCTACACAAGATTCTCTATAATAGAGATAACACTATTGTTGTCTATGTGGATGGGAGTCTCTTTGAAGTTGAGTCCATAGTCCAGCATCTGATTTTGAATCCAAAGCACTTGAGCACAGCAGCTTGCAGCAGTAATGTATTCAGCTTTAGCAGTTGATGCAGAGACATAGGAATGTTTCATGCATTGCCATAAGACAATCCTTTCACCAAGGAATTGACACCCCCCAGATGTAGACTTTGCAGTCATGTTGCAACCACCATAGTCATTGTCTGTATAGGCATACAATCTGAACTCAGAATTCTTTGGATACCAAAGGCCAAGCTTAGGAGCAGGGGTGTGGGCGGCCATACCCACCTTTTAAACATAATTATGATAAAGTTTGCCTTTTGCACAACTTTAGCCTCTTAACTTGGGTTATTTCACTTTTCTTTTTTTATACTTCTCTTTTCTTTTCTTTTTTTTTTTAAAAAATTTCTGGGTGTTACATAACCTTTGAACTCCGGATGTCGGTCCAACCTCTGAAAAAGTGCGCAAAAAGGTAGTTTTCTTGGATGTTGAAAATCTTCCGAAGATAATTTTGCTTTGGATGTTTTGAGAAAAAACTTCCGAAGCCAATTTGGCTTTAGAAGATATTCTTAAGAATTGTGAAAATTTGGCTTCGGAAGAAAAATACTTGGACAATTTTTCTTCCGACACATATTTGGTTTCGGAAGATATTAAGATTTGGGAGTTTTATTCTAAAGAGAATAAATCTTCCGAGACTTAATTGGTTTTGGAAGATAATTGTCCATCAAATACATGCAAGTACTTAGAAGCATATTTAAGCTTTGGAAGATATTTTTTGAATTTCTTCCGAACATAAATTTCTTATAAGTAGTTATTTGATTTGAAGTCATAAATTTCTTTTGAAGGCAACTTGAAATCTTCTAAAGGAAAATATGTTTTGATAAATTTTCAAAAATCTAAGGAATATCATTAAAAATTTTCTTCCAAAATAAACTGGGCTTATGAAGGTGATAAAATAGACAACTTAGGACACACAGGTTTTAGAAATAAAGTTGATTTAAGTTTTAAGAAAATCTACTCAAAGTTAATCATCCCAATAGCTGATACAAGATATTTGAATATCTGTTCATCAAAAGCTTTAGTGTATAGATCAGCATGTTGTTCATTTGTGTTAACTTTGACTAGTTTGATTAATCCCTTCTCAAAGTTATCTCTAATCAATATCCTGATGTTGATGTGTTTGGTCCTGGAGTCCTACACAAGATTCTCTATAATAGAGATAGCACTATTGTTGTCTATGTGGATGGGAGTCTCTTTGAAGTTGAGTCCATAGTCCAGCATCTGATTTTGAATCCAAAGCACTTGAGCACAGCAGCCTGCAGCAGCAATGTATTCAGCTTTAGCAGTTGATGCAGAGACATAGGAATGTTTCTTGCATTGCCATAAGACAATCCTTTCACCAAGGAATTGACACCCCCCAGATGTAGACTTTGCAGTCATGTTACAACCACCATAGTCATTGTCTGTATAGGCATACAAATTGAAGTCAGAATTCTTTGGATACCAAAGGCCAAGCTTAGGAGCAGGGGTGTGGGCGGCCATACCCACCTTTTAAACATAATTATGATAAAGTTTTCCTTTTGCACAACTTTAGCCTCTTAACTTGGGTTATTTCACTTTTCTTTCTTTATACTTCTCTTTTCTTTTCTTTTTTTTTTAAAAAATTTCTGGGTGTTACATAACCTTTGAACTCCGGATGTCGGTCCAACCTCTGAAAAAGTGCGCAAAAAGGTAGTTTTCTTGGATGTTGAAAATCTTCCGAAGATAATTTTGCTTTGGAAGTTTTGAGAAAAAAATTCCGAAGCCAATTTGGCTTTAGAAGATATTCTTAAGAATTGCGAAAATTTGGCTTCGGAAGAAAAATACTTGGACAATTTTTCTTCCGACACATATTTGGTTTCGGAAGATATTAAGATTTGGGAGTTTTATTCTAAAGAGAAAAAATCTTCCGAGACTTAATTGGTTTTGGAAGATATTTGTCCATCAAATACATGCAAGTACTTAGAAGCATATTTAAGCTTTGGAAGATATTTTTTGAATTTCTTCCGAACATAAATTTCTTATAAGTAGTTTTTTGATTTGAAGTCATAAATTTCTTTCGAAGGCAAGTTGAAATCTTCTAAAGGAAAATATGTTTTGAGAAATTTTAAAAAATCTAAGGAATATCATTAAAAATTTTCTTCCAAAATAAACTGGGCTTATGAAGGTGATAAAATAGACAACTTAGGACACACAGGTTTTAGAAATAAAGTTGATTTAAGTTTTAAGAAAATCTACTCAAAGTTAATCATCCCAATAGCTGATACAAGATATTTGAATCTCTGTTCATCAAAAGCTTTAGTGTATAGATCAACATGTTGTTCATTTGTGTTAACATTGACTAGTTTGATTAACCCCTTCTCAAAGTTATCTCTAATCAATATCCTGATGTTGATGTGTTTGGTCCTGGAGTCCTACACAGGATTCTCTATAATAGAGATAACACTATTGTTGTCTATGTGGATGGGAGTCTCTTTGAAGTTGAGTCCATAGTCCAGCATCTGATTTTGAATCCAAAGCACTTGAGCACAGCAGCTTGCAGCAGCAATGTATTCAGCTTCAGCAGTTGATGCAAAGACATAGGAATGTTTCTTGCATTGCCATAAGACAATCCTTTCACCAAGGAATCGACATCCTCCTGATGTAGACTTTGCAGTCATGTTGTAGCCTCCATAGTCATTGTCTGTATAGGCATACAAATTGAACTCAGAATTCTTTGGATACCAAAGGCCAAGCTTAGGAGCACCTTTGAGATATCTAAGAATTCTCTTGACAGCAACCAGGTCTGACATCTTAGGGTTGGCTTGATATCTTGTACAGATGCATGTGGTAAACATGATATCAGGCCTGCTGGCTGTGAGGTACATAAGAGACCCAATCATAGCCCTGTAGAGATGTTCATCCACACACTCCCCCTCAAGATCAGGTCCAAGGGAGTGTTTTCTGGCTATAGGAGTCTTTGCAACCTTGCACTCAGTCATGTTGAATCTTGTAAGGATGTCTTGTACATACTTTAACTGACTTATGAAGATGCCATTTTCAACTTGCTTCACTTGAATTCCTAGAAAGAAATTGAGTTCCCCCATGGCACTCATTTCAAATCTATTCTTCATCAGCCTCTTAAAGTCTTTGTAGAGCCTTGGGTTAGTTGATCCAAAGATAATGTCATCTACATATACTTGAACCAGCATTAAGTCATTCTCTATTCCTTTGATGAAGAGAGTTCAATCTATAGTACCCCTCTTGTAGCCATGTTGACAGAGATACTGAGGTAGTGTCTTATACCACTTTCTTGGAGCTTGGTGCAACCCATAAATAGTTTTATCAAGCTTGCAGACATAATCCGGATGATCTGGGTCTACAAAGCCATGTGATTGTTTGGCATACACCTCTTCATCAATCATCCCATATAGAAAAGCACACTTGACATCAAGTTGGTAGACCTTGAAATCCTTGGATGCAGCAAAAGCCATGAATATTCTAATAGCTTCAAGTCTTGGTACAGGAGCAAAGACATCTATGTAGTCAATTCCCTCTTCTTGTGTGTATCCTTGAATAACTAGTCTGGCTTTGTTCTTGATGACAAGTCCTCTATCATCCTTCTTGTTTCTAAAAACCCACCTGGTTTCTATGGTAGTCTTCCATTAAGGAAGTGGACATAGGTTCCAAACCTTTTGCCTCTTAAATTGAAGCAACTCCTCTTGCATTGCTTCAACCCAACTTCCATCCTTCAAAGCCTCATCTACTTTATTTGGCTCTATCTGGGACAAGAAGCAAGAGTATAGACAAACATTTTTATCATGGGTTTGTCCTCTTGTTCTTACCTCTATATCAACATTTCCAATGATGTTTGTGGTAGGGTGTGACTTGTGGATCCTGAGTTGAGGGATCACAGCATGTTGATTGGAAAGACCTAAATTTGAGAAATTTAGATCTAGCAATAGAGTATCACCTACCACATCAGCACACTTATCAAGAGAGGCTTGATCCAATAAGTGTGTGACATCATTTATCTTGTCTTCTATGGAGTGGTTATCAGCATCAAGAAATTCTTGATCACTATCACCACCTCTATTTCCTCTTACATTTGAAGTTCCTTCATCTGAGTTTTGAGCCTCTGAGCTAGAATTTGTAGGGGCCTAAGATGTATCAACCGAATTTGTCATGTTTGTGCCGATAGGATCTTCACTTGCAGGGTTAGTTACCACTGGAGCTGAAGTAGTATTCTTGCTTGGTCCTCTCAGCTCAAATCTTAGGTCAGGATCTCCTGTTGATAAGTTACCTGTAGATCCTGAAACATTCTCAAAAGATTTGTTAAAATAGTTTGTAACTAAATCAATATCAAAAAGCCAATCAGGACCAGAACCTTTCACATTAGGAGTGTGCTCGTTGAAGGTCACATTGGATGATTCTTCAACTACTCTAGTTTTGAGATTGTATACTTTATAAGCCTTAGCTTGGGAAGAGTATTCAACAAAGTGTCCATCATCTGATTTCTCAGCAAATTTGGCTATTTGATCTTTGGTATTCAAGATGGTGCAAGAACATCCAAATGACCTGAGGAAACCAACAAATGGTCTCCTTTTGTGCCATAACTCATAAGGAGTCTTACCATGAGTCTTAACCACTAAAACTCTGTTCTGCACATAGCAGGCTGTGTTGACTGCCTCTGCCCAGAAGGTGATGGGTAGTTTAGAGACATACATCATGGTTCTTGCAGCCTCAATAAGTGTCCTGTTTCTCCTCTCAGCAACACCATTTTGCTGAGAAGTCCTGGGAGCACTATATTGTCTTGTAATACCATTTTCATCATAAAATGTGTCAAGGATTTGGTTCTTAAATTCTGTTCATTGATCATATCTTATGGTTTTGACCTTTTGATCACATTGATTCTTAATTTTCAGAATTAAGTTCTTCAAGATCTCAGGAGTCTTATCCTTAGTACTAAGGAAAAAGACCCAAGTGAATCTTCTGAAGTCATTTATGATCAGCAAACAATATGAGGTCCTTCCTAGAGTCATTACACCGGTGGGGCCAAAGAGATCCATATGTAATAAGTTTAGGGGAGTAGTGATAGAGTTTCTTTCCTTTGTCTTGTGAGACACTTTGTGTTGCTTCCCGTTCAGGCAGGCTACACAGAGGTCATCACTTATAAACTCTTTCTTTGGTATTCTAGTTACCAAATCATTATTATTTAATTTATTCATGTTTTTAAAGTTTACATGGCACATTCTTTTAGGCCAGAGGAAAGACTCATCACTATTGGCTTTAGATAGAAAGCAGGAAACTTCTCCTGAGGGAAATGTTTCCTGCAAGTCCATCTTGTACATATTCCCTTTCTTGGGGGCTTTGAGCAGGATATGCTCTTGAGGAATGACCACCCCGGGCTTGAGAACAATACACTCATGCTCAGTGAAGAGCATGTTTTGTCTCTGATCACAAAACTAAGATACACTCAGTAGATTGTACCTAAGCTCTTTGACAAAGTTTACCTTTTCAATGATAAGCTTACCATTTATGACCATGCCCCTTCCAGTAATGTAACCTCCAGCATCTCCTCCAAAAGCAACTGATCCTGTATCAATTTTCTCAAAATTTTGAAGTAGATTACTATTGCCTGTCATGTGCCTGGAATAGCCACTATTAATGATCCATATATTTCTCTTGGTCTTTAGCTATTCCTGCACAAGAAAGAAGTGTTTAGTTACATTTGAAAACCCAAGCCTCATTAGTATTAGGCTTATCAAAGTTATTTGAAGACAATGTAACAGCAACTGATCCTATGTTCAAGTTTTGAGGATCATCAGTTGTTGTAGATAAAAAACTTTCAGTCACTTGGTCTTCCTTCATCTTCCACACCATCTTTGGAAGATTAGACTTGACCTTCAATACTTTGGAAGTTTTGACAACTTCAAAAGTTTTGGAGACTGGACCTTCGAAAGATCTTGCTTTCACTGCAGCAGGCTTCAGTACTTCGGAAGCATTCCTTTCTTCTGAGACCAACTTTTCTTTCAAAGGCAAGTTTTCACTTGTCTTCTTCTTCACCTTGGAGCTTCCGAAAGAAAAAGATTTTCCTTCCAAAGCTAATTTTTCTTTCTTCTTCTCAGAAGTTTTCTTTTTGATCATATGGACAATACTTTTAGGATTGTAGATGCAATCCTTTGCAAGATAGGAAGTACTACCGCACATGATGCAATCTAATTACTTCCTTCTCGGAGTCTTCTTCTAAGAGAAAGGCTGAACTTGATCACTTTCCACCTCTATCTTCATCTTTATAGATGATGCATCAATCTTCTTAGGGTGAGGCTTGCTTTTGGAACTGGATGGTTCAGGCTATGTAGCAGTGGTACACAACTGATCAGCCTTCTTCTCTTTGCTAGAATGAGTTGGACACGAACTAGAACTTCTGGTACTAAAGTTCATAGTTGAGTCTTCAGCCTTCACCACTTCAAATCCTATAGAGATAAACACTTGTTTCTGCTTAGAGTTAAAAGTGTCCTTGATCTCTTGATCCTTCTTTGATTTCCTCTTGGCTTTCCTGATCAAGTTCTTCCTTTTAGACTTGGTCATCCCAGATTCTTTTCTCTCCTCAGGAGAATAGTGTCCCTCCTTATGATGATCTTCTTCACTATTCTCAGAATCATCCTTCACTATCTCCTCTTCTTCCTCCTCATCAGTGGGGTCTATGAGAGGAAGCTCATCTTTATAAGTTCCACACCTTGGAGATCTTACAGAGAATAGAGTGTGTGGAGGAGCTATGTCAGTAGATCCCAGTCCCTGCTTATTCTGATAACAAACTTTTGCATGCAAGGATGAGGATATCATGTTCTTGAAGGTCTCTTCTTCAAGAACATGTTTTTCTGCCCTGGCTTTGCTGATCACAAGCTCAGCCTGACATTCAGTTAACTTAGTGATAAGATCTTTTATCTGAGTCCTGTAGTTGGTATGTTCATGCTTAAGAGTTGAAATTGATTTATCTAGATCTTCTATTTTAAGTTTGTAATCATTTTCAGCTCTTTTGAAATCAGCTTTTAGAATGTTTAAAGACTCAAGATCAAACCTCATCTCTAAGTTATAGGACCTATATCTGTTAACTTTAGCAATACATTCAGTTATACAAAGATGTTCCAATACCTTGGCTTCTTAATGATCTGCCATCAGTGCTTGGTTTGGAGATGCATCCTCAACCTGAAAGCTCCAGTCAAAGCCTCCTTCTTCAATAGCAACTGCACCTTGCTGCTTGGGCTTCTCATTCTGAGGAGCTCCATCAGTGTAGTTTGGTCTGGTTTGTGCTTGGCCACCATTTTTCTTTAGTGCCTTGCACTCTCTAGCAAAGTGTTCCATTTGGTTACAGTTGTAACACTTCACTTTGCTTTTGTCCAGCCCAAACTTTCCGCTGGCTGCATTGCTAGGAAACTTCCTCCCTATCCTCTTATAGAACTTCTTGGCTCTGTGAGTGAGAAGAACCATTTGCTGGACTATTTCCATGTACTCTAGATCATTTGGATGGATACAGTCCAGGTCTTCAAGGGTAAAGAGAAGATTGTCTGAGCTTTCATTAGTAGACATAAACGCTTGTGAAGAGCTTGTCTCTTGGAATGGGCTTCCTTGGATATAGCTCTCTCTTGGTGTCTCCAGGAAGGTGATGAAAGGACCCTTTTGTGAGTTGTTAGGGTAGTAGAAAAGATGATGTTGTGGTTTTCTGCAATCCCTTTCAACCACATGCAGGGCTGAACTCTGCTAATTGTTAGAGTTACCAGATGGATTTTGCATACATCTCCATTTCGTAGCCACCGAGGATACCATATAACTCAGTGAGAGTAAGGGTCTTGAGGTTCTCAGTCCTCTTGATGACCACATAATAGTGTGTCCATTGTCTGGGAAGAGAGGACATGAACTTCCTCACAATGTCCCTGTTCTCAAGAGTTACTCCAACATCCATAAAAGTGTCCACATTCTCAACATACCTGAAGCATTGTTGAGTCATTGTTTCATCTGTTTTGAAGGTGAAGTCTCAAACTGCTGCTTCAAGAGGTCCTTCTTGTTTTCTTTTGCCTCAGTGGACTCCTCATACATCAGCTTTAGTGCTTCCTCTAGTTGTTTAGCAGTCTTGCACTTCTTGATCTTGTTGTCTAGATTAGTCAAATCTAATTGTCTTTACATGTAAGTGATGGTTGTAGATTGTAGTATAAAAGTGTCTCAGGTCCTTGTAATTTCTTTATGCTTTGTAACACTTGTAAAAGAACTTGAGATCAATATACAACATCCTTGAAAACCAATCTTGTGTTCTTGTGTTGTTCTTAGTTCTGTCTCTTTTATTTACTTATGTTCTTAGTATCATCTGTATCTAGTTACTAGTTCCCTATTTGAATTGTTAAGTGATCTAAGATCTCTCCTCAGTGTGAAACTAAGTGTTAAGTACCCATACTCAGTTCTGCAATTGGTATCAGAGCATTCCAGGCTCTTGATTGTAAGATCTCACCATCTTTAATCCTCTTAGCTTCACACATCACTTAACTCTTTAAATGGCAGCTATCTCTAAGGCTGATATGGAAACTGTAACTATGACAAAGTCCCCACTGATCACTCCTGAGGATTTTGACACTTGGTTCCAAAGAATGGAAGTCTTCATCAAGTCTCAGGATTCCAGGATGTGGGAATCTGTTGTCGATGGACCTCATGTACCATGCATCTTCAGCTGCTGCTGGTGGTGGCATGATACTAAAGGAGAGGGCTGACTTTTCTGATAAAGACAGGAAAAGGATTGATATTGATCAGAAAGCCATGATAGCCCTCCAAACTGCTCTTCCAAACTCCATCTACAGAGGTTTCAAGAAGCGCAAGACCGCTAAACAATTATGGGATGCACTGAAACTGATGTATGAGGGGTCCAATGAAGCCAAGGAGAGCAAGAAGGACCTCCTGAAGCAGCAGTTTTAAAACTTCACCTTCAAGACAGGTGAAACCATTACTCAACAGTATTTCAGGTATGTTGAGATTGTGGATACTCTGACTGATGTTGGAGTATTGAGAATAGGGATATTGTTAGGAAGTTCATGTCCTCTCTTCCCAGACAATGGACACACTACTGTGTGGTCATTAAGAGGACTAAAAACCTCAAGACCCTTACTCTCACTGAGTTGTATGGGATACTCAGTGGATACCAGATGGAGATGAACATGCAAAACTCATCTGGTAACTCTAATACTCACTAGAGTTCAACCCTTCATATGGGTGAAAGGGATAGTAGAGAACCACATCATCATCTTATTTGCTACCCTGAAACTTCACAAAAGAGACAAGCCCAGAGAGAGCTACATCCAAGGAAGTCCCTTCCAAGAGACAAGCCCCTCTCAAGCCTTTGTCTCTACTGATGAAAGTTCAGGCAACTTTCTCTTCACTCTTGAAGACCTGGATTGTATCCATCTAGATGATCTGGAATACATGGAGATAGTCCAGCAGATGGCTCTTCTCACTCACAGAGCCCATAAATTCTATAAGAGGACAGGGAGAAGGTTTCCCAGCAATGCTGCCAGTGGCAAGTTTAGATTAGACAAGAGCAAAGTGAAGTGTTACAACTGCAACCAGATAGGTCACTTTGCCAGAAATACAAGGCACCTAAGTCAAAGGGTGGCCAAGCATCATCTAGGCGAAACTACACTGAGGGAGGGCACCAGAATGAGAAGCTAGGACAGGAAGCTGCCGTTGCAGTTGAAGAAAGAGGCTTTGACTGGAGCTTTCAGGTTGAAGATGCTTCACCAAACCAGGCACTCATGGCTGACCATGATGAGGCTAAGGTACTAGAACATCTTTACTCTCCTGAATGTATTGCTAAAGTGAATAGATACAGGTCTTACAACTTGGAAATAAGATCTAATATTGAGTCCTTGAATATCCTGAAATCTGATTTTAAAAGAGCTGAAAATGACTATAAACTTAAGATAGAAGGTCTAGAGAAAACAGTTTCAACTCTTAAACATAAGCAGACAAATTACAGGACTCAAATTAAAGATCTCATTACCAAGTTGACTGAATGCCAGGCTGAGCTTGTGATTAGCAAAACCCGGGCTGAAAAATGTGTTCTTGAAGAAGAGACCTTCAAAAACATCATATCCTCATCTCTGCATGCAAAAGTCTATTATCAAAATAAGCAGGGACTGGGATCTACTGAGATAGCTCCTCCACACACTCTATTATCTGTAAGATCTCCAAGGTGTGGAACTGGTGAAGATAAGTTACCCCTTATAGACCCTAGTGTTGAAGAGGATGAAGAGGACATAGTGAGGGATAACTCTGAAATGAGTGAAGAGAGTCAATCCAAAAAGGGTCACCATGCTCATGAGGAGAGTAAGAAGGCTGGTATGACAAAGACAAAGAGGAAGAACTTGATCAGAAGAGCAAAGAAGATCAAAGAAGGCTTAAGAGATCAAAGCCACTTTTGACTCCAAGCAGAAACAAGTGTTTATCTCTATAGGGTTTGAAGTGGTAAAGGCTGAGGAATCAACTACAAACTCTAGTACCAGGAATTTTAGCACAATCCCAACTCATTCCAGCAAAGAGAAGGCTGAATTGCTGTGTACCACTGCTACACAGTCTGAACCATCCTCCTCTAAGAGCAAGTCTCTCCCTAAGAGAATTGCTGCATCATCTGTGTAGAAGAAGCTAGAGAAAGTAAGTGTTCAAGTTCAGTCTTGCTCTTAGAAGATAACTCCAAGAAGGAAGCAAATGGAATGCATCATGTGTGGTAGTACATCCCATTTGGCTAAAGATTGTATCTACAATCCCAAAAGCACTATCCACATGTTTAAAGAGAAAGCTTCTAGGAAGATGAAAGAAAAGCTAGCTTCGAAAGGAAAATCTATTTCCTTCGAAATCTCCAAAATGAAGAAGAAGGCAAGTAAAAAATTACCTTCGGAAGAAAATTTAGTCTCGGAAGAAATGAATGCTTCCGAAGTACTAAAGCTTGCTGCAGTGAAAGCAAGAACTTCCGAAGGTCCATTCTCCAAATCTTCCGAAACTGCAAAAGATTTCGAAGCTTTGAAGGTCAAGCCAAATTTTCCAAAGATGGTTTGGAAGATGAAGGAGGACCATGTGACTGAAAATTCTTCATCAGCAAATGATCCTCAGAGTCTGAACGTAGGATCACTTACTGTTTCATTGCCTTCAACTCATTTTAACAAGTCCATGACCAATAAGGCTTGGGTTTCCAAATGTAACTAAATCATCTCTTTTGTGCAGGGACAGCCAAAGGCAAACAGAAATGTATGGATCATTGATAGTAGTTGCTCCAGGCACATGACAGACAATGAGTCTTTACTTCAAAACTTTGAGAAGTTTAATGGAGGGCCAGTTGCTTTTGGAGGAGATGCAGGAGGTTACATCACTGGCAGGGGCATGGTCTCAAATGGTAAGCTCAGCATTGAGAAGGTAATTTTGTCAAAGAGCTTGGATACAATCTTTTGAGTGTGTCCCAATTTTGTGACCAAAAACATCACATGCTCTTCACTAAGCATGAGTGCATTATCCTCAAGCCTGGGGTGGTTATTCCACAGGAGTACCTTCTGCTCAGAGCCCCTAGGAAGGGAAACATGTACAAGATGGATCTACAAGAAACAACTCCCTTTGGAGAAGTGTCTTGCTATCTATCTAAAGCAAATAGTGATGAGTCTTTCCTCTGGCATAAAAGAATATGCCATGTAAACTTCAAAAACATGAATAAATTAATTAAAAATGATTTGGTAACTGGAATGCCAAAGAAAGAGTTTACAAGTGATGACCATTGTGTTGCATGCCTGAAAGGGAAGCAACACAAAGTGTCTCACAAGCCAAAGGAAACCAACTCCATCACTACTCCCCTACACTTGTTACATATGGATCTGTTTGGCCCCACCAGTGTAATGAGTTTAGGAAGGACCTCTTATTGTTTAGTGATCACAGATGACTTCACAAGATTCACTTGGGTCATCTTCCTTAGAACTAAGGATGAGACTCCTAAGATCTTGAAGAACTTCATTCTGAAAATTGAGAATCAATGTGATCACAAGGTCAAAATCATAAGATATGATCAGGGAACAGAATTTAAAAAGCAAATCCTTGATACATTTTGTGATGAAAAGGGTATTTCAAGACAATATAGTGCTCCCAAGACTCCTCAGCAAAATGGTGTTGCTGAGAGGAGAAACATGACACTTATTGAGGCTGCTAGAACCATGTTGTCTGACTCTAAACTGCCTATCACCTTCTGGGCAGAGGCTGTTAACACAGCCTGCTATGTACAGAATAGAGTTTTAGTAGTTAAGACTCATGGTAAGACTCCTTATGAACTGTGGCACAAAAGGAGACCATTCATTGGTTTTATCAGAACATTTGGATGTCCTTGCACCATCTTGAATACCAAAGATCAAATAGCCAAGTTTGCTGAGAAATCAGATGATGGACACTTTGTTGGATACTCAAGGCTTATAGAGTATACAATCTCAGAACTAGAATCATTGAGGAGTCAGCCAATGTGACTTTCAATGAACACACACCTTGTGTGAAAGGTTCTGGTCCGGATTGGATGTTTGATCTTGATTTAGTTACCAACTGTTTTAACAAGTCTTTGTGAGAATGTTTCAGGATATACAGATAACAGATCAACAGAAGATCCTGATCCAAGATTTGAGCTGAGAAGACCAACCAAGAAGACTACTTTAGCTCCAGTGGTAACTAACCCTGTAATTGAGGCTCCTATCAGCACAAGCATGACAAATACTGCTGATTCATCTGAGGTGCCTTCAAATTCTAGCTCAGAGGCACCAAATCCAGGTGAAGGAACTTCAAATACAGGAGGAACTGGAGGTGGTGACAGTGATCAAGAATTTTTTGATGCTGATAACCACTCCATTGAAGACAACATGAATGATGTCACACACTCATTGGATCAAGTTTCTCTTGATAAGTATGATGATGTGGTGGGAGACACCTCATTGCCAGATCAGAATTTCTCAAATTTAGATCTGTCTAACCAACTTGCTGTGATCCCTCAACTTCAGATCCATAAGTCTCATCACACCACAAACATCATTGGAAATGTTGACTCAGGGGTAAGAACAAGAGGACAAACTCATTACAGCCATGTTTGTCTAAATTCTTGTTTCTTATCCCAGATAGAGCCGAACAAGGTTGATGAGGCTTTGAAGGATGGAAGCTGGATTGAAGCTATGCAAGATGAGCTGCTTCAAATCAGAAAACAGAAGGTGTGGAACTTATGCCCACTTCCTCAAGCGAAACGTGTCATAGGAACCAAATGGGTATTCAGGAACAAGAAGGATGATAGAGGGATTATCATCAAGAATAAGACTAGACTGGTGGTCCAATGATACACTCAAGAAGAAGGGATTGATTACACTGATGTCTTTGCTCTAGTTGCAAGACTTGAAGCTGTAAGAATATTTCTGGCTTATGCTGCATCTAAGGATTTCAAGGTCTACCAGCTTGATGTGAAATGTGCTTTCCTCTATGGGGTGATTGATGAAGAAGTTTATATCAAACAACCACCTGGCTTTGCAGACCCAGATCATCCTGATTATGTCTGCAAGCTTGATAAAGCTCTATATGGACAGCATCAAGTTCCAAGAAAGTGGTATGAGACACTATCAACATACCTCTGTCAACATGGATACAAAAGAGGTACTATTGATGGGAATTTCTTCATCAAAGAAACAAGAAATGACACACTGCTAGTTCAAAAATATGTAGATGATATCATCTTTGGTTCAACTAATCCAAAGCTCTGTAAAGTCTTTGAGATGCTGATGAAGAATAAAATGAGTGCCATGGGGGAACTCAGTTTCTTTCTAGGAATTCAAGTGAAGTAGGTTGAAGAAGGCATCTTCATTAGTCAGTCAAAGTATGTACAGGACATACTTACAAGATTCAAGATGACTGACTGTAAGGTTGCAAAGACACCCATAGCCAAAAACCACTCCTTTAGTCCTGATCTTGAGGGGGAGTGTGTTGATGAACATCTCTACAGGGCTATGATTGGGTCACTTATGTACCTTACTGCTAGCAGGCCTGATATCATGTTTGACATATGTATATGTGCAAGATATCAAGCCAACCCCAAGATGTCACACCTAATCACTATCAAAAGGATTCTCAGATACCTCAAAGGTGCTCCTAATCTAGGCCTTTGGTATCCAAAGAATTCAGACTTTAATCTATATGCATATACAGATAGTGACTATGGTGGCTGCAACATGACTGCAAAGTCTACATCTGGGAGATGTCAATTCCTTGGTGGAAGGATAGGCTCATGGCAGTGCAAGAAGCAATCCTCTGAGTCTACACCAACTGCTGAAGCTGAATACATTGCTGCTGCAACCTGCTATGCTCAAGTGCTTTGGATTTAGAATCAGATGCTAGACTATGGATTCAACTTTAAGGAGACTCCCATCCACATAGACAACAACAGTGTCATCTCTATTACAGAGAATCATGTGCAGCACTCAAGGACTAAACACATCAACATCAGGTATCATCTGATTAGGGATAATTTTGAAAAAGGATTGATCAAACTAATCAAAGTTAACACAAATGAACAATATGCTGATCTGTTCACAAAGGCATTTGATGAACAAAGATTTAAATATCTTGTATCAACTATTAGGATGATTAACTTTGAATAGATTATCTTTAATAACTTAATCAACTTTATTTCTTAAAATCGTGTGTCCTAAGTTGTCTATTAGATCACCTTATAAGCCCTGTTCTCTTTGGAAGAAAATTAACTTTTAACTGATATTCCTTAGATTTATGAAAATTTCTCTTCGGAAGAACTCAAATTGCATTCGGAAGAAATTTATGTCTTTAAATCATTAACAGCTTATCTAAGATTTACCTTCAGAAGAAATTCTTGGGTATCATCCGAAGCTTAAATTTTTATATAAGCGCTTAAATGCATTCAAAGAACAAATATCTTCCGAAAGAAACTAAGTCTCGAAAGACCTGTTCACTTCTTCCGAAGCCAAATTTTCAAAATTCTTTGAAATATCTTTCGAAGCTAAAACTGCCTTCAGAAGATTTGCTAGAAAGCTTTCCAAGCCAAAATTGCCTTCGGAAGTTTTACAGCTTCCAAGAAAACTAACTCTTTGGGCGCACTTTTTCAGAAGTAGGACCCACTTGCGGATTTTAAAGTTTATCTTTTTGTCATAACTTTGTGTTAAATCCACAACATATATCTTCCAAACAGTTCTATTTCGTCTCTCTATTCTCACTGAGCCTTACCCTAAATTAACCCCCAAATTTCATCTTCTTCTTTCTTTCTTCACTGTAAAGCTTCCTCAAATGGCCAACCTTGATCATCACAACGACCCTGATTTTTCCATGCACCTACACAGGCAACACAATCAAGTTTCCCTGTTACATTCCGAGAAGGATCCAAGCTTCTTAGATATGTGTAGGTACCTTTCTTCGTCTCACTACTTCACCTCCCTTACAATCCATCCTCCTCTCTATGAGGATCAGTTGCTTGAGTTCTGGAGGACCTGTCAAGAGGTCACCATGGATGGGGAGAAGGCACTTTTTGCTATAGTGCAGGGAAGGACGGTTTTCATCACTCCAGCCATCATAAACATCATTTGCAGCTGGATGATGAAGCAGGTGAGCTATCCATTCCAAAATCTACTATCAACCATTCCTTTCAGTAGATGGGCTATTGAGGTGACTTCTTAGTCAAAACATTCAGGAAGGGGAAGGTCTCATCTCAATGGAAATACCTCCTCCATGTCGTCATTCACAGCCTTTCTAACAAGCATGGAGGATGGGATCAAGTACCAGAAGACCTCTCCTTTATAGTCCATAGGATGGTACAAGGGGTCAAGTTCAGGTACTCTTAGTTTGTATATACTAATTTACTTTCAAACTTGGACTCCTTAGAGTATTACATATTCCCTCGGTATGTTCAGCACATTCTCAACTATGAGTTGGGACCACAGTTGAGAGGAACAGGTAATATTCTTAAAATAGGACAAATGAGGCCCGACATCTTCAAAATCTTGAAGAAGCTAACTGTTGGCTTCTCTGGGGTAGAAACAGCCCTTGCCCCAAAAATGTTTGAGCTCATTGCTGAGGGTGACATCCTAGTAGCACCAGCTAGTGATGAACCAACACCCTCTACCTCTCACCCACCTCAAACACAGCCTATCATCACCATCACCTACAAAAGAAAACACAAACGAACCCCTGCACTTGCTACTGAGCATGTGCAGGCCCCCATATCACAACCCATACAGGAGGAAGTGGAATCTCGAGCTCCCACTTCCCTTGAGGAGCAGACCACTCCCATCTTTCAACCAATCAGTGCTGAGGTTCCTCATGCTCAGCCTGATGAACTCATAACCCCACAAATAGCCTTAAGCCATCACTCTGAGTCTCAACACTCTAGTGATCAACCTTCTAGGGAAAGTTACCATCCCCAACCTCTTGATCTAAACCGCCCCATTCCCAGCTTTGACTTCTATTCTGATGAAGATTTAGGCTTCGGTGAGTACCATGAGTCTTTCCTCTCTTCCCACACTCAAGGAGAGATGAGTACTCCTGCTTCCCCTATCTCTAGCCCACATCAGCAAACCCCTACTGAGGTGGATCATCCTAAACTTATTTAGGAAATCCATATGGCAGAGGCTATCACTTTTTCAAGTGATAACATCACTAGGACCTCTACCATGGCAACCCAGCCTCTTGACACTTCTATGGAAATTGTCATTGGGCAGGGGAAACCCAGCAGCAAAGAAACCCATGCTGGTGGTGAGGAAGAAGACTTAGGTCCAATTCTCTCATCCCCCAATGATTCTTCATCTGAAGATGAGGGGAGATCGCAAAACAAGGTTCATAAACTATCACATCTTTGCACCTATTTTATTTCAAACATAGCCCACTTGGAATCTCAGGTGACTATCTTACTGAAGAGGGTCATTGACCAGCAACTTGAGATCACCAATCTCAAGGGCAAGTTAGCTGAGAGACCCATAAGGACAACTCATCCAGGTCAACAAGAACCTGTGGATGTCATGGATCAATCTCCCAGCTCACCTATGCAAGAGGGTGATGCTACCAAAAAGGGGGAGAAAATTATGACAATCACAGAACCTGGGAGTTCTTCCCAGAGTATGGACATAGAGGAATCACCATCCTCTCTTGCAGTTGTTCATACTCAGCAACCTCCTCTGGACAGTGATCTGAACTTGCTCGTCCAACAACTGTTTGAGGAGGGAATACCAAGAGCAATGTCTGCCCCTTCTGAGAACCCAATCTGGGGGTGGGGGTATGACAGTAATAGGAGAGCTCTTATGATCTCTAGAGCTCAGGGTCAACTAGAAGTTCTTAATATTTCACACCTGAGTTTCTATAAGAGAATCAACTTGGTAGATCTGCCACTTGTCAACCCAAGCAATAACAGACAAGCAGCAAGATTGGCAGAAAGAATCAAAGACAGGGTGCTAGAGGAGTTTAAATTGAGATCAAAATTATATAAACAGAGGATAGAAGGTGAGATCTTTTGTCAACTAGATGTTGAGGTAGACCCAGAGATTAGCTTCGAAGGGAAAACCTTAACTGAAGGCCCAGAGGTTGAACCTGTGAACCTTGAGGAGGAGAAGAGAGAGAGGAAGAGGGAGCTGAGGGGAGAGAGTTCAAGTGGTTCCCCAGGGTTTATGGAAGCTACATTCAGGGCTGCCCCCAGGCTAAACACTCAGGAAGATGAGTTAAGGGCAGCCAGGCTAAACTACCTGGGAACCAGAAACTATAATGTTGATGAATTCATCTCTCTCCCCTTAGATGAATTGAATGAACTGGCTGACACAGAGTTGTCAAAGGAGAGGAGGGAAGCAGAGGATACAACACTGCTCCTCAAGTACAAAGAAGAAATGAGGCTAAAAAGACTCTACAAGAACATTCCTGTCCACTCTCCAGTTCAAGAAAGTCCTGAACCAAAGACTATGGCCACTGAACAACCTCAGGTAGCAACTGAAGAAGAAAGACTAAAGATGATCAGCTACCTAAGTGCCATAGGTCTCTGTCAGGTAGATGCACTTCTTCCCTTACCATCTGAGTACATATTGTTTGAATACAATAAGCAGATGGAAGAAAAAGCTAAAAGAGAAAAACAAGCTGAAAAGAAAAGATTAGGGGAAGAAACTGCAAAGTCAAGGGCCATCATCCATAAAAGCCAAAAGAGGTCTGCTGACAGACAAAGGATGATGAGCTTCTTGAAGCTGTATGGGTTCTTCTAAAGGAGGCTTGGTCCTATGTCTCTATCCTCAATGGATGAGAACATTAGGGTGATCAAGCAGAAGATAAAAAGAGGAGAGCTGGTGGACTTGCATTCTCAACCAAGTCCAGCTCAACCTGAAGTTGTGGTGAAGGTTGAACCCACTGAGACAACACAACCTGAACCTGGAGATGCATCTCAGCTAACTTCATCTTCTAATCAACAATAGGGTCCTCCTCTCACTCCTTCTGAACCTGTGAGAGAGGAGATCCCAACTGAGAGGGACTCAACTGAACAACTTGCTACTCAATACTAGTCCCCTCAATTAAAATCATCAGGGAGAAAGAAAAGGATGGCTAGAAGATCAACATCAAAAAAAAGAAGAAAGGCATCCACCTCCCAACCTCAGGATGAGTCAGAGCATCCTGAGGGAGTGCATGAAGAGGTCTCTCAACAAACTCCAATCATAGTAGAGCCTCTTGCTGTTGGAAGACAAATTATGTCATGGTCTTATGATGAAGATCAAGATAGATGGTATGTCATAATAGATCTGGATGGCATGCATGTCTATTCCATAGAATACATGCTCAATCTTCCTCTGCATGATCTCTTTAACATGAGAAGGTTCTATGTTAGTCTGAAGGATACCTAATGATGAAGAAAGGTATGCTGAAGATCCTAATATGGACTATCAAAATCTGAAGAACTTCTCTGTTTTGGTAGCATCAGCCTAGGGGGAGTTTGTAAGATCATCTGAAGATTATGAGGCTGATGCAACAAATAAGCCAGAACAACCAAGTCTTCCATGCATGCACTAAGGAACAAAGATGAACTAGCTTTGGAAGTCTTACACTCTCAAATGTGTCTAAGTGTAACATCTTCCGAAGCTAACAGTTTAGAAGGAGTTACTTCGGAAGTTTCACACTCAAACAGAAAAATATTCTAAGTGTGAAATCTTTCGAAGCCAAAGACCAGCATCTTCCGAAGCCAAAGATGAAATCTTCCAAAGCTTCAGAGACAAAGTCTTCCGAAACTGTGAAGACTGATTTCTTCAGAGGACAGAGAAAATATGCTTTCTCTGAATAACATTTTGATAAAGCTGACACACTTTCTGCTGCCTGCTCTAGTGGTTCACCTACTTTACACAAGTTAGTGAAACTTTCATGCTTTATCAAAAAGTAGGAATGGTCTTTGTCTGTAACATACCTTACTTGTTCCTGTAGACTTTTTGTATTAGGAAAAGTCAGTGAGCTATGTCATGTCATAGTCACTAGTCAAAAGGCAATCTGCCTTTTGACTTTAGATTGATCTTGTTGTCTGGATTAGTCAAATCCAACTATCTTTACATGTAAGTGACGGTTGTAGGTTGTAGTATAAAAGTGTCTCAGTTCCTTGTAATTTCTTTACGCTTTGTATCACTTATAAAAGAACTTGAGATCAATATACAACATCCTTGAAAACCAATCTTGTGTTCTTGTGTTGTTCTTAGTTCTGTCTCTTTTATTTACTTGTGTTCTTAGTATCATCTGTATCTAGTTACCAGTTCCCTATTTGAATTGTTAAGTGATCTAAGATCTCTCCTCAGTATGAAACTAAGTGTTAAGTACACTTACCTGGTCCTGCAAAAATTATCAAGAATGATTAGTGGAGACTTTGATATGGTACCGGTTTCCATATTAGCCTTTGTGATAGCTGTCATTTGAGTTGTTAAGTGTTTTATGAAACTAAAGGAATTTAAGATGGCAAGATCTTACAATCAAGAGCCTAAAATGCTTTGATACCAATTGCAGGACCGGTTAAGGGATGGTCAATACAATCAGTCTCACAATGAGGAGAGTGTTGGAACACTTAATAGATAAAATAAGGAACCGGGTATATATATATATGATTCTAAGAACACAAGTAAACAATAAAACAGAACAAGATAAGTATGGTTTTCAAGGATGTTGTATATTGCTCTCAAGTTCTTTTACAGGTTTTACAAAGCATAAAAAGAAATACAAGGACCTGAGATACTTTATACTACATCCTACAGCCGGCCATACTTTGAAGGCCAGCTAGAAACACTAATCTAGACAACAAGATCAATGTAAAGTCAAAAGGCAGATTACCTTTTGACTAGTTAATATGACATGCAATAGCACACATCCTAATATATTACAAAAAGGATAAAAGGTACAAAGTAGGAAGTTATAGACTCAAAACCATATATCTACAGTTTACTAAAGCATGGACCTTTTCACCAACTTGTATAAGTTGGTGAGTCTTCAGAGTTGCAGCGAAAAGTAAGTCAGCTTTATGTAAAAGTACATCAGAGAAAGCATGTCTTCTCTATCTTCGGAAGAAATCAGTTTTCACTTTGGCTTCGGAAAACTTTGTCTTTGAAGCTTCGGTAGACTTCATCTTTGGCTTCGGAAGATTTTACACTTAGAATAATTTCTGTGATGACTGTAAAACTTCTGAAGTAATTTCTACCTTGTATATCAGTGCATTCATGCAGGAAGCTCCTTGGTTGTTTTGGCTTCTTTGGTTGCATCAGCCTTTTAATATAACCTTACAATAACTGTAGGGGGCTAAATGTCATTAAGTTTAATTGTCATTAGACTATAAATAGTTAGAGTCATTAGAGTGTTGTGAAGCTTGCAAGAACATGATTTGTGGGTCTCCATGTAAACAAAATCAGAGGCAAATCAAAGTGAATCAAAGGGTGTTTTCATGAGTGTTCTTCATTGTGTTAATCCAAGTTCTTCATATTTTATCATTCTGATCCAAATCTTTATTGTTATTTGATTGATTCAATTGCTCTTGGGACTAATAGCTCCCCGATCTCTCATACCCATGTCTATTACCCAGGATGAAGAAGTTCACACTTCACTTCATCATGACCCTATCCCCCCCTTCCTAAACACTACAGCTAGTGGAGACTGATGTGTTTATAGAGGCATCTAATCCACATCCTATATCCCAAGAGATTGATCCTATGCTAAACCAGACATAGTTCTTGAATTCGAGAATTGTCTAATGAAGGATTCGGCAGATTGACTTTTCAGGACTCTCCAACATCAAGCTGCAAGAGTTACTTCATTAGAACAACAACTTACAACTCTTTAGCAATCTGTAGCCATGGCAATGGATCTTGAACACAAAGTTGAATGACTTCAAGAGACCATTGACCTTGAATAATCTATCAGCCTAAGTATTCAATTGTTAGCACCATAAGAGTCTTTAGACATGCCTTCCCCTACCCATTTAGTGTTATGTGGAATCTCGGATAATGCTACCAAAAAAGGGGAAGACGAGCCCAAAGAAGCTAAGGAATACTCCAGGGATCGACTGATCAAGTTGTATAAGCTGCACAGCCAATCTCTTTCTCTTCTAAATGGATTGATGATTATGAGCCTTTATTTAAAGCTAGATCTTGAAGAAACGGATCCTGATGATGTTGAAGAAATGGACTTACAATGGCAAATGGCCATGATTGCTATGAAAGAAAAGAAATTCTTCCAAAAAGGGAAGAAACTGAGTCTAAATGAAAACACAAAGCTTGGATATGACAAATCCAAAGTTAAGTGTTTTAACTGTGGAATGACTGGCCATTTCTCTAGGGAATGTAATGCTCCCACAAGAAGCAACAACAACTATCAAAGAACCTCATATGGTCAGCATTCATCTCAACCTAATTCAAGCCGTCAGTCAAGTTCTCTTCATCAAAATCAGCATCAAAATCAGCATCATAATCAGCAACAGCCAATTCATCAAAGACAACCTTTATTGGCTCATCAAGGAAGTAGCCAACCAACATCTAATGCACTTGTCATCAGATAAGATGGAGTGTGTGATTGGATCCTATACGCAGAGGAAGTTCAACCTCAATTTCAAAATCATGCACTGATGGCACACATTAATGATGGTCCAATTCCAATGCCATCAGAGGTAAAATCTAATTTATGTTCTGATAAATGTGTTCTAGAAGTACAGGGTTACAGAGAACACAATCACAAATTGGCTAATAAAATAAAAGAAGAAAAGGTGAAATTTGAGATGCTAAAACAAGAAATGAGAATTTTTGAAGTCAAAATCAAATCTCTTTTATCTGACATGAAAACACTCCATGGTGAAAAGTTTACCCTTGCAGCTGAGAATAAGAGGTTAACTGAATTGTTGACCAAATCAAAGGCTGAGCAATCGGCTACTGAAGTGAAACTTGAAAAGTTTCAATTCTCATCTGTCAAGTTGCAAGAGTTACTTGATTCTTAAAAGGAGGCCAAGGATATGACTGGGACAGGTTACAAAACTTGTCCTCCTCCATATAATGACAACTACACAGTTATGCCCGAGTCACTCACCCAATCTGATTCAACTAAATCTAAAGTTACTGAAACCAAAACAATTGTTTCACAAATAACAAATCCTCAAAATAAACCAAATGTTTACATTGAAACAAATGAGGATAAAATCAAATTGGGCCATCATATCAAAATCAAAGAGTGCTTTGACAAACCTGTAGTTGTCAAGAAACCAAAGAGCCCAGTCAAAGCCATTATGCCTTTTGTAAAATTTGTTCCTAAAAAACACAAGATGAATAACACTGCTGAATGTTCTATGAAACCCTCTGCTGAAAGCAGATCTGATTGTGAGATCAAATCTCCTAAAACTTCCAGCTAATCAGAAAAGGTTTCATTAAACTTCAAAGAGAAAGCTACAGTTCCCTCAATGTCCAAAGGAAAATCCACTTTGATTCAAAAACCAAATGTAAAACCTGTTTCATCATCATCAACTAAAATTAAACATGGGATAGGTTTTGACATTTTCAATAAACAACATATGGAACAATTTGAAAGAGAGTTGAAAAACAGCAAAAAGAAGCAAAATCAGTTTGCAAAACTTAAGCAAAGCAGAATTATGAAACAATCTGCTGCCACCCAAAAAACTGATTTGGCTTCTTCATCAAAGTCTAAGAACAAACAAATGTATTGTGACATTTGTGCCATGTCTAATCATAATACAGAGGAGTGCTACTTTAATCAGTATTGCTCTATCTATGACATGAACACTCATTCAACCAAAAACTGTTATTTTAACAAATATTGTTCTGTATGTGATATGACTAATCACAGATCATTTGATTTTTACTTTAACCAAAAAGGCTTGAGAATTCCTCAAAACAAGCCTATTTCACCAATTTCATCTGACAAGATCAAAACTAGAAGTCCAAAAGTCCTTAAACATTCATGGGTTTCAAACAATGATAAGGATTTCTATGATCAATGGCAGCCAAAGAGTACCAAAAAGAACCTTAATGATCATATGAAACAATCACTGAGTTCTCATTCAGGATATAAAACTAAAGTGATTTCTGAAAAACAAAACGTACTCAATTTCTACATAGAAATCAAGATAAAATATTTGCATACACTTCTAACAGTTTAGTTGAAATTGATGAAATCAAACCAAAATGAAATCCACAAAAATTGGTCAAAGCATCTTCCTCTAAAACACAAATTAGAGGAAAATATCAAGAGGTCACAGTGATGGATAAAAACAGAAAACCCAAGACCATCATGGCTTGGGTTCCTCAATCTAACTAGTTCATTTTTGCTTGTAGGGTCATCCATACAGGTCCAATAGCTTATGGTATGTGAACAGTGGATGCTCCCGACACATGATTGGAGACAGTTCCCTCCTTCATGACTTCAAGCATATTCAAGGAACTACTATGGCATTTGGTGGAGATTCACAAGGTGGTAGAATTATAGGGGAAGGATCTGTGACGAATGGATTGCTGAGTTTTGATAAAGTGAACTACTGCAAACAACTAAACTTTAATTTGCTCAGCGTGTCTCATATCTGGGACAAGAAATATTCCACTCACTTCACAGACACTCATTGCTACATTCTGAAACCAGGATTTCAAATTCCTGAAGAATGGGTTGTCTTGAAGACTCTAAGAAAGAATAATACTTATGTCATAAACCTTAATTTTGCTTATCCGTCAGAAGAGACATGTCTTTTGTCTAAAGCATCTTTTGATGAGTCACAGCTTTGGCATAGACGCTTAGGACACACGAATTTCAAAAACATGAACCGATTGGTCAAAGGAAATCATGTACTTGGTTTACCTCAAAAAGAATTTCATTTCATTGACCATTGTTCTTCATGTCTTAAAGGAAAACAACATAAGTCCACCCATAAGCCAAAGCTGGTGAATACAAACAATTCTCTATGGAAGTTGCTTCATATGGATCTCTTTGGTCCAACCCATGTCATGAGTATTGGGAAGAAGCATTATTGTTTGGTGATCATAGATGACTTTACACGATTTACATGGGTCTTCTTTTTACTTCATAAAAACGAGGCGTCCCAAATAATAAAAGATTTTATCATAAAAATTGAAAATCAACTAGATTTAAAGGTAAAATCAATCAGAAGTGATAATAGGACAGAATTTAAAAATGAAGATCTAAGTTCATTTTGCACACAAAAAGGCATTGCTCATCAAATCAGTGCAGCTCGGACTCCTCAACAAAATGGAGTAGCTGAAAGAAGAAATAGAACACTGATTGAAGCAGCACGAACAATGCTAGCCGATGCCAAACTGCCAATTACCTTTTAGGCAGAAGCTGTCAACACATCGTGCTTTGTGCAAAATCAAACTTTGATAATTAAAGTAAGCAACAAAACACCGTATGAACTTCTTTTTCATAGAAAACCATTTATTAGATTTTTGAAGTCATTTGGTTGTCCTGTCTCAATTTTAAACACCCGAGACCATTTAGGAAAGTTTGCTCCTAAGTCTGACGAGGGATTCATTATGGAGTAGTCCTCTGTTTCAAAGGCTTTTAGAGTGTTTAATCCTAGATTAAACATTATTGATGAATCAACCAATTTTCAATTCAATGAGCACTCTTTTCCCAAGTCAACAAATGGCCCTGATTGGTTGTTTGATATTGACTCATTTACTAGATCTTTTGATCAGTTTCACTTGTCAAATGCAGGATCTCCTGGAATAGTGGATAGAAGAACTGACTTTCCTATGATTCCACCTTCTTCTGCTGATCAACTTAATGAAGAAGTCCTATTATAAGCCGATCCTATCAGACAAGCTGCACAATATCAAAGTGTTTCAACTGAAGTTGGTCCTAGTTCAATGCCCACTCCTTCAGTAGAACCATCCACTGAATTGAGAAATCCAGAATCAGCATCTATGCCAGTTGAAACCGAAGGAAATGCAAACAATGAAAGTCTTCAAAGTGCTGCTGAAGCTGATGAAGCATCTGACTACTATCATCATTCTCTTATAACACAACCTGAAGATGCCTCTCACCAAGATGATCTGAATGTCTCCAATCTTGATGTGTCCATTGCTGGTGATTTGATTCCAATTACCTGGACACATAAGAATCATCCAATGTCCAACATCATTGGTGATCTAGATGAGCGAGTGACCAGAAGCAAGTCAACTATTGTAAAAATCCGTTTGTTTTCTTGGTTTATGTGTTAAAGAGAACCCAAGAATACTAAAGAGGCTCTTCAGAACAATAGCTGGATTGAAATGCAGGAAGAATTGCTACAATTCAAGAAACAAGAGTATGGAAACTGGTAGACCTTCCCGAAGGACAATACCCTATCGGTACCAGATGGCTATACAGAAACAAGACAGATGACAGGGGCATTGTCATCAGAAACAAAGCAAGATTAATTGCATAGCGATACACTCAAGAAGAAGGAATAGACTATGATGAAGTGTTTGCTCTTGTTGTGAGATTGGAAGCCATAAGACTCTTTCTTGCCTACTCTGCATCTATGAAATTCACTATGTATCAAATGGATGTAAAGTGCGCATTTTTGTATGAAAAAATCTCAGAAGAAGTCTATGTGAGTCAACCACCAGGTTTTGAGGATCCTGATTTCCCTTACAGGGTATACAAGCTTGACAAAGCTTTGTATGGTTTACATCAAGCCCCTCGAAAGTGGTATGAGACTCTATCATCTTTTCTCCTTGATCATGGATATGAAAGAGGAAAGATTGATCAGACTTTATTCAGAAAGAAGAAGGGACATGAACTGTTGCTTGTCCAGATGTTATGGATGATATCATTTTTGGCTCAACAAACAAACAACTCTGTAAAGACTTTGAAAACCTGATGCACTCTAAGTTTCAAATGAGCGCTATGGGAGAGCTCACCTTCTTCCTGGGTTTACAAGTTCAACAGACAACAAATGGAATTTTCATCAATCAATCAAAATATGTAGAATCTATGTTGAAGAAATTTCATTTAGCAGACTGTCAGTCCATCAGAGTTCCTGTGGATACTAAAGTGAAGATTGGTCCAGACTTCGATGGAAAATCAGTGGATCAGACTCTGTATTGATCAATGATAGGTTCACTTATGTATCTTACAGCTAGTAGACCTGACATTATGTTTGGTGTTTTTTGTTTGTGCCAGATATCTGGCTGATCCCAAAGAATCTCATGTGAATCCTGTGAAGAGGATATTCAGATATCTCAAGGGCAAGCCTGTGCTTGGATTATGGTATCCAAAAGAAGAAGACTTCAATCTCTATGCATACACAGACAGTGACTATGGGGTATGCAACTTCAAAGGAAGTCCACTTCCGGAGGTTGTCAATTTCTTGGTCCCAGACTGGTCTCCTGGCAGTGCAAGAAGTAGACAAATATATTTGTTTCAACAGCAGAAGCTGAATACATAGCAGCATCAGCATGTTGCTCTTAAGTTCTCTAGATTCAAAACTAGATGCTTGATAATGGTTTTAACTTCTTGCACACTCCAATTCACATTGACAACACAGCAGCCATGTTTATTACAAATAATCCAGTTCAGCACTCAAAAACTAAACACATTGAAATTAGATATCACTTTTTGAGAGACTGTGCTGAAAAGGGGTTAATCAAGTTAATTCAGGTTCACATGGACAATCAGTTAGCTGATTTGTTCACTAAGGCATTTGACCCTAGTCGGTTTGAATTCTTAGTCCAATCAATTGGCATGATTAACCTTGAGTAAAATCAAAATGTCCAAAAACATTCAAAAATCATTAAAATACAAAAAGAACTCAATTTTGTTGTAGTTCATGCAATGTACTCTTGGGAAATGATATAATTACAGTCATTATATCATTCACTGTGATTATTTCAAAATCTTGAAAGACTGACATAACTTACCTGATATGCGGGTAGGCTCATCTTGGAAAAGAAGATAAATGTCGTGATAAACTAAAGATCACATTAAACTGTGAGGCCATCATCTCATGGTGTGTAAGTATTTCACTTGTCTGAATGTGTGTATGTGTAGTAATCTAAACACACCAGGTCATGATACCTTATGAATCTCATTCACCCACATCAGTTTCTCCTCTGTTTTGCTGAGCAAAGATCTGGAGAAACAAGCACATAGTGTTGTTGTCAAGATCCAAAAAGATTCCCAATATGGAACACATCCAATATGGATGAATTACATTCCTTGTGAATGAACAAAAAGAATCCCAAAGTGGATCACCTTCCAAAGTGAAGAGCAAAAAGAATCCCAATGTGGATCAAATAAATATAAGGATCAAAATAAAAGAATCCTAATAAGGATCCCCCTTACCCTATAATAAATGAGATTTCATAATTTAAATGACCTGGTCATGCAAGCTGTGAAAAAGTTCTACCATACATTTCATGAGGGTAGTTGATCTTGCTATGTTTCTGAGTGTGAGGTACATCTTGAATGTTTAATCCACTCAAACATGACAACGATCACATGCATTAAAATATTAACCAAGCATGAGTTTAAGAGGACAAACATACCTATAATCAATAGGGTCATGACTACTTGCATTTGTGAAAGGTAAGATTGATATGATCCCAAATAAGGTACACTTCCTTGTCATGTGCAATTATGAAAAACAAAAAAAAATTTAGAAATATTTTCCTTTCAATTTTAAAATTCATTAAAGTTTCTATCCAATTTGGATATAAACTTTAGGGGGAGTTACTAAAAATTTAAAAGAAAATATTCACAAAAACATAAAATTTGCAACAATTTTTGTTTAAGACAAAATTAAAACAAAAAGGTTTGACTGCGTTGGTGTGGAAGTTATACTATAAGTATCTCAGTGTATGCAGATATTTGGAAGCACAAAGTCCAAGATCAGTCAAAACTGGGTAACTTGTATCACAACGGGTATACAAGTCAATCCAAGCAAGAATTGACAATTTTAGCACCTGATAAAACTTCATAAAATCAAAACAGCAGACTCATCTTCATAAAAATCAGAACATCAGTGCAAAAACAGTCAGTTATTTTGCATTTGTAAAATGCTACAGTAATGCAGTTAAGTTTAATTGTTCATCCGCATTTGTTACAAAAATGCGGTCAAGTTATTTTGCTCTTCGGCATTTGCTACAGTAAATGCGTGCAAATTAACTTGTTTATACGCATTTTTCATAGTAAATACGCTCAAAGTTAAAATGTTTATGCGCATTTGCTACAGTAAATGCGCCCAAAGAAAAATGTTCATGCGCATTTGCTACAGTAGTAAAATTAAACCTGCGCATTTGTTCACACTTGTAAAATTTAAGTAAGTTATCAAATGTACTATTTAAACACATTTACTGTGCGTCATTTATTACTTTTCAAATTTGAGTGAACTTTTAAAGTGCGATGAGCGTTTTTTTCTACTGTTCTTCATCATCATTCAAACAATCACAAATCAAGTTTTTCTGTTGATCATTCAAACTTCATACCATCTCTTTTTGATTCTTCACCAAGGTAATATAAAAAACAAGGTGATTCTCAATGGATATGAAAATTTCAAATGTCGAACCAGTCATGAAACAAAGAACCCTAGGTTTAAGAAAATTCTTAATCTCAATCAAGAACAATGGATTTAAATGACATTCTAAAGTTCATTGAGACAGATGTAATTGTGAATAACAAAGAATGACTGAGTTTCAAACCCTAATTTGACCACGATGAACAGGGGAATCGAACCATGAAAATGTGAAAATCAAATCCAATGTTCAAGATGCAAAATGACATTTGAAACAATGAAAATGTACAAAAATCAAGCAGAAAACTTAACTTCAATGACTTTTCATCACCAAAATCAAAATTGGGTCAACATCCTAATAAAACAATAACCTTTGAAATTCCAATTTTGACCTGAAAAAATGTCAAATGTGAAAAGTCAAACCTGATCATGTTCATATGATATATATGTGTTAGAGTGTTACTAATCCATTTGTATCTATTGCAGGATCATGGCTAATCTGACATGGAACAAGCTCCAAAATGTCATTGGATTTCTTGATCCAAATGTGCTTGAAGCTGAAGGTCTGAGAGATATGATCAGATTTATATCTACAACCAGAGTGGCACATGCCATTACAGTCAGACCAATCATTTATGAAAGCTTCATAAGATCAATTTGAGGAACTGCTGTGGTTACAGAAATTAATGGAGAAAAGACCATAACAGGAAGAATTACTAATGATCATTCATTAGCAATCACAGGACAAACTTGAGACAGTGTCTGCAGTTTAAGGATGATGCCAACTCTCCTCTAGAACTTGAAGAAGATGATATTATGACCTTCTTTGCCAACATTGGCTATGAAGGTGGATTTGAAGGGAAGCAAATAGTCAAAGGGTTAGTTGGTCTCCAATGGAGATTTCTTATTCACTTATTCCAACATTGCTTATCCAAGAGGAAGACAGGTTGGAATGACATCCCCATCACCATATCATCAGCCATCTATGCCTTGTGCACTAACAGACCTTTGAACATGTCTGCATATGTGTTCAATGGACTGATATCAAACATTCAGGAAGTGAGAAGGCACATGTTCCTTATGTATCCGAGGTTTATCCAATGCTTCATAAATGAAGCTTTTCCTAATCTTGTGCCAGAAGGCAATGTTATGGATATTCCTCATTACAATGCCAAGTCTTATAAGTACATCAAGAAGAGAGATCCCAGAAATTTTTATAGTGGAACCTTCTTTCCGCTACTTCCTTGGATGTTGCAACAGATAAACCCAGAAGAAGTTCCAGAAGCAGCCGCAGATGATGTTGTTCCTATTGTTGAGGAAAAGCTGTTGAGGAACAAGTTGTGGAAGAACAGGCTAATATACAAGAAAACATTGAAGAACAACCAGCTGCTCTTGTTCAACACATTATTGAAGAGCATGCTAAGGAGGATGAACACACACTAAGGACAGTGTCACCACAAGGAGATGTAGGTGGTGATTCTCACACTGTGCCTTTAGTATATGAACAAGCAATTCCATCTCCATTTAGAGCTTCTCTCACTGATTCACCTCCACGCTCACCATTCCAAATCCATCAAGTATCTCCTTTGATTCTTTTCCACATGCTGCTGTTGCATCTGTTGAGTCTGGTGAATCTACCAGCTCATCAGATTCTTCTAAATCATCTTCTGATGAGGAGGATGATCATCCAGTTGCATAACTTCCTGATAGACAAATACTCTCAAATGAAGGGCCTTCAGAAAGCTTTACTGAATCAATATTAATAGATCAGATGAAAAAGATAGAATGATCTCAGATTTGTTACAAAAGGTTGCAAGAATGGAGAAGACACTTGAAAGAAGGGCTAGAATTATCGATGACAGAATCCTTGAACTTGATGAAAAAGAAAAGGAGTTGAAAGAATTAAAAATCAAAGATAAGGATGAAATAAAAAGGAAAGATGATGAGATTAAAAGACTCAAAGCCTCATTGGAGATGTCAAGAAAAGAAATAAGTGGTCACTTGGATACTGCAGCTATCCAGACCATTGCTATGGAAGATCAAGTGCTATGGAAGATCAAGAAAACCAATTAAGATCCAAACAACCATTATAGCTTATCTCAACAAACAAATTAAAACCCTAAACAAAAGAATTTATGAATTAGAGTTACTTGCTCAATTAAAGGAAGAGGTGGAAAGAGAAGTAACAGATCAAGGCAATGAAGAAACAGAAAATGCAAAAACCTCACAACAGGTAGAATTTGGTGGGGTTGGGAGAGAATAAAGTTTGGCTATTGCTGTACACTCTGATCACTCTACTGAAGAAGATTCAGTGATGAAAGAGCTTATAGATGATCTAGATATGTACTCCTCAAGTGAGTTTATCATTGATGAAGAATTTTAGGACTACATCAAACATGTGAGAACTCCTACAGAGCCAATTGTTGTTATTCCCATTAATCCTGTTCCCATAGAAGAAGAATTAAAGTTGTAACTTGTTCCAGCAGTCTCCTTGATTATTGAACAACAAGAATTTATCAAAAGCCTATGTGAAGAATTGATAGAAAGGGAAATGGGTGAAAAACAGAAAGCTGAAACTGAAAAACAGAAAGAAAGGGCTGATAAACAGAAGGAGGAAGCTGAAAAGCTTGAGCTTGAAAGAAAGAAACAAGACATAGAAGCCTCTGTCCCATCATCCTTTGTACCTAGATTGCATACTTATTCAAGAAAAAGAAAGTACTTAACAGAGAAAGCCAAAGGCAAACTTCCAGTGGTTGAAGAAGAACCCACTGTTAAGAAATAGAAAGATGATCCGAGGAGCCTTGCAGCTATTGCTGGGTTTTTGGAAGAACATGAGAAGGCTGAAAAGGAAATGCAAAAGGTTCTTGAAGTGATTGTGTTGGAGGAAGGAGAGATTGAAGGAGGTGATAATAGGGATGAACCATCAGTTGAAGAAATGATAGAAAAGGCCAAATCGGATGATCTCATGATTAAAGCAATGTATCTGATTAATGGATATGAGGCAGATGAAGTCTTTAACATGACTTAGGACGCAATGGTTGAAGAGGTGAAAAAGATGGAAAGGCTACTTGACCCCACTTTAGTCACTGATTATAAGAAGATGACTGAAACTGCCAAGATCTCCTCTAGTGCTGCTAAGCCTGTAAAGCAGCAAGAACCTAAATCAGGATATCCTGATCCCTATAGTATGACTGATAGGGAAATGAAGGATTATTTATCCATACAAGGGTTCACAAGAAGAAAGTTGGGGAATATGAAGACTAACTCTCTTAGGGCTGCAATTTTGAAGATGATAAGGAGAGACTTCAGTCCATTGAAGAAGAGGTAACAGGCAGAAAACCAAGAACAAGAACATCTGCTGAAGATGTTCAACTAACCACCAAGGATCAAGATGTTCTGGCCCCTTTGCTTCACAAGAATCCAGAATGGTTCAATGAACCCTCCCAATTAAAGCAACAAGAAGGGATGACCACTTCTGAGATGATCAAGGGTGTGTCTGCTCCTAAAGGAAAAAATGATGTAAAGATCATTACCTGGAAGTATGACAGCAGTTGGAACATGTTCATGGTAAAGAGGATTTTTGGGCTTGTACAATTCTTCACAGAGTACTCTACTCTGGTGAATGCTATGCAAATTCATGATTTAAAGGAGTTGGCAGAGCTTGAATTGATAACTCATAATGCAATGTACAGAGGATATGAATTTGAAGACATCCTGAAAATGTTCAAGAAAACTAACAACTTCAAATCCCTCAAAGCCATTTGTTTAAGAAAAGATAAATCTTTTAGAAATCCATTTGAACATAAAAGAAAAAGAGAATCAGAAGAGTTGATATTTCTAGAATTGAATGTAAAGCCGACTGAGTCATTAAAAAGAAAAATGGTTGCTGGAACACACAAGACAAAACCAATCTCCAATGTGTATTATGATGAGAAGACATATGAGTTGGTTATTGAAAGGAAATAGGGAGGAAAGGAAGAACCAGAAATCAGATTGTTCAGTGGATATGAGGTGAGATTATTGGATGAATCCTATATCCACTACATCTTCACAAGACACTTCAGATCACTCAACAACAAAATGGGAGAAGATGACTTAGATTTCATGCTGAAATGTATCAAGATTTTGAGATGGCCTATGACAGAATAAACAAGAAAAGAGAACAAAGAAATAAAAAGAAGGTGCCTCTCTAAATGGGGAATATTGTAAAGCTTGAAGTTGATGCTGATGGGTCCCTACTGATTCACAGAGATGGTCTTTCCACTATTTTAGTGTGGGAACCAATCTCCTTGAGACAAATGCCCTTTGATGCAATTCATACTATGAGCCAAATGAAGATACATGTCCTTAGCCGAGACAAGATGAATGAGGCTAAAGACTTCTCCAACATGATCAAGGCTATTCTGAATCCTACACTGACAGATCCTGAACCTTCTACAGCTACTGCATCAGCACCACCTCCATCTATAGTCCAATCAAGTCAAGCTCATAAAGAACCACCAGAATCATCACAACCTCCACCACCATCAAACTCTTGAAGTACAATGGGTGTATAATCCTTATGAGGAGTATTTTTGACCCTGAAAGGATCATACATGCCAATTCAATAAGTGGTTGAAGGCTGTTCAGGTTGGAAATCATCAAAGACTAAGAAGAAATATAGAAGACCATTCATGAAGAAATGCGGCAAAAGAAACAGAAGAAAAGAACAAGTGTTGAAGCATCCGCATTAGTTAATTCGGATGAACATTGAACAAATGATTATAAGCATTTGTTCATCCGCATTAACTAATGTGGATGAAGAAAAACAAATGTTGACAAGTGTTTGTTCATCCGTATTAACTAATGCGAATGAACAAAATAAATGCAGCCAAGACTTATTCATCCGCGTCAGCTAATGTGAATGAATTAAGTTAATGCTGAAGACTATCAACAACAAATGTTGATGAAGACTTGTTCATCTGCATTAGTCAATACGGATGAACACTTACAAATGCTGCTCTTATTTTGTACTTAGACTAGTTTCTGATGTATAATTATCAGGGTAGATTAGTCATATTGTACAGGCAATGTGTATGCGTATAAATAGAATAGTATAACCTAAGTTTGTAAGTTCTTCTTTTAACATTGATAATATTACTCATTTAAACAGTAACCCCAGCTGTCTTTGTATCTTGTTTACTCACATCATTATACAAAGCATTTATTATCATTTTTAGTATTAAATGTTCTATGATTTGGTATTTCCGCTACTTAATCACCGACTCAATCATCATATTCGATCCTAAGTTGTGTCATATCAACTTAGATTCTTATTCTCGGGCCCAGTCATGTGAGCAAGTGCCTTAATTGCTTGCAAGTGAAGGCGGATCATCAGAAGCCATACGGGAAGATCTAACCTTTGGATATACCCGAGTGGAAATAGGAGCACATCACCATGGACTTCATTATGAAGTTACCACGTACGACAAGGGGGTACGATGCTATATGGGTGATAGTTGACCGTTTGATGAAGAGTGCTCACTTTCTACCGATCCGCGAGACATATTCAACTGAGAGGTTGGCGGATCTGTTCATCAAACAGATTGTGACGCGTCATGGTGTACCAGTGTCTATTGTGTCTGACCATGACACTCGGTTTACATCCAAGTTTTGGAAGAGATTTCATGACGCGATGGGGGACGAGGTTGCACATCAGTACAGCTTATCATCCTCAGACGGATGGTCAGTCAAAGAGAACTATACAGATGCTTGAGGATATGCTCCGAGCATACGTCATTGATTTTGGAGGAAGTTGGGACGAACACTTACCGTTAGCTGAATTCTCATACAACAACAGTTATCATGCCAGCATTGGTATGCCACCATATGAGATGCTATACGGTAGGAAGTGTAGAATGCATGTATGTTGGGGTGACATCGGACAGAAGGAGTTGGGGAGTGTTGAAGTGATCGAGGCTATGACTAAAAAGTTGGAGAAGATCATGGCCTTTATGAAGGCGGCAAAAGACAAGCAAAAGTCTTATGCTAACAAGAGGCGTAGACCGATTGAATTCAAGGCGAGTGATAAAGTTATGCTAAAGTTTTCATGTTGGAAGGGGATCATTCGGATCAGAAAGCGGGGTAAGCTGAACCTGAGGTATATAGGACCTTTCGGAATCATTGCTCGAGTAGGAGAGGTGGCCTATAGGTTGGAGCTACCTGATGAGTTAAGTGGGATTCATCCAACATTCCATGTATCTCATCTAAGAAAGTGCCTAGCCAATGAAGATATAATTGTGCCACTGGAGGACATTGAAGTGGATGAATGACTCAATTACGTAGAGCAACTAGTGGCAATCATTGACCGAAAAGAGAAGATATTACGGAATAAAGTGGTTCCACTGGTGCGAGTACAGTGGAGGCATAGGAAGGGATCCGAGTCTACGTGGGAGACCGAGGAAGAGAGGAGACAGTATTATCTACAATTGTTCGAGGAGTGACAGGTTTCAGGGACGAAACCTATATATGGGAGTGGACTTGTAACACCCGAAAATTTAAAAAAAAATGAAAGAAAAGAAAATAGAAGTGTAAAGAAAGAAAGGTGAAATAACCCAAGTTAAGGGGTTAATGTTGTGCAAGAGGCAAACTTTATTATAATTATGTTTAAAAGGTGACATGGCTGCCCACACCCCTGGTCCACCGAACTGCTCGACTGCAAAAGAAAAAGAATAGAGTTTTCCATCAGTTTTAGAGAGAAGAAGAAGAAGATCAACTTGAAGGTTAGTTTTTCGTGTGTTTTGTTCGGTTTCAGCTGAATTTTCAGCTTGTGGACCTAGTCTTATGTGTTCCTCTGTGTTTGGTTGGGTGTTTTTGGTGTGTTTAGGTGTTTGAACTCCAAGTGTTCTCGAGTTTGGAGGAGTTTTACTAGAATGCTGCTATAGGTGAGTTGTAGATCCTTGATTTTTCTGTTTTAAACTTGTTTTGGAGCTGAAATGCATATAAACTTTCTTCTTACAAATTTCAGTGTGTGGAACCGTATGTGTTCCCCTATTTTACGTGTGTGTGTGTGTGTTTGTGAATATTTTGACCGAATCATGTGGTTGTATGCTTGTTCTATGTGCTTAATATGCTAGATTTGGGCTAAGAATATGTTAGGGTGATGAATGGGAACCGAAATTAGTATAAGTTAGAACAGGTAAATTGCCCAGGCGCCTAACATTTTTGCCCATACGCTAACACTTGCCCGTGTGCCTGCATAGTACCCATGCGCCTAAGTTTTTGCCCATACGCCTAAGTTCTACCCATGCGCATAAGTGTTTGCCCATGCGCCCAAGTTTTCCCATGTGCCCAAGTACCCATGCGCCTGCATAGTACCCATGTGCCTAAGTGTTTGTCCATATGCCAAAATTCTGCCCATGCGCCTAAGTGTTTGCCCATGCGCCCAAGTTTTCCCATTCGCCCAAGTACCCATGCACTTGCATAGTACTCATGCGCCTGCATAGTACCCATGCGCCTAAGTTTCCCCATGCGCCTAAGTTTTCCCATGCGCCTAACTGTCCGTGCACCTACATAGTGCCCATGCGCCCACATAGTGCTCATGCGCCCAAACTGACTTAGGATTTTTCTAAAATTTTGGGAAATAGAAATTAATGATTGAGCTCTGAAATGTTTTGGTGGTTTATGTTTGTTCATGTTATGCATGTTTGTGGCCTGTTATTGATGTTCCTTATTACGTATTATTACGTGACCTTAAATGATGTGTTAATGCTCTTATACGTAAATTATTATCATAAAAGAAGCGGAAGATTAAAGTTAATAAAAAGGGGAACATAACGAATGAATGAAAGTCTTGCAAGCGAATTTAAAGAGGTTTATAACTCATTGAAGAGTTGTTAGCTCAACTGTGTGCGATGTAGCGTGTGATCTTGGCTAACCCATGAGGGTATACACACAGGGGGGGGGTCAGTCTTGGTGACTGATCCATACATACGAAGCGGGATCCTTGTCGCTTAACCCGAAGATTGAGTTGGCTTTGTGCCTAATGATGGGGTATAGCTTATGACAGGATCTAGATAGAAGTGAAAGATAATGAAAAAGTGTGAAACAAACGATGATAAAAGATAATAATGATATTATCAAGATGTATGTATGTTGTGTGATCACGAACGAAAGTAAAGGAATGGTTTTTACTAAAGGTAAAGTATTTTATTATTTAAAACTAGAACTCACTCAGCAACGCTGACTTTTTATGCATTAGCAGTTGGCAGGTAGCTTGTTGCTAAGGATGGCACAAGGGTGAAGCTACTTAGCGGGCAAAGACTGGCATCCATTTCATGCATGATAATGAGGTTGTTTTGTAATACAACTAAGTGATATTTTGTAATCTTTTAAACGACGATGTATTACTTGGCAAATTTATTTATTAAAGAATGAAATGGTTTTTGATGAATTATTCCGCTGCAATATTTTATTTACTTAATAAATCATAATATGTTTTGATATAAATGATGGGGTTCCCGGGAACGGGGCCTTACACTTTGAAGCTTTTAGAGATGATGAAGGGTACTCCAATTTCTTTCTTTTCTTTTGATCTGCAACTGCTGACTTATTTGGTAGATCATTCATGGGTGCTGAGTTTTTCTTGATTTCAACACTTGAGTGATTTTTCTATTGAATATAGTCTTTTGATATTCTTTTAGCAGCTGTAGACTTCTTGGAGGATTCAGAATGTTTGAAGGAATAGGCTATGGGATTGTATTGACAATCTTTTGCAAAGTGATTGTCTTCCCCACACATTAGGCATGTGATCTTTATCTTCTGCTTTACTGACTTCAGCATCCACCTGTTCTCTTGTAGCTGCTTCTTCATCTTCTTAGTCTTCCCTCCTTTGGTTCCACTCATTTTATAGTTTTTATTTGATCAACATGAGTGGACAAGTCTATTTTCTTCTTTGGAAACCACTTATTGCGAATTTTAACTACTTGAGAAATGGATTTTTGAATGTATGGTTATGGCCTCATTTCTGAAGAGTCTGAGGTTCCAGCACAGCAACTTCTGGTGTGGTTCTTTTTGTTTCAGTTGTGCTTTGATTGAAGCTTTGTTTCGGTATAAGAATCTGACTCGGAAGATAGCTGATGTGATTCAGAAGATGACTTTTCTTTTACAAATTCTATCTTCTAAATCACATCCTGCTTTGATTTTACCTTCAGATCTTCATTCCTTCAATCCTTCTCCTCCTTTTTCTCCTCCTCCTTCTTTTCTTTCTTCTCCACCTCTTCGTCTACATCTTCAACTTTTCCATCTTTCTCTCCTTTTCTGTTGTCTTAATCCTTTTAGCACATGTCTTTGTACAAATGGGTTCAGTAGATACTTGCTTCTTTATCTCAAGCTTTCACTTAGGGGTATATGTGGGAGTGTATGTCATTAGAGGTTCCATAGAATTATACCCTAAACGTGTATTGGTTTGATACAACTTTTGGGTGTTTTCAGTAAATGCAAGTAACTTTTCAAACTTTTCAGTTTGAATATTATATTTACCAGCATAGGTTTTAGCTATGGCTAAATCACCTTATGTTGATTTTAATCTGCTCAAAAGATCATCAATTTGGATCTCTAAGTTGGTTGGTTCATGTTTTAGTTATGAAACAATCTTTTCCAGTCCCACTATTTTATCTTTTTGAGCAAGGTCAGTTTTTTTAAAATCAGTTTTAAGAATACTAATTGATTCTACATCTTTCATGAGATCCAAATTATGTTTATGTAAAAGTTAACCTTGGCTACACATTTAGGGGTATAGTAGGGTTCAGAAGTTACCTGAGGTAAGGAGGTTGAACTTCCAGCCATTAATGTATTATTGATGGGTGTGACATCTTCCACTTGGAAGCTCCAGTCAATCACCTCTTCTCCTGTAGCAATTGTTGTTGTATTTCTCTGGATGAATAAGGAGGGAGGACCTTGATAAGTTGAGTGTTGTTGATGGTTTGAAGAGTCTGGAGGAGATTGGTTAGACTTTGGTTCTTGGCATTCCTTGGCAATGTGTCCTAGTTGGTTTCAGTTGAAACACTTAACCTTGCTTTTGTCAAAGCCAAATCCTAATCTTCTCAGCTTTAGGAATTTTGTTCCAGTTCTCTACTGAAACTGCTTGGCCTAAAAGGATATCATTGCAATCTAGAGTTGATATCCATTTCTTCAAGGTCATCTGGACAAATTCACTCCAGATCTTCCTCTGAGAGTTGAAAGAAGTTGGCATGGTCACTTATGAAACCCGAGTTTATGGGTTATGATTATAAAAAGGATGGTGAGGTTGGTTAGTTCCATCTTCTAAATGATGGTGATGATTGAGATTCGGCAATTGGAGATTCAGGATAGGTGATCATAAGTGCTACATGATTCACCATGGGAGTTTGATAGTTTTGGGAGTGGGAGTAATAATGAACTGGCTCATGTATAGGGGCCATCAGAGCAGATGACTTTGAGGAGTTTTAAGATCTACCTAAGGATTCTTCATTTGCATCCATCTCCATTTGATTAGCACTAAGGATGCCATATAACTCCTCAAGACTCATTGTGTTTAGATTCTTAGTTATTCTGATGGACACAGTGTAGACTGTCCATATCTTCAGTAAAGATCTAAAGAACTTTCCAAGAATATCATTATTCTCCATCTTCACTCTAGCTTCATTTAGAGAGTCTAGAAGTTCTACAAACCTAAGATATGTAGCAGTCATGGTTTCTCCACTTATGAAACCAATTTTTTTAAATTTATATTTCAAGACATCTTTTTTTTTTTCCTTCATGTCCTCTGTTCCTTCAAATCTAGCCTTCAAAGCTTCCCATACATTTTGAGTAGTTATGAACTTCCTGAAGCCATGCATGATGTTGTTGGGTATACTCATTCTGATCAGCCACGATGACTTATTTTTTAGATCTTCATCTGAGTACTTTATAGGATCTTTGGGAATCATGGCTCCACCTTCACTAGCAGGTTGGACCATGGGAACATATGGTCCATTCAAAATAGAGAGCCAAAGTGTTATATCTTTATTCCTTATGAAATTCTCCGTTCGAATTTTCTAGGTATCATAGTCATTTGGAGTAAACATAGGAGATTTGGTCTAAGTCCCATTCTCCAAATCATGATTGCTAGATATTGTTACAACATTCATATTAAGAGGGTATGAAGATATAAGGAAGGGTGGTGTTTGATAGTGTGATCAAAAGAATTAACAAGTGATTTGTTGAAAAATGATTTCAAGCAAATCAAGAGCCAAAGCTCTGATACCTCTTGTTGAATCGGGGTGGTTTACACAAACAAGAACTTCTTCTAAGATCAGTAACTAATGAATACAGAATCTAAGTTAGTTACTTACTATCACAACACAAATACTTTGAGGAAAGATAAATACACAATCACATGATTTATCTGTTTTGTACAAAGATTATAATTCGGTAGATACAATCAAATGGCTTAGAAAGCTTGCCTCTCCAATACAAGTGTGAAGAATTTTATACTAAACAATGAGAATAACTATTCTATGTTTAGATACTACGGTAAAACAGGTAATCTGGGTATCGGAGTTGCTAGCTGTTATACTATGTTGTCAGCAAAAGGTGAGACACAACAGCCGTCGGCACAAGCATATGTGTTCTCAATAGCAGTCGATCAACAACTCATGGAGTTCACAGCTAATCGGCAGATGATCTGCATATGCTGATAAGCAGACCTTGAGCACATGTAGTTTAGCAGTTTCCTGACATATGCTGATCAGCAGTCATTCAGCATATGCACTTCAGCACTTGATTCAGCACTTGGCCTGATTCGATAGTTGAAGGCCAATGTTGAAATCCAAAGTTTTCGATAGTTTTATCCTTCATGATTCAACAACCATGAAAATAAAGCACTTGCAGGACCATGAAGGGTGGTCAATATAATCAGTTTCAAAATTAGGAGAGTTTTAGATCACTTAACAGATCAAATGGGGAATCGGGTTTATGTGAGATGATACTAAGAACACAAGTAAGCAATGAGATAGAACTAAGAACAAGAATAGAGAAGTATGGTTTTCAAGGATGCTGTATATTACTCTTAAGTTCTATTAGAAGTGTTATAAGCATAAAAAGAAATACAAGGACCTGAGATACTTTATACTACATCCTACAGCCGTCAATACTTTGAAAGCCAGCTAGAAACACTAATCAAGGCAACAAGATCAATGTAGAGTCGAAAGGCTGATTGCCTTTTGACTAGTGACTATGACATGCCATAGCTCACATCCTTTTCTATTATAAAAAGGTTAACAGGTACAAAGTAGGAAATTACAGACCAAAGATCATAATCTATAGTTTACAAAAGCATGAACTTTTCACCAACTTGTATAAGTTGGCGAGTCTTCAGAATTGCAGTGGAAAGTATGTCAGCTTTATGAAAAAGTAGATCAGAGAAAGCATGTCCTTTCTGTCTTTGGAAGAAATCAGTCTTCATAAGAAATTGGCTTCGGAAGACTTTGTCTCTGAAGCTTCGGAAGACTTTGTCTCTGAAGCTTCGGAAGACTTTGTCTCTGAAGCTTCGGAAGACTTCATCTTTGGCTTTAAAAGATTTGGGCTTTGGCTTCGGAAGATTTTACACTTAGAGTATTTTTTGTGGAGAGTGTAAAACTTCCGAAGCAACATCTACCTTGTACATCAGTGCATGCATGTAGGAAGCACCTTGGTTGTTTTGGCTTCTTCGGTTGCATTAGCCTTCTAATCTTCTAATATAACCTTACAAACTCCCCCTAGCCTAATGCTACCAAAACAGAGAAGTTAATCAGATGTTAACAGTCCTTATTAGGATCAAGACCATACCTTTCTTCATTATCTAGTCAGGATCCCTTAGACTCTCATAATATCTTCTCATGTCATGGAGATGATGTAGAGGAAGATCAAGCATGTCTTGCCAGAAATAGACATCTTGACCTCCTTGATCTCTGATGACATAGCATCTGTTTGGATTAGCAGCAAAAGTCCAGGACAAGATGAGTCTTCCAGTTGCAAGAGACTCTACTTGAATTAGAGTTGGTTGAGCAGCCTCTTCTTGCACTACCTCAGGATGCTCTGACTCATCCTGAGGTGTAGAGGTGGATGCCTTGGTCATCTTCTTGGAAACACTCTTCATGGGCATCTTTTTCCTCCTCTTTGAAGTCTTCAACTAAGAGGACTAGTCTTTAGAACTAAGTTGTTCTACTATGTCTCTCTTAGTTGGGTTCTCTTCTCTCACAGTTCAGAATTAGAGTGAAGAGGACCTCGCTATGGATCAGAAGATGAAGTTGGCTGAGATGCAGCTCTAGGTCCAGGTTGTGTTGTCTTAGGGGGGCCTTTACCTCAACTTCAGGTTGAGCTGGACTTGGTGGAGAATGCATGTCAACAAGCTCTTCCTTTTTAATCTTCTGCTTGATCACTGTGATTTGCTCATCCATAGTAGATAGAGACATTGGACCAAGCCTTCTTTCGAAGAACCCATACAGCTTCAAGAAGCTCATCATCCTTTGTCTGTCAGCATACTTCTTTTGGCTCTCTTGACTTCACGGCTTCTTCCTTTATTTTTCTCTTAGCATCCTTTCTTTCTTCGGTAACTTGTTGCTCCAGCTGCTTGAGATACTCAAATTCAACATACTTAAATGATAAGGGAAGAAGTGCAGATGCCTGATAGAGACCTGTGGCACTCAGGTAGTTGATCATGTTCAGTCTATCAGTTTCGTTGTCTACCTGAGGTTGTGCAGTTGCCAAAGCCTCTTTCTTAGGAATTTCCTGAACTGGGGATAGGATAGGAGCATGCTTGTAGAACCTTTTCTATCTCCTTTCTTCCTTGATTTTGATGAGCAATGCTGTATCCTCTGCCTAGTTCCTCTCCTTGGATAATTCCTTGTCAGCTAGTTCATTCAGTTCGTCTAAGGGAAGAGATACGAGTTCATCAATGTTGTAGTTCTTGGTCCCCAGGTAGTATAGCCTGGTTGCCCTCAACTCATCATTCTGAGTATTTGGCCTGAGGGCAGCCCTGATGGCAGCTTCCATGAAGGCTGGAGACCCTCTTGAACTCTTTCCCCTTAGCTTCCTCTTCCTCTTCCTCTCTCTCTCCTCCTCGATCTCCTCAGGGTGGAGAGAGCTTTGGCCTTCATTGCTTGGTTCAGTAGTCAAGCTCTAGCCAGTGAGAGGTTGTAAAGCACCTTCACCAGCTGGTGCCTCATTGAGGGTAATGGGTGCTGAAGAAGTTTCTGTCTTAAGGTTCACAGGTTGAACTTCTAGGCCTTCAGTCAAGGCCTCCCCATCGAAGCTAATCTTAGGGTCCACCTCAACATCCAGTTGACCAAAAATCTCACCTGCTAGCCTCTACAATATAGTCTTGTTCTCAACCTGAATTCTTCTATCACCCTTTCTTGAATCCTATATGCTAATCTTGCAGCTTGTCTGTTTTGACTTGGGTTGAAAAGTGGAAGATCAATCAGATGGATTCTCTCATAGAAGCTTAGGTTGAAAAAGTTGAAAATTTTTTGTTGACCCTGAGATCTAGAGATGACAATAGCTCTTTTATCAGTGTCATACCTCCATCCCACGATTGGATTCTTAGAGTGATGAGATGGGGTAGGATAGGTCTAGGGATACCCTCCTCAAACAAGCTTTGTATGAGTGAGTCCACATCCATGTAGACTTGGGAAAGTAAGTCCATATTCATGTAGACTTGAGGAGGTTGCTGAGTATGGACCATTGCAAGTAAGGGTGGTGAATCCTTAAAGTCCATACTCTGTGAAGAACTCCCAGGTTCTATGATTGTTTGGACTTTCTCTCCCTTTTTGGAAGCATCACCTTCTTGCATAAGTAAGCTAGGGGTTGGGTCTATCATATCCATAGGTTCTTGTGGACCTAGTTGAGTTCTCTTGAGTGGTCTCTCAACTAACTTGCCCTTGAGATCGGTGATCTCAAGTTGCTGGTCATTGACCCTCCTCTGTAAGACATTCACCTGAGATTCGAAGTGACTTATCTTTGAGGCTAAAAAGGTGCATGTTTTTGTAAGTTGTTGCGTCTTTAGTTTTAGACTCCCCTCATCTTCATCAGAAGAATCACTAGGGGATGAGAGAATAGGACCAAGGTCTTCTTCCTCATCACCAACACTTTGTTCTTGGCTGTTGGATTTCCCCTGCATCATGACAACTTCAAGAGAAGTGTCAAGAGGATGGGTTGCCATGGTTGAGGTCCGAATGATGTAATTACTTGCTGAAGTGAGAGCCTCTTCCATAAGGACCTCCTGAACAGGTTCAGGGAGATCCACCTCAGTAGTAGGTGGATGATGTAGGCTAGAAATAGGAGAAACAAGAGTACTCATCTTTCCTTGAGTAGTGGTCGAGAAGAGAGACTCATGATACTCACTGAAGCCCATGTCTTCATCATTATAGAATTCAAGGCTTGGGATTGGTTGGTTTAGATCAAGAGGCTAGGGATGGTTACCGTCCTTTAAAGGTTGTTCACTAAAGTGTTGAGACTCTGAGTGAAGGCTTAAGGCACTGGGGTTTGTGAATGGGAGTGGTTTGCTCTTTAGGAGAAGTGGGAGCTCCAGTGTCCACTTCCTCCTATACCGGTGATGATATAGGAACCTGCATAGACTGAGTAGCATGTGTAGCGGTTTGTTTGGATTTTCTCTTGTAAGTGATGGTTATTTGTGGCTGTATAGGTGGTTGGGAAGTAGAAGGTGTGGGTTTAACACTTGCTGGTGCTGTTAGGTTGTTATCTTAAGCAATAAGCTCTAACATTTTGGGGACAAGGGCTGTTTATACCCCTGAGAAGCCAACAGTTGGCTAACTCATGGTCTTGAAGATGTCGGGCTTCATCTGTCCTAATTTTAGAATATTACCTGTTCCCCTCAACTGTGAACCCAATTCATAGTTGAGAATGTTCTTGGCATATCTAGGAAACATGTAATACTCTAAGGAGTCTAAGTTTGCAAGTAAATTGGTATAAACAAATTATGAATACATGAACTTGATCCCCTAAACCATCCTATGAACTATAAAGGAAAGGTCTTCTTGAATCTTGTCCCAACTTTCATGCTTGTTAGATAAGCTGTGAATGACGACATGGAGGAGGTACTTCCACTGAGAGGATACCTTCCCCTTTCTGAAGGTCCTGACTGAGAAGTCACCTTCATAGATTATCTGCTCAAAGGAGTGGTTAATAGTAGATTTTAGAAAGGACAAATCACCTTCTACATCATCCAGCTAAAGATGAGTGTTTATGGAGGCTGGAGTGATGAAGATTGTCCTCCCCTACACTGTGACAGATAGTGTCTTCTCCCCATCCATGGTGACCTCTTCGCAGGTCCTCCAGAATTCTAACAACTGACCCTCATAGAGAGGAGGATCAATGGTGAGGGAGGTAAAGTAGTTCGACAAAGAAAGGTAATGGCAAACCTCTGAGAAACCAGGATCTTTCTCAGAGTCTAATAGAGCAACTTGATTATGTTTCCTGTGAAGATGCATGGAGAAATCGAGTTGGTTTCTGTGGTCGGGGTTGGCCATTTGAGGTAGCTTTACAGAGAAGGAAGATAAGAACATAGGCGGTTTGTGGGTGAATTAGGTTAAAGAAAAATGCAGATGAAGAAGATAGTGAGAAGAGGGGGAACTGTTAAGAGAATATATATCAGATGGATTTGAGGCAAAGTTAAAGCAAAAGAATAAACTTTGAAATCCGAATATCGGTCCCACCTCTGAAAAAATGCCCAAAAAGGTAGTTTTTTTGGAAGTTGAAAATCTTACGAAGGTAATTTTGCTTCGGAATTGTTAAGAAAAAGCTTCCGAAGCCAATTTTGCTTTAGAAGATATTCTTAAGATTTATGAAAATTTTACTTCGGAAGAAAAATACTTAGAGAATTTTTCTTCCGAGACATGTTTGGTTTCAGAAGAGATTAAGACTTGGGAGTTATATTCTAAAGCGAATAAATCTTCTGAGACTTAATTGCTTTCGGAAGAAAATTGTCCTTTAAATACATGCAGTACTTAAAAGCATATTTAAGCTTCGAAAGATATTCTCAGAATTTCATCCGAAGGTAAATTTCTTATAAGTAATTATTTGATTTGAAGACATAATTTTCTTTCGAAGACAACTTGAAATCTTCCGAAGGAAAATATGTTTTGAAAAATTTTCAAAAATCTAAGGAATATCATTTTAAAGATTTTCTTCCACAATAAACTAGGCTTATGAAGGTGAAAAAATAGACAAGTTAGGACACCTAGGTTTTAGAAATAAGGCTGATTTAAGTTTAAGAAAATCTACTCAAAGTTAATCATCCCAATAGCTGATACAAGATATTTGAATCTCTGTTCATCAAAAGCTTTAGTGAACAGATCAGCATATTGTTCATTTGTGTTAACTTTGACTAGTTTGATTAATCCCTTTTCAAAGTTATCTCTAATCAAATGATACCTGATGTTGATGTGTTTTGTCCTTGAGTGCTGCACAAGATTCTCTGTAATAGAGATAGCACAGTTGTTGTCTATAGATGGGAGTCTCTTTGAAGTTGAATCCATAGTCCAGCATCATATTCTGAATCCAAAGCACTTGAGTACAACAGCTTGCAACAACAATGTATTCAGCTTCAACAGTTGATGCAGACACACAGGATTGTTTCTTGCGTTACCATGAGACAATCCTTCCACTAAGGAATTGACACCCCCCAGATGTAGACTTTGTAGTCATGTTACAGTCACCATAGTCACTATCTGTATAAGCATACAGATTGAAGTCAAAATTCTTTGGATACCAAAGGCCAAGTTTGGGAGCACCTTTGAGATATCTAAGAATCCTATTGATAGCAACCAGGTGTGACATCTTGGGGTTGGCTTGATATCTTGCATAGATGCATGTGGCAAACATGATATCAGGCCTGCTGGCTGTGAGATACATAAAAGACCCCATCACAGCCCTATAGAGTTGTTTATCCACACACTCCCCCTTAAGGTCAGGTCCAAGGGAGTGGTTTCTGGCTATGGATGTCTTAGCCACCTTACAATCAGTCATGTTGAATCTTGTAAGTATGTCTTGTACATACTTTGACTGACTTAGGAAGATGCCATTTTCAACTTGCTTCACTTGAATTCCTAGAAAGAAATTGAGTTCCCCCATGGCACTCATTTCAAATCTATTCTTCATCAGCATCTCAAAGTCTATACAGAGCTTTGGATTAGTTGACCCAAAGATAATGTCATCCATATATACTTGAAGTATCATTAAGTCATTCCCTGATCCTTTGACGAAGAGAGTTCCATCTATAGTACCCATCTTGTAACCATGTTGATAGAGATACTGAGATAGTGTCTCATACCACATTCTTGGAGCTTGGTGCAGCCCATAAAGAGCTTTATCAAGCTTGTAGACATAATCAGGATGATATGGGTCTGCAAAGCCAGGTGGTTATTTTACATGCACTTCTTCATCAATCACCCCATATAGAAAAGCACACTTGACATCAAGTTGATAGACCTTGAAATCCTTGGATGCAGCAAAAGCCAGGAATATTCTTACAACTTCAAGTCTTGCCACAGGAGCAAAAACATCTGTGTAGTCGATTCCCTATTCTTGTGTGTATCCTTGAACAACTAGTCTGGCCTTGTTCTTGATGACAAGTCCTCTATCATCCTTCTTGTTTCTAAAAACCTACTTGGTTCCTATGGTAGTCTTCCTATGAGGAAGAGGACATAGGTTCCAAACCTTTTGTCTTTTGAATTGAAGCAGCTCCTCTTGCATTGCTTCAACCCAACTTTCATCTTTTAAAGCCTCATTAACTTTCTTTGGCTCTATTTGGGACAAGAAGCAAGAGTATAGACAAACATATTTATCATGGGTTTGTGTAAGATCATCTGAAGACTATGAGGCTGATGCAACCAACAAGCTAGAACAACCAAGTCTTCCATGCATGCACTAAAGAACAAAGAGGAACTAGCTTTGAAAGTCTTACACTCAAATGTGTCTAAGTGTAAGATCTTCTGAAGCTAATAGTTCAGAAGGAGTTACTTCGGAAGTTTCACACTCAAACAGAAAAATATTCTAAGGGTGAAATCTTTCGAAGCCAAAGACCAGCATCTTCCGAAGCCAAAGATGAAATCTTCTGAAGCTTTAGAGACAAAGTCTTTCGAAGCTGTGAAGATTGATTTCTTCAAAGGATAGAGAAAATATGCTTTCTCTGAATCAACTTTTGATAAAACTGACACACTTTCCGCTGCCTTCTCTGGTGGTTCACCTACTTTACACAAGTTGGTGAAACTCCCATGCTTTATCAAAAAGTAGAAATGGTCTTTGTTTGTAACTTACCTTACTTGTTCCTGTAGACTTTTTGTATTAGGAAAAGTCAGTAAGCTATGGCATGTCATAGTCACTAGTCAAAAGGCAATCTGCCTTTTAACTTTAGATTGATCTTGTTGTCTAGATTAGTCAAATCCAACTGTCTTTACATGTAAGTGATGGTTGTAGGTTGTAGTATAAAAGTGTCTCAGGTCCTTGTAATTTCTTTATGCTTCGTAACACTTGTAGAAGAACTTGAGATCAATATACACCATCCTTGAAAACCAATCTTGTGTCCTTGTGTTGTTCTTAGTTTTGCCTCTTTTATTTACTTGTGTTCTTAGTATCATCAGTATCTAGTTACCAGTTCCCTATTTGAATTGTTAAGTGATCTAAGATCTCTCCTCAGTGTGAAACTAAGTGTTAAGTACCCTTACTCGGTCCTGCAATTGGTATCAGAGCATTCCAGGCTCTTGATTGTAAGATCTCTCCATCTTTAATCCTCTTAGCTTCACACGTCACTTAAATCTTTAAATGGCAGCTATCTCTAATGCTGATTTGGAAACTGGAACTATGACAAAGTCCCAACTGATCACTCCTGAGGATTTTGACACTTGGTGCCAAAGAATGGAAGGCTTCATCAAGTCTCAGGATTTCAGGACGTGGGAATCTGTTATCGATGGACCTCATGTACCATACACCTCTTCAGCTGCTGCTGGTGGTTGCATGATACCAAAGGAGAGGGCTGACTATTCTGATGAAGACTGGAAAAGGATTGATGTTGATCAGAAAGCCATGACAGCCCTCCAAACCGCTCTTCCAAACTCCATCTATAGAGGTTTCAAGAAGTGCAAGACCGCTAAATAGCTATGGGATGCACTGAAACTGATGTATAAGGGGTCCAATGAATCCGTGGAGAACAATAAAGACCTCCTGAATTAGCAGTTTGAAAACTTCACCTTCATGACAGGTGAAACCATGACTCAACAGTATTTCAGGTATGTTGAGATTGTGGATACTCTGACTGATGTTGGAGTAACTATTGAGAATAGGGATATTGTTAGGAAGTTCATGTCGTCTCTTCCCAGACAATGGACACACTATTGTGTGGTCATTAAGAGGACTGAAAACCTCAAGACCCTTACTCTCACTGAGTTGTATGGGATACTCAGTGGATACCAGATGGAGATGAACATGCAAAACTCATCTGGTAACTCCAATAGTCACCAGAGTGTAGCCCTTCATGTGGGTGAAATGGATAGTAGAGAACCACAGCATCATCTTATCTGCTACCCTGAAACTTCACAAAAGGGTCCTTTTATCACCTTCCCAGAGACACCCAGAGAGAGCTACATCCAAGGAAGTCCCTTCTAAGAGACAAGCACCTCTCAAGCCTTTGTCTCTACTGATGAAAGTTTAGGAAACTTTCTCTTCACTCTTGAAGACCTGGATTGTATCCATCTAGATGATCTGAAATACATGGAAATAGTCTAGCAGATGGCTCTTCTCACTTACAGAGCCCATAAATTCTATAAGAGGACAGGGAGAAGGTTTCCCAGCAATGCTGCCAGTGGCAAGTTTGGACTGGACAAGAGCAAAGTGAAGTGTTACAACTGTAACCAGATGGGTCACTTTGCCAGAGAATGCAAGGCACCTAAGTCAAATAGTGGCCAAGCATCATCCAGGCCAAACTACACTGACGGAGGGCACTAGAATGAGAAGCCAAGACAGCAAGCTGCTGTTGCTGTTGAAGAAGGAGGCTTGGATTGGAGCTTTCAGGCTGAAGATGCTTCACCAAACCACGCACTCATGGCTGACCATGATGAGGCTAAGGTACTAGAACATCTTTGCTCTCCTGAATGTATTGCTAAAGTGAATAGATACAGGTCCTACAACTTGGAAATGAGATCTGATATTGAGTCCTTGAATATCCTAAAAGGTGATTTTAAAAGAGCTGAAAATGACTATAAACTTGACATAGAAGATCTAGAGAAAACAGTTTCAACTCTTAAACATGAGCAGAGAAATTATAGGACTCAAATTAAAGATCTCATTACCAAGTTGACTGAATGCCAGGCTGAGCTTGTGATCAGCAAAACCTGGGCTGAAAAATATGTTCTTGAAGAAGAGACCTTCAAGAACATCATATCCTCATCTCTGCATGCAAAAGTATGTTATCAGAATAAGCAGGGACTGGGATCTACTGAGATAGCTCCTCCACACACTCTATTATCTGTAAAATCTCCAAGGTGTGGAACTAGTGAAGATGAGCTACCCCTTATAGACCCTAGTGTTGAAGAGGATGAAGAGGAGATGGTGAGGGATGACTCTGAAATGAGTGAAGAGAGTCAATCCAAAAAAGGGTCACCATGCTCCTGAGGAGAGTAAGAAGGCTGGTATGACAAAGGCAAAGAGGAAGAACTTGATCAGAAGAGCAAAAAGAAGATCAAAGAAGGCTCAAGAGATCAAAGCCACTTTTGACTCCAAGCAGAAACAAGTGTTTATCTCTGCAGGGTTTGAAGTGGTAAAGGCTGAAGAATCAACTAAAAACTCTAGTACCAGGAGTTTTGGCACAGTTCCAACTCATTCCAGCAAAGAGAAGGCTGAATTGCTGTGTACCACTGCAACACAGTCTGAACCATCCTCCTCCAAGAGCAAGTCTCTCCCTAAGAGAATTGTTGCATCATCTGTGAAGAAGAAGCTGGAGAAAGAAAGTGTTCAAGTTCAGTCTTGCTCTCAGAAGATGACTTCCAGAAGGAAGCAAATGGAATGTATCATGTGTGGTAGTACATCCTATCTGGCTAAAGATTGTATCAATAATCCCAAAAGCACTATCCACATGTTTAAAAAGAAAGCTTCTGGGAAGGTGAAAGAAAAGCTAGCTTCGAAAGGAAAATCTATTTCCTTCAAAAGCTCCAAAATGAAGAAGAAGGCAAGTAAAAAATTGCCTTCGGAAGAAAATTTGGTCTCGGAAGAAAGGAATGCTTCCAAAGTACTGAAGCTTGCTGCAGTAAAAGCAAGATCTTCAGAAAGTCCAGTCTCCAAATCTTCCAAAGCTGCAAAAGCTTCCAAAGATTTGAAGGTCAAGCCAAATTTTCCAAAGATGGTGTGGAAGATGAAGGAAGACCGTGTGACTGAAGATTCTTCAGCAGCAACAGCAAAGGATCCTCAGAGCCTGAACATAGGATCACTTACTGTTTCATTGCCTTCAACTCATTTTAACAAGCCCAAGACCAATGAGGCTTAGCTTTCCAAATGTAACTAAATCATCTCTTTTGTGTAGAGACAGCCAAAGGCAAACAAAAATGTGTGGGTCATTGATAGTGGTTGCTCCAGGCACAAGACAGGCAATGAGTCCTTACTTCAAAACTTTAAGAAGTTTGATGGAGGGCCAATTGCTTTTGGAGGAGATGCAGGAGGTTACATCACTGGCAGGGGCATGGTCTCAAATGGTAAGCTCAGCATTGAGAAGGTAAATTTTGTCAAAGAGCTTGGATACAATCTTTTGAGTGTGTCCTAATTTTGTGACCAAAAACATCACATGCTCTTCACTGAGCATGATTGCATTGTTCTCAAGCCTAGGGTGGTTATTCCTCAGGAGTACATTCTGCTTAGAGCCCCCAGGAAGGGAAACATGTACAAGATGGATCTGCAAGAAACAACACCCTCTGGAGAAGTGTTTTGCTTTCTATCTAAAGCAAATAGTGATGAGTCTTTCCTCTAGCATAAAAGAATGTGCCATGTAAACTTCAAAAACATGAATAAATTAAATAAAACTGATTTGGTAACTGGAATGCCAAAGAAAGAGTTTACAAGTGATGACCATTGTGTTGCATGCCTGAAAGGGAAGCAAAACAAAGTGTCTCACAAGCCAAAAGAAACCAACTCCATCACTACTCCCCTACACTTGTTATATATGGATCTGTTTGGCCCTACCAGTGTAATGAGTCTAGGAAGGACCTCTTATTTTAGTGATCACAGATGACTTCACAAGATTCACTTGGGTCTTCTTCCTTAGAACTAAGGATGAGACTCCTCAGATCTTGAAGAACTTTATTCTGAAAATTGAGAATCAATGTGATCACAAGGTCAAAATCATAAGATGTGATCAGGGAACAAAATTTAAAAACCAAATCCTTGAAACATTTTGTGATGAAAAAGGTATTTCAAGACAATATAGTGCTCCCAGGACTCCTCAGCAAAATGGTGTTGCTGAGAGGAGAAACAGGACACTTATTGAGGATGCTAGAACCATGTTGTCTGACTCTAAAATGCCTATCACCTTCTAGGCAGAGGCTGCTAACACAGCCTGCTATGTGCAGAATAGAGTTTTAGTAGGTAAGACTCATTGTAAGTCTCCTTATGAACTGTGGCACAAAAGGAGACCATTCATTGGTTTTCTCAGAACATTTGGATGTCCTTGCACCATCTTGAATACCAAAGATCAAATAGCCAAGTTTGCTGAGAAATCAGATGATGGACACTTTGTTGGATACTCTTCTCAAGCTAAGGCTTATAGAGTATACAATATCAGAACTAGAATCATTGAGGAGTCAGCCAATGTGACTTTCAATGAACACACACCCTGTGTGAAAGGTTCTGGTCCAGATTGGTTGTTTGATCTTGATTTAGTTACCAACTTTTTTAACAAGTCTTGTGAGAATGTTTCAGGATCTACAGATAACAGATCAGCAAAAGATCCTGATCCAAGATTTGAGGTGAGAAGACCAACCAAGAAGACTACTTCAGCCCTAATGGTAACTAACCCAGCAAGTGAAGCCTCTATCAGCATAAGCATGACAAGTACTGTTGATTCATCTGAGGTGCCTTCAAAATTCTAGCTCAGAGGCACCAAATCCAGGTGAAGAAACTTCAAATGCATGAGGAACTGGAGGTGGTGACAGCAATCAAGAATTTCTTGATGCTGATAACCACTCCATTGAAGACAACATGAATGATGTCACACACTCATTGGATCAAGTTTCTCTTGATAAGTGTGCTGATGTGGTGGGAGACACCTCATTGCCATATCAGAATTTCTCAAATTTAGATCTGTCTAACCAACTTGTTGTGATCACTCAACTTGGGATCCATAAGTCACATCCAACCACAAACGTCATTGGAAATGTTGACTCAGTGGGGTAAGAACAAGAGGACAAACTCATGACAGCCATGTTTGTCTAAATTCTTGTTTCTTATCCCAGATAGAGCCAAAGAAGGTTGATGAGGCTTTGAAGGATGGAAGCTGGATTGAAGCTATGCAAGATGAGCTGCGTCAAATCAGAAGACAGAAGGTGTGGAACTTATGCCCTCTTCCTCAAGGGAAAAGTGTCATAGGAACCAAATGGGTATTCAGGAACAAGAAGGATGATAGAGGGATTATCATCAAGAACAAGGCTAGACTGGTTGTCCAAGGATACACTCAAGAAGAAAGGATTGATTACACTGATGCCTTTGCTCCAGTTGCAAGACTTGAAGCTGTAAGAATATTTCTGGCTTATGCTGCATCCAAGGATTTCAAGTTCTACCAGCTTGAAGTGAAATGTGCTTTCCTCTATGGGGTGATTGATGAAGAAGTTTATATCAAACAACCACCTGGCTTTGCAGACCCAGATCATCCTGATTATGTCTGAAAGCTTGATAAAGCTCTATATGGACTGCATCAAGCTCCAACAAAGTGGTATGAGACACTATCAACATACCTCTGTCAACATGGATACAAAAGAGGTACTATTGATGGGACTCTCTTCATCAAAGAAACAGGAAATGACACACTACTATTTCAAATATATGTAGATGATATCATCTTTGGTTCAACTAATCCAAAGCTCTGTAAAGACTTTAAGATGCTGATGAAGAATAGATTTGAAATGAGTGCCATGGGGGAACTTAGTTTCTTTCTAGGAATTCAAATGAAGTAGGTTGAAGAAGGCATCTTCATTAGTCAGTCAAAGTATGTACAGGACATACTTACAAGATTCAAGATGACTGACTATAAGGTTGCAAAGACACCCATAGCTAGAAACCACTCCCTTGGTCCTGATCTTGAGGGGGAGTGTGTTGATGAACATCTCTACAGGGCTATGATTGGGTCACTTATGTATCTTACTGCTAGCAGGCCTGATATCATGTTTGCCATATGTATATGTGCAAGATATCAAGCCAACCCCAAGATGTCACACCTAATCACTATCAAAAGGATTCTCAGATACCTCAAAGGTGCTCCAAATCTAGGCCTTTGCTATCCAAAGAATTCAGACTTTAATGTATATGCTTTTACAGATAGTGATTATGGTGGCTGCAACATGACTGCAAAGTCTACATCTGGGGGAAGTCAATTCCTTGGTGGAAGGATAGTCTCTTGGCAGTGCAAGAAGTAATCCTGTGTGTCTGCATCAACTGCTGAAGCTGAAAACATTACTGCTGCAAGCTGCTGTGCTCAAGTGCTTTGGATTCAGAATCAGATGCTAGACTATGGATTCAACTTTAAGGAGACTCCCATCCATATAGACAACAACAGTGCCATCTCTATTACAGCGAATCGTGTGCAACACTCAAGGACCAAACACATCAATATCAGGTATCATCTGATTAGGGATAATTTTGAAAAAGGATTGATCAAACTAATCAAAGTTAACACAAATGAACAATATGCTGATCTGCTCACAAAGGCATTTGATGAACAGAGATTTAAATATCTTGTATTATCTATTAGGATGATTAACGTTGAATAGATTTTCTTGAATAACTTAATCATCTTTATTTCTTAAAAACATGTGTCCTAAGTTGTCTATTAGATCACCTCATAAGCCCTGTTCTCTTTGGAAGAAAATTAACTTTTAACTGATATTCCATAGATTTATGAAAATTTCTCTTCGGAAGAACTCAAATTGCCTTCGGAAAAAAATTATGTCTTTAAATAATTAACAACTTATCTAAGATTTACCTTCGGAAGAAATTCTTGGGTATCTTCCGAAGCTTAAATTTTTATATAAGCGCTTAAATGCATTCAAAGAACAAATATCTTCCGAAAGCAACTAAGTCTCGGAAGACGTATTCACTTCTTCCGAAGCCAAATTTTCAAAATTCTTTGAAATACCTTCCGAAGCTAAAACTACTTCGGAAGCTTTGCTACAAAGCTTCCAAAGCCAAAATTGCCTTCGGAAGTTTTACAGCTTCCAAGAAAACTAACTTTTTGGGCGCACTTTTTCAGAAGTAGGACCCACTTGTGGATTTCAAAGTTTATCTTTTTGTCATAACTTTACCTCAAATCCACAGCATATATCTTCCAAACGGTTCTATTTCATCTCTCTACTCTCACTGATCCTTACCCTAAATTTACCCCTAAATTTCATCTTCTTCTTTCTTTCTTCACTGTAAAGCTTCCTCAAATGGCCAACCTTGATCGTCGCAACGACCCTAATTTTTCCATGCACCTACACAGGCAACACAATCAAGTTGCCTTGTTACATTCTAAGAAGGATCCAAGCTTCTTAGAAGTGTGTAGGTACCTTTCTTCGTCTCACTACTTCACCTCCCTTACAATCGATCCTCCTTTCTATGAGGATCAGTTGCTTGAGTTCTAGAGGACCTGTCAAGAGGTCACCATGGACGGGGAGAAAGCACTGTCTGCTACAGTGCAGGGAAGGACGGTTTTCATCACTCCGCCCATCATAAACACCCATTTACAGCTGGATGATGAAGCAGGTGAGCTGTCCTTTCCAAAATCTGCTGTCAACTATTCCTTTCAGCAGATGGGCTATGAAGGTGACTTCTTAATCAAAACCTTCTGGAAGGGGAAGGTCTCATCTTAATGTAAATACCTCCTCCATGTCATTATTCACAGCCTTTCTAACAAGCATGGAGGACGGGATCAAGTTCCAAAAGACCTCTCCTTTATAGTCCATGAGATGGTACAAGGGGTCAAGTTCAGGTACTCTCAGTTTGTATCTACTAATTTACTTGCAAACTTGGACTCCTTAGTGTATTACATGTTCCCTAGGTATGTTCAGCACATTCTCAACTGTGAGTTGGGACCATAGCTGATGGGAACATGTAATATTCTTAAAATAGGACTGATGAGGCCCGGCATCTTCAAAATCCTGAAGAAGCCAACTGTCGGCTTCTCTGGGGTAGAAACAGCCCTTGTCCCAAAAATGTTTGAGCTCATTGCTCAGGGTGACATCCTAGCAGCACCAGCTAGTGATGAACCAACACCTCTACCTCTCACCCACCTCAAACATAGCCTAGCATCACCATCACCTACAAAAGAAAACACAAACGAACCCCTGCACTTGCTACTGGGCATGTGCAGGCCCCCATATCACAACCCATATAGGAGGAAGTGGAATCTCGAGCTCCCACTTCCCCTGAGGAGCAGACCACTCCTATCTTTCAACCAATCAGTGCTGAGGTTCCTCATGCTCAGCCTGATAAGCTCATAACCCCACAAACAGCCTTAAGCCATCACTCTGAGTCTCAACACTCTAGTGATCAACCTTCTGGGGAAAGTTACCATCCCCAACCTCTTGATCTAAACCGCCCCATTCCCAGCTTTCACTTCTATTCTGATGAAGATTTACGCTTCAGTGAGTACCATGAGTCTTTCTTCTCTTCCCACACTCAAGGAGAGATAAGTACTCCTGCTTCCCCTATCTCTAGCCCACATCAGCAAACCCCTACTAAGGTGGATCATCTTGAACTTATTCAGGAAATCCATATGGCAGAGGCTATCACTTTTGCAAGTGATAACATCACTAGGATCTCTACTATAGCAACCCAACCTCTTGACACTTCTTTGGAAATTGTCATTGGGTAGGGGAAACCCAGCAGCAAAGAAACCCATGCTGGTGGTGAGGAAGAAGGCTTAGGTCCAATTCTCTCATCCCCCAATGATTCTTCATCTGAAGATGAAGGGAGTCTGCAACACAAGGTTCACAAACTGTCACATCTTTGCACCTATTTTATTTCAAAGATAGCCCACCTAGAAGCTTAGGTGACTATCTTACTGAAGTGGGTCAATGACCAGCAACTTGAGATCACCGATCTCAAGGGCAAGTTAGCTGAGAGACCCATGAGGACAACTCATCCAGGTCCACAAGAACCTATGGATGTCATGGATCAATCTCCCAGCTCACCTATGCAAGAGGGTGATGCTACCAAAAAGGGGGAAGAAATTCTGACAATCACAGAACCTGGGAGTTCTTCCCAGAGTATGGACATAGCGGAATCACCATCCTCTCTTGCAGTTGTTCATACTCAGCAACCTCCTCTGGACAGTGATCTGAACTTGCTCATCCAACAATTGTTTGAGGAGGGAATAAGAGCAACGTCTGCCCCTTCTGAGAACCCAATCTGGGGGTGGGGGTATGATAGCAATAGGAGAGCTCTTATGATCTCTAGAGCTCAGGGTCAACTAGAAGTTCTCAATATTTCACACCTGAGTTTCTATGAGAGCATCAACTTGGTAGATCTGACACTTATCAACCCAAGCAATAACAGACAAGCAGCAAGATTGGCAGAAAGAATCCAAGACAGGGTGCTAAAGGAGTTTAAATTGAGATCAAAATTATATAGACAGAGGATAGCAGGTGAGATCTTTGGTCAACTGGATGTTGAGATAGACCCGGAGATTAGCTTCGAAGGGAAAACCTTGACTGAAGGCCTAGAGGTTGAACCTGTGAACCTTGAGACCGGATCTCCCTCTACACCCATTACCTTCAGTGAAACACCAGCTGGTGTTGGTGTTTCAAAACCTCTCTCTGGCCAGAGTTTGACAGCTAAACCAAGCAATAAAGGCCAAAGCTCTCTCCAGCCTGAGTCACCAAAGCCTGTGGATGACAAATGCAAAAGGAAAATGAATCCTGAGGAGATTGAGGAGGAGAAGAGAGAGAGAGGAAGATGAAGCTAAGGGGAGAGAGTTCAAGTGGTTCCCCGGGGTTTATGGAAGCTGCAATCAGGGCTGCCCCCAGGCTAAACACTCAGGAAGATGAGTTAAGGGCAGCCAGGCTAAACTACCTGGGAACCAGAAACTATAATGTTGATGAACTCATCTCTCTCCCCTTAGATGAATTGAATGAACTGCCTAACACAGAGTTGTCAAAAGAGAGAAGGGAAGCAGAGGACGCAGCACTGCTCCTCAAGCACAAAGAAGAAATAAGGATGAAAAGACTCTACAAGAACATTCCTGTCCTCTCCCCAGTTCAAGAAAGTCCTAAACCAGAGATTGTGGCCACTGAACAACCTCAGGTAGCAACTGAAGAAGAAAGACTAAAGATGATCAGCTACCTGAGTGCCACAGGTCTCTATCAGGCAGATGCACTTCTTCCCTTACCATCTGAGTACATATTATTTGAATACAATAAGCATATGGAAGAAAAAGCAAAAAGAGAAAAACAAGCTGAAAAGAAAAGATTAAGGGAAGAAGTTGCAAAGTCAAGGGCCATCATCCATAAAAGACAAAATAAGTTTGCTGATAGACAAAGGATGATGAGCTTCTTGAAGCTGTATGGGTTCTCTGGACGGAGGCTTGGTCCTATGTCTCTATCGACAATGGATGAGCACATTAGGGTGATCAAGCAGAAGATAAAAAGGGGAGAGCTGGTGGACTTGCATTCTCCACCAAGTCCAGCTCAACCTGAAGTTGAGGTGAAGGTTAAACCCACTGAGACAACACAACCTAAACCTGGAGCTGCATCTCCGCCAACTTCATCTTCTAATCCACATTAGGGTCCTTCTCTCTCTTCTTCTGAACCTGTGAGAGATGAGATCCCAACTGAGGGGGACTCAACTGAACAACCTGGTACTCAAGACCAATCCCCTCAGCTAAAACATTAGGGAGAAGAAAGAGGATGGCCAGAAGATCATCCTCAAAGAAAAAAAGAAGAAAGGCATCCACCTTCCAACTTTAGGATGAGTCAGAGCATCCTGAGGGAGTGCATGAAGAGGTCTCTCAACAAACTCCAATCATAGTAGAGCCTCTTGCTGTTAGAAGACAAATTATGTCATGGTCTTATGATGAAGATCAAGACAGATGGTATGTCATAAGAGATCAGGAAGGCATGCATGTCTATTCCTCAGAAGACATGCTCAATCTTCCTCTGTATGATCTCTTTGACATGAGAAGGTTCTATGTTAGTTTGAAGGATCCAGACCTGATGATGAAGAAAGTTATGCTAAGGATCCTGATATGGACTATCAAAATCTAAGAACTTTTTTGTTTTGGTAGCATCAGCCTAGGGGGAGTTTGTAAGATCATCTGAAGATTATGAGGCTGATGTAACCAACAAGCCAGAACAACCAAGTCTTCTATGCATGCACTAAGGAACAAAGATGAACTAGCTTTGGAAGTCTTACACTCTCAAATGTGTCTAAGTGTAAGATCTTCTGAAGCTAACAGTTCAGAAGGAGTTACTTCGGAAGTTTCACACTCAAACAGAAAAATATTCTAAGGTTGAAATCTATTGAAGCCAAAGACCAGCATCTTTCGAAGCCAAAGATGAAATCTTCCAAAGCTTCAAAGACAAAGTCTTCCAAATCTGTGAATATTGATTTCTTCAGAGGATAGAGAAAATATGCTTTCTCTGAATCAACTTTTGATAAAGCTGACATACTTTCCGCTGCTTGCTCTGGTGGTTCACCTACTTTACATAAGTTGGTGAAACTCCCATGCCTTATCAAAAAGTAGGAATGGTCTTTGTCTGTAACTTACCTTACTTGTTCTTGTAGACTTTTTGTATTAGGAAAAGTCAGTGAGCTATGGCATGTCATAGTCATTAGTCAAAACACAATCTGCCTTTTGACTTTAGGTTGATCTTGTTGTCTAGATTAGTTAAATCCAACTATCTTTACATGTAAGTGATGGTTGTAGTTGTAGTATAAAAGTGTCTTAGGTCCTTGTAATTTCTTTATGCTTCGTAACACTTGTAAAAGAACTTGAGATCAATATACAACATCCTTGAAAACCAATCATGTGTCCTTGTGTTGTTCTTAGTTCTGTCTCTTTTATTTACTTGTGTTCTTTGTATCATCTGTATCTAGTTACTAGTTCCCTATTTAAATTGTTAAGTGATCTAAGATCTCTCATCAGTGTGAAACTAAGTGTTAAGTACCCTTACCCGACCCTGCAGTTTGTCCTCTTGTTCTCACCCCTGTGTCAACATTTCGAATGATGTTTATGGTGGGGTGTGACTTGTGGATCCTGAGTTGTGGGATCATAGCAAGTTGATTGGAAAGATCTAAATTAGAGAAATTCAGATCTAGCAATGGAGAATCACCCACCACATCAGCACACTTATCAAGAGTGACATGATTCAATGAGTGTGTGACATCATTTATGTTGTCTTCTATGGAATGGTTATCAGCATCAAGAAATTCTTGATCACTGTCACCACCTCCATTTCCTCCTACATTTGAAGCTCCTTCACCTGAGTTTTGAACCTCTGAGCTGGAATTTGTAGGCATCTCAGGTGTCTCAGCTGAATTTGTCATGTTTGTGCTGATAGGATCTTCACTTGAAGGGTTAGTTACCACTAGAGCTGAAGTAGTATTATTGCTTGGTCTTCTCAACTCAAATCTTGGCTCAAGATCTCCTATTGATAAGTTACCTGTAGATCCTAAAACATTCTCACAAGATTTGTTAAAACAGTTGGTAACTAAATCAAGATCAAATAGCCAATCAGGACTAGAACCTTTCATACTAGGAGTGTGCTCATTGAAGGTCACATTGGCTGACTCCTCAACTACTCTAGTTCTGAGATTGTATACTCTATAAGTCTTAGCTTAGGAAGAGTATCCAATAAAGTGTCCATCATCTGATTTCTCATTAAATTTGGCTATTTGATCTTTGGTATTCAAGATGATGCAAGGACATCCAAATGACCTGAGGAAACCAATGAATGGTCTCCTTTTGTTCCATAGCTCATAAGGAGTCTTACCATGAGTCTTAACCACTAAAACTTTATAGCAGGCTATGTTGACTACCTTGCCCAGAAGGTGATGGGCAGTTTAGAGTCAGACAACATGGTTCTTGCAGCCTCAATAAGTGTCATGTTTCTCCTCTCAATAACACCATTTTGCTGAGGAGTCCTAGGAGCACTATATTGTCTTGTAATACCATTTACATCACAAAATGAATTAAGGATTTGGTTCTTAAATTCTGTTCCTTGATCATATCTTATGGTCTTGACCTTATGATTAGATTGATTCTCAATTTTTAGAATGAAGTTCTTCAAGATCTTAGGAGTCTCATTCTTAGTTCTAAGGAAAAAGACCCAAGTGAATCTTGTGAAGTCATCTGTGATCACCAAACAATATAAGGTCCTTCCTAAACTCATTACACTGGTAGGGCCAAAGAGATCCATATGTAATAAGTGTAGGGGAGAGTGATAAAGTTCCTTTCCATTGGCTTGTGAGATAATTTATGTTGCTTCCCTTTCAGGCATGCAACACAGTGGTCATCACTTGTAAACTCTTTCTTTGGCATTCTAGTTATCAAATCATTCTTAATTAATTTATTCATATTTTTAAAGTTTACATGCCACATTCTTTTATGCAAGAGGAAAGACTCATCACTATTTGCTTTAGATAGAAAGCAAGAAACTTCTCCTGAGGGAGATGTTTCCTGCAAGTCCATCTTGTACATGTTCCCTTTCCTGGGGGCTCTGAAAAGGATATGCTCTTGAGGAATGACCACCCCCAGGCTAGAGAACAATACACTCATGCTCAGTAAAGAGCATGTTGTCTCTCTGATCACAAAATTGGGATACACTTAGTAGATTGTACCCAAGCTCTTTAGGAAAATTTACCTTTTCAATGCTGAGCTTACCATTTATGACCATGCCCCTTCCTATAATGTAACCTCTAGCATCTTCTCCAAAAGCAACTGGCCGTCCATCAATTTTCTCAAAATTTTGAAGTAGAGAATCATTGCCAGTCATGTGCCTAGAACAGCCACTATCAATGATCCATACATTTCCCTTAGTCTTTAGCTGTTCCTACACAAGAAAGAAGTGGTTAGTTATATTTGGAAACCTAAGCCTCATTGGTCTTGGGCTTTTCAAAGTGATCTGAAGACAATGTAACAGTAACTGATCCTATGTTCAGGCTTTGAGGATCATTAGTTGTTGTTGATGAAGAACTTTCAGTCACTTAGTCTTTCTTCATCTTCAACACCATCTTTGAAAGATTGGACTAGACCTTTAACACCTTGAAAGTTTTAACAACTTCTGAAGTTTTGGAGACTAGACCTTTGGATGATCTTCCTTTCACTATAGCAGGCTTCAGTACTTCGAAAGCATTCCTTTCTTCCGAGACCAAATTTTCTTCCGAAGGCAAGTTTTCACTTGTCTTCTTTATCACCTTGGAGCTTCCGAAGAAAAAGATTTTCCTTCCGAAGCTAGCTTTTCCTTCTTCTGCTCAGAAGTTTTCTCTTTGATCATGTGAATAGTACTTTTAGGATTGTAGATGCAATCCTTAGCAAGATGAGAAGTACTACCACACATGATGCAATCCATTTGCTTCCTTCTGAGAGTCTTCTTTTGAGAGAAAGACTGAACTTGATCACTTTCCACCTCCATCTTCATCTTCATATATGATGCAGCAAGCTTCTTAGGGAGAGGCTTGCTCTTATAACTGGATGGTTCAGGTTGTGTAGCAGTGGTACACAATTGATTAGTCTTTTTCTCTTTGCTAGAATGATTTGGACCTGAACTAGAACTCCTGGTATTAGAGTTCATAGTTGAGTCTTCAGCCTTCGCCACTTCAAATCCTGCCGAGATAAACACTTGCTTCTGCTTAGAGTTGAAAGTGGCATTGATCTCTTGAGCCTTTTTTGACTATATCTTTGCTCTCCTAACCAAGTTCTTCCTTTTAGACTTGGTCATCCCATATTCTTTTCTCTCCTCAGGAGAATAGTGACCCTTCTTAGGATGATCTTCTTCACTCTTCTTAGAATCATCCATCACTATCTCCTCTTCATCCTCTTCATCAATAGGGTCTATGTGGGGAAGCTCATCTTCAAGGGTTCCACACCTTGGAGATCTTACAGATAATAGAATGTGTGGAGGAGCTATCTTAGTAGATCCCAGTCCCTGCTTATTCTGATAACAACCTTTTGCATGCAAGGATGAGGATATCATGTTCTTGAAGGTATCTTCTTCAAGAAAATCTTTTTCCGCCCTGGCTTTGCTGATCACAAGCTCAGCCTGGCATTCAGTTAACTTAGTGTTGAGATTTTTTATCTGAGTCCTGTAGTTAGTATGTTCATGCTTAAGAGTTGAAATGGTTTTCTCTAAATCTTCTATTTTAAGTTTGTAATCATTTTAAGCTCTTTTGAAATCAGCTTTTAAGATGTTTAAGGACTCAAGATCAGATTTCATCTCTAAGTTATAGGACCTATATTTGTTAACTTTAGCAATACATTCAAGTGTACAAAGATGTTCCAATACCTTGACTTCTTTATGATCCGCCATTAGTGCTTAGTTTGGAGATGTATCCTCAACCTGAAAGCTCCAGTCAAAGCCTCCTTCTTCAATAGCAACTGTAGCTTGCTGCTTGGGCTTCTCATTCTGGTGAGCTCCATCAGTGTAGTTTGGTCTGGTTTGTGCTTGGACACCATTTATCTTTGGTGCCTTGCACTCTCTAGAAAAGTGTCCTATTTGGTTACAGTTGTAACACTTCACTTTGCTTTTGTACAGCCCAAACTTTCCACTGGTTATATTGCTAGGAAACTTCCTCCCTATCCTCTTGTAAAACTTCTTAGCTCTGTGAGTGAGAAGAGCCATCTGCTAGACTATTTCCATGTACTCCAGATCATCTGGATGGATACAGTCCAGGTCTTCAAGGATAAAGAGAAAGTTGTCTGTGCTTTCATCAGTAGACATAAAGGCTTATGAACAGCTTCTCTTTTGGAATGGGCTTCTTTGGATATAGCTCTCTCTTCGTGGCTCTGGGAAGGTGATGAAAGGACCCTTTTATGAGTTGTCAGGGTAGCAGATGAGATGATGATGTGGTTCTCTGCAATCCCTTTCAACCACATGAAGGGCTGAACTCTACTGATTGTTGGAGTTACCAGATGAATTTTGCATGTTCATCTCCATCTGGTAGCCATTGAGGATACCATACAACTCAGTGAGAGTAAAAGTCTTAAGGTTCTCAGTCCTCTTAATGACCACATAATAATGTGTCCATTGTCTGGGAAGAGAGGACATGAACTTCCTCATAATGTCCCTGTTCTCAAGAGTTAGTCCAACATACATTAAAGTATCCACAATCTCAACATACCTGAAATACTGTTGAGTCATGGTTTCACCTGTCTTGAAGGTGAAGTTCTCAAACTGCTGCTTTAAGAGGTCTTTCTTATTCTCTTTTGTTTCATTTGACCCCTCATACATCAGCTTCAGTGCAACCCATAGTTGCTTGGTAGTCTTGCACTTCTTGAAGCCTCTGTAGATAGAGTTTGGAAGAGCAGTTTGGAGCAGTTTAGAGGGCGGTCATGGCCTTTGATTTATGTCAATCTTCTTCCAGTTTTCATTAGAATAATCAGCTACTTCCTTTGGTATCATACCACAACTAGCAGCAGCTGAAGGGGAGGATGGTACATGAGGTCCATAGACAATAGATCCCCACATCCTGGAGTCTTGAGACTTGATGAAGCCTTCCATTCTTTGGCATCAAGTGTCAAAGTCATCAGGAGTGATAAGTGAAGACTTTGTTATAGTACCAGTTTCCATATCAGCCTTTGTGATAGCTTCCATTTGAGAAGTTAAGTATTTTGACTAAAGGGATTTAAGATGGTGAGATCTTACAATCAAGAGCCTAAAATGCTCTGATACCAATTGTAGGACCGTGAAGGGTGGTCAATACAATCAGTTTTACAATGAGGAGAGTTTTAGAGCACTTACCAGATCAAATGGGGAACCGGGTTTGTGTGAGATGATACTAAGAACACAAGTAATCAATGAGACAGAACTAAGAGCAAGAACAGAGAAGTATGGTTTTCAAGGATGTTGTATATTGCTCACAAGTTCTATTACAAGTGTTACAAAGCATAAAAAGAAATACAAGGACCAGAGATACTTTATACTACATCCTACAGCCATCAATACTTTGAAAGCCAGCTGGAAACACTAATCTAGACAACAAGATCAATGTAGAGTCAAAAGGCAGATTGCCTTTTGACTAGTGACTATAACATTTCATAGCTCACATCCTTTTCTGTTATAAAAAGGTTAACAGGTACAAAGTAGGAAATTACAGACCAAAGACCATAATCTACAGTTTACAAAAGCATGGACTATTCACCAACTTGTATAAGTTGGTGAGTCTTCAGAGTTGCAGCGGAAAGTATGTCAGCTTTATGAAAAAGTAGATCAGAGAAAGCATGTCCTTTCTGTCTTTGGAAGAAATCAGTCTTCACAACATATTGGCTTCGGAAGACTTTGTCTCTGAAGCTTCGGAAGACTTCATCTTTGGCTTCTGAAGATTTGGACTTTGGCTTCGGAAGATTTTACACTTAGAGTATTTTCTGTGGAGAGTGTAAAACTTCCAAAGCAACTTCTACCTTGTACATCAGTGCATGCATCCAGGAAGCACCTTGGTTGTTTTGGTTTCTTTGGTTGCATCAGTCTTCTAATCTTCTAATATAACCTTACAATACTTGATATGCCCCTTGACATTCTAAAGTAAATTGCTGAGTACTTCAGCATTTTTGGATATAAGAATGAGAAGTCCAAACTGATGCTACAAAAGTACTATCCTTAGTCAAAACTGGTGCTGGTGAAGAGATCCTAGAAACTCCACTATCAGCTTATGATCCAAGAGTGGACTGCGCATATGATCAAAATAGAGATGCCTACTTTATAACTAGATAAGCAATTACAAGGGTAGCTTACTCAAGAAACCAACTTGTGTGCTTCAACAGGTTTGAGATAGCTGACCTAACTAGATTGAGACAAAGGAACCCCAGTAATGATTCTAAGGTAAGGGAAGTGGAAAAGGTGTTGATGAGAATTAACAAATGTCATCTCGAAAAGTCAAGGCAGGATTTAGAACAAAAAAGAAAAATGCAAGAGTCTGAAGCAGCAGAAGCCACCCCATTTGCTGAACTTTCTCCCAGCACTCAACCACAATCAACTCCTACTATTTCTCCACCTGCTCAAACTACTGAGCATGTTTCTCCTATAGTCCAACAAGGTCTTAAAATAGCTGAGTCTCCAACCCAAAGCCAGTTAGATGATCGGTAGATGAAGTAATCATCACCACTACTGCTAAAAGAGTACGACATGGCTTATATAATCCAGAGCAAGAAGAAAAACTCTCAGAATATGAGGAAGAGGAAGACTCAGAAGGTGATGATACAACATTATTAAATGGGGGTATGATTTGAAAGCTAAGAGATTCTTTATTGAAAGAAAGAATAAGTCTAAGTATTTCTTTCTGACAGAGCTGGAAGTTCTAAACCTCAGCCTTGAAGAATTATAGAGGATGTTTACTTTGATCTCAGAGTATGAACGCATGCCAGACAAGTAAATCCATGGCCGCCATCCAGAAGATAAAGTTTGAAAACAAGGTTGAAGTAGAACAAAGAAGAGACAAAGAAGAAAATGTTCAGCATGTGACTCCTTTAAGAATTCATGACCCAATCACACATTGGAGCTACAATTCCTCAACCAATACTTTTTTTCTGACCTATGCTGATGCCGAAAAAATTGAAGTCAAGGAGTATGACCTCGTTAGACTATCTCGACACAACATGAAGGACTTAGTCAATCTGCCTCTTGAAAACCCCTCAAGAGATAGAAGAGGATACATGTATGAACTTTTACTGATTAGGATGCTAGAGGGATGAAGATAGAGTTTTGGTAACATCATCATAGGGGGAATTTGTTGATCTATGAAGAGGATGAAGCTACCATAAACTGAAGAATTCAGCACTGGCTGTCAACTGTCGATTTCTGCCAAGTGTTGAATCAACTGTCGATCAGCATTTGCTGAATGACTGCCGAGCAGCATATGCTGAACCACTACCGATCACCACTTACCTGATGTGCTGCTGATCGATTGCTGCCGATCAACACTGAACTCCATGAGCTACTGATCAACCATTACACAAAACAATACTGTTAGTACTGACGGCTACTGTGTTCTACCTTTTGAAGACAATATAGAACTGAAGCTTCCTAACTCTGATGTGCCGATTATTTGTCTTGCAATACATTCTGAACTTAGGATACTTTATTCTTATTGTTTAGATTTTATAGTATGAAAGCCTCATACTTGTATAGTAGAGATAAGCTTTGTGAAGCCACTTGTGTATTTGCTAATTGTAACCCTTTATACTTAGTTTTGATTAAGCAAGTGAATAATTTGAAAGAACAATTTATGTAGTTATCTTTACTCAAAGTATTTGTGTTTTTTAGTAAGTGGTTAACTTATATTCTGCATCTGTTAACTACTGATCAAGTAAAAAGGTCTTGTTAATCAATAACCCCGATCCAACAATATGTGTGTGTGTGTTTGTTTTTTTAAAGATATACATGTGTGTAACGCATGTGATATATATATATACATATATATATATATACATACATATTTATATATATACATACATATATATATACATACATATATATATATACATACATATATATATATACATACATATATATATATACATATATATATATATATATATATATATATATATATGTATATATATATATGTATGTATATATATATATGTATGTATATATATAAATATGTATGTATATATATAAATATGTATGTATATATATATATGTATATATATATATATGTATATATATATATATGTATATATATATGTATATATATATATACATATGTATATATATACATATGTATACATGTATATATATATATACACATATTTATATACATATGATATACATATATGATATATACATATATGTATATACATATGTATATGTATATACATATATGTATATATATATGTATATATATATATATGATATATACATATACATATGTATATACATATGTATATGTATATACATATGTATATACATATATATGTATATACATATGTATATACATATACATATGTATATACATATATGTATATATACATATGTATATATACATATGTATATACATATAATACATATGTATATATACATATGTATATACATATATTATATACATATGATACATATGTATATACATATGTGTGTGTATATATATATATATATATATATATATATATATATATATATATGTATATATATTTATATATATACATATGTATATGTATATACATATGTATATACATATGTATATGTATATACATATGTATATACATATATATGTATATACATATGATACATATGTATATACATATGATACATATGTATATATACATATGTATATACATATACATATGTATATACATATACATATGTATATACATATATATTATATACATATACATATGTATATACATATGTATATACATATGATACATATGTGTGTGTATATATATATATACGTATGTATATATATTTATATATATATATATATATATATATATATATATATATATATATATATATATATATATATATATATATATATGTATGTGTGTGTGTGTGTGTGTGAGTGTGTGTGTGTATGTGTGTGTGTGATTTTGTGTGTTCTATATATATGTAGCATTTGATAACCATAATAAACATACATATTAAACATACATATCATTGAGTTACTGACATCCAGAGGATGTGGAAGCAAATGGAATGGATATCATCGATAATTAGATGATATGGAAGAAAAGAGAATATATAGAAGAAGAATAAACTTGTCTAGTTTTTGGTTAACCTGGAACCGTACAAGCCCGATTATTAAACCCATAATAAGAACCAAATCGATTAGCACATATAAGGTTCGATGTAAGTTCCCATTATTTTTTATTCGGTATCGGTAGTTTCAGTTCTGACGGTTCTCACCCGGCTATATAGCCCTAGAGAGAACTGTGTGGAGAACATCAATGAATTGATACCCAAATTTGATTATATTAAACCATATTAAGGCACGCAAATCGATTAACTACACTCACTATGGTTTAGTAACCAAACATCAGTCCAATTCAACTTAAAAAAGTGTATATGTACATTTGACCATTTTGGCAGATCCTTAACCAAACAAAATCAATTCGATTTTGAAAAAAGATAATCAAGGCCTAAATCATGATAATCCTCAATGACAGTTAGAACTTTCGGTTACATACTCAATTCGATATGAGCTAACTATAAACATCAACAAAATCTTATAAAAAATTCTGATACAACTATAAACCCTAGGTCAAAATCAACAATCATGCACCTCAAATCAATAAAATCCATCACCAAGAAACATTCGAAAACTATTAAGCTATTGGAATCAATAATTTATTCAATAAACATCAACGATTATGAACATTTACATCAAACTGAGAGATTAACACATTTGTCGGTCAAACAAACCAAAATTAAGCCATGAAAATTGATAAGATGTAGATGATGATGAAGATGCAAGATAATATCATGAAAAAATAAAGTGTAGATGATGAAGATCAAAAGAGCACCCTAACTTTTCTCTTTTTCTCTCTCTATAGAACTCAATGTCGCTTTTGTGAAATGATCAAAAGACGTCAATCACTTATACACCTTTCCTACAAAACTAAGGTTAGTTTCTCTTGTAATTGATTTCGCCCAAATAAGTAATTTCGGTTATATGACAGATTCGCTGCCCTTCAATACTTAGAAAAATTAACATTTGCAAATATCAAAATTTCAAAGATTTTAGAAAATAAACCCAATTTCAAGACTTAACATTCACGAAGAGTATGAAAAAAAATCTATTTGTATTTTTGAAAAGTTAATGGTAAAACAGGCATTTTTTTTCTCAAAATTTATGTTAGAACGCACCTAAAATCGTTTTGTAATTTTTGAAAATTTTCAAACAAATAAAAAGAAGTATGTTTTTGTTGAACAACAAGTGTAAGAGGACCATATCGGTTAAACAAATATATTGTATCACTTTTTCAAATGTTTATCTAGTTAAAACACACTTAATATTTCCAAATAATAACTCAGAAATTATCATAGCATTAAATTTAGTTTTTAATTTTATGCATTAGGATCAAGTCAACGCACAACATTTTATGTACATCTCCTATTTCATAACAAGACCTATAATAACTATCTATTATCAATTCTTGTCTAATTTTATATTTGTTTTCATGTGTGGTAGGTATATTAAAGTTTAAACCGTGTTCTTCGTTGTCAAAAGTATTATAAAATCATAGACGTTATCTATTTTCAAGACATACAAGGTATCACAAGATGTATCCCAATATTCATAGTGATGAAAGATTAGTGGCACAGAAAAATATTATAGAAATGGACTTAGAATCAATCATGATTCAAATCATAGGCTATAATAGGAATCAAGTGAGCAGTTGGGCTATTCGCTAACCCATACAGGTTGTATATTTAGTCTCTATGATAGAAAACAGAAACCGAAGAAAAGCAAGAAGAAAGAAGGTGATTAAGAACAGGGTCTTAGGTAAAGTTAAAAGCTCCATTTGTGACAGCAGCACTTAATATGGTAATCTTATGAACTCGAATCTAACACATAATGAATTGACTCTATTTGGTTTACCTGAATCATTATGAGCTATGATTGGAGTCTATTTTGTTTGCTTATTTTATTTTTAGAAACACACTAATGGTGGATTATATGTGTATGTAAGTATTGAAAAATGAGTGCTTTATGGCTACTTGAACTTTATATTAGGCCCTGATATATTAGTTTTTTATGACAAACAGAAAGCTTTAATATGGATATCATATGGTGGTTGAATATATGCCAACATGGGTTGTGGGTCGGACAGGGTAACAGGTCAGGATTTAGGATGTGTTCTGGTTGGAATGGATTCGGTAAGGTTAAGTTGATTTGAAAGGGGGTCACTTTGGTCATTCAAAGCGGGTCTAGACCAATAAATGTTCTGTTGGGATGGGTAAGTGTTTTTTAAAATGATTTGTATAAGAACCAAAAGTATAACAGATCTAGCAAGACTTGATTAAACTCCATGAAAGAATACCAAAAAATATGAGAAATCCATGCCGAATTTGTATAATATCATTTCCAAATGTAGCAAAATTATAAAAGAACCAATATCATGATGAACATCCACTAAAACCGATTTAGCTCCTCAAGTTTGAGTTAAACTAGTTTATAGCTGGTTGTTCAATAAAGTATCTAAACGTTTAATCCAGTCACTCTTTGTAGAAGTTTAGGTGGTGCTTGGATTTGTGCTTTAAATGTGATTTGGTCTTAATCCTTATTAAAAAAATTTTCTTTAGATGATCTAATTAGTTAAGTGTCAAAGCAACAATTGGTAAGCAACCTTAATTGTATGAATCCGAGTTTAGTGGTTATTCTTGAAGTCATGTGGAATTATGACAACAAATATTGTTGATGTTTAATTACAGCCTATATATCAATGTTAGACATGTGATGAAAAACTGAACTCAACAACAAATTTGTTGATGTTTAATTACATCCTACATATCAATGATAGACATCTGATGGTAAACTGAACTCAACAACAAATCTTGCTGATGTTCAATTACAGTCTACATATCAATGTCAGACGTCTGATGGTCAACTAAACTCAAGAAGAAATTAGAAGAATCACTATTCCTTTGAGTTGTCAATAATTATAATTAGGTAAAGTTTAATTAAAATACTCAAGTTTATTTAAATTTTAATAATTAAAGCTAGAGATGTTGTGACAACACTTAGAAGAATCATTATTCCCTTGAATCACTATTCCCTTGAATCATTATTCCCTTGAGTTGTCTGTAATTGTTGTCCATTAGAAAGGATTAGGTGACAACACTTGGTGAGCTTTCTTTATCCTCTACAAACCCAAGTTTAGTTATTTAAATTATGTATAGTTATAATAACAAAATGGAGGTTATTGGGTAAATATATGCTTATGATCTTATATTATGTACTTCTTATCTTAAAAGAAAACTAATAATTAGGATCATAACGCTTTTTATTGTCAAAAGAGTCATGTTCAAGTATTTAGACTTCAATTCCACAGGTAACCATTTAACAGGTAAATACATATCAAAAGCAACTATCATAAAGGGCTTTGGATATCAAATTATATTCTTGCATGGAATTATATGTTCAAGGTGTGGGTTTATATATTTAAGTTGATACTTGCAAGTTTCTCATATTTCCTCATGGTAGTCATCTAGGTGCTTAAATCGGAGTTAAGGGTTGAGTGTTTCAATACTATTTCATCATTACCCTTTGGATTCTAATAACCATAACTTAATTTTTTACCTGGAATGTTTGATGGAATTCTGGAATCTAACACAATGATTTACGCCACACAGTAGTGGAGTTTTTACCTGCTGTAAATCTCTTTTTGGTAAGCGTTTGAAGTATTGTAACTCCATGTATATACACAAGATATCTCAATAAATTGGGCATTTTCACATTATAAAGATGGAAGAATTAAAAAGACTGGGATAACCAACACACGGTGAGTTTCTAAGTTAGGTTTGTATTCCTCGACGCTTCTTATTTTAACAACTATTCCAATTATAGCCTTTTCAAGGTTCAACAACCCATTGCAACGGTTTGATGGTTGAGAACAAGGGATGGTTGAGAACGAGGTTAGATTTTCCACGCAACATGCGCAAGGTAAAACCTAGTATATATGATTTATAAAGCTACAATTCAGCTAAGTTATGTCCTAACTACTCTATGACTCTATGAGATATTATAAAGTTTGATTTAAATATATACAAAAGCAAAGTAAATCTTCATCAAGTCTTTACTTTTATCTTCATCCGAATAATCACATAGTTTTCTCGCTAACAACTTCTTCCTCACAAGCACAAACTGATCATCGTTGGTATCAAGTCATCGCAATATTGATCTTTATCGGCATTCATTGTATGTCAACATCAATCAACTTATGTCTAGTAATTTGTTCTTTGATACCCTCAGCAGTAAGTTACCTTAAGAAATAACTCATCTTTTAAAGTTAATCTTCAAGAATAACTCTTTAATAGTTGTAAACCCTTTAGTGCTAATTACGTAGCAAAATAATCATTTTAGTTAAGCTCTTTCTTATGACTAGTTCACATTAATAGGAACTTGCATAGACACAAAATCATTTCTTTAGTAGCATCAACCCATATGAGCTTCATCATCGGCATCGATATCTTCATGTTTTGTATCATTTAATTTCAATAATTCTAAGAGTTAATTACACAGATCGTATCTATCATTTGCTAAAAATAACGAGTTTGGGGCCTAACTTTGAGAAGTAACATGTTTAGGATCTATTGTTTCACTTTTATAATTCTTATGAGACCAAACACTAACATCTGTTAATTTTTAATAGAAAAAGACCCATGTGCTTTGCACATGAGGGTATTTTGGGTATTCTTAATATTAGTTTTATTTATTTATTTTAAACCTAGTTTTATATATCTTAATAGGTTATATGATTTAAACATCTGCCTGAGTAACAAAAAAATATGTTAGGATAACATCACAATATTCTTTTAATTTTTCATTAAATTATTATTTAGTAATTATTATTTAATAGGATAACACATTAGCAACTCATCTTTATCTTGTAACTACAACTTTTTTGTCCATGTTTAAAAAAGAATAATAGTTTAAATAAAAAGCACGTTTTGATTAAAAGTCAAATGACACATAGTATCAACATAGTCCTAAACAAAAGTGAAATGACACATAGTATCAGACATAAAGAAAACTTCATCAAATCAAAAGACATGCCAGATTCGGTTGTTGAATAGCCCAAAAGACATACCGAATCAGTTCTCAAATACCCTAACATGTTAAAAACAAGATAAGATCAAGGTAGAAAAACAATATCATTCAGTTTGTGTTGCTGCTTATACTTGGCCCCGTAAAAGATCTTTCGTTATGGCCAATTTTCTTACACTTTGAACACGTGACACTCTTCTATTTCTTTCTTAACTTTTCACTATCATAATTTCATATTCCTTCTCATTTGCATCATTTCTTAACATCTTTTTGGGTCTTCCTATTGGTTTGTGATGCTTCGGTTGAATTCACTTTGTAGGACAAGGCGAATTTGGTCACATGCTTCTACCTTGAATGGGTGCCATGAGTATACACTTTTCCAACTTTGCAATCAATAAAAAGGATCAACCCATTTTTTTGGATTTCCAACATCAATTCCATTTATAGCCATGTTCTATTTTGCAGTAACCGCATGTTTGCAAGGAATATCAGTCAATTCCCATTTCCTATATGTGCAAACTTTCTAAACAACATCCATAACATTTTGTTCTCCCTAATGTCTTGTCAACTGATATTTGGGTCCTTCATTCCGAATCACATTGTATGTTAATGCTTCTTTCTTAATAGCCTTAATTGTTTTGTTATTTTAGAGTTAAAGGATCATTAGATTTTGCAATAACTTTCATTACATTCACAACTCTTTTTATCAAAGACTCACTTACATACTCTAAGGAATTTATGATTGGCTTGTCCCTACCATTAACCAATCTAGCATTTAAGACTTCACACATGTTATTTAACAAAACATCAGACTTTGCTCTTCCTGTACAAAAAAGTACTTACTAATATGAATCTAAAATAAACATTAAGTACAAACCAAAAAAAATATATCATATTGAAATGCAAACCTGAAAATTTACTTCGGGGCCAATTGGTCGGTGATAGTTGTTGTAACCACTGAAAACACTCTATTAAGCGCTTCAGTTCATCCATTTGTTTTTTAAATTCTTGAACAGTGGTGGCAGATGAACATTTCCATAACATGCCTTTATACGATTTACCTCTACCTTACTTTTCATATTTTGATGGATGTTTCTAAGATAAAACCTATGTTTAGCAAATGGAATCAGCTTTGAAATTGTTGGAATTATGCCCTGACAAAAATAAATAACTTTATGTTGTAAGTATTATGCCCTTATAAAAATAAAAAGATTTATATTGTAAGTCACAAATTGAGGTTCATGAAACAAAAAAGCGACATTCTGAATGTTTTGTACCTTTTGCCTATCTGATACAAAAGTGAAATTGAAGTTTGTATACCATTGCAGATCATCACGATGATTCTCCAGAAACCAAGCCCATGAGTTAGAAGTCTCCGCATCAACTATGACATATCCCAAGGGATATATACCATTGTTTAGATTCAAGCTCATACTTGTATGTACTGTCCTGGGAATGGACCTTTCATGAAAGCCCCATCTAAGCCTAGTATTTCCCTTTTACATTCTTTGAAACCTTCCTTAAGTGGACTAGACATATATAGATTTTATTAAATACGCTTGTTTTAGCATAAGGGTTTGGTTCATTTTCAATAGCAAGCTTCATAGTTGTTAGAAGATTTGTACATTGTAACTTCATAGAATAATCTCTTAGCACATGATATTTTTGTTCATAATCACCCATTATATGCTTTGAAGCCTGACATTTTGCCCTAAATGTCTTCATTCTTGACACACTAATTCCATATTTTTTTTAACTATGTTGGTATTGACTTGATCGGGATAGTTAGATTAGATTCAATTTGCATCATTAGTTCTCGCACAAGCCAATCTGAGGTGAAAGCTCTAACACTTCTACTCTAAAGACATTTGTGTTCTGAGTGTATGTTTTCACTATCCATGTCTGCTCTTTCTCTAGCCTTGACAAATACAATACCCAAGGGCATTTATTTGCATTATTTTTTGTTTTCCTAACCCCGTCCTCTTTACTAGGACATTCGGATGATAGGCCCTCTTTTCGGTCAAATAATGGACCCCACTTTGTTTGACATATCTCTGGAATACTGCCCCTACAAACTACTCTCATGTTTTGCTTGTTTTTAATAGTGTCAATTTCCCTCCTAGCTTCTGCAGCATGGTTTTTTACAATTGCCTTTACTTCTTTTGAACACCCAAAGGTTTTACCAACATAAAAAACACACCTTTCTACACCACCATTTTGTTTTTCCTTTCTCAATTGTTATAGTTTTTAATTCCAAATGGAATGAATACCTTCATCAGATTACAAACTAGAAAATAATAATCATCTAATGCATCTTCCTCTTTTTTGACTCCAATTGAACACATTTTATTATTTCTGGACCAGTCATCTCAAATTTAAATCAATATTAAAATAAAAATCTTGCAAATCTACTAACACTTCATCAAGCTCATTCTCTTCATCCATAATGTAATCAAAATCTTCCTGATCTGACTCTTCATCGCTAACAAGATTGTCACTTGAATGCCACTCAATGAGAGAAGGCCTTGAGGATACAATATAATTAGTTATATTTGTTTCCCATGTTCAACGTACACACAAAATAGATTTCACTAAACAACGTATTTCTTCATGTTTTTCACGTCTTGGCCGCTCCCTATAGCTCTTAATTCAAAATCTAAATTAATTTCAGGAAATTGATGGTAAAACATAGTCTTCTTTCCATGAAACCTAATTTTTGAACAATGCAATCTATTTCATATAGAGAGAATTTTTTCAAAATCAAGCAAATCAACATACACTTTTTGCCTTCATCATATATCATACCAGTAAACTTTGTAAACACATCCCTACATTGTATCTTCATAGAGAAGAGGTTTGGGTTTTCCCCTAACAAACAAAAAATGAATGTTTCAATCCCTGTTAGTTAAAGGATTTTTAATCCCTGTCAGATAAGGATTCATAACTTACGGTATATGCGATCATGATCAAACTCTAAATAATCGCCTCTTAGGTGCCACATCTGGGGAAGAAAAAAAAGACGGCAATCTTCAAATTTTAGGGTTTTAGTGGAGAAGAATCAATGAAGGAAGAAATATTGAAGGGGATTGTGAGAGTTTATCGGAAAGATGATTGCATCTAAAAAAATTAGGTTGCTGATGTTAGTATACTAATAATATAATACCTAATAATAACTTAAACTAAATTTAGAAATTAAAACAAAGTCATGATGTTGATGCATGGTAGCAACTCATATTTATATTGTCGCTAGTGCTTTTATCCAAGTTTTATTTTCATTACTACAATGGTTTACAGTATTTAAAAAAAGCATATATATTATATATTATTAATAAATTTAATCGACATAAGATGGTGTGCTAATAATATATATATATATATATATATATATATATATATATATATATATATATATATATGGGCTGGTTCAAATAAAAAAAATCATTTGCCTAAAAAACCTAAGAAGCAATATGAGATTAACACATGACAATATTTAAAATTGAATAGAAAGTATAATAATGTCTTTAACAATCAACAACATATAAACAACAGTAAAATTAGGTTTTTATATTTTATTCAATCTGTTTTTAATCTCAATTGATATTATTCATCTTTTCTTTGAGTTTTTGATTTCATTCAATCAAAACTCAATTCAATTTCAATATAAAATCAATTTCTTCTTCCAAATCTGTGTACTCTGATCAAAAGTCAATTTAATTTTAATATAAAATCAATTTAGAACAAAGATAGTTTAATATTACACTCATTTTTTTAAATTTATTCGAAACCTAGATATATCATATTTTTCATACAGATTTTGTTTAATTTTATTCATATTTAGAATCTGAAACATCATTCTCTATATAATAGAGCATTTTCTTTCTCAAAAATCATTTTGATCAACACAAATTTTTACTTTGTAGTTTATACTATTTCTTCAAATAGGATCACGGATTTCAAAATTAACGGTAATATAATCATTTTTAATATGCGTTATATGTCAAAATACTACATAAACACAACATGTTTGTGCTGTTTTACCCAAAATATGCTAGTTTACCCTAAATCAGCTAAAAACATCTTGTTTTATGTTAAATAAGCACATCACATATTGTTTTATGTGAAAACATCAGATAATGTGTTGTTTTATGTGAAAGTAGCACGAAACATTCTTTTTCAGATGAAAGCAACTCATAACATCTTGTTTTATATGAAAACAACCTAAAACATATTGTTTTACATGAAAACAACACAGAACGTGAAAACAACATAGAACGTGTTATTTTACATACTATCAAAACATAAAAACATCAAAGAATATGTTGTGTTACATTGAAACCATATAGAGCGTGTTGTTTTATTATAAAACAACACAGGATGCTATGTTTTATCTTGTTATTTTACTATAAACAACACATAAATTTACGTTGTTTTATATAATCTTTTACACAAAACAAAACAAAACATGATATCTTATCGTAAAACAATATATAACCTAAAACAACATATAAGATGTTTTTTTTATCATAGAACAACACAGAATGCATCCTCTTATCGTAAAACAACACAATTTTAAAATAATTTTAAGTGACGTTTTAACATTAGACAACACAAAAGATTATTTTTTACCTTAAACCGGAACATAACATGTTTATTTTTTGGTTTACCCTAAACAACACATAACTTGTTATTTTAATGTTAAACAACACAAAAGTATTGTCTTACATAATGTGTTGTTTTTATCATTAAACAGTACATTTTCGTAACAATGATTTGTTTTATTAAAAAAAATATTGCAATACTATACTCAAATCAAAGAGGAAAAAACACTTGATTTTATGGTGCGATTAATTTTAAAAAATAATATCGTATAAAAGGTTACGAACGTTTAAACAAAATGGGGGAATTTGAAAAAAAAAAGTCAACAAAATTGGTTTTTTCCATACTATCCTTGAGACCACTTTTATAACTAAAATTGATCTCAATCATTTATTATATATATATATATATATATATATATATATATATATATATATAGGGAGGTTCCACTAAAAAATATATTTTGTCTAAGAAGACTGAGAACTGATCTTAGATTTCAATTTCTCAATCAATGGGTAAGATGATAATGTTGTAAATAAAAAAGTGGAAGGGTATTTTAAGTATGTAATCACTTTTGTTGACTTTTTTGAGTTTCGCCCAATTTTTTTAATGTTTATAACTTTTTCATACTAAATTATTTTTTAAAACAAATTGCACCATATTTTTTCCTCTTTAAATTGAGTATAGTATTAATATATTTTTTTACAAAAAAAAACAAATTATGTAAAATTGTGCTGCATTTTTATGTTTTTGTGTTGCATTTCATAAAAAAAATATAGAATTGCGTTTTTTTATGTCAAACAACACAGTTTTGTGTTGTTTTTCGTCAAACATTATAGTTTTGTGTTGTTTTGCGTCAAAACAACAATATATCATGTGTTGTTTCTCTGATTTATTATCTTATTTAATCAAAATAGCATAAAAATATGTTGTTTTGCGTCAAACAACACAGTTCTATGCTATATTACGTCTTTTGCACATCTTTTGCTTTATTTTATGAAATGCAGCACATATTTTAGGATATCCAAAGGTTGATGTGAGCGACGTGAGACCTTGAGGAGGCAACACGTCGCCATGGTTGGTGGGTTTATAGTTTTACAATTACTCATATTTGGGGTTGTTATAAAAAAGTGAAAAGATTTGCTTGAGATTAGATGTAAGAATACGTGCAACATTTTGTTAGCAAATGTTAGATTTTATTTTTTGCATAATTTCTCTTAAGCCTTAAATTTAAATTATGTCATATGTCAGGTTAGTATTAATTCTTAGATTTTTTAGGGAAAATTTATTTTTTATTTGAATCTCTCTCTCTCTCTCTCTCTCTCTCTCTCTCTCTCTATATATATATATATATATATATATATATATATATATATATATATATTAAGTTTAAAAGAAATGAATAAAACTAATATTGAAAATACCCAAAAGACCTTGCAAGACATATGAGTTCTTTTTATGTTAAAATTTAACATCTGTTAGTGTTAGATCTCATAAGCATTTTAAAATTGAAAAGACAAATCCTAAATATGTTACTTCTCAAATTTAAGCCCCAAACTCATTACTTTTGGCAAACGATAGGTACCGTCAACGTAATTACTCTAATTCTAAACTTGTAATATATACTTCGGGTAAAGAAGTACGACTAAAATAGTTTCATAGCTTTTTTATATTAACTGGGATTTAAACGGCGCTCTTTGCGGCGCTATGTTCTAAACGCGCACGACGTGAAATCGGCAATTCAATGACACTGAACAAACTATCAGTTACTGATATTGCACTGTAGATGGACGATGTTATGTTGAGTTACAGTGTATTAATAACAACATACAAATGACCATATACAGTAAGCTAAAAATGTCTAACATATTGCTTGTGTTAACATGATTGTAGACAAAAGTACAAAACTATTGAAACACAACTAAATTTCATTCTGTAAAAGTAGTATTTTTTATAACCGGAAAAGAAAAACATTTGATGACACAAAAAATTCCAAAGCAATTTTTTGGATAAAAAGATCTTGATCTCCTTTTTAATCTACTTCATGGGTTAAATGCTTATATGACTTGCAGTCTCCTTTTTAAAACTCCTTAACTTGACCATAAGATCTAATAGGCTTATCAATCTCCTTAATTTTATGGTCAAAAGACCTCTTACTCTTTGGAACTCCTTATTAATATCCTTTTATGATTGAAAGACCTATTACTTCATATAAAAACTAAAATTTATAGCTTACGGAACGTAATTAAAATTTATATTTTGCTTTTTCCATTCGGGTCAGAGACAATAATGCCTCATTTTTTAAAAATTTGATAGTTTACCAGTTGGCAGGTGCAACACTCGTTTTGCTTTAGTGGCGAGTTATGGTCTTCCTGCTAATGTAGTGGGTCCATAAATAAACAATCAAATGCAAGTTAACTCACCTGAAATGCAAACAACAGCAACACAATCCAGCCATCACATTAGCTAGCCATACAGTAGTGTGTTGGGTAACACAAAAACATCAATAGAACTAATAAATACCCTAAGAGTAAACATAGGCAGCACTAGTAAAGAACACATTATCATGGGTCAGACTAAAATACATCCATATAATGTCCATACAAAGACACAAGACATAATTTATTTGAGCATGTATTATCAATAACACACATACAAAACCTAAAATGCCATTTTCAAGCAAAAATAACAATGTGCATCACCAAAACCAAAAGTAATACTATGAAGCGCATTAGAACAAAACATGAACATTATGCAAGCACACCAGTGGTCTATGTGGAAATACAACTACAGTCTACATGGGCATAAGAGCTATGAACTCTAAAATTAACCTATGCATAGGATTACATTGTATCCACATAACATGATATGTAGATGAATGGACCTCAACAATAATAAAATAATTTTATTAATATGCTATCTATAACATATATTAGAAAATACATATATATAATCTATTATATAATTTTTTATTTCAACCATTGTAATATACGGATATCTACCCTACTAAACAATAATAAAGTCATGGTCAATGGGCTTGCGGATATCAAGACACCAGTTATTAGAATCATCTTAAGAACCGACTTGAAATCTTATATATATATACTAATTGTTAGTTTTGTTATACATCATGAGTTGTACCATATATTTTAATGGGTTGTACTCACCTTTTATTTTATTTTTAATCTTTAATTTTTTTATTTTAATCAAATACTATTACATTTTTATAATTTAGTTCTAACATCTTTTTACTTTCAACTTTGCTCCTCTGTACTTTTTATATTTTACAATTTTACGTTTTGGTCTAAATCTTGCGAGTTAACACGCAACAAAGTGCGCATGTGATTCAACGTTTTTACGCTTATCTTTTCCCCGTTTAACGGCCCGTCGCAATGCACTGATCCTAGATCGACTTATTGTTTTATATGTTCTATGTTTTTGTACGCGTGGTTCAATGTTTTTACGTGTCTAATTTTCGTTCGATTATATTTTTTGTTTTTTCTTTCTTTTTTAATATGAGATTTTCAGTGTTAGTGGTCACTTGCGGAGTTGCGGTGGTGTGCCTTGGTGTACTTGACCTATTTTTACGCTCTCCGCTGCAACGCAGGAAGCTTAATACTAAAAAAGAAACTTAACTAGCACCGATTAGTCTCTTATGTCTATTAGAATGACAAGATAAATCTGGGTTTAAATATATAATAGAATAACTTATAAGTAAATCCCATCAAGAAATCTAATAGAGGTAAAAGAAATATAAAGTTAGACAATTTTAGGTAGTTCACACTTAAACGTGAAAGAAAAGAAAATTTACATACTGCAAGTGTAAATTTATTAATATTTATGTAATTTTTAATACTTTGTTGACTTCTATTGGGTTCTTTAAGAAGAAATGTGAAGACTGTAAATTACTTCTTTTTTGGCATATAGTATAAAGGGAGAATTTCGTATGCCTCTCCGTAAACTAGAAATATTTTGTAGGAACATAAGTATTAACTAGAATTTAAACCCGCACGATGCGACGAGTCTGCAAACTTCTTTACGGGCGTTACATCGATGTTATTAACGTGATCGAAACATACAAAAAGGAGAATATTATGACTCGCCTATTGCGTCTCGAACAGAGATGAGGATATCATGTTTTTGAAGGTTTCCTCTTCAAGAACACATTTTTCTGCCCTGGCTTTGCTGATCACAAGCTCAGCCTGGCATTCAGTCAACTTGGTAATGAGATTCTTAATTTGTGTCCTGTAATTTGTTTGCTCATGTTTAAGAGTTGAAACTGTTTTCTTTAGATCTTCTATTTTAAGTTTATAGTCATTTTCAGCCCTTTTAAAATCAGCTTTTAAAATATTCAAAGACTCAATATCAGATCTCATTTCCAAGTTGTAGGACCTGTATCTATTTACTTTAGCAATACATTCAGGAGAGCAAAGATGTTCAAGTACCTTGGCTTCATCGTGGTCAGCCATGAGTGCTTGGTTTGGAGATGCATCTTCAGCTTGAAAGCTCCAGTCAAAGCCTCCTTCTTCAACAGCAACTGCGGCTTGCTGTCTTGGCTTCTCATTCTGGTTCCCTCCTTCAGTGTAGTTTGGCCTAGATGAAGCTTGGCCACCATTTGACTTAGGTGCCTTGCATTCTCTAGCAAAGTGTCCCATTTGGTTACAGTTGTAACACTTGACTTTGCTCTTGTCCAGTCCAAACTTGCCACTGGCAGCATTGCTAGGAAACCTTCTTCCAGTCCTCTTGTAGAACTTCTGGGCTCTGTGAGTAAGAAGAGCCATTTGCTGGACTATCTCCATGTACTCCAGATCATCTGGATGGATGCAGTCCAGGTCTTCAAGAGTGAAAAGAAAGTTGCCTGTACTTTCATCAGTGGAGACAAAAGCTTGAGAAGAACTTGTCTCTTGGAAGGGACTTCCTTGGATGTAGCTCTCTCTGGGTGTCTCAGGGAAGGTGATGAAAGGACCCTTTTATGAAGTCTCAGGGTAGTAGATGAGATGATGCTGTGGTTCTCTGCTATCCCATTCAACCACATGAAGGGCTGAACTCTGGTGAGTGTTGGAGCTACCAGATGAATTTTGTATATTCAACTCCATCTGGTATCCACTGAGTATCCCATACAACTAAGTGAGAGTAAGGGTCTTGAGGTTTTCAGTCCTCTTAATGACCACACAGTAGTGTGTTCATTGTCTTGGAAGAGAGTACATGAACAATATCCATGTTCTCAATAGTTACCCCAACATCAGCCAGAGTATCCATAATCTAAACATACCTAAAGTATTGTTGAGTCATGGTTTCATATGTCTTGAAGGTGAAATTTTCAAACTACTGCTTCAGGAGATCATTTTTGTTCTCCTTGGCTTCATTTGAACCCTCATACATCAGTTTCAGTGCATCCCATAGCTGTTTAGCAGTCTTGCACTTCTTGAAACCTCTGTAGATGGAGTTTGGAAGAGCAGTTTGGAGGGCTGTCAAGGCTTTTTTATCAATGTCAATTCTTTTCCAGTCTTCATCAGAAAAGTCAGCCCTCTCTTTTGGTATCATGCCACCACCAGCAGCAGCTGAAGAGGTACATGGTACATGAGATCCATCTACAACAGACTCCCACATTCTGGAATCTTGAGACTTGATAAAGCCTTCCATTCTTTAACACCAAGTGTCAAAATCCTCAGGAGTGATCAGTGGGAACTTTGGAAGAGTTAAGTGATGTGTGTTACTAAAAGGTTTTGAAGTTGGTGAGATCTTGCAAACAAGAGCCTGGAATGCTCTGATACCAAATGCAGGACCGTTAAAAAGGGACTTTGCACTTAGTTAACACACTTAGGAGGATCTTTAGGATCACTTAACAATTCAAGTGGGAAACTTAGAACTTTAACAGATGATAAACAATGCACAACACAAGTAAAGTAAGAGCAAGAACACAAGAAAATAATTTTCAAGGTAGTAGTATATTGCTTCTTCAGTTCTATTACAAGTGTTTGCACTGATATTTGAAATACAAACCTACAACCGTTAATATGCAAAAAGATAGTTGGATGTGACTAATCTAGACAACAAGATCAGCCTAAAGTCAAAATGCAGATTGCCTTTTGACTAGTGACTATGACAAGTCATAGCTCACTGACTTTCCTATTACAAAAAGCCAAACAGGAAACAAATACTGAAACTTGCAGACAAAGACCTTATCTACTTTATCATAAAGCATGGAGGTTTCACTAACTTATGATAGTTGGTGAACCACCAGAGCATGCAACGGACAGGAGGTTGCTTTATGATAAAGTTGACAGAAAAAGTGTCATTTCTCTCTCTTCTAAAGTAATCAGTCTTATCTTTATTCAGCTTCGGAAGACTTTGTCTTGAGAGCTTCGGAAGACTTCATTTTTAACCTTTGGAAGAGTTGAGTCGTTGGCTTCGGAAGACTTGACACTTAGTGTAAAGTTTCCTCAGTAGTTTCTTCTGAGCTTCGTAAGATTTTACACTTAGCATTTTTCTTGAGTGTGTTAAACTTCCGAAACTAGTTCTTCTTTGTTCCTTAGTGCATGTTGGAAGACCTGGTTGTTTTGGCATCTATTGATTGATCATTTGGTTGCATCAGCCTCTTAACCTCAGAGGTTCCTACATTTCTTGAATAACCAACTTTTATGAAGAAAATGAAAAGGATTTATTTTCGAGAAAAATCTTCATCTTGTTAATTATTGTTCTTTATGAAATCATCATCATCAATATTAGATTTGTGTGATTCTGTAGCATTAATCTGTTATTGGAACAACACACACAACATAGTCGATCCAGATCTAACTCTCATAAGATTGTTTGAGTGATTTTTATGAACCGAATATACTAGAATAGGCTATTGAGTCATAGTGACGGAATCACAATTATCTATATTCAATAGTATGAAGAACAGAACCTAACTACTTATAAATTCTTTTTGTATTGATAATATAGACAATTGTGTTTGATAGGGTTACATCATGAAAATCATAACCTTCTATTTATAGGCCTAACTTATGGCTTGTATTATGATTAAAATACCCTGACACATTCTGTTAAATTGGAAATAATTACATATTAAAAATATAAAATAATTATGTCTGCATTGGAGTGATGACATCCGCATTAACTGAGGAGCTCATCCACATTGGCTGATATGGAAGACCAACTCCTTCTCCTCATCACATAATCTTCATCCGCATCAAGTAGTACCTACATAGAGTACTTGTCTTCTATCCACATTGACCTCTTTTCGCATTGCCATCTGCTAGATCGGGTTAAGGACTTAACAAGAATTTTTTGTTTGATCAATAGACAACGAATACGAAATTTAAGTTAACTGTTTTTACTTATCAAACACACATACTTTAAGTAATAATATTGACACAAGATGTTCTTTCAAAGTATACACTTGATTAATCTTTTCTGAGTACAAGTGATACAATTAGAAGATAAACAAGTAGGCTTGCTAGATTAACTCTAAACTATATAAGTGAGAGGTATTTATACTATGAAAGCTATACACTATGAATAAACAACTTTATATCTATTCCTGGTTTACAAAAGATATGTAAACAATCAGCACATCAGAAGTTTGCAACTTTAGTACTATGTTGTCTCCAAAAGGTAGAACACAATAGCCGCTAGAGTACTTCGGTAAAAACAGTCTTGTCCAATATTATGGTTGATCAACAGTGCATCCATTTAAGTGCTGATAAGCAGTTTGTCAGCACTTTATTACTTTCAGTGCTGATCAATATTGGTTCAACACTTGACATGTGCTAATCGGTAGTGGATCAATACTTGGCAGAATTTGGTAGTTGACAGCTAGTGTTAAATCCTTGAGTTTTAGGTTGTTGAATCCTTGAGTTTTAGGTAGCTTCATCCTCTTCATAGATCAACACCTTCCATACTTGCTAAAATTTCCTAAATATAACAACAAACCAAGCATCACTTAAATTGGCATGCGTGATCCTTTAAATGTCCAACAACACCCCTAAGGATTATGCTACTTGTTAAGTTCAATGGCAGATGAAGGTTGTTGTGAAGATTCCATTTGGAATATAAAGGTTGGATCAAGAGTGGCCTTCATCATCTTTATAAAGTACTTGACTTCATCATTTTTATTTCTATCCAAAACATAAATCTTGAGTTGAAGCATCTGCCTAATTGATTGTTTGGATATCTTCCATGGTGAAGATGGTTCCCAAATGGCAACATATGGTAGACCAGTTTTGTGAATCAGAAGAGTTAACTTTGCATCAACATTAAATCTTATGATATTCTTAATCACACTATAGTTCTATCTTAAAGCTATAATTCTCTATGCTTTTGTATTCTATCATATATTATCTTCAAACAGTGGATACACTTGAGAAGAATAGCAATCTTCCTCTCCCAACTTGTTGCTTAGTTCTATGAAACGTCTTATAAATATGAATTGGATGTAAGACTTGTCAAGTATTCTCACCTCAAAACATAAAATAGTCTAATCTCTTGGCCTTCTTTGCCTTCCCATATCCTTTCAATCACTAATTTGTAAGTAGATTCATCATACTTCAAATTAGACATAGCAAAACCCTTGTGAGTTCTAGATATGTACTTTCTTTGCCTTCTACTTTTGGAAATTTGTTTTCTTTGGGCATGACCGAGTCTTCAATGGATAGTTTTCTTTTCATCTTTTTCTTTTCGAAGGGTTTTACATATGATTTACCTATGTTGATACATAAATATTTCACGGGTTTCATCACACTCTGGATCAAGATATGCACTCACATTATGTAGTTTTCTCCAACTAAGATAAGCCATTGCAATCGACACCAGAGATATATGTCAAGTTTATAATAATATTTGACTCAAAATGTCAATATACACCATACATGACTGTTTTTTCACGTAGAACATTATTATATTGGGGATTTTATAAGTTATTTATTTGTATATTCTTGTTATGTTCTTTTATTATCAAAATCACTAAATTGTATGAGTTATTTCAAACCCATGTTCATGTCGGGTTTCAAAATCCATGTTCTTTTGACTTTGTGATTTTCTTATCAAAGATGAGAGAATCTTTTTATTTAATCCTCCTTTTGATGATGGTAACTAATTTTGTTCATCATCACCTAGATTAATAATTTTTTTTAATTATTTCCTGGTTTAAATTGTATGATGGTTTGGAATTATACTTTGTTTGGAGTTGTGTTAGTACTTAGTCGTCCCGGTTTGGAACTTTTGGATCATTTGTTCATTATGGAACGACGTTATGGGATTGATTGTTCTTGAAACTTGTTCTATTGTGTTGGGCGACGTCATGATCCATTGACGAAGAACTCCTTTAATAATTTTCTTAGACCCCCAGTGTGTTATGACGATCATCTCCGTCGCATCTCGTGTTTCTACTACCAACGGGGATGTGACACATTAACATCACACGTAGAATAATTTGTCCCAATGAACCTGATACGATAGATAAATGCACATGACATTGGCACTATTCATCGGATTGGCTAATGTGATGAACAATTCTCATCCGTATTAGAATTTTGTGAATTACATTGTCAGCTTTACTCACATCACCATACTTAGATTATTAACTCAAGTTCAGGTTCCTGAATGAACAAAAGATAAAAGTATGTGTTTGGGTCACTCATGTGTGATATTTTTGTAAGAGTTTATCTTAAAGGCTGATGCTTACCAAAGATCTCTCAACATGCACTGAAGTACAAGGAAGTTACTTCGAAAGATTTGACCATGCACAATGAAAATAATTAAGTGTCAAATCTTCCAAAGCCAAAGATAGAAATCTTCCGAAGCCAAAAGTGAAGTCTTCCGAAGCTTAAAGACAAAGTCTTCCGAAGCTTGAAGACAAAGTCTTCCGAAGCTTGAAGACTAAACTCTTTCGAAGACAGAGAAGACATGTGTCTTTGACATACTTTTGACAAAAGCTGAAGACCTTTCCGCTGTCAGCTCTGAAGACTCACCAACTTATACAAGTTTGTGATTATCTCCATACTTTTGTCAACTGTACAAATGGAGTCTTTGTCTGTAATGCCCTACTTTAGTACTTTTATCATTTTGTTAATACAATAGGATGTGAGCTATGGCATGTCATAGTCACATGTCAAAAGAAAATCTACCTTTTGACTTTACATTGATCTTGTTGTCTAGATTAGTGTCCAGCTGACCTTCAACGTATGGTTGGCTATGGGATGTAGTATAACGTATCTCATGTAACCAGTCTTAGGACTAAGCCTTGTAACATTTTTAAAATACTTGAGAGCAATATACATTATCCTTGAAAACCAATATTTGTGTTCTTGAGTGTTCTTATCTTTTGTTCTTTGTTTCTTTGCTTGGTTCCCTATTTGATCTTGTAAATGTGTTATCTCCAACTATGAGACTGTTGTAAAACAACCATAAACAGTCCTACAATTGGTATCAGAGCATCTTAGGCTCTTGATTGCAAAGATCTCACCATCTTCACTCTTTAGTTTCACAAACACTTGCTCAAATGGCTGCTCTCACGAAAGCTGATATGAAAACCGACAACACGTCTAAGTCTCCACTGATCAATCCTGATGACTTTGACACTTGGTGCATGAGGATTGGAGGCTTTATCAAGTCTTAAGACAGCAAGATATGGAGATCTGTAGTCTCAGGGCCTCATATCCTAAATACTACCTTTGCAACTGCTGGAGGTGGGATGATACCTAAGGAGGTGGCTGACTATTCTGAAGAAGACCGGAAGAAAATTGATATTGATCAGAAAGCCATGACCTCTCTTCAAACTGCTATTCTCAACTCCATCTATAGAGGCTTCAAGAAGTGCAAGACTACGAAAGAATTCTGGGATGCACTGAAGATGGTGTATGAAGGATCGATGGAAGCAAAAGAGAACAAGAAAGACATCATAAAGCAACAGTTTAAAAACTTCACCTTTGACACAGGTGAAACTATGACTCAACAATACTTCAGGTATGTTTAGATTGTAGATGTTTTAGGAGATGTTGGAGTGAAATTTGAGAATAGGGATATAGTAAGGAAATTCATATTCTTTCTTCCTAGAGAATGGACACACTACTATATGGCCATCAAGAGAACTAAGAACCTCTCTACACTTAAGGAGAACTACACTCAAGGAAGCCCATTCCAAGAGCCCAGCTCTTCTCAGGCCTTTGTGTCTTTAGATGAAAGTTCTGGCAACTTTCTCTTTACCCTTGAAGTCCTAGACTACATCCATCTAGATGATCTGGAGTATATAGAGATAGTTCTGCAGATGGCTCTTCTCACTCACAGAGCCAAGAAGTTCTACAAGAGGATAGGGAGGAAGTTTTCAATTAATGTGTCTAGTGGAAAGTTTGGGCTGGAAAAGAGTAAAGTAAAGTGTTACAACTGTAACCAAATGGGCCGCTTTGCTTGGGAGTGTAAGGCACCAAGAACAAATGGTGGCCATACACAACCCAGGCCAAACTATACTGAGGCAGCTTTAAGACTTGAGAAGCCTAACCAACCAAAGCAGCAAGCTGTAGTTACTGTTAAAGAAGAAGGCTTTGACTGGAGCTTTCAGGTAGAATATGTCTCCCTAAACCAAGCCCTAATGACAGACCATGATGTATCTAAGGTATTGGAACATCTTTGCTCTCCTAAATGCATTGCTAGAGTTAACATGTATAGGTACTACAACTTGGAAGTAAGATCTGATCTTGAGTCCTTGAACATTTTAAAAGCTGATTTTAAAAGAGCAGATAATGACTATAAGCTTAAAATAGAACACATAGAGAAAACCATTTCTAGTCTAAAAGATGAGCATACAAACTACAGGACTCAGATCAAAGATCTTGTTACCAAGTTGTCTGAATGCCAGGCTGAACTTGTGATCAACAAAGCCAAGGCAAAAAACTATGTTGTTGAAGAGGAAACCTTCAAGAACATTATATCTTCATCCTTGCATGCAAAAAATTGTTATTAGAACAGGTAGGGACTTGGATCAAATGAAATAGCTCCTCCACACATATTACTATCAGTTAGAGAACCAAGCTGTGGAACTTGTAAAGATGAGCTGCCTCCTATTGATCCTATCCAAGAGGGAGATGAAGATAAAGAGGATATTGTGAAGGATGAACAAGAAGTGAGTGAAGAGGTTCATTTTAAGAAGGATCACTATATTCCTAGAGAGAAGAAGAAAGCAGGGTGGCCAAGTCTGTAAGAAAGAACTCAATCAAATCTGTAAAAAGACGATCCAACAAAGTGCAGGATATCAAGCGCACGTTCAACTCCAGGGAAAAACAAGCTTTCATCTCTGTTGGGTTTGAGGTGAGGAAGACTGAAGACTTAGCAAAGGACTTTAGTACCAGGAGTCCTAGTTCAAGTCCAAGCCATCTTAGTAATGAGAAGAAGGTTGAACCATTATGTACAACTACTGCACAGGCTGGACCATCCAACTCTAAAGGCAAGCTTCACCCTCAGAAGCATGCTGCATCATCCAAGAATATGAAGAAGGGGTTGGAGAAGGATCAAAACAAACCTTCACCTCGGGACAAGACTCTTAAATGGAAGCCTATGGAATGCATTATGTGTGGTGGTACAACTCACTATGCTAAGGATTGCATTTACAATCCTAAGTGTATCATCAACATGCACAAGAAGAAGACTTCTTAGAAGAAGAAGAAAATAGCTTCGGAAGGAAAACCATTTTCCTTTGGAAGCATCAAAGTTAACCAAAAGAAGATAGTTGGAAAACTATCTTCAGAAGCAAGTTTGGTCTCAAAAGAAAGGAATGCTTTCGAAGCACTAAAGTCTGCTGCAGTGGATGCCAAAGCTTTTGAAGGTTCAGTCTCCAATAATTCCAAATTCATAAGAACTTCTGAAGTTTTAAAAGTCACGTCTAATCTTTCAAATATGGTGTGAAAGATGAAAGAAGGCTATGTGACTGAAGTTTCTTCTTCAACAACAGCCAAGGATCCTCAAAGCTTGCATATAGGATTAATAACTGTTGAACTATCTTCAGTTTAATTTGATAAGCCTAAGACCAGAAAGGCTTGTGTTTCCAAATGTAACTAATCATCTCTTTTTATGTGCAGGAACAACTAAAGACCAAAAGAAATGTATAGATCATTGATAGTGGTTGTTCCAGACACATGACTAGCAATGGCTCTTTGATTCAAGACTTTAAGAAAATTGATGGAGGACCAGTTTCTTTTGGAGGTGAATCAGGTGATTACATTACTGGAAGGGGCAAGGTCACAAATGCTAAACTCAACATTAAGAAGGTAAACTTTGTCAAAGAGCTTGAGTACAATCTTTTGAGTGTATCTTAGTTTTGTGACTAGAGACATAACATGCTCTTTACTGAGCATCAGTGCATTGTTCTCAAGCCCGGGGTGATCATTCATCAAGAGCATATTTTGCTCAGAGCTCCCAGGAAAGGGAACATGTACAAGATAGATTTGCAAGAAACCTCCCTCTCTGGAGAAGTTTCTTGCTTTCTATCTAAAGCAAATAGTGATGAGTCTTTCCTTTAGCATAAAAGAATGTGCCATATAAATTTTAAGAACATGAATAAACTGATTAAGAATGATTTGGTAACTAAAATGCCAAAGAAAGAGTTTACAAGTGATGACCATTGTGTTGCATGCTTGAAAAGAAAGCAACACAAAGTGTCTCACACACCAAAGGAAATGAACTCCATCATTACTCCCCATAAGTGTAATGAGTTTAGGAACAACTTCATACTGTCTTGTGATTACAGATGATTTAACAAGATGTACTGGGATCTTTTTTCTTAGAAGTAAGGATGAGACCCCTAAAATCTTGAAATCCTTCATTCTAAAAGTTAAGAATCCAATGTGATCACATGGTAAATATCATAAGATGTGATCAAAAAACTAAATTCAAGAACCAAATCCTTGATTCATTTTGTGATGAAAATTTCATGAGAATATAGTGCTCCTAGAACTCCTCAACAAAATGGTGTTGCTAAAAGGAAAAATAGGATGCTTTTGAGGTTGTAAGAACCATGCTCTCTGAATCTGAACTGCCCATCACTTTCTGGGCAGAGGCAGTCAACAGCACCTGCTATGTGTAGAATAGATTTTTAGTACTCAAAACTCATGGTAAGACTCCTTATGAATTGTGGCACAAAAGGAGACCTTTCATTGGTTTTCTCAGGTCGTTTGGATGTCTTTGCACCATCTTGAATACCAAAGATCACATAGCCAAGTTTACTAAGAAAGCAGATGATAGACACTTCATTGGATACTCTTCTCAAGCTGAGGCTTATAGAGTATACAATCTCAAAACTAGAGTAGTTGAGAAGTCAGCCAATGTGACCTTTAATGAACACACTCTAAGTGTGAAAGCTTCTGGTCCTGATTGGCTATTTGATCTTGATTTAGTTACTAATTATTTTAACAAATCTTGTGAAGATGTTTCAGGAACAACAGGTAATATATCTACAGGAGATCCTAATCTAAGATTTGAGCTGAGAAGACCGAATGTTCAAATTTCTTTAGCACCAGTGGTAACAAACCCTATAAGTGGAAATCCTGTCAGTAAAACCATGATAAATTCTTTAACTGACACATATGAGGTGCCAACCAATTCTAGTAATGAGGCATGAAACTCAAATGAAGGATTTTCCAATACAGGAGAAGATAGAGATGGTGAAAGTGATCAAGTGTACCTTGATGCTGACAACCACTCCACTAAAGACAACATCAATGATGCTACACACTCTCTAGATCAAGTCACACTTGATGGGTGTACAAATGTGGTAGGTGATACTCAATCACAAGATCTAAATTTCTTAAATTTAGATCTATCAAATCAACTTACTATGATCCCTTATCTAAGAATCCACAAGTCACATCCTATCACAAACATCATTGGTAATGTTCAGAGTCGAGTGAGAACAAGAGGAAAAACCCATGATCAAAATGTTTGTCTGCACTCTTGCTTCTTATCCTAGATTGAGCCAAAGAAAGTAGATGAAGCTTTAAGAGATGGAAGCAAGATTGAAGCAATGTAGGAGGAACTGCTTCAATTCAAAAGACAGGGTGTTTGGAACCTGTGTCCTTTTCCACCTAGGTAGATACCAATAGGAACCAAGTGGGTATTCAGGAACAAGAAAGATGATAAAGGACTTGTCATCAAGAACAAGGCCAGAATAGTAGTCCAAGGGTACACTTAAGAGGAAGGTATTGACTACACAGATGTTTTGCTCCAGTAGCAAAACTAGAAGCTGTAAGAATATTCCTTGCTTTTGCTGTATCAAAGGATTTCAAAGTCTACCAACTTGATGTCAAGTTTGTATTTATATATGGGGTGATAGATAAAGAAGTGTATGTCTGTAAATCACCTGGCTTTGTAGATCCAGATCATCATGATTATGTCTACATGCTTGACAAAGCTATCTATGGGCTGCATTAAGCACCAAGGAAGTGGTATAAAACACTGTCACAATACCTAGTTCAATATGGTTATAGAAGAGGTATTATTGACAGCACACTCTTCATCAAAGGTACATGGAATGCCATGGTAGAACTTAATTTCTTTCTAGGAATTCAAGTGAAGCAAGTTGACAATGGCATCTTCATAAACCAGTCAAAGTATGTATAGGACATACTACCTAGATTTCATCTAACTGATTGTAAGGTTGCTAAGACTCCCATAGCTAGAAACCACTCCCTAGGACCTTATCTTGAGGTGGAGTGTGTTGATGGACACCTATACAAGGCTATGATTGGATCTATTATGTACCTAACAACCAGAAGGCTTGATATCATGTTTGCCACTTACATATGTGCAAGATATCAAGCCAACCCTAAGATGTCACACCTAGTTGCTGTCAAGAGGATTCTTAGATATCTCAAATGAGCTCCTAAACTGGGACTTTGGTATCCAAAGAATTTTGACTTCAATTAGTATGCATATACAAATAGTGACTATGGTGGCTGCAACATGACTGCAAAGTCTACATCTGGGGGACGTCAATTCCTTGGTGGAAGAATAGTTTCATGGCAATGCAAGAAACAATCTTATGTATCTGCATCAACTGCTGAAGCTAAATACATTGCTGCTGCAAGCTACTATGCTTAAGTGCTTTGGATTTAGAATCAGATGCTAGATTATGGAATCAACTTCAAGAAGACTCCTATCCACATAGACAACAACAGTGCTATCTCAATCACAAAGAATCTAGCACATCACCCAAAGACAATAGAACATCAACATCAGGTATCATTTGATCATAGATAATTTTGAAAAAAAGATTAATTAAACTGGTCAAAGTTTATTAAACTGGTCAAAGTTAACACAAATGAATAATATGCTGATCTGTTCACAAAAGCATTTGATAAAAAGAGATTTAAATATCTTCTATCAGCTATTAGGATGATTAACTTTGAGTAGATTTTTATTAAACTAATTTCAAAACTATTTTCAAAATATGTGTCTTTAATATTGTCTAATTTATCACTCACATATGCCCTGTTTATCTTGGAAGAAATTTCTTGAAAGTATATATTCATTAGATTTTTAAGAAGTATAACATATTTTCTTTCAGAAGACATTAATTTAACTTCGAAAGAAAATTATGTCTTCAAAACTAATAGCTATTTACCAAGGAATTTAACTTCAGATAAACTTCTAATATATCTTCCAAAGCTTAAGTCTACTTCTAAGTACTTTTATGTTTTGAAGGACAATTTTCTTCCGAAAGCAATTTAGCCTCAGAAGTTTTATTTACTCCTTAAATAAGACTTCTAAAGCTTAGTATATTCTGAAACCAAATCTGTCTCGAATGATGAAGAAGGTGAATTATCCTTCACCAAGGAGGAACTAAATGGATCATTCCAGCTGATAGGCTATCAAGGTGACTTCTTGGTCAAGACCTTCAAGAAAGGAAAGTCTCCTCTTAAGGGAAAATACCTACTCCATGTCGTCATCCACTCACTATCCAACAAGCATGGGGGACGGGACCAAATTCTTAATCTTTCCTATATAGTCCATGGAATGGTCCAGGGGATCAAGTTCAGGTATTTCCAATTTGTTTATACAAATTTACTTGCTAACTTAGATTCCCGTAAATATTATATGTTCCCTAGATATGTCCAGCACATTCTCCACTGTCAACTGGGCTCATAGTTAAGGGGAACAGGTAATGTTCTAAAGTTGGGGCAGATAAAACCTGACATCTTTACGATAATAAGGAAAACCACTGTTGGTTTTTCTAGGGTAAAAACAACCCTTGTCCCAAAAATGTTAGAGCAACCTGCTCAAGGTGATAACTTGGCAATCCCAGCCAATGTTAAACCCACACCTGTTTTATCTTCACCACCCATACAGCCACAAATCACTATCACCTACAAAAGAAAATCCAAACAAACCCCTACTCTGCCAATTCAGATTGGGTAGGCTCCTATATACTCACCCACACAGGAGCAAGTAGAACCAAGAGCTCCTACTTCTCCTAAGGAGCAGACCACTCCTATTCCTTCTATAATCAGTTCTAAGGTTCCTCATGCTTAGCCTAATAAGCTCATAACCCTAGCTTTAAGCCTTCATCCTAAGTTTCAAAACTCAGATGATCAGCCTTCAAGGGAAAGTTACCATCCCTAGCTATTAGATCTTAACCAACCAATCCCCAACCTAGAATTCTATGATGATAAAGATATGAGATTTAGTGAGTAACATGAGTCTCTCTTCTCCTACCCTACTCAAGGAGAGATGAGTGCTCCTACCACTCCCATGTCTAGCCTACATCATCCACCTACTACTAAGGTGGACCTCTCTAAACAAGTTCAAGAGATCAATATGGAAGAGGCTCTTACTTCTACAAGTGATTACATAATTAAGACCTCAACCACAGCAACTCAGCTCCTTGACACTTCTCATGAAGCTATCATTGAGCAGACAGTAAAAAAATCTCTGTTGGTGAGAGGGATGACTTTGGTTATGTCCACTCATCCCCCCATGATTCTTTTGATGAAGATAAGGGGAGTATGCAACAAAAGGTGCAACAATTGAAAAAACTTGCACTTATCTTGTCTCTAAAGTTAGTCACCTGGAATCTCAAGTGGATATCTTACAAAGGCAGGTTCTAAATTAGTAACTTGAGATCACAGATCTTATGGGTAAGCTAATTGAGAGGCCCGCTAGGCATGCTCAAAAATGTCCACAAGAACCTATGGATGTGTTGGACCTAACCTCTAGCTCACTTATGCAAGTAAGTGACACGACCAAAAGGGGGAGAAAGTCACCACCGTCATAGAACATGGGAGCATTGCCCAGAGAATGGACATTGAGGATTCACCACCATCACTTGTAATTATCCAGACTCAACAACCTCCTCAGGCCCACATCAATATGGGTGACATATTTCAAAGTTTATTTGAGGAGGGTGCTGTACCAAGGGCCATGTCTCCTCCATCCAACCCTGCTGACAATCCAATAGTAGGATACAGGTATGACACTGATAGAAGGGCCCTGGTGCTTTCTAGATTCCTAAGTCAATAAGAGATCTTCCACATCTACAACCTAGGTTTCTATGAAAGCTTCCCTCTTATTAACCGTAGCTTGTCAATCCAAGCCAAAACAAACAAGTTGATAGGTTAGAAGAGAGGATCCAAATGAGGGTGTCTGAGGAGTTTAAAAGAAGACCAAGCTTATATAGATAGAGGCTAGCAGGGAAAATAGGTGGTCAACTGGATACTAAGTTGGACCCTAAGATTAGCTTTGAAGGAGAATCCTCAGTTGAAGGCCAAACGGTGAAACCTGTGAACCTTAAGACTTATGATCCTTTAGCACCAACTACCCTCAGTGAGACACCAGTTGGTGAAGGTGTCTCACAACCTCTCCCTGGCTAGAGCTCAAGTACAAAACAAGTAGGCCAAAGCTCTCTCCTCCTTGAGTCACACAGGCCTGTGATTAACAAAGGAAAGAAAGTTCTAACTTAGACGAGATTGAGGAGGAGAATATGGAGAGGAAGAAGAAGGCAAGGGAAGACTAAGAGAAACTCCTAGTTTCATGGAGGCTGCAATCTGAGCTGCCCATGTGCTAAACACTCAGGAAGATGAGTTAAGGGCAGCCGGGTTGAACTACTTGGGAACTAGAACTACGATATAGATGATCTAATCTCTCTTCCCTTGGAGGAATTAAATGAACTGGTAGACATAGAGGTGTTAAGAGAGAGGAAGGAGGCTGAGGTTACTGCTTCACTCTTCAAGACCAAAGAATAAAGAAAAAGAAAAAAATTATATAAAGCCCCTGTCCTCTCCCTAGTTCAAGAAAGGCCTGAGGTAGAGTCCGTGGTTGTAGAGGAAGAAACTCAAGTAGGAAAGGAACAAGACAGACAAATGATGATCAACTACTTGACTGCCATAGGTCTCTACCAGGCAGAAGCTTTACTCCTTCTATCTTATGAGTACACAGGGTTTGAGTATCTTAAGTAGCTAGAACAAGAAGCTATCAAAGAAAAAAAAGCTGCTAAGAGAAAGATGAGGGAGGAACATACAAAATCAAGGGCCATCATCAAAGCAAACAAGAAGAAATCTAAAGATAGACAAAGGATGGTGAGCTTCTTGAAGCTGTATGAGTTCTTCGGAAGGAGGCTTGGTCCCATGTCTCTATCTACAATGGATGAGCACATCAGGGTGATCAAGCAGAAGATCAAGAGGGGTGAGCTTCAAGACTTGAATTTTCCACCAAGTCAAGCTGCACCTGAAGCTGAGGTCAAGCTTCATCTCTCAGCATGCACTTAAGTACAAGGAAGTTACTTCAAAAGATTCGACCATGCACAAGAAAAATAACTAAGTGTCAAATCTTAAGAAGCCAAAGATAGAAATCTTCCAAAAGCAAAAGTAAAGTCTTTAAAGCTTGAAGACAAAGTCTTCTAATACTTGAAGACTAAACTCTTTTGAAGAAAGAGAAGACATGTGTCTGTGACATACTATTGACAAAAGCTGAAGACTTTTCCGCTACCAACTCTGAAGACTCACTAACTTATACAATTTAGTGATTTTCTCCATACTTTTGTCAACTGTACTAATGGTGTCTTTGTTTGTAATTTCCTACTTTAGTACTTTTATCCTTTTTGTAATACAATAGGATGTGAGCTATGGCATGTCATAGTCACACGTCAAAAGGCAATATGCTTTTTGACTTTACATTGATCCTGTTCTCTAGATTAGTATCCAGCTGGCCTTCAAAGTATGGCCGGCTGTAGGATGTAGTATAAAGTATCTCATGTAACCAGTTTTAGGACTAAGCTTTGTAACAATTGTAAAACACTTAAGAGCAATATACATCATCTTTGAAAACCAATCTTTATGTTCTTGAGTGTTCTTATCTTTTGTTCTTTGTTTATTTGCTTGGTTCCCTATTTGCTCTAGTAAGTGTGTTATCTCTAACTGTGGGACTATTATAGAACAACAATAACCGGTCCTGCAATTCCTTATCACACTAGAGTTACCATAGAATAATTTTAACCATTTTAAGAAATTTTGGTCTAATGTAGATGCAAAATGGCATGCGATTAACATTGTTACCCGAATATAAATTGCGTAAGATAATTTTTCAGATGTTCAATGGTTAGATATGTTGAGTTGATGTCTAGTCTTTGAACACTCTAGCCTTCAGTTATTCATAACTATTTGTGAATTTTCCTTGTTGAATGTCACACATCCATATGTGATTTGCTTTTAACTTTGCCTTCTTTAACTTTTGCATCAATTGTCAATACTTAATGGTTTTGGTTTGTTCACCGGTGTGAACTAGACTTCCAATTTTGACAAGTCTAAGGCATCTTGTGTCTTATATGCAATAGATATCATGGTAATTTCTTTCTTTTCACATGTCAACAATTTTATTTTCATATTTTGGATATTTTTGAAAATACAACAAAATTCACAGATACATATTTTTGTATTTTGACTGATTTTTCATTATTATTGTACTTGTTTATTTTAATTATCACACCTATATTTTGTGTCCCATAAAACACTAATTATAATAAGTTAAATGTTTGATAATTTTTTTATTAAACACATAATGCCTGTAATATATGTTTGTATTTTAGCATGAAACTGAAAATATGTTTGTATTTTAGCATATATCTATACACCATAGAAAATTTCACCTTAAATGAGATTTTACTAGAATAAATCATCCATAAATGCAAGTAAAATTAGTTGAAACAAAAATGGTCATAGACAAAGTGATTGCAAGTATGTTTGTTTTGGGTGCCCTAAGGGATCAAGAATCATAGAAACTATAATCATGTTGTGAAACATTTAAATGTGATCTGAAAGATGGACCACCATGATTGGCAAACATTGGTGAGATTTTTAGGTTGGTTTGTGAACTGAAATTCACACACTCCTTTGGTTACAATAACAAAAAAACTATATTATGGGTAGTCATCTTACACACTGAATAATACTTTTTGAAGTAACAATCTCTAGTATGGTGGTTGTACATATTAGAGCTTGAACAATGTTTTTGAAATAACAATCAATAGTATCGTGATTATACATGTCATACTAATCATGATAATGATATTATGAATCCTAATTTGCTTTCATAGGCAACACTTTTGATGAAATGAAGATATGTTGTTTTGAAAATTTTTTAGTCTTTGATTATGAAGGTTTTCTTTTAGCTTCATAAGATTCCTTTTCTAATTTTCAAATAAATTTCTTAATTTCTGCTTTTGTTTGTTCCTTTTGGGTAATGGAATCAGGACCTTTCCCTACACATATCAAATCTAAGTGATTTTTAAATTAAAATTTTAATCATAAGATTTTTACTTAGAGCTTGATGAAACATTCTCGGTTTGTTTTATTTTAGGAGGAGAGTCTACTTTATTAACAAACTTGCTTTTTAGCAATGTTATGTTTCACCTTCTTTTCAAGTACTTCCCATACTCAGGGTTACCAGACCTTGAATGTTCTATGTCATACTTAATAGCTTCTTCATAAAGAAAACATGCAACATTAAATTCAACATAAGAAATGATAACGTTGGTTGGCCTTTTGGATGTTGGCTTATACACTAGTGTTGTTGAGTTTTCTTTAACCTTGACTTGATGACCATTTTTTATCTTCTCAGAATATATGTCAACATATTCGTAAAAAATGGATTATTTTTTGGATTAGTTTTCTGAGATAGATATGGAGATTGATTACTAATGATTTTGAGTTCTGCAATGATTGGTTTGGTCATGGACTCGGGCATAACAATGTAATTATGAATGTATGGTAGGGGATAAGCTTAATACCTAATTCTAGATGTATCATTAGGTTCTCCTTTGTGCATAAATGATTTCTTGAAGTTTAATTGATGAAAGTTGGAACTTTTCAAGTTTAATTTCTATAATTGAATGATCTGCTTTTAATTTTTAACAATTTAGCTAAGTTATCAATTTGAGCTTGAAGAGTATATTTTTACCTTGTAGCTTCTCAATATCAAGTAAGAATGACTTCATTTTCTATTCAAAGCTTTTGAGTTCTTGTTTGATCAATTTAGTTTTCACTCTCTCTTCTTTAATCATAGTTGCCAATTTACGATTATGTTCTCTTTATCCTTGCATGTCATCAATGTATTTTTGGCTACATAAATTTTGTTTTATTTTAATTGGCATTAGTGCTATAGGAACATTAATATAAGCCATCAAAGCATGATTTCGGTTATGTGACTTTACCTTCTAAGTATGTTGCAGGACTGGTGAAGGGGGTCAATGCAATAGTTTCATAATGTTTGAATAGACTTAGAACACTTAACAGATAACATAGGGAGCTGGCTTAAGGGGAAACAAAGAACACAAGTAAAGAACAAAACAAGAACACAATAAGATGGTTTTCAAGAATGTTGTATATTGCTCTCAAGTTCTTTTTACAAAGTGTTACAAAGCTTGGTTCTAATGACAAGTACTTGAGATACTTTATACTACATCCTACAGCCAGCAATACTTTGAAGGCTAGCTAGAAACACTAATCTAGACAACAAGATCAATGTAAAGTCAAAAGGCAGATTACCTTTTAACTAGTGACTATGACATGTCGTAGCTCACATCCTAATATATTACAAAAAGGATAAAAGTATATAAGTTGAAAGAGGGTGAGTCTTTAGAGATAGTAGCGGAAAGTAGTTCAACTTTTGTCTAATGTGAGTCAGAGAAAGCATGTCCTCTCTTTCTTTGGAAGAAATTAGTCTCTTAGCTTTGGAAGACTTTTTATTAAAGCTTTGGAAGACTTCATCTTTGGCTTTGAAAGATTTGGTCATTTGGCTTTGGAAGATTTGATACTTGGTGTATTTCATTGAGTTATATCAAATCTTCCAAAGTAACTTCCTTGTACTTCACATGTGTATTCTCAGAGTTCTTTGGTTGCATCAGCCTCTAAGTATAATCCTTACACATATAAACTCCAGTCACATACTCCAACTTGTACAAGAGAACTTGAACTCGTTAAGTAGCACCTTGAGGTTGATTGGAGATATGAGGTTGATGCTGATGTTGATTCTAATATGATGAATCTATATTGATTTTGCTAAAAGTTGTTTTGATTAGATGACTTGCAATAAGAGTTCTTTTTTATTTTTTTATTATTTTTTTTGCAAATATGCTATTGTTGTGTATGAGAGAATAGCTTCCTCCATGCCTATAGTACTGAAATATGAGGGAAAGCTCTAAGAGGAAGAATTCTAAATCCTATTACATCTATAAAATATAGAGGTAAAGTCCTTCCTAAGAGAGTGAAGAAACGAAGGCTGGAAGTAATAACTTATTCTCTTGAGAAGTGACCATTCACACCATAGTTTTAGCACTTGACTTCTTACTTATCATTACCAAGTTTGGTGTTTTCATATAAAATCAGCTTTCTTTCCTTTTCTAGAAGAAATTCTTGGATGTTATAGTAATCATCTCTATTTGTTATTATAAATCCATGTCTTCTACCTCATCTGGATCCATTTCTTTAAGATCTTCCAAGATTAGCTATGGTGAAGTTAATCTTCCTCCCAAATAGGCTTCAAATCAAGAAACAAATGCATTGTAAGATGCTTTCTATTCTTTATTTACATACTCTTATTGGTTATCATGGGATTAAGTGTAGATTTAACTTGATGAAGAAGGTGTTTTTAAATTCTTTATTGGTGGAGCTGATAAGAAAGCAAATACTTTGAGTGTTTATGGGGAGTCATATTCTTCACCTTAAGTGATACACGCATTCTTTATAGATTGTGATTCTATATGTAACTTATAAGCTTCAATCACCTGTGGACCACCCAAATTTCTTAATTTATTATCCAATTCCATGGCTTCAATCTTAGCAACCATAATGCCTAAGTGCAGGACCGGTTAAAGGGATGGTCAATACAATCAGTCTCATAATGAGAAATGTTTTAGAATACTTAACAGATCAAATAGGGAACCAGGTTTATACAGATGATACTAAGAGCACAAGTAACTGAGAGAGAACTAAGAACAAGAACAGACTAATATGGTTTTCAAGGATGCTGTATATTGCTCTCAAGTTCTATTACAAGTGTTACAAAGCATACAGAGAAATACAAGGACCTGAGATACTTTATACTACATCCGACAGCCGGTTATACTTGGAAAACCAGCTAGAATTTACCACTAGACAAATACTACATTGCTAGAAGTAAAGTATCTAAGATAAAATTATCGTAGATTAGGTAGTCATGATAGGTCCATGACCTACCTTTTGTCACCAACTAAGTATGGTAACTATACTAACTGATAAAGGTGAACAGTGGATTAAAGTATGGACAACTACATGGGCGTGGGAAAGCACCATGCAGTATATCAGAGTTGGCAGCAGATGTCAGACAACCCATACTTATGTCCATTGGTTCATAGTTGATTCTTCCGAAGGCAAATGGCTTCGGAAGAATAAATTCCTCCGAGGCCTATTTATACTTCGGAAGAATATCCAACAAACTCCCCCTAGGCTGATGCTACCAAAACTTCACTTCTCAGTTGGGTTCTCTTCTCTCACAGGTTCAGAAGGAGAGTGAAGAGGACCCTGCTATAGATCAAAAGATGAAGTTAGCTGAGATTCAGCTCTAGGTCCACGTTGTGTTGTCTCAGGGGGTTTAACCTTGACAACCTCAGGTTGAGGTGGACTTGGTAGAGAATGCAAGTCAATAATCTCTCCCTTGTTAATCTTCTACTTGATCACTCTGATGTGCTCATCCAAAGACATTAGACCAAGCCTCCTTCTGGAGAATCCATACAGCTACAAGAAGCTCATCATCCTTTGTTTGTCAGCAGACTTCTTTTGGCTCTTTTGGATGATGGCTTTTGACTTTGCAGCTTCTAAGGGGAGAGAGAGTAGTTCATCTACATTGTAGTTTCTGGTCCCAAATTAGTTTATCCTGGCTGCCCTTAACTCATCATCCTAAGTATTTGGCCTGGGGCAGCCCTGATGGCAGCTTCCATGAAGCCTGGAGACCCTCTTGAACTTTCTCCTCTTAGCTTCCTCTTCCTCTCTCTTTCCTCCTCCTTAATCTCCTCAAAAGTTAGTTTCCTTTTCTCTTTTTCACTCACAGGCCTTAGTGATTCAGGGTGGAGAGAGCTTTGACCTTTGTTGCTTGATTCAGTAGTCAAGCTCCGACCAGAGAGAGGTTGTGAAGCACCTTTACTAGCTGGTGCCTTACTGAGGGTAATGGGTGCTGAAGAAGTTCCTGTCTCAAGGTTCATAGGTTCAACTTCTGGGCCTTCTGTCAAGGCTTCCCCTTTAAAGCTACTCTTAGGGTCCACCTCAACATCTAGTTGACCAAAAGTCTTACCTGCTAGCCTCTGTCTGTATAGTCTTGACCTCAGCTTGGATTCTTCAGACAACCTTTCTTGAATCCTATCTGCTAATCTTGCAGCTTGTCTATTTTGACTTGGGTTGGCAAGTGGAAGATCAATCAGATGAATGCTCTAATAGAAGCTCAGGTTGAAAAAGTTGAAAATTTCAAGTTGACCCTAAGATCTAGAGATGACAAAAGCTCTTCTATGAGTGTCATACCTCTATCCCATGATTGGATTCTCAGAGTGATGAGATGGGGTAGGCATAGCTCTGGGAATACCTTCCTCAAACAAACTTTGTATGAGTGAGTCCATATTCATGTAGACTTGGGCAAGTAAGTCCATATCCATGTAGACTTTGAGGAGGTTACTGAGTATGGACCATTGCAAGTGAGGGTGGTGAATCCTTAAGGTACATACTCTGTGAAGAACTCCCAGGTTCAACGATTGTTTGGACTTTCTCCCTATTTTTGGTAGCATCACCTTCTTGCGTAGGTGAGCATGGGGTTGGGTTTGTCATATCCAGAGGTTCTTGTGGACCTGGTTGAGTTCTCCTAAGTGGTCTCTCAGCTAACTTGCCCTTGAGATTGGTGATCTCAAGTTGCTGGTCATTGACCCTCCTTTGTAAGACAGTCACCTGAGATTCCAAGTGACTTATCTTTAAGACTAAATAGGTGCATGTTTTTGTCAGTTTTTGCATCTTTAGTTTCAGACTCCCCTCATCTTCATCAAAAGAATCATAGGGGGATGAGAGAATAGGACCAAGGTCTTCTTCCTCATCACCAGCACTTTGTTCTTGGCTGCTAGATTTCCCCTGTATCATGACAACTTCTAAAGAAGTGTCTAGAGGCTGGGTTGCCATGGTTGAGATCTGAATGTTGTAATCACTTGCTGAAGTGAGAGCCTCTTCCATATGGACTTCCTGAACATGTTTAGGGAGATCCACCTCAGTAGTAGGTGGATGATGTGGGCTAGACATGGGAGAAACAGTAGTACTCATCTCTCCTTGAGCAGTGGTGGAGAAGAAAGACTCATGATACTCACTGAAGCCCATGTCTTCATCATCATAGAATTCAAGTTTTGGGATTGGTCGGTTTAGATCAAGAGGCTGGGGATGGTAACTTTCCCCTAAAGTTTGTTCACTAGAGTTTTGAGACTCTGAGTGAAGGCTTAAGGCTATGGGGGTTGTGAGCTCATCAGGCTGAGCATGAGGAACCTCAGCACTGATCTTTGGTGACATGGGAGTGGTTTGCTACTCAGGAGAAGTTGGAGCTCTAGTGTCCATTTCCTCCTGTATGGGTGATGATATAAGGGTCTGCACAAACTGAGTAGCATGTGCAGAGGTTTGTTTGGATTTTCTTTGGTAGGTGTGTAACACCCGGAAAATTCAGCAAAAAAAAAGAAAAGAGAGAGAGAAAAGAAAAGAAAAGGGAGAAAAAAGAGTTTTACTTAAAATTAAGGGGTTAAAAGTGTGCTAGGGGCAAACTTGCCCATCATGGGATTCAAAAGAAGTATGGCAGCCCATACTTCCTATTTTCACACTCACTTTCGGCTGAAAAAGGAAAGGAAGAAGTTCTCAATCGGTTCTAGAGAGAGAAAGACGAAGATCTTCAAGAAGGTAAGGTTTCTTAGTGTTTACTTCTTTGTTTTCAGTGGGTTTGAACTTCTGGACTGATCTATATGTGTTTTCTTTATGTTTGGAAGCTTGTTTTTATGTGATTTAGTGCTAGAATTCCAGGTAGCATTTGGGTTTGAAGAGTCTTCACTCAAAAGCTGTTAGAAGTGAGTTCTAGATCCCCCTCTTTTACATGTTTCTACTTGTTTGGGGCTGGTATGCATATTAAACTATTATTTTCTACTCAAAACTATGTATTTTCCATGTAGATATGACTGAATTATGATATATGTATGTTATGTGACTGCTGTGATGATTGGGTTAATGTATAGTATGTTTTAAGTGTGTAACATATTTTCCAATGTTGGTCGCCAAAGACGCCATTCGAGATCCGTAGTTTCTTGGGTTTGGCGGGCTACTACAGAAGATGCATCTAAGACTTCTCCAAGATAGCTTCACCATTGACCAAGTTGACCGGTAAAGATGTGATGTTCGTATGGGGTCGAGAGCAGGAGAATGCTTTCGAAGAGTTAAAGACAAGATTGACTCAAACTCCTATCTTGACGTTACCCCGAAGGGAATGAAGACTTGTTGGTCGATTCGGATGCTTCTTATTCGGGATTGGGTTGCGTGCTGATGCAACGGGGAAAAGTTATAGCCTATTTGTCCTGACAGTTGAAGATCCATGAGGCTAACTACCCTACTCATGACTTGGAGTTGGCGGCTGTGGTCTTTGCATTGAAGATTTGGAGGCACTACTTGTACGGGACGAAGTGCACCATCTTCACTGATCATAAAAGTTTGAAGTACTTCTTTGAGCAGCAGGATCTCAATATGAGGCAAAAGAGATGGTTAGAGTTGATCAAAGACTATGATTGCGAGATCCATTACAATCGGGGCAAGGCCAACGTGGTGGCGGATGCCCTTAGCCAAAAAGAGAGAACCAAGCCGATTTGGGTGAAAGCTTATCAGTTGGTTATGACCTCCGATGTGAGGAAGTAGGTTAAGGAATTTCAGGATGAAGCACTGAAAGAGGATCAGATTAACTCTGAAAGGATGAAAGGTCTAGTCGCCGAGTTGGGGAAGAACACTATTGGTGTCCGGACCCGATCGGGGCGGATGTGGATTCCTTGTTATGGGGATCTGCATGGGAAGATCATGGATGAGGCTCACAAGACTCGATACTCAATTCATCTCGGTGCTAAAAAGATGTATCATGATATGATGAAAGATTATTGGTGGCCTGGAATGAAGCGCGATGTGGTGGAGTATGTGAGTAAGTGCCTCACTTGTTTACAAGTGAAGGCAGAGCACCAGAAGCCATACGGGAAGGTCTAACCCTTGGATATACCGAAGTGGAAATGGGAGCACATCACCATGGACTTCATTACAAAGTTGCCGCATACGACAAGGGGATACGATGCCATATGGGTGATAGTTGATCGACTGACGAAGAGTGCTCACTTTCTACTGAGTCAAGACGTATTCATCTGAGAGGTTGGCGGATCTGTTCATCAAAGAGATTGTGACTCGTCAAGGTGTACTGGTGTCTATCGTGTCTGACCGTGGCACTCGGTATACATCTATGTTTTGGAAGAGATTTCATGATGCGATGGGGACGAGGTTACATATCAGTATGGCTTACCATCCTCAGACAGATGATCAGTCGGAGAGGATGATTCAGACACTGGAGGATATGCTACGAGCATGCGTCATTGATTTCAGAGGAAGTTGGGACGAACACTTACCATTAGCCGAATTCTCATATAACAACAATTATCATGCCAGCATTGGTATGCCTCCATATGAGATGCTATATGGTAGGAAGTGTAGAACGCCTGTATGATGGGGTGACATCAAGCAGAAAGACTTAGGGAGCATTGAGGTGATCGAGGCTACGACCAAAATGTTGGAAAAGATCAAGGCCTTTATGAAGGCGGCAAAGGATAGACAAAAGTCTTATGCCGACAAGAGACGTAGACCAATTGAATTCAAAGTGGGTGATAGAGTCATATTGAAGGTCTCGCCTTCGAAAGGAATCATCCGGTTCAGGAAGCGGGGAAAGTTAAGTCCAAGGTACATAAGGCCTTTCCGAATCATTGCTCGAGTAGGAGAGGTGGCTTATCGATTAGAGCTACCCGATGAGTTAAGAGGAATTCATCCAACATTCCATGTATCTCATTTGAGGAAGTGCTTAGCCAAAGAGGATATGATCGTGCCACTCGAGGACATCGAGGTGGATGAATGGCTCAATTATGTGGAGCAGCCAGTGGCCATCATTGACAGAAAAGAGAAGAGGCTAAGGAATAAAGTGGTTCCACTTATGCGAGTACAGTGGAGACATAGGAAGGGGTCCAAGGCTACGTGGGAGACTGAGGAAGAAATAAGGCAGCATTACCCACAACTGTTTGAGGAGTGACAGGTTTTGGGGACGAAACCTATATAAGGGGGGTGGACCTGTAACACTCAGAAAATTCAGCAAAAAAAAAAAGAAAAAAAAAGAAGAGAGAGAGAGAGAGAAAAGAAATGAAAAGGGAGAAAAAAGAGTTTTACTTAAAAGTAAGGGGTTAAAAGTGTGCAAGGGGAAAACTTGCCCATTATGGGATTCAAAAGAAGTATGGCAGCCCGTACTTCCCATTTTCACACTCACTTTCTGCTAAAAAAGGAAAGGAAGAAGTTCTCAACCTGTTCTAGAGAGAGAAAGAGGAAGATCTTCAAGAAGTATGGGGCAAATGTGGACTTTGTTCATCAGCTGTGGACTTTGTTCATCCGCAATGCACACTCACTAAATTCTATGAACTGTCCGCTGTGGACTTGTTCATCCGCTGTGGATACTTAGAATATTTTGGCCATACGTTGTGGACTTTGAATGTCCGCTGTGGACTTTGGCTATCTGCTATGGACTTTGGCTGTCTGTTGTGGACACTTAGAAAATTTTAAGCTATCCGCTGTAAGTTTGTTCATGCGCTGTAGACACTTAGAAATCTTCTGAAATTTTGAGGATAGAATTTAAATGTTAAGTACTTATGTATAATGAAAGATTATACTTGTGTAATATTTCTAATGTTTGATTCCTTTCTTATAGGCTGTTGTTATGAATAATAATTATTATTTCAAAGTGATTATAAGGTAATGAATATCTTAAAAGTATTATTCATAAATAAGTGGTCATAAAGAAATGAAAGAAAGACAGTCTAACCTAATGAATGTTACCCCCGGGCCCTTATGATGAATGAAAAGCCTTGCAATCACAATGAATGGAGGTGCATGACCTTGTTATAGTTAGCTCAACTGTGTGCGGCTATTTCAGCCCATGAGGATGCACATATGGGGTCTAATCCTTGTGATTAACCAATGTATAATGAATGGGACCTGTATTCATGAGCAGGCTTCATGCTTAGCAGTGTGGGTCAACTATCTATAGGTTAGCTACCATGATAAACGTTTGCCGATAGGGGTTCGGCATCTGTTGCCAACCAACAATGTAGGCTCTTACTTTGTGTAATCCTAGTTAATAAAAGAGAAAGATAATGAAGGAAATAAAGATAATGAAGCTCTAATTAATGATTATGTATAATGTTGAATGATCACCAAGTGAAGTTTACAAAAAGTATATTTTCTATATTACCTAACTAGAACTCACTCAGGAACGCTGACATTTTATATGCATATCAATTGCCAGGTAATGGTGTTGCTGGGGATGGCACGAATGAAAAATTATTTTTGTTTGGAAATGCAACTAGATGTTCTTTTTGTAACTAGTAATAACGATGTATTTCTTGGCAAAAGTAATGGTTAATGCATGCTATGGTTTTTGCTAAATTATTCCGCTGCAACGTTTTCTTATTTAAATGAATCTAAATGTGTTTGAATATGAATAATGCTATGAATGACCAACTGTGGGGCTTCCAGGATCAGGGCCTTGCAAGGTGATGGTTATTTTCGGCTATATTGGTGGTTGAGAAGTAGAAGGTGTGGGTTCAACACTAGCTGGTGCTGCTAGGTTGTCACCTTGAGCAATGTGCTCTAACATTTTTGGAACAAGGGTTGTTTCTACCCCTAAGAAGCCAGTAGTTGGCTTCCTCATAGTCCAGAAGATGCCGGGCTTTATCTATCCCATTTTGGAAAACCAAAGCCTTGGTCTTGGGCTTATTAAAGTGATTTGAAGACAATGTAATAGTAACTAATCCTATGTTCAAGCTTTGAGGATCATTAGCTGTTGTTGATGAAGAACTTTTAGTTACTTGGTCTTTCTTCATCTTCCACACCATCTTTGAAAGATTGTACTTGACCTTCAACACCTCGAAAGTTTTGACAAACTTCGGAAGTTTTGAAGACTGGACCTTCGGAAGATCTTGCTTTCACTGCAGTAGGCTTCAGTACTTCGGAAGCATTTCTTTCTTTCGAGACCAAATTTCTTTCGAAGGCAAGTTTTCACTTGTCTTCTTTTTCACCTTGGAACTTCTGAAAGGAATGGATTTTCCTTCTAAAGCTACTTCTTCTCAAAAGTTTTTGTCTTTGATCATGTGAATAGTACTTTTAGGATTGTAGATGCAATCCTTAGCAAGAAGAGAAGTACTACCACACATGATGCAATCCATTTGCTTCCTTTTGAGAGTCTTCTTTTGAGAGAAAGACTAAACTTGATCACTTTCCACCTCCATCTTCATCTTCACAGATAATGCAGTAAGCTTCTTAGGGTGAGGCTTGCTCTGGGAACTGGTTGGTTCAGGCTGTGTAGCAGTGATACACAGCTGATTAGCCTTATTCTCTTTCCTGGAATGAGTTGGAGATGAACTAGAACTCTTGGTACTAGAGTTCATACTTGAGTATTCAGCCTTCACCACTTCAAATCCTGCAGAGATAAACACTTGTTTCTGCTTAGAGTTGAAAGTGGCCTTGATCTCTTGAGCCTTCTTTGATTTTCTCTTTGCTTTCCTAATCAAGTTCTTCCTCTTAGACTTAGTCATCGTAGATTCTTTTCTGTCCTCAGGAGAATAGTGATCCTTTTTAGGATGATCTTCTTTACTCTTTTCAGAATCATCCTTCACTATCTCCTCTTCATCCTCTTCATCTATGGGGTCTATAAGGAGAAGCTCATCTTCACAAGTTCCACACCTTGGAGGTCTTACAGATAATAGAGTGTGTGGAGGAGCTATCTCAATAGATCCCAATCCCTACTTACTCTGATAACAAACTTTTGCATGCAAGGATGAGGATATCATGTTCTTGAAGGTCTCTTCTTCAAGAACACGTTCTTCTGCCCTGGCTTTGCTGATCACAAGCTCAGCCTGGCGTTCAGTTAACTTAGTGATGAGATCTTTTATCTGAGTCCTGTAGTTGGTATGTTCATGCTTAATAGTTGAAATGGTAATCATTTCAGCTCTTTTGAAATCAGCTTTTAAAATTTTTAAGGACTCAAGTTCAGATCTCATCTCTAAGTTATAGGACTTATATTTGTTAACTTTAGCAATACATTCAGGTGTACAAAGATGTTCCAATACCTTGGCTTGTTCATGATCTGCCATTAGTGCTTGGTTTGGAGATGCATCCTCAACCTGAAAGCTCTAGTCAAAGCCTTCTTCTTCAACAGCAACTGCAGCTTGCTGCTTGGGCTTCTCATTCTGGGGAGCTCCATCAGTGTAGTTTGGTCTGGTTTGTGCTTGGCCACCATTTTTCTTTGGTACCTTGAACTCTCTAGCAAAGTGTCCTATTTGGTTACAATTGTAACACTTCACTTTGCTTTTGTCCAGCCCAAACTTTTCACTGGTTGCATTGCTAGGAAACTTCCTCCCTGTCCTCTTGTAAACTTCTTGGCTCTGTGAGTGAGAAGAGCCATTTGCTAGACTATTTCCATATACTCCAGATCATCTGGACAGATACAGTCCAGGTCTTCAAGGGTAAAGAGAAAGTTACCCGTGCTGTCATCAGTAGACACAAAGGTTTATGAAGAGCTTGTCTCTTGGAATGGGCTTCCTTGGATGTAGCTCTCTCTTGGTGTCTCCGGGAAGGTGATGAAAGGACCCTTTTGTAATATATGATGCTATGGTTCTCTACAATCCCTTTCAACCACATTAAGGGCTGAACTCTGTTGATTGTTGGAGTTATCACAATCTCAACAGTTACTCCAACATCCATTTGAGTATCCACTATCTCAACCTACCACCACCAGTAGCGGCTGAAGAGGTGGATGGTACATGAGGTCCATAGACAACAGATCCCCACATCCTAGAGTCTTGAGACTTGATGAAGCCTTCCATTCTATAGCACCAAGTATCAAAGTCATCAGGAGTGATCAGTGGAGACTTTGTCATAAACTAGGTTTCCATATCAGCCTTTGTGATAGCTTCCATTCGAGTTGATAAGTGTTTTGTGAAACTGAAGGGTTTTAAGATGGTGAGATCTTATAATCAAGAGCCTAAAAAGCTCTGATACCAATTGCAGGACCGGTTACAGGGATGGTCAATACAATCAGTCTCACAATAAGGAGAGTTTTAGAACACTTAACAAATCAAATAAGGAAATTGGTTTATGTAAATGATACTAAGAATACAAGTAACTGAGATAGAACTAAGAACAAGAATAGACTAATATGATTTTCAAGGATGCTGTTTATTACTCTCGAGTTCTATTAAAAGTGTTACAAAGCATACATAGAAATACAAGGACCTGAGATACTTTATACTACATCCTATAGCCCGGTTATACTTGGAAAACCAGCTCTAATTTACCACTAGACAAATACTACATTGCTAGAAGTAAAGTATCTAAGATAAAATATTATCCTAGATTAGGTAGTCATGACAGGTCCGTGACTTACTTTTTGTCACCAACTAAGTATGCTAACTATACTAACCGATAAAGGTGAACAGTGGATTAAAGTACGGTCAACTGCATGAGCGTGGGAAAGCGCCATGCAGTATATCAGAGTTGGCAGCAGATGTCAGACAACCCATACTTATGTCCACTGGTTCATAGTTGATTCTTCAGAAGGCAAATGGCTTCAGAAGAATAAATTCTTCCGAGGCCTATTTATACTTCGTAAGAATCAACTTCTTCAGAGTCTTCTGCAAGTCTTCATGACTTCATTCTTCGGAAGACTTTGCCTTGGATCTTCTAAGTGTTAATGCTTCTGAAGGAGAACTACTTGGTCTCGAAAGACTTGGTTCTACCTTCGAAAGTTCTTTATATACTTCGGAAGGAATACTACTTAGTCTCGGAAGACTTAGTTTTCCTTTGGAAGTTCTTCATACTTAAGCTTCGGAAGATCTTCAATTTGTCCTCGGAAGAGCAGCTTTGTCTTTGGAAGACTTCTTTAATTGTACTTTAAAATGCTCTAAGTGTTGTTTTGGTTGCATCAGCCTCATATGATCCAACACTAAGCTAGTTCTATCAAGATCTAGAGTAGTGTGACATTGTGTTTCCACGATTCAAATAGTGAATGCATCATCTTCTTATAAGCTACTTTAACCTTGTAGGTTACTCCTAAGATCTCCAAATCATTAATCAGCTTAATGAATCTGTGAAGTTGCGTTAAGATAGACTCTCCGTGAACATGATGAAAAGTCTCATGCTGATTAATCAGCTTATCTTTATTAATCTTAGTTATTTTAGAACTTCTTTCATACATGATATGCAAAGCAGCCTTACAGACTTCGCGGTACCATATTTTTCAACCCTTTTTAGAACCTCCATTTTCAAGGCCATAGTAATGACTGATCATACCCTCATGTCAACTTTTGTTTTCTTCACATCTTTAATAGATGCATTCAAGTAAGCATCTTCAACAAGAACCCTAACATTCGCATAATGATCAGCATTAAGTGCACTAGGAATGGAAGGTCGTTGGCTATTAGAAATCTATTAATCAAGTTCAACAAGTGTTATTTAATTTTTGAATCTTATCATATATTGTTTAAAATTAGATTTATGTTTCAAAATAGTTAGTTTCAAATTATATCTAATTTTCAAATGTACTAAGTGATTCCATGATTACTTTCTTGATTTTCACTTGATTGTATAGTCCTTAATAGATTTTAAACATGATTGATGTTGACCTTAGATTCATTTTAGATCCAATTGTTCAATAAGTCCAAAATAGTTAGCAAATTTTGTTAAAATCAGCTAGAACTTTGATAAATATCAACTTCTAATGAGAAGAATAGTGATATCTCTGGTGCGACTTGGTGAACATTAGCTTTTAATGCAGTGAAGATATGGTGAAGAATACTAATAAGCTGAATAGTGATGATCACCTGAATACAATGAGTATACTAAGCACCCTTGATGCGCTAAACAGTTTATAATTTGATGAATGAAATAGTATGATGAACAACATCGATACATGAATAATACCCGTAACTGAAAATTTAGAAAATCTATCAAGATCTGTAAAGATGAGGATATCCTCACAAGACTAAACGATAAATGATTGAATAAAGATAAAAAAACATGGAATAAATGATGATCTCCATGATAACACATTAGAACAAGTCAAATCTAAGAGAACAATCGAGTAAATAAAGATTTCAGTTGGATTACTTCAATTGAAAAGGCTTTACAATTAGTAGAGATGACGAGTCTTACAAGTTACAACTCAAAATGAACTACTTATACTAAATAAATAGTTCTCACCTATGCCACTATATTTTATCACCATGAAGTTTTCGTATGGCTCTAATGTTTTTGCAACACTTGTTTTTTTGGCATGATTTGATTTTAATTTTTTGAGCCTAAACTCTTGACCACTACAATCTTCCCTAGGCTTGCTGAAACAATTGTGCTCATAAGTCAACATCTTCAAATTTATAATCACCTCCATATGCATACATCTTCTTATCTAATAATTCCTTAAGCATCAAACTAAATTTAGCTGCTATGAAATGAATGGATAAATCAGATTTGATTGGGCAATACTATAGCTTTAGCATATCCTCACTCCCGACCATTAGCAAATCAATAGGATCCATAATCCTTTACTCTTTGTCTACACAATAAATCCTTACATGCCTTCTATCTTTCTCATAAACCTGTCTCATCAGTTTAGCAAAATTGTTAAATAGCACTAGTGAGTGAATGGGAACTTTTCTTCTTGTTTTTTGATGTTTTAAAACTTTGGTAATCATAGAAGCATTGGTATTAGGATCAATTCTTGAGTTGTCATTCTTAACTATAAATTTATGAATCATTAGAAAACTAAAAGTTTCTCAACATGATCATGACTTTTATGATTCATGACATCCAAGATTTGTTAGAGTTAATCATTAGAAAACTAAAAGTTTCAAAAAGGGTATGAATACTAATCATAGGACTCAAACTAAAAAAAATATTGTTCATAAAAAATGATCACATTTTCTTAATAAACAAAGTTTTGATTTTAGTTTTGATAGATCTGAGGCATTGAAAAATTTCAGCAAAATGGCTCTTCATTAAGATTTAGAAAGTCTAAATTAAAAAAATTTCTTTTGACTTATTAATTTAATCCAAGTTTTCTAAAGCAAAGTTTAATGAAAAGATGAATCTGATGAATCAATTTTAAAAGCTAAATTCAAAAGAATTTAATAAAGACTTATAGTTATTGATAGAAATGGACAACCCAAGAATATCATGGCTTGGGTTCCTCATTTTAAATAATTTGTTTGTTCTTACATAGGCATTTGAGAAGAACTAAGAATATTTGGTATGTAGACAGCGAATGTTCCCAGCACATGACAAGACACAGTTTCCTTCTGTGTGTCTTTAAGAACATTTTGTTTAGCACGAAAGACGAATGCCGTACTAAATATACATAATCTGGTCAATAATGGAATTTAAATAATTAATATGTCATATAAAGCTTTTTGGAATCATAAAAATACAAAAAATCAATAAACGGGAAAAGCAAACAGAACACAGAACGTGACTCGACACCTCACAAGCCCTTATGGCTGGGAATTAAAAAGGGGGAGCCTCCTTTTTATTTTTCATTATTTCATTTCATAACCTTCTCTACATGCTTGTAGCCTCTAGGAATCCTTGCCACTATCAAGCTTTTCTTCATGTTCTTTATCGTAATCGACATCTTTATCGTTACCATCATAAATTTTGTTAATTTTTTGATCATTCAAGTTGGAATCTTGAACATGTCTTGATCATCTATATGTTCTCAGATATGAAACATTTATTTTTAATGATTTTAGATTTTATTGTACATTTCCATGATGATATTCATCATCAAACATCTAAATCAGTATCTAGTAATCATTTTTTCTTGCTATTGTGGATAAGAAAGCAAAGGATGGTTCGTTTTTTGATTTGGATGATCAAGCTGGTAAAACCCTAGTTTATGGCATGATGAAATCAGTAAAGGCTGATTATGAACTTTAAGAACAATAAGAGCATAATCAGGTTGATTCCCCCAAGGATATTTTCAAATCCCATAATAAATATAACAACAGATTGTTATATTGCATTCAACAAAAAATAATCATAATGCAGAAAACCATGATTAATGCTATGATATCAATGTGTCTGTGTGTGATTGCTAGTGATTGAAATGCTTTGAATGATAATAAACTGCTTGGTTGTATTTGATTGGTCAAAAGCTTACAAAGGAATAGGGTATTATGCTCTTTATAGTCTATACAGATAGCTATCTACAATTATAAAAATACCCTTATATAAACGAAAATTAAATAAAATCCAAAGTCTAAGTCGTTCGCTGTGGATGATAGACTATCCACTGTGGGTGCTAAGTCGTCCGTTGTGGATGTTGAATAAGCTGTCCTTTGTGTCTTGGGATGCTGTCCGCTGTGAGCGCTTGTTGTGTGTTTGTCTTGTTAGTTTTCCATTGTGGAGTGTTCATCCGGTGTGGATAGAACATCCTTTGTGGACTGTTCATCAGCTGTGGACTTTGGACATCCGTTGTGTGAGTTGGTCATCCGCTGTAGATACTTGGAAGTTGATCTTCATCCGTTGCATGGACTTGGTTATCCGCTGTGGCATTTCTTCATCCGCTGCCGACACTTGTCAAAATTTCTTTTATCTACAAACTTAAAAAAGAAATTTAACCAATAATTAGTGTATGTTATGAATGTTAATGATGCTAATGTGTTAGTTAATGATTGTTTGAATGTTAGAACACATTATGTTTGATTATGGCAAGCATTATCCTTTTAAGCATTATCCTATTAATGCACTTATTGAGTCCAACAATACTCCCCCTAAAGATGATGTTGTCATCACTTTAATGTTTGCTTGTTAATGTTTTGTTTGTTAGTAATAATGAGTGTATGCTTGTGTTTGATATGAATGATTGTAATGATTGTGTGTTTGACTTTAAATGTTTGATTGCATGTTTGTATGTTATGCATGATTGACTAATTGACTGTATGTTCTGATTACATGTTTGATTACTTGGTTACATGTATGATTGTATCATTACATGTATGTTTGTATAATTACACATGTGTAAACAGATTGTAATGTATGTGCTGATTTGTATATGTTTGCTTGTATGATGAATTACTTGTATGATTGATATTGTGTATGTTTGTATGCATTATATCCGTGTATGATTGTTTGTTTTTCTTGTTTTATTTGTTAGAAAGGTTAGATATGTATGTTTGCTTGTTTTTTGTCTGTTTGATTGTTAGTGAAGCTTTAGGAATGAGAAGGACCAGCTTCTTCTGCATTCTTTTGCACTTCTGATGTGGCGTTCAATGCTTCTTCAATAACTTTCTCAATTTCTTGATCATTTTCATCTTCTTTCATTTGATCAGATAGTGGAATGATCCTCAGTGCATTTCAATAGTTTACAATATGCTCAACAAAATAGTCAACAACACTCTTTTGATCCTTACATTTGCTTTGAATAGTTAAATGAACCAGCTGTTCAAGTGTAGATTTGTCTAGGCTCTGCACATCAATGTTGCTAACCAGTGTGGTTATAACATGTTTGCCCTTCTGGATCTCAAGGTTGTTATTGTTTGATATCCTCATGCCAGTTATGCCTTCAATGTGTATTAGGGGTTGCTGATCTGTTTCTAATCTTTGTTTGAGTGTAGCATTCACATACACAGTCCCTAAAATTCTTAGCATGTGTTTGAAATAACAGCAATCTCTCTTGCATGGTACATCTTCTATTGCAGGGAATGTCTTGGTTTTCAAAAATGATACATAGGATGGATAAAGGAGTTTGATTTCCATAGGATCAAACAACCTTATGTTTGATGCTTCTTTACCTTCTAACTTTCTCTCCAATACCAATTCAAAATGTGTTTCATCATAGTACCACTTGGTAATTGGATGATTGTACATCTCATGATGATGTCTATTCATATAAGATCTCAAGATATGATAGAAATCTGCTCCCCTGGGATTGTTTGTGTGGGTGACCATTCTCAATTGCATCAGGTCCAATTGAGATATGTATGATAAGTATTGGACAAGTCCATATACTCTCTTTATAAGTACAGCATCCCAGATTTCATCATACTTCCATGATGCAATCTTTCTCTCATCAGCAGATGCTATTAGAGTGATTTTGTAATACAACTTTACAAAGTTGGTGTTTGCATTGATTATCTCTCTCACCTCATTTCCATCTGGCCATAGCTTGTGAGGCATGAATTGCCTAGGCTCTTCTATAGGACGAAGCTCAGGTGGAGCTTGATGATAGCTTGATAGAGATAAGGCTGGATGTGGTCTAGAGATCTATGGCTTTAGAGCATTGGCCAATATGTTCTTGTAGATCTCTCTTGCCATGTCTTTCATCTATGATAAAGATCTGCCAGCATATGATCTGTATGGTATTCTTGTGTGACTCTACCAGCTTTTCACCTAGGAGTAGCTCATTTTGTCTATATGAGGATCTTTGGGTAGATTCTTCTTAAATTCTTATTGATCTTTAATTTGCTTATATCTTTTGTATGTTTGCCTTTGTTTATTTTTCATGACTTCTTGAAAGTATTTGAGCAAGTCTTTAACCTTTGAGAGGTTAAGATGTATGAATGATTCATAAGAAAATCCTCCAGCAGTTAACTCAATTCCTATTAAAGTGTCTGGATCATCTGGGAAGAGGTAATGTATGTTTTTCATAACATCTTCATCTCTATCTTCATCTTCATCATTAGAATCACTCAAGATGATTATAGGCTATTGATCATGACTTTGATCAATTTCACCTTCTTCTATAGATGCAGCCTTAGAGGGTTCATCATCATCCACTGGTAGCTTTGACTTTCAACATCTTTAGTGGTGGTGATTCATGTTCTTCTTGTTCTTGAACCTGCTGCTTTCCCTTCTTCAAAGAAGCTAGGTACAACCACTTTCTTTTTCTTTCATATGTTTTTAAAGAAGGCTGTGATGATGATGAGACTTGATCATTGGTTGGTGTAGGTTGTTCTTTCAAGGATTCAGCAAATTGTTTGATTAGTTCTTTTTGCTTTTCAGATAGTGGATCTATAGGCATAATACTTTTTTTAGTGGTTTGAGTTTCTTTAGTGTGGAAATGTTGTTTAAGAATGGGTGAATAGTGGGTTTTCAAAAGGGTTTTCCTCATCAAACAATTGATCCATAGAGTATGACTCTTCAGGAATAATGAATGCTAATTCTATATGTTGTTCCTGAGAGCTTGTTTCTTCTGCTTGAGTCATAATCAGTTCTTCAAAGTCATCACTCAGGTCATGTTCTTGACCTTCCGAATGTTCTTCTTCATTCAGCTGAGTGTTTGTATGTTCTAGCTCTCTCTTTAGCCTTCTTATCTCTTTTTCTTGAGCATAGATCTTCTTCTTCAATTCATCTATTTCAGAATCTTTGGCATCTATCTGCTCAGTTAGATAGGCAACATCTAATCTGGTGCAATTTAAATCTTGATCTTTTGCCTTGATTTCTTCCTTTGATTGTTTTAGTTATTGTTCTAGGAATTGAACAATTAACTTTTGAGCCTTTTGATCTGCAGAGAGCTTCTTTATCTCATCATCTTTGTTTTTGAGCTTTTCCTTCAACTTCTTAGCTAGATTGTTTGACTTCTCAATCAGCATATTATACTTAATGAATTAAAACACTTTAGAGATCTCATCCTCTATTGGAATCTCACCGCCCTGTTCTTCACCTTCAATAAGTTCAGCCGTGCTTTGCTATCCTAGATCATGTTCTTGACCTGATGAGGTGCCAACTTCTTCTTGTTGACTTGTATGTTCTTCCAAGGATGCATCAACGTCTCTCAAAAGAGAAGACAATGTTTGTTGATAAAAAAAGGTTGGGCTTTGTGGTGGTGAAGGCATGTAATGCTCAAACTAAGATTGTTCTTGTTCTTGTTGAATGAATGGTTCTGGTTCAGGAGCAATTGGATCTATATGATGTATGATTGGTTCAGGCTCAGGAGTAGCTTTCTCTTCTTGTATGATTGGGACAGGCTGTAACATTGGTTGTTGGTGAATCACATTTTGAAACATCATGTGAGGCTCACCTTGTCTTGGAATCCTCATGAAAATGTCTGGTACAGGGAGGTTATGATCAATCATATGAGCAGGAATAGGCACTTCAGCTCCATAATACAGACTTGATTTGATCCTTGTGAAAACATGTTCATTGAAGTGAACAGGCTGAAAAATGGCACCTTCTCTTAGGATGTCTGGTAGGAGATCATCAATAGTCATCTGAAGGAATCTTAGAAACATCTAAAACTTGTTCCTCACCTCAGTTAAGTTGTAGACCATCCCATTTAACACTTGTGCAGCAAAGTTGAATGGTCTCCTTGTAATGATGCTTGCAATGGCTGAAGAGCTCCTCAGAGAAGTAGCATCCCATCCAGTCTTTCTATTTGTCATAGTCTTTTGGTATGTGTGCATGAGGAATCTAAATTGGGCACACATGTATGATTTCATGATTTGTTTCCTGTTTATGGTACCAGTGTAGCATGTTTGCCTAAATACATGTAACACATAGTTTTCATCAAATTCTACTGGTCCTTCAGCATTTTTATTTCCAAGCTGTAATACTCTAATGATTACTTCTTCAGAGATAGTAATCTGATGGTCATGAACTGTGGAGACTACTACTTGCTCATCATTCATTTGTTCTAGATGAGCATGAGTCCAAAATTGGACTATATGATCCTCATAAATCTCAGGCCTGGCTGTCATAGCATGAACCAGCCTGGTTTGTCTTATAGCTTGAATGATATCTTTGTAGTTCTCAGCCTTAGGGGAATCTGGGTTGAGGAAGCCACAAAGATTATGATCTCTGACAAATACTAGATTTGCCATATCTGCAATGAATAAGTGAAATATGTTAGTAACTTGTGTGATTATAATGTATGATGTTTAAGATGATGAAATGTTGATCAGGTATTCATTAAGTTGATATGTTTGCTATAGAATGGTCTTATATGTATGTTTTAACACTTGTGATTTGTTTAAAGTATATGTTTGATTGGTATTAATAACTAATTCAGATTAATTTAATAAAAGTCAACTGTTTGTTCAATTTTGATCATAAAAATCTTGTTTGATTCAATTTGTTTGATCCATATTGTTTTATATTGTGTTTGTTTTATCACAAAGAGTTGTTTGTGTCATATTGTACACTGATTTCTTTTCATAACAACTCAACTTGAACATTTAAGTTTGACTGTTGAAGTCAAAACATTCATTAAATGCACATTGAATGAATATGCATTTAATGTTGGTGTCTTCAATGCCATGCCAAATTAATTGATTTAACATGTTTGTAACAAACTTTTGAACATGTTTACCAAGTTATAACGTATTTCAAGTTAATTTAAACATTTTCAAAGATCAAACATCAGTTTTTGTATGCTTTTGGCAAAACATCATGGTTGTTCATGATCCCGATGAACACTTAATCAAATTACATCAAAACAATAGTCCTAATACATTTGACAAAGGTCATCTAACACATATTCAGTGTATTATTTGTTTTAAAACATCAAAAGATTCATGTTTTGATTTCAGTGCAAAGTTCGACTTGGTCAAACAATGTTCGAATCAAAACCAATGAACAAGATGTTTTAATGATTGTTTGATGATAAGATTCTTGATGTTATACCTATTTGATTAACAATCAGTGTTAGAATCAAATAGATGTTTGGTTTATAATCGAACAGGGGTTTAAGGGTTTAGCAGATTTTTGAACGTTTTAAAATTTTAATTTTCTCTCTCACTCGTGATGAATGAAAAATCAAAAGTGTAGGACTATATATACAATAGACAAAATGAGCATCCACTGTGTATACAACTTGTATGTTCTCTATGTAAACAATTTAAACTTAAAAGTTAATTTAAAGTAGTCCGCTGTGAGTTACACATGCACTATGTATACAGTGAATCCGCTGTACAATTTAAACTTGTACGCTGTGAACTATTGGATGTTGTACTGTGTTCATAGTGGATGAGCAATTTGTACATGCGCTGTGAACCCTTTGAAAATTTGTTTTGTTGTTCGCAGCGGATGAACATGTCTCATGCGCTGTGGACACTTGGGAATGATTTCTATACTTTCACAACGGATGACTTATTGTCATGTGCTGTGACCCCTTTTGTATGATGTATGATTGTTTATAGTGTATGATTACCTGTGGGCATACGCTATATACACTTGCACTGTTTCAGCAACGGATGACTAGTGACAGTCATACGCTGTAGAGTGTTACTATATTCACAGAAGATGTTTTTGAAACATCATCCGCTATAAATACTTGGTGTGTTTTGAGTGTTACTAAGTTACTGTAGCTACAGCGGATGTATGTTTGTGTGTCCGCTGTGCGAACAGTTGTCAAAAATTTAAAATTTTGTTTGTTTTGAAATGATTTCTTCTGAAGCTAGTTTTTGGAAAAAAAAACTTCTGAATCATGTTTGGTAAAATTTAATATTGTGCAATATTGTGAAATATGGATGTTAAACAATCACTCACAAGCAATATTGTGCAATATTATGCATATGTATATGTGTCAAACTGCTATGTTTGGGTGCTGTCTTGACTTGGCAATACGGATGTTAAAGAATCACTCACAAGCAATATTGGGCAATATTGTGCATATGTAGATGTGTCAAACTGTTGTGTTTGGGTGCTAGCTTGACTTGACTTTATTTAAAAATCAAAATTTAATATTTCAAATTTTAAAAATGTATGATTATCACATATTCTGCTGTGTTTGATATTTCCATGTTCATTTTCTCCCCCTAAATTTTTGCATATTTATAAAAACTTTTTACAACATGACAAAAGTTTGAATGTGTTTGAATGGAAATTATTAAAGTCCAATTTGATTGCTTGCTTGATAAACATTTAGAAAGATAATACTTTATTTAACTAAAAAATGAATGATTTTCGTGTTTGGACATGAATCATTTGCACATAACATGAGATCATACTAGTCTTAAATTCTTACCGAGTTGTTTGAATGATTTTGAGAATAGACATAGACTAATACAATGTTGATTGCAGATATTGTGATCCATTTAAACTCATGCATGGTATTAATGATTGATTGAAACAGTGAGTGATTATTATGTTTTGGCTGTATTAAGATGAATTGTATGTACCCTACATTTGATTGTATGTTAAGATCAATCCTCCTTAAGATATACTAGAAAGTACTTTCAATACTTATGACCTAGCTATTTAGGAGTATAAATGCTCAATTTGATCCATGTTGTTTGATCAACATTGGGATTCTTTTTTACTTCACTTTGGAAGGTGATCCTCTTTGGAATTCTTTTGACAGTTTATCCTTAATGGATGTGTTCCTCAATGGAAATCTTTTTGGATCATGATTTAGGTCATTCAGGTCTGTGCTCAACACAACAAAGAATGCCGTAGTGTACTCCAGGTCTATGATAATCATAACAGAGGAGACATTTGTATGATTGAGTAATTTATAAACTGTTTCACTTGGTGTATTGTAGTTACTTTAGAAGCAACCTATATTGGTTAGACCAATACTCACCATAAACCAAGATGTGTGTTGCTGACCACACAATCATGAGAATTTAGTTCTTCACTGTTGTATATGATGTTAGGTGTCCCATGCTAAGCCTATCCACATATCAAACAATGTATTGTCAGTCTTTATTAGTGAAAAATGACTCAAGTGAACAAATAATCTAGTGTACTATCATTTCTCATGAGTGGTTATGTGTGATTCAAATTGTTTGTTAATTGGAAAACATGAATGTTTGTTTGATATCTTGATTTTGAAAGATGCTTGTGTGATATTAAACTTGGACTTTGACAAAATCAAGCTTGTTTGAAACTAATGTTTTGAAAACATTACTTATTTGGTTAATAGTTGATCATACCAAATGACTGAACCAAAAATTCAAATCTCGTTGAATCAAATGGTTTTGTAAACAAGTCAGCCAATTGATTGTTTGTATGGACTTTAATCAACTATATCAGACCCTTTTCTGAGCAATCTCTCAGAAAGTGACATCTGATATCTATGTGTTTTGTTTTTGAATGTTGAACTGGATTGCCAGTGATAAACATGACAGCAGAATTGCCAATGTGTATGGGTGTTTTAAGAAAATTAAAACTGTAATCAAGCATTTGGTTTTGAATTCAAAGCACTTAAGAACAACATGCAGAAGCAGTTATGTATTCTGCTTCAGCTGTTGACACAGAGACATTTATTTGTTTCTTGCACTGCCAGGAGATCAATCTTGATCCAAGAAACTAACAACCTCCAATAGTTGATTTTCTATTGCTGTTGCATCCACCATAATCACTGTCTATGTATGCGTATAAATAGAAATCTACATCTTTTGGATACCATAGGCCAAGTGCTGGTTTCCCTTTTAAGTATCTAAAGATTCCCTTTATAGTATTTATGTGTGATTCTTTTGGATCTGCTTGGTATCTGGCACACATGCAAACTACATACATGATGTCTGGTCTGCTTGCTGTTAGATACATCAAAGATCCTATCATTGATCTGTAGAGCTTCTAATCAAGTGATTTTCCTTCTGGATGGGGTCCAAATTTCAATCCAGTTGCAAAAGGTTTTTTGCTAGATGTGCAATTAGACATGTTGTATTTCTTTAATACTTGATTCACATACTTGCTCTAATTGATAAAAATTCCTTCAACAGATTGTTGAACTTGAAGACCAAGGAAGAAGGTAAGTTCTCCCATTGAACTCGTTTGGAATTTTGATTGCATAAGAGTTTCAAACTCTCTACAAAATTGGATGTTGGTGGAGCCAAAAATTATGTCATCCATAAAGACTTGAACCACTAACAAGTCTTGTTCTTTTTGTTTTAAGAACAATGTCTGATCTAGTTTCCCTCGGGAGTACCTATTCTGTAGTTAAAACTTTGATAAAGTTTCATACCACTTCCTAGGTTCTTGATGAAGACCGTATAGAGCTTTATCTAACTTGTAGACTCTGTGAGGGAATTCTGGGTCTTCAAACCCTAGTGGTTGAGCAACATATACTTCCTCATTGATCTTTCCATAGAGAAATACACACTTGACATCCATTTAGAAGAAAGTGAAGTTTTGGATGAGGCATATGCAAGGAACACTTGGATGGCTTCGAGTCTAGCTACAGGAGCAAAGACATCGTCATAGTCAATGCCTTCCTTTTGAGTATATCCTTGGGCTATGAGCCTTGCTTTGTGTCTGATGAAAATCCCTCTATCATCAGCTTTGTTTCTGAATAGCCATCTTGTGCCAATGGCATATTGACCTTTAGGTAGGTCAACCAACTTCCATACGTCTTGCTTTCTGAATTGTTGTAATTCCTCTTGCATTGATTCTATCCAACTATTGTCTTTTAGTGCTTCTGTGATGTTTTTAGGTACAGTTAGGGATAGGAAGCAGGAATACAAGCAAATGTTTGCTGTGTCAGATTGACTTCTTGTTAATCTGGTATTGAGGTAACCTATGATGTTTTCTTAAGGATGGTATTTGTTAACTCTGGTTGTTTCAATTTGATCAACAGGGATGGTTGAATCAAGATTGGTGATTGTTTGATTGGGTGGTGATGGATGAGCATGGGTATTTGTTGTTGTTTGTTGTTCTGGTTATGTGGTTTCAATTAATGTTTGTGGTGAATCATGAAAGAAATCTAGAGTTTCATCTTCATCATGTGTATCAGGTAATGAATGATAATCATCATCATCTTCAACTGTGGCTGGTTGATGTGACTTTGTTTGGTTATTTGGTTGTGGTTGGGTGGTCACAGGAGTTGATGAAGAAGGTGTGTCTGATGATGTTTCTGTTGATGTGTTTGTTGTTCAAAAGGAGGTGAAACTGTGGTACATGAAGGAGTGATGTTTGTTCTTCTTGGAGGATTCGCAGTTAAAGGAACATCAATGGTTGTTGATGGAACCATTGGATAGTCATTGTCATCCTTGGTACCTAAAACATCAAAGTAAGATGTATCATATGATTTTGTTAATGAGTCAATATCAAACAACCAGTCTGATCCAATGACTTTCTTAGTGAAAGAATGTTCATTAAAAACAACATCTGTTGTTTTTTCCACTATGTTGAGCTTCCGGAGTATCCAACCAAAAATCCATCATCTGCTTTTGGTGCAAACTTAGATAATTGTTATCTGGTGTTTAATATTGAGACACAACATCCAAATGCTTTAAGAAATCAAATGAAAGGTTTTATTTTAAACATTAATTCATATGGTGTTTTGGAATGTTCTTTGATTATTTATGTTCTGTTTTGTATTTAGCAAGCTGTATTGATTGCTTCAGCCCAAAAGGATATGGGTAATAGAGAGTCAGCTAGCATAGATCTAGCAGCTTCTATTAATGTTCTATTTCTCATTTCAAGCAACTCCAGTTTACTGAGGAGTCCTTGCTACACTGAATTGATGACTAATTTCTTTCTCTACACAAAAAGAAGAAATAGAGTCGTTTTTAAATTTAGTATCTTTATCACTTCTTAAAGATTTAACTTCAAGATCTAATTTATTCTCAATTTTAGTGATAAAGGATTTGAAGATTTCTGATGTTTCTGACTTGTGTAGAAGAAAGAAAAGCCAGGTGAATCTTGAGTAATCTTCTACTATTATTGTTGGGGTTTTGAACAAGTTTATCAGATCTATTTTATCCATATGAAATAGAAAACGCAGTGGAATTTCAGTTTAAAACTTGCTACAATTAGCATATATAAAACATTTTTAAATTTATCTATTAAAACCTCATATGGATCGATATATGAACAACATACTTACAAACAACCATAGGGTGTTTAGAAATACAAACTTTGTAGTAGAATGGGAGGGAGATCAAGATCAATGAATTCAAGTCTTCAAAGCAGAAGACCTCAAGTGGTTCTACCCACAAGCCACAAACAGACACCCGGTTGCTAGGATTTTCACTTTGAACAAACACTCGTAATTTTGCTCTTGACTGATCAAGAGAAAAAGAGAGCTTGGAGTGTTCTGCACTTTTCGTGTCATGTAAAAAGTTATATTAGAAAGTGATCAGATGCAATCATATATTGCATGTCCTTGGAAACTTAAAATTCAGAAGATAGAAAACAAGGTGGGGCCCAGCCCTTAACCCATCTGCATTTCTCAACATCATCCGCATTAGTTAATGCGGATGCATGTTCTTCTCCCCCATTTGTAAATGCGGATAAAGAAAGTTCATCCGCATTTCCAAATGGTCATCCGCATTTTTAAATGCGGATGAACAGTTTATCCTTATTTCCAAAAATGCTCATCCGTATTAGTTAATACGGATGAACAGTTTCCATCAGCATTTCTATAAATGCCTATCCGTATTTCTTCACACGTAAATACAGATAGTTATCTTTATCCGAATAAGTAAATGCGGATGAGTTCTCTTCATCCGCATTTCTTTAACCACATCAAATGCGGCTGTTATAAGCAAATACGGATGAATTATATTCATTCTCTCTCTAAAATAAATTATTCATATAATTTATTTACAACACAAGTACAAATATTTAGAAACCCAATTTCTAGATATTCTAAGTGTTAATATTCATTTATGTGATCATATCATAAAACAAATATTGTAGGTGTTTGTCTAGCTTGTTATTGGGTATTACCCGACTTGGATCATGACGTGCTAGCCACATCAATTCAATATGTATTTTGGGCAGACCATTTCCAACAATCTCCCACTTGCACAAGATACAAAGAGGATTGATGCAAGTAGGAAATACCGCCTAACAATGGTTTACTACCCCTAATATGCATGACTAAGTGCCATTCAATAACATCATCCTCTTCAAGTCCCTTACTTGAAATGATTTAGGTGAATAGAATCATATATCCTTTTGTTTAAGATGTCATGTTAAATCCAGAGACACAGAATGATCATTCCCTATTGATTTAACTTTATCAGGCCTTAGACATCTTACTCTCAACGAATAAGAGGAACAAATCCCATCTTGACTACATACGTTTCTCACAATCACCTTGTATCACACCTGAACATAGCCTTGTGTGTTGTCCATTATTTCAGAACAGCGAAGAACTAGATCAAGGTATTATATTTGGTGAATATCAAAACCTAATATGTATCTCAGGTCGGAGGATATTATGATATTAGCCTTTACTCTAATTTACTTATGATCAATTACAAAATTTCATGCAGTAACATTTGAGAGCAGGTCAGTCCAATATTTGTATCTCACAAATATCTATGAACCTTAGGGGCAACCTCTTGCTCTATATTCATAATTTATGAATATCCACCAATCCATGTTCATAATAGCCTTACATTCATATTTGTTCCCACAAATATGACCGACTACGGACATTTAGAATAATAAACATATTCATGGATGTAAACATGCTAATATGGAACATAACTCAAAGTATCATAATAATACAAAAGAGTTAAAATTTACAATCATTTCGATATTTAAATACTGAAAAGATCAAATCCAATCACTAGAATATCGAAGTCCTAAGGCACAAGTATGACTCTCATGCTTTGGCCTTTCAAGGAGCTTTGTGAGTGGATCCGTAATGTTTTGATAGGTGTGAACTTTGTGAATACATATCTTTCCTATTTCAACTTCATCCCTTATGTAGTTGAATCTCCGCTCAATGTGCCTTGTCTTTTGATGTGCTCGGGGTTCCTTGATTTGAGCAATCACACCCTCGTTGTCACAAAAGATCTCTAGAGGGTCCTGAATGGTACGGACCACCCCTAGGTTGGCAATGAATTTCCTTATCCACGTAGCTTCTTGAGTTGCCAATGAGGCGGCGATGTATTCCGATTCAGTGGTGGACAATGCTACCACATCTTGTTTTGCGCTCTTCCAAGAGACTGCTCCACCATTCATAACGAAAACATATCCGGATTGTGATCGAGAATCATCTCGATCAGTCTGGAAACTCGCATCCGTGTAACCCTTTACAACGAGTTCCTTCTCACCAGAGCCATATATTAGAAACATATCCTTAGTCCTTCTAAGATATTTCAATATACTCTTAACCGCCATCCAATGGCTATTTCCCGGATTTTGCTGGTATCTGCTTGTCATGCTCAAAGCGCATGACACATCCGATCTAGTGCATATCATAGCATACATGATGGATCCTATAGCCGATGCATATGGGATTCCTTTCATTTTCTCTTGCTCATCCTTTGAGCTTGGACATTGAGATGCACTCAATATTGTTCCTCTTTGAATAGGCACCAAACCTTTCTTAGAGTTCTCCATCTTTAACCTTTTAAAGATATAATCAATGTATGCACTTTGGTTTAAACCTATCAACCACCTTGATCTATCCCTATAGATCCTCATTTCCAAAATGTAGGCGGCTTCACCAAGATCCTTGATGGTAAAACAACTTCCAAGCCAGGTTTTTACACCTTCCATGGTTGGAATGTCATTTCAAAACAATAGTATATCATTAACATACAATACTAAGAAAGTAATGATGCTCCCACTAGCTTTCTTATACACACAAGCCTCATCAGCGTTTTTGATGAATCCAAATTTCTTGACTTCATCATCAAAATGGTTATTCCAACTTCTAGATGCTTGTTTCAATCCATAGATTGATTTCTTTAACTTGCATACTTTATTAGGATGTTGTGGATTGACAAAACCTTTAGGCTGAACCATATATACATCTTCTTCAAGATATCCATTTAGAAAAGCGGTTTTGACATCCATTTGCCAAATCTCATAGTCATAATATGGGGCAATGGCAAATAATATCCTAATTGACTTTAGCATTGCCACGGGCGAAAAAAGTCTAATCATAATCAACCCCTTGAGTTTGAGTAAAACCTTTTGCTACAAGTCTTGCTTTATAAGTATCCAAGTTTCCATGCATATCAGTTTTCTACTTGAAAACCCATTTACTTCCAACCGGTTTGGAGTTAAGAGGTGGTGCAACCAAATCCCATACTTGGTTGTCATGCATGGATTGCATCTCAACGTTCATAGCTTCAACCCATTTGTCACAATAGGATTGTGATATTGCATCATGGTATGTGGTGGGTTCATCCGAATCTACCACATAGCATCCATCCATAAAAAATCCATATCTTTCGGGTAGATTACTAATTCTACCAGATCTTCGAACGTTTTGTGTGTCTTCATCAACCATTTGATCATTTTCAACAACCTCTTATTGAGTGCTAGTATCAACCAAATGTGTATCGGCATGTGGTTCTCGATCCTCCTCGAGTTCCACCGTTATATTAGTTCCTTCCATAAGGAACTTAGTTTCAAAGAACTCAGCCTTTAGAGCAATGAACACCTTTTGCTCGGTTGGGTTGTAGAAGTAATATCCCATAGAGTCTTTGGGATATCCTACAAAGATACACTCAGTGGATCGAATTTCAAGTTTGTTTTGGGTGTTGCGTTTGACATAAGCCTCACAACCCCATACCCTTAAATATGACAATGATGGAACCCTTCCATGCCATATTTCAAAAGGTTTCTTGTCCATTTTCTTGGTTGTGGCCATATTTAAAATACGGACTGCCGAGAGCAATGCGTAACACCAAAATGATAGAGGCAATGTGCTTCTAGCCATCATAGATCGAACCATATCCAATAGAGTTCGATTCCTCCTTTCGGACACACCATTATGTTGTGGTGTTCCTGGTGGAGTGAGTTGCGAGATGATTCCACAACTCCTAAGATGATCTTGAAAGGCATCATTAAGGTATTCACCTCCTCTATCCGAACGAAGTACTTTGATGGTTTTATTGAGTTGATTTTCAACTTCATTTTGGAAGACTTTGAACATTTCAAAGGCTTCATCTTTGTGTCTTAACAAGTACACATACACATAACGACTATAATCATTGGTAAAGGTAATGAAGTATCTTTCACCATTCCTTGTCATTGCCTTAAAAGGCCCACATACATCCGAATGTATGATACCTAATAAGTCTTTTACCCTCTTATAAGTTCCACTAAAGGGTTTCTTGGTCATCTTCCCTTGTAAACAAGACTCACACTTATCAAATGAATCTTCATTTGATTCCAAAAGACCATTCTTTTGAAGTGTATGTATGCGATCTTTGTTTATGTGACCAAGGCGACAATGCCAAAGATAAGTCTTACTCAAATCCATTTTGAGTTTCTTGGTGCTTGATTGGTACAACGAGTTATCAAATGATGTGTTATCATGAACTAATTCATAAATTCCATTACACAACATAACTTTAAAATGAAAGACATCATTCATGAAAACACAAATACCATTGTCTACAAACATCAAATCATAACCATATTTTCTTAAAAGATAAACAGAGATAATGTTCCTAGTCAAACTAGGAGCATACAAAATGTTTTTCAAAACAACTTCCAAACCATTTGGAAGCTTCAAAATGTAGTCTCCTTGGGCTTTGACGTCAACTTTTGCTCCGTTGCCCATGAAGAGACTTGTATCTCCTTTCTTGAAATTTTTATTTCTTTTGAACCCCTGAAATAAATTGCAAATATGAGTTACACATCCAGTATCTAATACCCATGTGTTAGAAGATATAATATTTAGATCAATATGGATCATGAAAGTTGTACCTGAGGTTTTCCCCACATCCCTCTTTGCTTTCAACTCCTTAAGATAGGTTGGACAATTCCTCTTCCAATGTCCTATCTCACCACACTCAAAGCATGGATCGTTCTCCGTCACCTTTGGCTTCTTAAGCTTTGGTTTTGGAGGTTCGGCTCTAGCCTTTCCCTTACCTTTCCCTTTGATGTACCCTTTGCCTTTGGCAATATTTGCCTTGGGATCAAGGTATTGCCTTTTCTTGTTGCCTCCCTCATTTATCGTGAGGACCGGTAAAACCTTTTTACCCATCCCTGCCTCGGCTGTTTTGAGCATTACGTGGAGTTCACCAATGCTCTTGTCCCAGCCATTCATGTTATAATTCATGATAAATGTCTCAAACCTTTTGGTTAGACCATTGAGGATCAAATCCGTGGCTAACACTTTTGAGACGGGACAATTCACCCTTTCCAGGCAATCAATGTGGCTCTTCATCTTAAGCACATAAGACGATACTGATTGAGTTTCTTCCATGCGACATGCATGAAGCGTTCGAACTGTTTTGAATCGCTCTACCCTTGCTGGTTGAAGGAACATTTCCTTCAACTGGGTAATCATGTCGTATGCCCCATGATGCTCCAAATCCTTTTGGAGCTTGGGAATCATAGTTCCCAACATAAGGTAAGAAACTTGCATAGAATCTTCAGTGTGCTTAACCCAATCGTTATAGGCATCAACATCATTAACGTCAGGTTCATCGGGAATGGGATCGTCTAATACATAGGATTTCTTCTCCTACTTGAGAACAATTCTCAAGTTTCGAAACCAATCCATAAAATTGTTGTGATTAAGACGATCCCTTTCTAAGATAGTTCTTAGTGATAGGTTATGGACGGTCGGGGTGTTGTTTGCGGCCATTCTACAAATATTAACAAAGTTCAATTTTAGTATTTCCAAAAAAGAAATTTTAATTATTAATACCCTTTCACGTCTCATAGAAAATTAATAATTAAAATCTAGAATCCAACGTTACATTTAAATAATGGTTAGGTGACCTTTATCCTATTATTTAAATTAACAACGTAGTCAACACTTGACAATTGCAACCCTTTGAAACTTCTAGTTTTATGGGATCGGTCAAACATCTTTATGTTAAGTTGGCATGTTTAATCCCATCAACACCATTGTACGCCATGCTTCGGAGACCCTATTCACATGGTTTCCAACTCAAGTCGTCCTACTTACAGACACGTGTGAGTTTACACATACAAGTGGTTAGGTGACCTTTATCCCACAAATATGTTAATCCACCTCAAACGCACAAGTTTCCTAAATGTGGTTAGGTGACCTTTATCCCACAAATAGTTCCCAAGTGATTCGAGTGTTGTGTAAAAGGATGGTGTTAAACTTGTTTAAAAGGGATTTCAGTTTTCATTAATCCTAGTTTATTTTTGAAAACCTTTTGTACCTAACATTTGCATGCATTCAAATGTGTAGTACTAATATGAAAACAATTTTCAAGGTTCTTTCAATAAAACCCAATTTTTATTGTGAACACATTAACTTTTAATAAATCCTTTTATTACCCACGTTAATATTTCATAAGAACCAATTTTATGCTTGTTGTTGATATTAAATGCTTTAAACATGTATATACATATATCACAAAACAATAATAAATCAACCACACAAGCATCACATGAGTTCATAACCGTAGCCTACTAAACTTAACATCATTTGTTGACCGAAACAAGTGAGTTAATAAGGTCGTTCCTAAGGGTGAAAAAGACACAACATTTGTGTTGGTGAACTCCCACTTGATCCTGCATCCAAATGCTTCAAGTGTCCACCTTGTGTTGTGACTTCCGCACCAAAATCCTTTGGGCCTTCATCATCTCCTTTCGGTTACAACCAAGAAAGGCAGCCTTGTTGTATCTTTTTTTACAAAATATATCCTAAATACATTTTTCTAGTAAAAGTAAAATGCAACTAACCTATTTATTTTACATACCAAATGAAAAATGAATAAATTACATACCCAATAGGAAGAATAAATACATTTAAACAATTACAAACCATTTGAACAATCAAATGCAAATCACAACACATTCATCCATAGGGTCTCGGCTTTGGTTATGAACAAGTAAAACACATATCCAAATATGTAACTAAAAACCCAGGAGCATCCCCTTGAACCATAGATTCTCGATTTAGGCATAAACGACTGAGAACCATGGTTTTGTTCCGAATAACAGAATCATCCAAATGATTTAAATTTTTCAAAATTACAATATGCATGTCAAAAGAGATCTTGATAAATAGGGGATACTAGGACTGAAGCCTCTCAGCCTTTTGGTGAAACATCACCAAGAAATCGAATTTTCAGTCCAAATGAAGCAAGTATCCATATAACCGGCTCTGATGCCATTGTTGGGGTTTTGAACAAGTTTGTCAGATCTATTTTATCCATATAAAATAGAAAACGCAGCAGAATTTCAGTTTAAAACTTGTTACAGTTAGCATATATTAAACATTTTTATATTTATCTGTTAAAACCCCATATGGATCGATATATGAACAACATGCTTACAAACAACCATAGGGTGTTTAGAAATTCAACCTTTGTAGAAGAATGGGAGGGAGATCAAGATCAAAAAATGTAAGTCTTCAAAGCAGAAGACCTCAAGCGGTTCTACCCACAAGCCACCAAAAGACACCCGGTTGCTAGGATTTTCACTTTGAACAAACACTCCTAATTTTGCTCTTGACCGATCGAGAGAAAAAGAGAGCTTGGAGTGTTCTGCACTTTTCATGTCATGTAAAAGGTTATATTATAGAGAGATCAGATGCAATCATATATTGCATGTCCTTGGAAACTTAAAATTCAGAAGATAGAAAAGTGGGTGGGGCCCAGCCCCTTAACCCATCCGCATTTCTCAACATCATCCGCATTAGTTAATGCGGATGCATGTTCTTCTCCCGCATTTGTAAATGCGGATGAAGAAAGTTCATCGGCATTTCCAAATGGTCATCCGCATTTGTAAATGCGGATGAACAGTTTATCCGTATTTCCAAAAATGCTCATCCGCATTAGTTAATACGGATGAACAGTTTCCATCTGCATTTCTTCACACTCAAATATGGATAGTTATCTTCATCCGTATAAGTAAATACAGATGAGTTCTCTTCATCCGCATTTCTTTAACCACATCAAATGCGGCTGTTATAAGCAAATGTGGATGAATTATATTCATTCTCTCTCTAAAATAAATTATCCATATTATTTATTTATAACACAAGTACAAATATTTAGAAACCCAATTTCTAGATATTCTAAGTGTTAATATTCATTTATATGATCATATATAAAACAAATATTGTAGGTGTTTGTCTAGCTTGTTATTGGGTATGACCCGACTTGGATCATGACGTACTAGGCACATCAATTCAATGTGTATTTTGGGCAGACCATTTCCAACAATCATAAGACAGTATTGCTTCTTTCCTATGCTTAGGATGTTTTTTGGGCCAAAAAGGTCCATATGAAGCAATTTGACTGGTGTGTTGTTAGAGTTTACCAATTTTGACTTATGGGACACTCTGTGTTGTTTGCCTTTCAGACATGCAGTGCAGTGGTCTATACAGAAGAATTCTTTTTGTGGTAAACCTATTACTAAGTCACCTTTTACAAGTTGATTCATTCTGTTATAATTTGGGTGTCCTAAACGTCTGTGCCATAATTAGGAAACATCTTTTGATGCTTTTGATAGTAAACATGTTTCGAGGGTTGATGTTAAAACAGTGTTCATATCAACAATGTATGTGTTGTTATGACGGGGTGTTTTCAAAAGGATACAATCTTTAGGTATTTGAAAACCCATCTTGAGGATGTAGCAGTTGTTGGAGTCAAATAAGGTGGCATATCCTTTATCACAGATTTGGGATACACTGAGAAGATTGAACTGAAGGTTGGAGCAGTAGTTGACATTTTCAAAGCTGATCAACCCATTTGATACTGTTCCTTCACCAGTTATCTTTCCACCTATCTTATCTCCTCCAAAGGCTGCATTTCTTTCATGTTTGCTTTTAAAATCTCGAAGGAGGGAACAATTGCCAGTCATGTGTCAGGAACATCCGCTGTCAACATACCAGATGTTGTTAGGCCTTCTTTGATATCCCTGCAAAAGCAAAGAATTCAGTTAGATAGAGCAACCTAAGCCAAGATGATCTTGGGTTTTCCATCTTTTCCCATAATGCATATTTCTTTTAAAGTGGCACTGTCTGATGGTCTAGAAATTCTAGTAACACTAGATTTCCTCATATTGTTTTTAACTCTGTCAGGAGAAGTACTTTGAGTTCTTCTCCTTTGAGTGCTAATGTCTGTTTGTTGTCTGCTTTGAGACTTATGTCTCCTGTTTGATTGTTTAAAGTTGTCATAAAAAGTTTTAACATTATTTAAAATAACTTTTTGATGAGGAGCTTGTCATGGTGCTCCTCCTTTGTTCTTATTAGGAAAAACTGTTTGTTTCTCAGTTGATTTCTCAACTTGAGACTATTTGCTTTGCTTCTTGTTTTTCTTATTGAAAAAGCAGTTAGCAGTGTTGTGGTTGTTTCTTTCACAAATTGAACAATAATTGTGAAAATGGCATGATTCAGTACTGTGATTTTCCATGTTACAGTACTTACAATATTTACCATATTTGTATTTTTTAGTGGTGTGAGTGTATTGATCACACCATGCATAATATGGTAGATTTGCATTGCCTTGTTTGTTTATAACTTTTGATTTTAAAGGTATGTCAAAAGTTACAATTGTTTTGTTTTGCTGAACGGGAGCTTTGCCTTTCCCTTTGTTTGTTTGATTAGGAGAGGCAGTGGAAGATTCAACTTTTCTTCCACCTAAGCAGATGTCAAAACCTTTTGTCTGCTTTGTTTATTTGATTGGTGTATCATCCACACTTGAAACTTTTGTAGTTTTAGTAATTAGTTGATCCGACTCATCATATAAAAGATCAACATTATCTTCATCAGTTGTTTGTTCATCAAACTTATTATTTTCTCCTTGATAAAAATCTGTTGATTTGATTTGTGGAGATGCTTGACTTTTAACAAATTTTATCAAAGGTGTTTTTGATATTAATGATGATTTTGATGATGATGATGATGATTGTTTTGTATCATCAATCTGGTCATGTGGGTCAAGAGACTCACCCTGGTTGTTTGTCATGGAGTAAGGTAGAGGAATATAATTGTCATTATAAGGTGGGTTTACCTTATTATATCCTAAACCTGTAGGGTCTTTAAATGCCCTTTGCTGAGCAAGAAGTTCTTCAAACTTCTTGTTGCTCACATGAAACTTCTGAAGTTTCATTTCAGTTTCAGCCTGTAGTGTTTTTGACAGAGTCAATGATTCAGAGAGTTGCTCAACTTGAGCTGCAAGTGTTAATTTTTCAGACATTAATTTGCCAAATAATTTTTTAATGAAAGTACTTTTTGTCCCATATTGCTTTTGTTCTTGTTTTAGACTATCATTTAAAATGTTTGTTTCAATTACTTTTTTTGAAAGTTTGTCTGCATGTTCTCTGTATCGATTGACTTCATCAATCATGCTTGTGTGCAAAGGTTTTCCCTCACCTCTTTTAGGATTTCAAAGATCTTATCTTCTATATTTGCCATGAGTTCATGATCAGGAAATTGGATATCAGCCTCGTACATGCTCCAATCACACTCACCATCTTATTTTATAATCATGACAGATGATTTTGAGTGTTGATTTGGGCTATACTGTGTGATTTGAGGTGGAGTTGGTGCAACAGGAATACTGATTGGAGGTGGGATTTGTCTGTTTGGATGGTAGCTGCTTGATGCTTGTGTTTGGTTGTTGTTTCTATCAACTCTATGTTGTTGGCATTCTCTAGAGATATGTCCATAGAGTTGGTAGTTATAGAATTTCACCTTTGTCTTATCAGAACCAATTTTGGTTTTCTTATCCATGCTTAACCCTCGGTTCCTTTGTAAGAACTTCTTGGATCAGTATGAAATCATTGCCATTGACCATTGAAGATCCATTTCTTCAACCATAATAGGAGGCAATTCATCCATGTCTTGTTGTATGATCTATGATGGTGTGAGGTTAGCTCTTACATAGGCTTCAAAGCTTGCTGAAAAGGTTGCAAAAGCTGCCTTTTGCTCCTCACATTGCAATATGATAATTAATGCATCCATTGGTTTCTCAATTTTATGAATGTTTTGAGCCTTTGATGGGTGTTGTTTGCTGGAGCTGGAAGTGTGAGGATCTGGTTTCCTTTAGGGTGTTGCTTCATGGGAAGCATCAACACCAGTCTTCTTAGACTTTTGTTTGTTGTTAGATGATTTAGGTGTAGAGAAAAATGAAGTTTCACTTGAATCCAGAATTTCTTCATCTTTATTTTCACTAGTGCAAGTCAAGAATGCACTGTCTGTTTGTTGAAGTTTCTTAAACTTGTATGGTTCCACATATCTGATTGTACTGTTGTTTCTGGATCTTTCATCTAGTTCTAGTGCTTCAACTTTAGCCATTAGAGAATCTAGAGATAACGCTTCAATATCCAATGTTGCTTTCATTAATGAGACTGACTGAGTCCAGCTCTCAGGAAGTGTATGCAACATCTTTTTGTTGATCTCCACAGATTCATACTTGAGACCATAGACTATCATCTCATTGACTAATTGAACGAATCTGTGGAGCTGTTGTGGAATGGATTCTCCCTAAACATGGTGGAACATTTCGTATTGGGTCCTTAATTTCTCCTTTTTGATTTCTCGTATCTTCTCACTTCCTTCACACATGGTGTGAAGTACCTTCTAGAGTTCATGAGCAGCTTTGAAATTTTCAACCCGTGTCAAAATTTCAAATGGCAAAGTAATTGCCAATATACTGTATGCTTTCATGTCTATTTTGACCTTCTTGAGGTCATCACCAGCTACACTTTTCAAGCTTACTGGTTCCTGTATGTTATAGTCAGGCCCAAGAGTCAATGGTATGTACGGTCCCTCAGTTATGGATGTCCAAAGATCTGGGTCTTGGAAAATAATCTAATTTCTGAACATAATTTTCCATTGTTTGAAATCTGCTTTGTTCTTGAGACTTGGTGGTTTGACACCATTCTTTGATCCTGAAATTTCATCAAACATGTTTGTTAATTTTTAACTTAACAGTTTCAACTCAAATTTGTTTTGATTATTTAGCTCGGTGCTAAATTTGTTTTTATCCTAAAGTCACTAGGATTTGTTTGATATTTTAACACTTTTTACAATTTACCAAATAAAGGAAATAATTAATCTTAATGTTAAATTAATTAATGTGCAAGTTAATGTCACTGTTATGTCTCGATAGAATAAGGGAATATTCTGTTAATGATGTCAAATTAGTCAAAACAATCAAAACCCTTTTAATGAATCCGGTCAACAAGTCAAAACCCTAAAAACAAATATTTTGTTTAAAAAGTTATCTTTTGTTGATCAAAAAGTGACTTTTATTCAAAAAAATTTAAAAGAAGAATGTGTTTCTTCTTTGATTTTGAATGATGAACCAACACAATCACCGAAGATTATGAAGGTTTAAATGAACAAAAAACTAGGGTTATCCTAAGGTTTGTTGGCGGCTGTACCAATTTCAACAAAACAACAATCAGTTTGTTGTTTGAAGAAGAGTAATTACCTGATTTGAGTGTAGAACAACTCAAATATGATGTTTAAATACACTGAATGGATTCAAAGTATTCAAATGAGTGTTTGTTTGATGAAAACTTGATAGAACAATATTCGTATACTGTTTTATCGAAAACTCTTAAAAACCAATGAGTTTTTAGTGAGTTTTGTGATGTTTCTGGTTGAAAATAGTGAAGGAATGATGTTTAGAGCTTTAAACACACAAAATTTTCTACAAAATGTGCGAAAACAGATTATTCAATCATGTTTTGAACATTTGTTGAATGTTTGAAGTAGAAGAAGGTTGATGTGATGATTTTTCAGCACGAAATGTATGTTATGAAGCTAATGAACCACAGATATCATGTTGTTGAATGAGAGGATTGAAAATTAGTGTATGTTTTAAGCCAAGGCTTTGATACCACCTGATGAAATCAACAAAGGCTGATTATGAACTTTAAGAACAATAAGAGCATAATCAGGTTGATTCCCCCAAGGATCTTTTCAAATCTCTCAGTAAATATAACAACAGATTGTTATATTGTATTCAACAAACAATAATCATAGTATGAAAACCCAAGATTAATGCTATGATATCAGTGTGTGTGTGTGTGTGTGTGATTGCTAGTGATTGAAATGCTTTGAATGATAATAAACTGCTTGAGTGTATTGATTGTTCAAAAGCTTGCAAAGAATTAGGGTATTATGCTATTTATAGCCTATACAGATAGCTATCTACAATTACAAAAATACCTTTATGTAAACGAAAATTCCATAAAAATCCTAAGTCTAAGTCATCCACTATGGATGATAGACTGTCCACTGTGGATGCTAAGTCGTCCGCTGTGGATGTTGAATAAGTTGTCCGCTATGTCTTGGATGCTATCCGCTGTGAACACTTTTTGTATGTTTGTCTTGTTAGTTGTCCGCTGTGGTGTGTTCATCTGGTGTGGATCGAACATCCACTGTGGATTGTTCATTAGCTGTGGACTTTGGTCATCCGCTGTGTCAGATGGTCATTCGCTGTGGACTGTTCATCAGCTGTGGACTTTGGTCATTCGCTGTGTGAGTTGGTCATCCGCTGTAGACACTTGGAAGTTGTTCTTCATCCACTACATGGACTTGGTCATCCGCTGTGGTCATTTCTTCAACCGCTGCCGACACTTGTCAAAATTTCTTTTATCTACAAACTTGAAAAAGAAATTTAACCAATAATTAGTGTATGTTATGAATGTTAATGATGCTAATGTGTTGGTTAATGATTGTTTGAATATTAGAACACATTTTGTTGATTATGACAAGCATTATCTTTTAAGCAATATCCTATTAATGCACTTATTGAGTCCAACATGGCATTCTTGTGTTCTTTGGATTTCTTGAAATTGGATTTGAAATCTTGCGTATACTTGTCGTAATTGATATCTTGGGAACAAAACCTTTTTGTTAAGTACAATAAACATGTTCACACATTGATAAACACGTAAGGAATTAGATTTTATACTAAACGACTAGAAACACAAACGGAATTGTTAAAATATAATCAAATGAATTAGAACTTTAATCTATAAAAAACAAATTGTCTAATTCATTAGAAAGGTGAAATTGGTTAGAGAATAAAAATTGGATTAGGTTTCAGGTCAATAGTGATCAAAATTGTGGCTTTAGGATACAAAGGACAAGGTATAGATTTTAGAAAGCTTGTTGTTAGAACTTCATGTCTAAAAACGTGTTTAGAGAACTAACCCAAGTGGTCTCACGTCAATCCGACAACATTTGATCCTCCAAACGCAATAAACAAATTCAAACGTTTCATTCCGCTGGTCAATTAGTTTTTGCATTTTTGAATTCCTTGTCTTTTTATGATTCCAAAAAGCTATTATATGACATATTAATTATGTAAACTCTAGTATTCTCCAAATTAAGTCTGTTTAGTAGACTTCAAGCAAAGACTACCGGTGCTCTACTTCTATTGCGCTTTTTGACATTAATTTTATATTTTTTTTGTTTCCTAAACTCTTTGTCCTACCCTAAGCACGGAAACATCATGATAAGTCCAATCAGATAAATGCCCACTATCACCAGGTTTAAGGCCTGTTAGTCTCTTCGAGCCCAAAACACACAAATCAAGTACATAATGTGTCTAAAGTACTAAGCACATTTCAAGTCAATGTTAAGTCAACTTCCAAATGATTGGCGTTAACATAAAACCCTGATATGTTACCTACTTAAACTCATAGATGATTTACTTCCAATTAATCACAAATCAGGTTGCCTTTTAGTCTTAATATCGGAGCCTATCAACATATCAAACAAAATGCAAGTGGGTTCATATTTATGCCTTGGTCTGCAATAAATCATGATAAAAAATGTACGTTCATATCCTATTTACATATATTATTCATTTTAGAAATTTTTATCAAATCAAAATCCTTTTTTAATTCTTTTAAGTTTTATAACTCCCTAAAACCAGAAATCTTTTTGGCTTTTCTTTGGTACATTTTTCCCCTAATATCATGATTATCTTATGAAAATTACAATTTTATGAAAACAAAGAAAATAAAATGTTTTTATAAATTCATGTGTAGTCACGCAAAGTTAGTCAATCCTTAGGATTCGACTAGATAGTCAAACCAAGAAAGATCAAATGATTGGGTTAATAGATCTACAATGTTTGCATCAGATAACACTTGCTTAATATAAATAAGTTCACTATCAGCACAGTCATGAATAAAATGAATGTCGATGTTGATGTTTCGTCTTTAAGTTTTGAATCGGATTCTTCACAATGTCAAGGACTACTTTTTTTGTCAGACCAAATGATAATGTCATAGATGTTTACACCATAATTAAACTGTTGCTATTTTATCCAGACAATCAATGAGCAAAACTTGATATGGCTACATATTCTCCATGGTAGTTGAATTCGATGACATGTTTTTCCTTTTGTACCGCCTGAAGAAATCAACCAATTGTTAAGGAATTGATAACCTCTAGTTGTGGATTTCTCGTCTAGATTAATGTTACCATAGTTACTAGCAGTATAAGCAAACAAATTAAATTTGGAATTCCTATGATACCAATGCTTTAGATACAGTTGGCCTTTGAGATACTCGAATATCTACTTGATAGCCTTCATATGGGATTCTTTAGGATTACCTTAAATAATGTGCACACTAACAAACCCGAAACATGATTTTCAACCAGCTTACAGACAGATACATCAGAGATCCGATCATTGATCGATACATATATTGATCAACATCTTCACACATGAGATCTGGATTCAAAGTAGGATGAGACGACATGAAAGTTGGAGCAATCTTGGAGTCTAAAAACTAGTATTTATCCATAATGTTTTGAACATACTTTTCTTGATGGATCAGAATACCTGTTTAACTTCGTATAACTTGAATACATAAGAAAAATGATATTTCCTAAAGAGAACTCATTTTGCATTACTTCATTTTTACTTCCAACTCTTTGCACATATCATCATTATAGATTGGAGGTTAGTATGATCGACATAAATCTGAACAAGAATGAGATCATCACCCATCTTTCTAATGAACAATATTTGGTAAATAGCTCCTCGCGTATACTTATTTTCAAGCAAATGTTCTTTGAGTGTGGTATATCAAGAAGGAGGTGCTTGAAGCAAACCACATAAAACTTTGTCAAACTTCTACACATATTCTAGATGATCTTGATCTTCAACTCTTGATGGTTGGTAAATGTAAATTTCTTCCTTGACCTTGACATAAAGAAACAAAGTCTTAATATCCATTTGATATACATTAAACTTCAAAAAGAAAACATACGCAAGGAAAATGAGAATAGCCTCAAGTCTAGGTACCAGACCATAGACCTTTATATAATCCAGCCGTTCCACATGAAAACATCCTTACACTACCAGACATGCCTTCTTATGAACAATGACACTGACGCTATAGAAGCGAAATGCCTAGGAGAGACTTGGTTGTGACCTGTAAGACAGCTAGCACCGTTAGCTCACCACAAGGGAGGATCCCCTACGATCAGCCTCTGGCGTGAGAATAAGTGAGTTTCGCAAGCAATGCGACGACAAGGACCACATTAGAGAAATAAATCAAGTATTAAGTGATAGAGTGTGATGTTCAAATAGAACCAACTTTCTCTTGCATTTAGATAGGTATTTATCCTCTTTCGACTCGTCTTAAGATGGGGTGCATATCTTCCCCTTTCTAGTCATCTTCCTTGGTTTCCCTTCCCATTTCCTTTTCGGTGAAAGGTCTTGGCTGGGTTCTTCCTTTGTCTTTACCTGGCAGGGGGAACAGTTCCTACCCATAGCCGTTGACTTTACTATTTTAACTAGAAGAAGACATACGTGGGTTTTGTTGTTCTTCTGCTCCTATGTTCTTTTCCTTTTTTAATTCCTTTTATAACTTATCCTGTTTCCCCCTTATTTTCTTATTGCTTGTTTATTCTTTACTACCTTGTCATCCTTTCCACAAGGTTTTGTTCCTTGCCAAGAATGTTCGTACCCACGTCATCAGCCACCCAGTCAGGTAGTGGTGGGGAGTATGCCACGTCACTTCCTGTCTTATTATTTGCATCAATCATGTCACTATTATTACCTAGCCACGTGTTATTATTATTACTTTCCACTGGTCGGGCCAAGCTTCTGTTGACATGACTTGGTAATGTGGCTAACGTTTTAGTATTAAATTTAAAATACTTATTTACTTGGGAAACCATTTTGAAGGGTATAAATATCTTTTTTGGTTCATACTTACCTTCATCGCCATGTTTCATGTTTGAAGTTCTAGCTTTTCAATCACCCTAAGGTTAGTTTCTCTTTCTCGTTCTACATCCTTCTTCTGCTAAATATGGCGAACCATTTTAACATGTTCGCTCAACATTGCAAGTTTAACAAGGAGAGCTTTGAGGCATTCTTTAGATGTATTAATTCCTCATTTCAACCCATCATGCCTTCATCGACAGAGGCCTTTCCCGATTGTCCTGAAGGGTATATTGCTCTGTATTCTTGGTTTTTTGAATTTTCTAACTTGTGTCTCCCTTTCTCTATGTTCTTTCTAAATGTGTTGGAGTCCAATCGTTTATCTGTTGGACAATTATCTCCTTTTCGTGTGAGCAAATCACACATTTTGGAATAACGTGTAAGGCATTAGATGTCTCCCCTTCTTTTGCTATGTTTCTGAAGTTCTTTTTGATTTGGGTAAGAATGGTGAGTGGTTTACCATTCAAGGTCGCAAAGAGCCAACTTGCCAATTTATGCATCCTTCTAGTCCTTCCATTAAAGACCTGAAAAAGTACTTGTTTTGGATATCCTTATTAGCCATGCCCTTTGTCATGCCTTGGCGAGATCCTACTCAGTCTGTCAATGATTGTGTTGTCTGTAACTCTATTGTAGACAAGGGACTTCTTGATGCCTTTGATGTTAAAAAGACTTGGATCCGACCTTTCGTAAGTCCATTTTAGTTTTGGCCAGCTTAAGCTGCAATTGGGATTCTCTGGCATTATTACCTACCTTCAGGCAACGTAGGAAGGGTATGTATTATGGTTTTCTTTATTGTATATGTTATTTATATCCTTTTATTATAACTTTTGTTTTCTTTACAGAGATATGTTTCTTGGATTTTCTGAAGTTGGAGAGCAATTCTGATGTTGAAAGCATTTCACGATCATTGGAGCCTGAAGAGGAGGATATGGCCACGCGTCATCAGAAAACTATTTATGGTGGTGGGGTGTATGCCAGTCTTCTTTAGTCGTTAGAGCCATGTAGGGGGCTCCTTTGAACACCCCTGATCTAATTCTGGCCAAGTCCTCATGAAAGTTGAAGAAGAGGGGTAGATCCCTAGCGAAGGTCCTTCCAAGAGAATCCGAGTCCGGACATCAAAACAAAATCTGGCAACAAAAGGAGTGGATCTTCAACAAGACTTTCTGGAGATTCCATCAACTCCTCCTAGCCCCCGCTCTGTGACGAAACCTTGTTCTCCTATACTCGCTGGTTCTGGGACTTGTGACGGTTTAGCTCTGCAAATTGGCGATGAAGACGTGGGATGTTTAGATCCTGAGTAGGGCAATATGCCTTTTGACCCTCAATTTGGTATTTTAAACAAGGATCTTTTTTCTGATCCTTCAGTGGGTAGCAAGGTGGTTTCTGGTTTCTCTACACCTGCCCAGAAGCTTGCCATTCAAAGCATCGATAACCAGGCACTTTTTAGAATTGCTAGTTCATTTTGGTCATAGTTTGGTTCTTTATTGCCTGTGATTTCAGGACGATTGGATTCTTCTGTATCTTTTTGTGATCGTTTAAATGGCCAGGTTTCTATTGTGAGTCATCGTGTGGGTGAGATGTCGGCCAAAGTATCAACCATGGAGGAACAACTCAAGTTTTTGCAGGATGAGAGAGTTTAGCTTTTGGAAGATTTAGTGAAGGTTCGTGTGGAGTTGAAAGAGAAAGAGAATCAGATGCTGGGAGAGGTTGTTGCTACCATAGCTGCTTTAGAGGCCTATCGGGCGAGCATACCCATGAGCGTGCATCGCAGTAGAACAACTACTGTGTACTAATAGGGATTTGAGGAAACGTGTGGAAGTTCTTAGAGATGAGAAGAAATGGTTGGCGAGGAGGGTTTCTTGCCAGTGTTTAACAAACTGTGCCATAGTCCGGAGTTTTCTAAGCCCCTTGCCAACCTTCATCAGGCTGTGCATAGTCATGGTTTATTTGTGGGCTTGCGTACTGACCACCGCTTTTGTTCTAAAGGCAAGACAATTCATCAGGTTCCTTATTACTACCCAAATGCTAACCAACAGTTGAAGGAGGCGACCCATGCTTTGGAGAATGTCTATTTCCCATATCTGGAGACTATTGCTGAATGTTCTACTATGCCACTAAATGTTCTACAATCCTTGGCTCCTGAAGGATTTAACCCTGAGAAACCTCTTATCCAACTGGTGGAGGAGAAGAGCAGTCAGACCAGCCAGAGCCATGCCAACCATGGATCCCTAGGTATCATCCTGCCCTTGCCACCGTAAGCGAAGGAAATTCCGGGCATAGGTTGATCGATCGTGCTAAAGCAGCCTTGATCATGTGATTGCCTAGTTTGTAGGTCTTTGTAACAGCTCTGCCATCCTTTGTTGCACTTCTTCTATTACAATGTTTTTGTTTTGTAAACATTGCCATTCATGGCTTATCAATGCTAGTGATGTTATTTTCTGTTTGATTTCTGCGTGCATATATGAGCAGGTCAAGGTCGGAAATCATTTTTGGTTATTGTGTTAGACTCTTAGAAGATTAACATTTTGTCTTTGTATGTGTTTTTTTGTCATAGTATAGGGACTTATTTGTAAATATATGTTCCTTAGTTTCTTGATAGTATATATAGGATATTTTATGTAGACTAGACAAGACGAGATTAGAAACAACAGATAAGAAATAGTTAGAATCAGTTGAACGAACTGTAACCCTACACACTGTATCCATGCATTTACTATCAATGAAATCTATGATTTTGTTTTTGATGTAATTGATTGTGTTTGATTACTTGAGTTTGAATTGATCATTGCATCACTAAATCATCACAGATTCGATCCTTTTAAACCGATCAATTGGTATCAGAGCCTTCGGTTCAATGATCAGAGCTTATCGACTTTTTGAGCTCTTTGAATCACTTGAAATCCGTGATTGATTGCAGTTTGATCAATTAATTGTTGATTTAGTTGTGTTTCATCAATAGAAACATGATTTGAATCACAATTTTGTGTTTAATTCGTTCAAATCTGAGAAACTGATCGAATTAGCGTTCGAACTTTGTTCTTCATATTCGGACTGAAATTCAATCAGAATACTGATTTGTTGTTGTTGTTTGAGCAAATTAAGGATTAAGGATTGTTAATCGACCTAATTACTACCAAATTGGAAGTTTTTAGATCAATTAATCAAGTTTTGAAGATTTTCATAAGATCTAAGTTTGTTGAAGCTGATGAATTAGGCGCATTATGGTTGAAAACTACTGAAAATTGTCCAAGTATCTAGGCGCATTTCCACTATTTGGGCTTTTTGATACTGTGTAGACGTTTCAGATCAGGCGTTTGACCACTGTTGAGACATCTTAAGACTATTTGGACACTTGGTGACTTTGTAGAAACAAAGTAATTCTAGGCGCATTTCAACTGTTTAGGCTCATTTGAACTGTTTGGACCCCAGGCGTTTAACAACTGTTTTGGGCGCATTGCAACTGTTCAGCCGCATTTTAGTTGGGTGTTTTTCAGAATTCTACTAAGGCATTCCCTTGGGCATTTCTACTTCAAAGTCAGGTGGTTGAGAACTGTGTAGGCGTTTTACTACTGTGCAGACGCTTGTCAACTATTCAGGCGCATCAGCTTTTAGACTTATCAGTTTACACTTAGAAATTTTTTCAGAAACTAAAATCCAAAAATATTTTCATTTCATAGTATTTAATTCAAAACTTAAAAACAACAAAAACAACAAAAACAAGTGTTTTTCTTAAATTCAAAAATACAAAATGGTTAAGTCTGAAGATTCTGAGAACAGGGTTCCAAAGCTAAAGAACAGAGCTGATTTCAAGAACTGGTCGTTAAGACTAAAGAATCATCTAAATTCTATTAACACTGACTTGTGGAAGTAAATAGAGAAAGGACCTCATATTCCAATTACATCTGATGGTCCTGATAGAGGATTTGCTTACAGAAAAGTCTCTCAAGAACCTTATCCTGAGGATGATCTGCAAGGTGATGACTTAAGGAATGTAAAGAATGATATCAAAGCTTATTCATTGATGTGTAAAGGATTACCATTAGAAGTCTTGACTAGACTTGATGGTTATCAAACTGGGTACACTATGTACAAGGCTTTAAAAATCACGTGTGAAGGAGGTAAAGATATAAAAGATCTCAAAAAGCAGAAACTTAAGAGGCAGTTAGAGTTGTTTGAGCATCTCTCTGGTGAAACAATAAATCAAATGATGAACAGATTTGTGCAACTAACTACTAAGATGTCAACTGCTGGTATCAAAAATGATCTAAAAGATCTAAACTATAGACTTCTCAATGCTCTTCCATATTCATGGAAACAGACAGTTACACTGTTAAAGCATACTGAAAAGTTTCCTATGGATCTAGATCTTTTGATTGCCAAGATTGAATCAGTTAAGATTGATTAGAGCTCAAGAAACAATGATAGAGCTGCCTCAATGTCTCAGTACAATTATGTTGCATCTCCAGCTAACATAGTGGAGAATGCTTTTCTGGCCAAAGATGATAAATCTCTAGAAGAAGAGGGTGATTTGTTCGTCGAAGCTGGTTTCTTTACAGATTCTTCTTACACAAGTGCTCCTATTTACACAACTCAACCTCAATCTCAGTCTCCTCCTAAAACTCAAACTCCTAAACCTCAAACTGAGACTCCATCTTCTAACTCTGCTAAAACTAGCAAAGTTAAAGATGTTATTAATATCCTTTTACAGGATGATGAGTCTAAATCTGCTTTTACTGCTTTTATGGCAAGTTTTCAAGCTTATCAAGGTAGTCATCTAACACAATTAGATCTTGTTTTGCAAGATTTGTTCGATATGGATCCTGATGATGTAGAAGAGATGGACTTGAACTGGCAGATGGTGATGACTGCTTATAGAACCCAAAAACACTCTTATGTTAACAGGAACTACAAGCCAAGTGCTAACAAAACCATTGGCTTCGACAAATCAAAGTCAAGGTGTTTCAACTGTAACAGCTATGGTCATTTTTCGAGGGAATTTAAAGCTCCCAGAAACCAAGGAGGAAATGGTCAAGCAAGTTCTAGCAGTCAAAGATATTATCAGCAGTCTCAGAAGACATTTCAAAAGCCTTATCAGAGTCTTCCTATGCCAGAACTTAAGGATGAATCAAAAGCATCTGAAGAGCCAAAGAAAGCTCTAGTTGTTAGCATTAAAGATGGATATGACTCGAGTGCTTATGCTGAACAATTTACAGCTGATCTAACCTCTAGTTTATCTCTTGTTGTAGAAATTCAAACTGAAGATTGGTTAGAAGACAGTGATCCTAAGGCTGAAGGTAACTCAGAAAATGAAGAAGAAGAGTATGACTAGAGTGATATATCTGATCCTAAAGAGGATTAAGAAGAAGTTGCACTAATGGCACAGTCAGATCAACCAAAGGTTGAAAATTCATTTTCTGACTCTGAGACTTCTTTCTTAAAATAACCTGAAATTCCTGTTGAAGTAAGAGAAGAAATATGCACTAAAGCTTGCTTTGAACAAGTAGAGTACTACAGAACTTATTCATATAAAATATGTGACAAGCTCAAACAAGAGGAAGTAATGCATAACAAACTTAAAAATGATCACCAAAATATCTGATGAAAAGATCCTCTCTCTACAAACATCATGGAATAAAACTTTGAAAGAACTGGAAATTGTTACAAAACAACTTGAAAAAATGACAAAGAATTTAGAAGAAGAGAAAATAGCACATGCTATAACATAAGTTGATCTTGCAAAAGTTAAAAGTTCAAAAACAATTGTAGAACAACTGGTAAGTGAGAGAAAAGACAAACAAAAAGCAGGTTTAGGTTTTACACATGAACCAATTCCTGAATCCATCACAAACACATTACCAGAAAACTTCAACACGTATAATCTCTCACCTGAAAACAAAGCTAAGCTAAGAGCATTCCAAAATAAGAAAAAGAATCCTGAGAGTGATGAAGAGAAAAAAATATTAAGATATTTGAGGAACAAGATTCAGAGAAGATTAAAACTGGTCATCCTATAAAAGTAAAAATCTTATGAACCACGACCAAAGACTAAGAAAATTTTTGTTCCAAAAGAGTCTGTTATTGAAGAAGTAATGGTAAAGAATGACAAACAAAAGTCAAAGAATAAAGAGAAAGCAAAACTAGATGAAGTAGCATCTAAAGATTCATTTTCCTACGGCTTAAACAATCCTGATTTCATTAAATGGCAAAAAGAACAAAAAGATAAAGAAAATGCAAAAGAGTCGTCTACTGAAGATGTTCAATCCCAAAGTAAACAAAAATCATCAAGATCAAGAAATCAAAGAAGGAGAAGGAAAAATGCTAATCTAACTCTTCTCAAAACAATCAAACTCAAAGAACAAATCAAACTAATCAGTTTAAACCAATAAAGTTTGTATCTGCGGGTACCTTTGACATGAACAAAATTCCAGAAATCAAATCTAACTCAAAGAACAAATCTATCTCTGATCTGAAAACAGGTTTGGTTCCTAAGTCATCCACTGTCAATAAAAAATTTGTATCTAAAGAGTCAAGAAATGGTCTTAATGAGCAAAAGGCAAAACCCAAATTTCAAAAGAACAAACTTTTATATCAAAAACAACAGATTAACTTTTCAACTCCTAAATCAAAACAAGGATCAAATGTGGCCACCACATCAAAAGTTAATCAACAGATGTTTAAATTTTATCAAAGGTACTGTGATATATGTGATATGTACAATCATAAGACTGAAGAATGTTTCTTTAACAGGTACTGTCACATTTGTGATATGAAAAACCATCCAACAGCTGATTGTTATTTCAACAAATATTGTACCTATTGTGATGAAAGAACTCACAAAACTGAGAATTGCTACTTCAGAAAGAACTCGCCGAGAAATGGATATGTTAATCCACAGTTAAGAAATGGATATGTCAATCCACAATTTCAAAGAAATCAAAGTGTTGGTTTTCAAAGATTGACAAAACAACCTTCCTTAGACTTGAGATCTTTTCAAAGAAATGATTCTGTTTATGATGATTCTTATGCTGCAAAACCAAGACAGTATAATTAAGAAAAATTCATTCCACAATCTGTGAGAATGAATGGTGGGAAGTTTGATAAACAAAATTTTTTGTCTGATGATTTGAAATATCTTGATGATGATCTTGAAAAATGTTACAATGTTTTAAGGACAAAAGAAATCAAAGATAATCAAAATGTTGTAAGAAACGGAATTGGTAAATTTGTTAACAATAAGTTTGATTTGAGAAAGCTTCACTTTAAACAGTTTACCATTGTTGATAAATTTGGCAAGCCCAAGACCATCTCGGCTTGGATTGATAACTCAACTTAATTCTTTTTAAAATGCAAGTACGCCCGAGAAGACCTATTAATACATGGTATGTTGATAGTGGGTGTAGCCGGCATATGACAGGCAACCATACCTTGCTTCAACAATTTAAGTTAAAAGATGGTACACAGGTTGCATTCGGAGGTGATGTAGGTGGTAAACTAACAGGAGAAGGAACGGTGTCCAATGGGATTATTAGTATTGATAAAGTCAACTACTGTTCACCGTTGAACTTTAATCTTATAAGTGTTTCCCAAATTTGTGACAAATCTTAATCAGTTCTATTTGATGATTCTTTTTGTTATATTTTGAAGCCAGGTTTTCAGATTAGCAAAGAATGGGTAGTTGTTAAAGCTGTTTGAGATCGAGATGTATACAAATTAGATATGTCTCAAGTTGATCCTTCTACAGAAACAACATGCCTAATTGCTCAAGCATCAAATGACGAAAGTCAGCTATGGCATAAACGTCTCTGGCATTCCAACTTCAAGACCATTAACAAGCTTGTATCAGGAAATCATGATGTAGGTCTTCCAACAAAGAAGTTTGCCACAACTGATATCTGCTCAGCATGTTTAAAAGGAAAGCAACACAGAGCGTCTTATAAGCCCAAGCAGATAAACTCAAATTCCAAGCCTCTCCAGATATTGCACATGGACCTATTCAGACCAACAAATGTGCAGAGTATTAGAAAGAAATCTTACTGTTTAGTTATCATTGATGACTTTACAAGATTTTCTTGGGTTTTATTTTAGCATGCTAAATCTGAAACGACTGAATTATTAAAAGAATTCATCATTAAAGTAGAAAATCAATTAGAACAAAAGGTGAAAATAATTAGAAGTGATAATGGAACGGAATTTAAAAATGCTAATATTGATAGATTTTGTGCACAAAAAGGTATTGCTCGTCAGTTCAGTGCTCCTAGAACTCTACAACAAAATGGAGTTGCTGAAAGGAAAAATAGAACTTTGATTGAAGCAACACCGTCTATGTTAGTAGATGCCAAAATTCCAATCACTTTCTGGGATGAAGCCATATCCAATGCATGTTTCGTGCAAAATCGAACATTTCTTGTGAAAGATAAACAGAAAACTCCTTATGAGTTGATGTTTGGCAGGAAACCTAATATAGAATTTCTTAAATCTTTTGGTTGTCCAGTTTTGATTTTAAATTCAAGTGATCAGCTAGGAAAATTTGATGCAAAATCTGATGAAGGATTTTTCATTGGATATTCGTCGGTTTCAAAAGCTTTTAGAGTCTATAACTCTAGGAAAAATGTTATACTTGAAACATTCAACGTTAAATTTCTTGAAAACTCTTTTCCATCAGTTGCAAATGGTCCAGCTTGGTTATTTGATTTAGATTCTTTGTCAAACTCTTTCAATTCTAACTTGTTTGAATCTACAGGTCAGAAGAAGAAACAAGAAGGAGATCTCGGATCATTCAACGATGATTCTGATTCTGATGATATGGATGACTCAAGCCCAGGTTATCCATTTTTCTCTTTTGTGAAAGATCCTATATTTCAGTCTGAAACTTATGATCAACCTCAACAAGTTCAAGAACATTCCTTGTCTGAAAATACTAATGTTTCACAACCTATTCCTAATGATGGTCCTGAAATTATACAACCTGAGTCCAGAACGTCATCAATTTCTGATGATGTAGTTGTTACAGATAATCTTGATTACTTTATCAACTCACCGACTCAAGTTCCTAATTTCAATCCATATTCTTCGAACTTATTGCATTAGCTTTCTGACTTGAACTAATCTAATCTGGATATTCATATTCAAGTGAATGAGATTCCAACTTCTCGTGTTCACAAGAACCATCCAACATCTCAGATTATCGGTCCATTGAATGAGAGAACTACGAGAAGTCATTCAAAACAAGCAAATCTCTGCTTATACTCATATTTTCTATCTCAAATTGTTCCTAAAAACATCACCGAAGCGTTAAAGGACAATAGTTGGATTGAAGCAATGCAAGAAGAGTTATTGCAATTTTGTAAACAAGAAGTGTGGAAGCTTGTGGATTTACCTAAAGGAGAAAATGCCATAGGCACAAAATGGCTGTTCCGAAACAAAATAGACGATCGAGGAATTGTTGTTTGCAATAAAGCGAGACTCGTTGCACAAGCTTGCACCCAAGAAGAAGGAATAGATTATAATGAAGTATTTCCTCCAGTTGTAAGACTTGAATCAATTCGCGTCTTCCTGGCTTATGCATCATTCATGAAATTCAAGGTGTATCAAATGGATGTTAAAGGTGCTTTTTTATATGGACCAATCACCTATGATGTGTATGTCAAGCAACCTCCAGGTTTTGAAGATTCAGAATATCCTTATCGTGTTTACAAGCTTAGCAAAGCTTTGTATGGTCTACATCATGCTCCTAGAATTTGGTATGAAACGTTATCACCACATTTTATCTAACATGGATACAAGCGAGGGAAAATCGATCCTACTTTGTTTATTAAGAAGGATGCTGATGATTTCTTATGTGTTCAAGTGTATGTTGATGATATATGATTTGGTTCTACAAGTCCAAAGTTATGCAATGAATTTGAAGAAATCATGAAGTCTCATTTTCAAATGAGTTCTATAGGAGAAATTAATTTTTTCCTTGGTCTTCAAGTAAAGCAGTCTCCAGATGGAATTTTTATCAATCAAGAGAAATTCATTGATAAACTCTTGAAGAAATTTAAATTGCAAGATTGTCAATTCATAAGAACTCCAGCTGACGTAAATACCAAGATTGGACCTGATTCTAAAGGAATATCAGTTGACCAAACTCTATAAAGATCTATGATCGGATCTTTGATGTATCTTACTGCATATAGACTTGATATAATGTATGCTATTTATGTATGTGCCAGGTATCAATCTGACTCGAATGAATCTCATCTAATCACTATTAAACGAATATTTAGATATCTCAAAGGAAAACCAGCTTTAGGGTTATGGTATCCTTATGAAGGAAACTTCAAGTTACATGGATATACAGATAGTGATTATGGGGGATGTTGCCAAGATGGTAAATCTATGAAGGGTGGTTGTCAGTTTTTACGTCCCAAATTAGTCTCATGGCAATGTGAGAAACAAACAAATGTCTTTGTTTCAACCGCAGAAGCTGAGTACATTGCTGCATCAGCAGGATGTTCTCAAATCCTTTGGTTACAAGACCAACTACTGGATTACAAGTTCAATTTTCTTAAAACCCCTATTTACATTGATAACACTCCTTCTATGTTTATTACATCTAATCCTGTGTAGCACTCAAAAATAAAACATATCGAAATTCGATATCATCTTCTCACAGATAACTCTGAAAAAGGTTTAATCATTTTGATTCAATTCGCAACTGAAAAACAGTTGGCTGACCGATTTACAAAAGCCTTTTTACCAGGTCGATTTGAATATTTGGTCGAGTCAATTGGACTTATTAATCATGTTTAAAAACTGGTTTTGAGTTTAATTCAGTTGTTTGATTCATTAAAAATGATAAGAGCCCTCCCTTAGCTTAATCTTGAATATAGAGAATCTGTCAAAGTTAACTGCCTGATTGTATATATTGTGTGTGTATGTTCAATAAAAAAATGAAAAAGCAAATACAAAAATAGAAAATTACAAAATCAAAATAGAAAAATAAAAACAAAAATACAAAAATAGAGTTTTTCTTGTTAGTTAAGTGTTTAGGACTGAATCTGTCATTGCAATTTGTGAGAAATGATAGATAGATTAGTTATGATCAGTTGCATACTTCACTCGCCTGTAAAGTCTGATGTGATCAGATATGATGTGCAGGTAAGCTCATGCAATTATACTGAAAAAGTAAATTCTTATGATCAAACTAAATCAATCATGCATTCATGTTTGTCCATTTTAGTACCAATGAGTAGTGTTGACTTCTCAGACTGATTGTTTGTTAAGTCATAAACTCGCACCTGGTGGCGATATAAATAACCATTGAGCTTTAATTATTTAAAGCATCTATTCACTTCTCTGTTATGAGTCATCATCGACCTGAGGTGACGAGATATCCTCTGTTTTAGTCATTACAGAACAGGATAATCTCACTTGATGCGAAAGATGCCAATGTGCACAATCTAAACATGAGATCTGCTTATAAGTATATGTCAGGTTAACAAGTTGAGAAGCATGATTTCTTGCATATCTTGATGAGGGTTGAACTCTTTAAGTCTAAGTTTGACTTACATAATCTCATATCTAATCATACCTTAATCAATCCAAGAATTGACAAAAGTAAGTGTGCTGAGTATCTTGCCAAAAGCACTCATTTTCTGTCCTTAGATCTCGTGTCTCCTTTGCTGCAGAAATGCTGACCTAGAACACACTTGATCAGGATTTAATCACTGTCTATGACTATCCATCATTTTATTTTATTTTAATGTGCTGATCTTAACTAATATGATCTCATTGTAGGCATGTGATTCAATTGTATATGGTAGATTTTTATTCTGCTTTATTTTTTATTTTTTTGCTTGATTTTCTGTGTGCAGGCATGTTGATAATGATTAGTTTTCTCTTCTTGTAAAATCAAAGAAACTTCTAAGTTTGTAAAACTTAAAAGTTTAGGGGGAGTAAAACTGAAAAAGAGAAAATAATTGATTTTCAAAAAGTGAAAAATCAAAAATAAAGTCTTTTGGATGAAAGGATGAAGCTGATATTTCTAGCATGTGTGTGTTTGATATGATGTAAAAATAAACCTGAAAAAGAATTCAAATTCAGTGAAAAAGCTTCTTACAAACAAAATGAGATTATTTGTGTGTAAAAATTAGATAGAGACTAAAATGAGGGGAAATTAATTTTTGAAAATTTGAAATAAAAATAATGGTCAAAAACAAAAAATAAAAATTTTGAATGTCAAAAATGTTAAAATTGAAGAAAATTATTGAAAATTTTGAGTGATAGTCAAACAATTTTGACAAAGTGTTGAAAAATTGAGTGTGAACTTTGCTAATATGTTTAAATAGTGTTCAGATGGATGATGTGAAAATTACAAGTGTCAAGACTTATAGAAGTATCCTCATGCACCTGAATAGTACTCTTAAGTCCAATTCAGGAGTATGGTGATTTTTCAGAAATTTGCACAAGTGTTGGGCATTTCATTCAAGCTCATGCGCCTAAACAGTTGTCATGTGTCTGAAAAATTGGTTAAGTGTTGGGCGTATTATCTATGCTCATGTGCCTAAACAGTACCAGACTTCCAAGGGTTAGTCGTTTGAATTGAAAAATTACCAAGTGTTGGGTGTTTCATCTAGTCTCATACGCCTGAACAGTGCCCAAGCGCCTAAACAGTGCTTATGCTCCTGTACAGTGCCCATGCGTATAAACCTCATGCGCACAAACGGTGCTCATGCACCTAAATACTTAGTGTAAAATTCATTCTCATGCGCATAAACAGTGCTCATGCGCTTAAAATTTACACTTATATATATACAACACTTGTGATTTAATCTTTCACTCAAAATCCCCTGAAAACACTCTCGACACTTATACACTCAAATCATTAAGTTCATCATTTTCGATTGTTTGGTGTTAATTCTTGTGATTTATAGGTATATACACTGAATCTAAACATCATTTCGAGATGAAATTCCTCTGATTTCAAGTTTATACTTCGAATTCAATCGGGCGTTTTATGTCTGTTTAGGCGTATTAACCCTAGTTCGAAGGAAAATTTGAAAATTGTGACAATAATATGCATTAACAACTGAAATTGAACATTGATTCATGATAGAAACTTGTTTTTGAACAGATTGAAATGGTTAAATCAGTATTTCATCAAATTGTTGTAAGGCCCCGTTCCCGGAAACCTCACAGTTGGTCAATCATAACATAATATATATAATACAACTTACATTTCATCAAATAACACAGTGCAATTTATACCAAAAACCATTCATTTCATTAATAATTACTGTTGGTAAGCAATACATCATTGTTTCTTAAGTTACAAAAGACCTTTTAATTGCATTACAAAACAACAATCATTAAGAATGAATGGATGCCAGTCTTGCCCCGACGAGTAGCTTCCCCCACGTGCCACCCTCTACAACATTTACCTGCCAACTAAAAATGCATAAAAGTCAGCGTTACTAAGTGAGTTCTTGTTTTAAAATATTAAAATACCTTTATTTATTTACAAATATATCATCTTTCTTAAAATACTTCATTTTCATAAGATTCATTACTTTCATACGTAGTCACACATCATAAGTACAACAAGATAATATTCATCATAATCTTTCATCATTCATCTCTTCCATTCCGTACTTTCATTATTATCTTTCACTTTCTACCGGACCAATGTGCAATACCCCGACATTGTGTACGAAGCTGGTGTTGGGCCTGAGGTATATAAATAGACCCTGAGCATTGTGCACGAAGCTGACCCAGTCACCTGAGGCAAGCAACAAAGGTCCCTATCAATCTCAAAGATTGACCCTGCGTGCATCCTCATGGGGTAGCTAACCTGCACACAGTTGAGCTGACAACCCGTGGCTGTGAACATCCTTTCATTTTGCTTGCAAGACTTTCATTCATTCTTTATGTTTCACTTTTCATTATCATTAATCTTTCACTTTCATTATGATAATACTTTACGTACACGAACATAAACACACCACGTAAAGTCACATAATAATACATAATATGGAACACAAGAACATGCCAAAAACAAGCATGGAATAAACAGATACAACCATCAAAACATCCCAGGGTAATTCCTTAAATTTCCTTTTTCCCAAAATTTCAGAAAATTTTCTAAGTTTTCTAGGAGCATGAGCACTATGTAGGCGCATGAGCACTATGCGGGTGCACCAACACTTAGGTGTATGAGAAACTTAGGTTCATAAAGACTATTTGGGCGCATGAACTACACTTAGTCATTTGGTCAGTAGGCGCATGAAGTACTGTTTAGGCGCATGACTAACACTTAGGCGTCTGAGGAAATTTCTAGGTGCATGACTACTATATGGGCGCATGGGCTGGTACTTAGGCTATTTTGGCAAAAATTCCAGGCGCATGGGAACTATTAAGGCGCATGAACTTCACTTAAATTTTCTAAGTCAAAATTTCAGGCGCATGGGCCCTGTTTGGGCGTATGACCAATAGTTATGCATATTTAAGACTTATTTTCAAACCCAATCTGCATATTAACCTGTTCTTAACATATATCTATCATTCTAAGCATCAACAACACATAAGCAACCATAACACACAAACATACATACAAAAATACATATGGGTGCATATATAGCGGTTGTAAAACATTTTTAAACATGCATTTTCAGCCCCAAGAAGTTTAAAACACATAAAAAAAACCGGGGTCTAGAACTCACCTATGCAGCCAACAAGTAAAACTCCTCCAAACTTGAGTGCACAAGAGTTCAAACACCTAAAAACATACCAAAATAAACAACCAAACACATAGAACACATAGAAATCGGTTTTAAGGATGAAAACCCAACAAAACCGAACCAAGAACACATAAAACACTCACCAATGTGCGACTTTTAGCCTTTTCTTCCTTGAAAAACCGAGAGAAAAAATCTGCTCTCTTTCTTCTTTCTTGTTCCAGTTGAAAAGAAGATGCAAAAAAGGTGTTATGGTGGCGGCCATACTCAAAATATATTAAAATATTTGAGTTTGTACCTTTTACACTTTGGCTCATTTTCCTTTCTTTCAAGATACTTTTATTTTCTCTTCTTATTGCATTTTTTTCTCTTTTATTTTGACAAAAATTTCGGATGTTACAAGTCTACCCCCTTAAAGTGGTTTCGTCCCCGAAACCTGTCACTCTTCAAACAATTGTGGGTAGTGCTGTTTCATTTCTTCTTCAGTCTCCCACGTAGACTCGGACCTTTCCTGTGCCTCCACTGTACACGCACCAGTGGAACCACTTTATTATGTGGCCTCTTCTCCTTCCGGTCGATGATTGCCACTAGTTTCTCTACATAATTAAGCCGTTCATCCACCTCGATGTCCCCCAGTGGTACCATTATATCTGGGGATGGTAAGTCATGCTAATGTGTAGCCTCATAAGTACAGCATATCCATCGCATATCCTCGAGCATCTGAATTCTCCTTTTAGACTGACCATCTATCTGGGGATGGTAAGTCATGCTAATGTGTAGCCTCATCTCCATCGCATCATGGAATCTCTTCCAAAATTTCGATGTGAACCGGGTGTCACGGTCTGACACGATAGACACTGGCACACCATGAGTAGTTACAATCTCTTTAATGAACAGATCCGCTAGTCTCTCAGATGAATATGTCTTCCGGATCAGTAGGAAGTGAGCACTCTTTGTCAGACGATCAACTATCACCCAAATGGTATCGTACCCCCTTGCCGTACGAGGTAACTTTGTGATGAAGTCCATGGTGATGTGCTCCCACTTCCACTCGGGTATATCCAACAGTTGGATTTTCTCGTATGGTTTCTGATGTTCTACCTTCACTTGCAAGCAAGTAAGGCACTTACTCACATACTCCACTACATCGTGCTTCGTACCCGGCCACCAGTAATCCTTCTTCATATCTTGATACATCTTGGTAGCACCGAGATGAATGGAGTATCAAGTCTTATGAGATTCATCCATAATTCGTCCCTGTAGGTCCCTGTAACGAGGGATCCACATCCGCCCGAAGCGGGTTCTAACCCCGTGTGTGTTTTCTCCCAACTCCATGACTAGACCTCTCATCTTTTTATAGTTAAGGCGATCTTCTTTCAACGCCTCATTTTAAAATTCTTTGACTTGGGTCATCACGTCAGAGGTCATCACCAGTTGATAAGCTTTCACCAGGATTGACTCAGGTTTCTCCTTCCGGCTGAGGGCATCAGCCACTATATTGGCTTTGCCTGGGTGGTAATGGATCTCACAATCAAAATCTTTGATCAATTCCAACCACCTCCTCTGCCTCATGTTGAGGTCCTTCTGCTCAAAGAAATACTTTAGGCTTTTGTGGTCCGTGAAGATTATGCACTTCGTCCCGTACAAGTAATGTCTCCAAATCTTCAACGCAAAGACCACAGCTGCTAGCTCCAAATCATGAGTGGGATAGTTGGCCTCATGGATTTTCAGCTGTCGGGACGCATAGGCTATTACCCTTCCACGTTGCATCAACACGCAACCCAGTTCCGAATAAGAGGCATCCGAATATACCACTAAATCTTCACTCCCTTCGGGTAATGTCAAGACAGGGGCTTGAGTTAATCTTGCCTTTAACTCCTCAAAAGCATCCTCCTATTCTCATCCCCACACAAACTTCACATCCTTGCGAATCAATTTAGTCAAAGGTGAGGCTATTTTGGAAAAGTCTTGAATAAATCTTCTGTAGTAGCCCGCCAAACCTAAGAAACTACGAATCTCGGATGGCGTCTTTGGATACATCTATTGCATCACTGCCTCAACCTTTGCCGGGTCTACCATAATTCCTTCAGAATTCACCACATGACCCGAAAATTGGACTTCGCGGAACCAGAAAGCGCACTTAGAGAATTTGGCGTACAACTTCTCTCTCCTAAGCGTCTCCAATACTTCGTGTATGTGGCCGGCATGTTCTTCCTCATTTTTCGAATAAATCAGGATATCATCAATAAACACAATCACTGATTTATCTAACATTGACTGACACACTCGGTTCATCAAATCCATAAAGGCAGCTGGCGCTTTAGTTAGACCAAAAGACATAACGAGAAACTCGTAGTGTCCATAACGCGTATGAAATGCTGTCTTAGGAATATCTTGCTCCTTCACCTTCAATTGATGGTAGCCATATCAGAGATCTATCCTTGAGAACCAAATGGCACCTTGGAGCTGATCGAACAAGTCATCAACTATCGGTAGGGGATATCGGTTGTTCACCGTTAGCTTGTTTAACTCCAGGTAGTCTATACACATCCTCATACTACCATCTTTCTTCTAAATCAGTTCCTTCATCTCATTCGGAGCTAATCGGTACGGTGCCTTGGCAACCGGTTGAGCACCGGGTATCAAATCAATCCGAAACTCGATCTCACAGTCCGGTGGCACACCTGGTAAATCTTCTGGGAACACGTCCGGAAAGTCACACACAACTTGTACACTAGAAAATTGTGGTACTGACGTGCCCACATCCTTCACATAAGCCAGGTAGGCACTACATCCGCGTTTCACGCACTTCTCTGCCACCGCCATCGAGATCACCTTAGGAACAGTTGTCACTCGATAACCATAGACCGTCACCGAACTTCCATCAGGCGCAATTAATTGAATCAACTTCTTGTGACACATAATATTTTCCTCATAGGATGCTAACCAATCTATCCCTAGAACTACGTCAAATCCGCCTAGGGGCATCACAAATAGTTTAGCAGAGAACCTATGGCCCTCTAGTTCTATGTCACAATCTTCTATCATATTAGAAATTCTGGTAGACTTACCAATAGTAGTCTCTACATCAAAGGGCTCATCAATACTCCTACTAATAGCAGGCAACTTAGCACAGAAAGCAGCAGAAATAAAACTCCTACTAGCACCAGAATCAAATAATACAGAGGCACAAGTTTGGTTTACTAGAAACATACCTGACATAACGTTGGGGTCCACTCTGGCCTCCTCCCTGGTCATCATGAATGCTCTAGCACTTGCCCTCTGCCATTCACTTTCCATCCACTTTTTCACCCCAGAATTCTCCGCCCTCGGCTTCTTGCAAACCCTGCTCACATGCCCCTCCTCACCACAGTTATAGCACATCAACACCCTACAATCCTTTGTAATGTGACCAGGCTTTCCACACTTGAAGCATACATTCGATCCCCACTTGCACTCACCAGTGTGCTCCTTCCCATATTTGCCACACTTCTTCATCCCCGAGCTTGATGACCCCACTCTTTAATCATCCATCCACATCCTCTTGTTGTTTGGAGTGAAACCACCACGTCCAAACCGCTTCCCATTCTAGTTCTTACCACCACCACCCTTCTTGTTTGCTTCCACCACGGTCTCCTCCCTCTCCTCATACAACCTACCCGCCAGGTCTACCACCGATCAAAAGGTACCCAGCCGGGTAGCAATCAAATGCCAGCGGATCTCAGTTGGTAATCCCTGAATATATCTCTTAATCTTTCTCGATACCGGCGTCACCTGATCCGGCACCAGCCTCGCCATTTCGTTGAACTTGGTGGTGTATTGCTGGTTAGTCATGGTTCCCGCCTCAAGCTGTAGCAACTCTCTTTCTATCTTGTCAAGCTCTCAGTGAGGACAAAATTCCTCAATCACCATTTTCTTCAACTCTCCCCACCTCATCCTCTCGATGGCCCTGCTGCCCTCGGCTTGGACAATATTATCCCACCAACACAGAGACGAGTCACCGAACGAGTGAGTGGCGAACTTCACCTTGTAGTCCTCCCTGCACTCACTAATCTTTAACACCGCCTCCATCTCTCTTACCCAGAGTTGAGCAGCGGCAGGATTAACGTTGCCATCAAAAGTTGGGGGTTTGCATCGTTGGAATGCCCTATAACTACACCCCTTCGTGATTTCCCGTACTTCCACCTCTTCCTTGTCACTGGAGGCCGCAATTCCACTGTTCAGCTCCTACTCATCATGATCTACCTCATTCCCTCTTTTCCCAGCCGTGGTCCTTCCCTTCTTCTCCTTCTCCTTTCTCTCATCCTCCCGCATAGCACGGATGACCTCGGTCACCACAGACGGTAGGATCGTCTGCATGACCTGATGCACTTCTTCCACAACTGCCTCCTTTACTGAGGCTTTTAAGTTAGCACTCTCATCCACACCCTTCGGCTGATCAAACATAGGCTCAGTAGGAGCCATCTCTGCAGTCCTTGTCTTGTTCCTTGTGGCACGTGGCCCAGCACCACAACCACCTCGTACTCCTCCTCTAGAAGCCTTCGATGATCTTACTCCAGCCATCCTCTAAACACTATAAGATTCAAACACTAACACGGTCATTCAAGGTAATAACTCAGTTTACGTCAAGTATAGTAAGTCCCTAATTACAGTGGCCAGTTGTGATTAGCCACTTACTTTACTCTTCATCCCTCGAGCATTTTCTATCCTGACTACATCAGTATTCAAATCTACTGAAAGAACATAAATCAAATAGCACACGCATATAATACTGGTTAACATTTAAGAAAAGAAATACCTGATGGCATGTAGCTACTCGGCTGGCATCCCTCCATTCGGTCCCATCCTCAGTTTAAGTTTAGGTTTTTGAAAATATTTTACCCATTTCTCTTAAACTTTGGCTCTGATACCAACTTGTAAGGCTCCGTTCCCGGAGACCTCACAGTTGGTCAATCATAGCATAATATATATAATACAACTTACATTTCATCAAATAACACAGCGGAATTTATACCAAAAACCATTCATTTCATTAATAATTACTGTTGCTAAGCAATACATCATTGTTTATTAAGTTACAAATGACCATTTAATTGCATTACAAAACAACAATATCATTAAGAATGAATGGATGTCAGTCTTGCCCCGACGAGTAGCTTCCCCTGTGTGCCACCCTCAGCAACATTTACCTGCCAACTGAAAATCCATAAAAGTCAGCGTTGCTGAGTGAGTTCTAGTTTTAAAACATTAAAATACCTTTATTTATATACAAAAATATCATCTTTCTTAAAATACTTCATTTTCATAAGATTCATTACTTTCGTACGTGGTCACACATCATACATACAACAAGATAATATTCATTATTATCTTTCATCATTCATCTCTTCCATTCTGTACTTTCATTATTATCTTTCACTTCTACCGGACCAATGTGCAATACCCCGACATTGTGCACGAAGCTGGTGTTGGGCCTGAGGTCTATAAATAGACCCCTAACATTGTGCACGATGCTGACCCAGTAACCTGAGACAAGCAACAAAGGTCCCCGTCAATCTCAAAGATTGACCCTACGTGCATCCTCATGGGCTAGCTAACCTGCACACAGGTGAGCTAACAACCCGTGGCTGTGAACCTCCTTTCATTTTTCTTGCTAGACTTTCATTCATTCTTTATGTTCCACTTTTCATTATCATTAATCTTTCACTTTCATTATGATAATACTTTACGTACACGAACATAAACACACCACGTAAAGTCATATAATAATCCATAATATGGAACACAAGAACAGGCCAAAAACAAACATGGAATAAACAAATACAACCATCAAAACATCCCAGGGTAATTCCTTAAATTTCCTTTTTCCCAAAATTTAAGAAAATTTTCTAAGTGTTCTAGGCGCATGAGCACTATGTAGGCGCATGAGCACTATGCGGGCGCACCAACACTTAGGCGTATGAGAAACTTAGGCGCATGAAAACTATTTGGGCGCATGAACTACACTTAGTCATTTGGTCAGTAGGCGCATGAAGTACTGTTTAGGTGCATGACTAACACTTAGGTGCCTGAGGAAATTTCTAGGCGCATGACTACTATATGGGGGCATGGGCTGGTAGTTAGGCAATTTTGGCAAAAATTCCAGGCCCATGGGAACTATTGGGGCGCAAGAACTTCACTTAAGTTTTCTAAGTCAAAATTTCAGGCGCATGTTTGGGCGCATGCCCAACAGTTATGCATATTTCAGACTTATTTTCAAACCCAATCTGCATATTAACATGTTCTTAACATATATCTATCATTCTAAGCATCAACAACACATAAACAACCATAACACACAAACATACATACACAAATACATACGGGTGCATATATAGCGGTTGTAAAACATTTTTAAACATGCATTTTCAGCCCCAAGAAGTTTAAAACACATAAAAAAACCAGGGTCTAGAACTCACCTATGCAGCCAACAAGTAAAACTCCTCCAAACTTGAGTGCACAAGAGTTCAAACACCAAAAACCATACCAAAATAAACAACCAAACACATAGAACACATAAAAATCGGTTTTAAGGATGAAAACCCAACAAAACCGAACCAAGAACATATAAAACACTCACCAATGTGCGAATTTTAGCCTTTTCTTCCTTGAAAAACCGAGAGAAAAAATCTGCTCTCTTTCTTCTTTCTTAATCCAGTCGAAAAGCAAATGCAAAAAAGGTGTTATGGGGGCGGCCATACTCAAAATATATTAAAATATTTTAGTTTGTACCTTTTACACTTTGGTCCCCTCCACTTTGGCTCCTTTTCCTTTCTTTCTAGATACTTTTATTTTCTCTTCTTATTGCTTTTTTTTTTCTCTTTTATTTTGACAAAAATTTCGGGTGTTACAATTGTGTTCTTGATGATTATGAGTTCATTAGTCGGGTATTGAATATGAACAGTCAAATTCATGAAATTGGTAATAAAATGTCAAATTAATGACAAAATTTCATTCATTAATCTGATTTTGAGAAAATTTTCAATGATTTGGTGTGTTTAAATCATTCAAACATTAACTTGAATGCAATCTGCTCTTAACAGAGTATGTTGAACACTTAGAAATTTTTTTTTTGTGTGAAAATTAAGTTGGAAAGTTTAAAAAATGCTAATTCAATTGAAATTTAATCAAAGTTCAAGACACTTAACGCATTACTTGATTATTATGAATTGTGTAAATCAAACTTGTAACCAATATACTCTTGTTCATGTAATGAGATATATATAAACACTTAAAAATTATTTAAGTGTTTTGGTTCAAAATTGATAAATCATAATTTGTTTTTAAGTTTTGCAAATTCAAATATGACTAAATTTCTTTGTTTTATGCATACAGATAGCTGAGCTTAAGTTTGAACCAAAGCATAATGTACCTGCTTTCCTTAACAAAGAGTTCGAGAAGCTACTGGATACAAAGAGATGATCATATTCTTATTGAGGACTACGTATGTATATGCTATGTGTTCACAACCAGTAGTATATGCTCGATTAATCAAGAAATTTTGGAACACTGCTTCTGTTGAAAGAGATGAAGAAGGAAGAAAGGTTGTAAGAGGATTCATTATAAATCAAAGAATGATCGAAGTATCTGAACAATCCATTAGAGAAGCTCTAAGGATGGGAGATAATGATCCACAAGATTGGGCAGAATTTACTTTTAACGAGTGTAGAGAAATTTTTATTTCCATGGGTCATCCGGATAATTTTTCAAAGAAGCAATTCTTCCGAGCAAGAGTATACAATTACTCGAAACTTCTTTGTTATATCTTCCAACACTGTGTGTCAGAAAGAAGTGCTGGATGGAACACATTTCCAGTTGATATAGCTTCCCCTATCGTAGCCATTGCAACAAATAGAAGATTTAACATGGCTAGATAGATTCTTAATGGATTTGTATTTAACTTGGAAAAAGGGATCAGAAACAAATACTTGATGTACCCAAAATTTTTGCAAATGATTATTAATAAAGCCAATCCAGATTTCCATGTGTTATGGAGTTGGTGGTGAAAGACTGATTCTTGGGCACTTGAATGAAACCTCATACAAAAGACTGGCAATGATCACTGGTGTTCAAAATATTCCTTTGTTTGAATATATGAGAGCAGTTGCTCAAGATGAAGTAAACATAAATGAAGAGCATTTTCATTTGATTGAGGATAAACCAGTAGATCCAAATGATCTAATTGAAAAAGATCCTCAAGATCTATCTGATAATGATGATGAAGATAATGATGATGAAGATGTTGATGATTAAAGTTCTAGTTCAACTGATGATGATACTGATGATGGTAATGATGTAGAAGAAGTACATGAAGTTGAACAAATTGAAGAAGTAAATGAAGAAAGTCTAAATGTTGATGAGATTGTGGAAATGATTGAAGAAGTTGTTGAAACTGAAGAACAACATGAAGTTGAAGATGATTTTCAAAATTTTGAAACCTTTGAGTCTGTTATACCAGATTAAAGTGAAAGGTTAAGTCAACAGGTTACAAATCTGACTAAGGAGAAAAATACTCAGCAGATGATTGATGATTTGAAAGAAAAAAATTCCAAACAACAGAAGCTTATTGAGAAGTTAAGAGAAGAACATGAGAAATTAAAAGAGGAACTGTTAAAGAAAGATCTAGTGATTGCTGAGCTTGAAAAAGACAAAGAATCAAATTTGAAAAATATTGAAGTGATGCTGAAAGATTATGATTTAATGGATGAAAAGTTTAAGAAGTTGAAAGAAAATAATGAATCATTGAAAGAAGAATTTGAAAGAATGAAGGAAAGTTTGAAGTCTCCATCTCCTAAAGTGATGATTGTTATTGAAGTTAATCCAATAGATCTTGAAAGAATTTTTGAAGTTGATATAGGAAAACAAAAGATTAACGATACTGATCTGTTAGTTCTTGCTGAATCTTCATCTAAGCCTGAGTCAAAATTACACAAGATTGCATCTGAATCTGTTAGTCAAGAAGGTGAAGAAACAAAAATCCAAGAGACAATTGGAGATCTTGAGGACTTAGAAACAGAGTTTGATGATGCATGTTATGATGAGGTATTGGAAGATGAAGATATTATGGAAGCAAGCTACTCACCGTTTGAAGAAACAACAGAAGATATACCTATTGATATTGAAGATAGGTATAATTACTTGGTCAAGATGAAGTACAACAGAGTATTTTTAGATGGTTTGACTGTTTCTCAAATAAACGAAGAGTATGAAAAGTGCATAACTGCTGACTCTATTGCACCTGTGGATCCAGATGAGATTGTTGTAGAACATGGTGAATGGAATCCTCTACAAGAAAGTATTAATATTGAGGAACTTTCATCTTCTGAGTTACACCATCCAGATCCAGATAATATGAATACAATTATGGTTACAGTCTAGGAATTATCCAAGAAAGAAGCTAAACAGATTTAAAGTTGAATCATTAAGGAACTTGGTAAAGAGTTTCCAAGAGATAGAAAGACAAAACAACAGAATGATTGTGCTTGATATGGATAACCCACAATATCTTTAGATTACAAAAAGAACAAAGATATTGAAGCCTCAAGAGATCAAAAATATGGAATTGATGAGGAGAAGCCATGAAAGACGGAAACAACTAATGAAGATGTTTTCTGAATCAGAAAAACAAGCTTATCAAGTGTCCATTGAACAGATCAGCTTTGGACCAAAGCAAGAATAGCTGGTGACTTAGTATGAAATGTCTTGCAAAAAGGACAATCTATCTCTGAATTGCTGAACGCAATGATTGTTCCTAACACAACAAAGAATGTAAAGATAGTAGCTTGGTAGTATGACGAAATCTTTGATGCATTTTTGATTAAACGAGTAAATGCTATATGTGATGTCTATCACTTTTACTTGAGCATTATTGAACTTCCAGTTCAAGACTTGAAAGAGTTAAACAGATTGCCTTTGATTAACCCGACAAAAGCAAGTCGTGGTGAAAATTTTGTACAGTTGTTAAATCGAAGCATATCAAGAATGAGTTGGTTTCTGAAAACTCGCTCTGATCAAGAAGACAAAGAATATTTTAAGTCATTAAAAAGCAAAATAAAAGATGGTGATAAAGTTGAAGAAGAATAAAAATTCTTGGATGCATATAGTGACCAATTTTTTGAGAAGGTTACTAACCCAGGAGTGAAAATTATTGATGGAACTCAAACAACAAAACCAATTTTGCGATGGTTTTACAATGTTGACACTTTTGAGTTGAAACTTGTTCGAAACCTTGACGATTGGGATAAAGACATGATCTTATTGTTTGGAGTGTTTGAGCTTAAATTGTTACATCCAAGTTACATCTCATTTTTGTCAATACAAAAGTTTGAGCATATTTTTTAGAAGTTGCTGAAAATGACAAGAAATATTTCATGACAATCATCAAAGTAATGGATGTTGCAATGGAAAGGATTGCATTACGCAAAGCGTTAATGTATGCAAACATTGTTAAGAAAGATATAAAGATGATCGAGTTCATAAGAATTTCCAGTAAAGGTGTGTTAGAGGTGCATTCTCAAGAGTATCCTAAACCATTGGATTTCTACGCGAACATTGACACTACAGGTTTATCTAAGGAGACGCTGGAGAAGATGGACCAGATGGAGATCAAGACAAACGCATCAAAGCCTGAACAAGGAATACTTGCAGGTAAATTCAAATCAGCAATAACAAAGGCGTTAAAGGAACTCAAGCTTTACAAAGAGAAGCCGATGTTCAAGATCAAAGAAGAGCCTGAATATTATTTTGAAGATTGAAGATTTTGAAGACTAAAGACAATGTAATCTTAGGGGGAGTATTGTTAGACTTTTAGAAGATTAACATTTTGTCTTTCTATGTTTTTTTTGTCATAGTATAGGGACATATTTGTAAATATATGTTCCTTAGTTTCTTGATAGTATATATAGGATATTTTATATAGACTAGACAAGACGAGATTAGAAACAACAGATAAAAAACAGTTAGAATCAGTTGAACGAACTGTAACCCTACACATTGTTGGATCTTATATGCCCAAGACACATACAAGATTGATGTGGTCAGTACGTTATGATCCAAGTCTGGTCATACCCAATAACAAGCTAGGCAAACACCGATAAACATTTTTTTGTTGATCATGATCAAGCAAATAAATTATGACACCAATTTAGAAAATGGGTTTTCTGAATTATTGCATTTGAGATAGAACAAATTATATGGATATTTTGTTCATGAGATATCATTTGTAATGTTGTTTAAATAAGTTAAATAACATCAAATATAAGAGTGTTTAAGTTATAAGATTAAAATTGGTTTAATTATATAACTTAATGAGTGATTAACAATGAATTAAAAGGGTGTTTTTCAAAATGGGAGGGAACCCATTTTGAACCCAATTTTCGGCCGCCCCTTGGTGGTTGGCATTGGGATTCCTTTGTCTTGTTTTTATGCAAGACATTTACTTGTTCACCTAGACACTCAACACACTTTCTCTCTCACACATGCAAGCTCCTTCTTCTCCATTTCTCTTCTCCCATTTTCGGACCTAGAAGGTTTTGTAAGGAGGATCTTTGGTGTCAACTTCCTAACAAGTTTGGTGCTTTGCAAGAGCTTGTGGGTATACAAGCTTGAGGTCTTCTCTTTTGAAAACTAGACATTCAAGAAACATCATCTTCCTCCTCTCATCCGTATCTAACTTCCTTGTTCAAGAAAGGTAGTATTCATATACATCCTATGGTTTGTTTTGATAGCACTTCTTTTCACATATGTATGATCCTTGTTCATGGGTTTGTTTTCTTGAACATATAAATGTTTATTTTCAGAATATAACACAAGTTTTAAACCCCTTATATCCGCTGCATTTTGTTGTTTAAATGGTTAAACATCTTTGTTAAAACTTGTAAAAACCCAACAATGGCATCTAGAGCCGGTTATGTGGAAAACTTGCTTCAAAAGTCCAAGAAAAGTTAGTTTTGTTGGACTTTTTCAACCCATTAGGGGCTGTTTTGATATGGATAAATGAATCCCTTATCTTTCAAAGTTTTATCTTACATGCTTTAGAATAAACCTTGAAAGATTAACATCAAGTGGTTGATTGTTTTGTTTGGACTAAACCCTAAAGTTTGGGTTTATGTTGGCCGAAACTTTAAGGGTTAAAAAGGGAGTTCATGGTTGTTCTTGGATGTTGTATTTGATACATATTTTGGTGCATAACATAGCCTTGACCTAATGTGTTTTGGATTTGGATGAATGTGATTGTCATGTTTAGTTTTATTCATTAAAGGGTTGTAATAATAATTTTGGTGTTTGTATCTTTTGGGTTGTAATTTATTTATTCATTGGTTATGTAATAAATAGATTAGGTGCATTTCTTTTATTAGAAAAATTGTATTAGGATATGATTTTTGTAAAAGAAGATGCACAAGTTGGAGACTCAAGGGAAGATACAAAGGAAGAACTCAAAAGACATGGACACTTGAAGCATTTGGATGCGGATTCGAGTGGGAGTTCTTGGACACATTTTAATGTGTCATTATTAACCCTTAGGAAAGACCTAATGACAACACTTGTGATGGCAAACAAGTGTGGTCACCTTAGTGGCTATGGTTATGCACTTATGATTGAATGGTTGTGCTTGTTTGGTTGTTTTGTTTTATGTTGGATGTTTGATATATGGATATGCATAACTAACAAATTTATAAACATAACAAGCTGAAAATAAATGGTTCTTAATCATTAAGTGGTTAATAAAAGGTTATTAAAAGGATTAATGATTTTAAATAAAAGGGGTTTTATTAAAAGAACCATAGGGTACCATGTATTTGAAAGCATGCAAATGCAAGGTACATAGAGTTTTCTAAACTAGAATTATGAAAACTTAAAATGTCTTTTGAAAACAAGTTTATCACCATCCTTTTACACAACACTTAAGTCACTTGAAAACTCTTAATGGGATAAAGGTCACCTAACCATTTTGAGGGAACTTGTGATTTGAGGTGGGAATGCCATATTTGTGGGATAAAGATCACCTAACCACTTATATTGGTAAACTCACATGTGTGTGTAAGTAGGGTAACTTGATTTGCAAACCATGTTAAATGGATCACCTACAATGTGGTTTACAAAAGGTGTTGATGGGATTAACATGCCGACTATACATATGATGTTTAAGTCGATCCCATACCTCTAGAAGTTGCAAAGGGTTGCAATTGTCAAACGTTGACTACCTTGTTAATTTAAATAATGGGATAAAGATCACCTAACCACTATTTAAATGTGACGTTGGATTCTAGAATTTTATTTTGTGTATGACACATAAAAGAAATTTATAATTAAAATGATAATATCGTAAATACTAAATTGAACCTTGTTAAATTTTGTAGATGGCCACCAACAACAATGAAAATAATGATATTCCATCCGCTCATACCCTATCACTAAGAACCATTCTCCAAAAGGAGCGTCTAAACCATAACAATTTCATTGATTGGTTTCGAAACTTGAGAATTGTTCTCAAGCAAGAGAAACGGTCATATATCTTAGACGATCCGATTCCCGATGAACCCAATGAGGAAGATGAAGAGGCCTACATGAATTGGGTGAAATACACTGAGGACTCGGTCCAAGTGTCTTGCCTCATGTTGGCAAGTATGACTCCGGATCTCCAAAAGGAGTACGAACATCACGGAGCATACGACATGATAACCCAGTTGAAGGAAACGTTCCAACAACAAGCAAGGGTAGAGCGCTTCGAAACGGTTCGAGCACTCCATGCATGTCGTATGGATGATACCCAATCGGTCTCGTCTTATGTACTTAAGATGAAGAGCCACATAGACCGCCTCGAAAGGCTGAATTGTCCCGTCTCGAAAGAGTTGGCTACGGATTTGATCCTCAACTCTTTGTCAAAAAGGTTTGACAATTTTGTTATGAATTATAACATGAACGGTTGGGACAAGAACATAACTGAGCTTCACTCTATGCTCAAGACAGCCGAGGCGGCCATGGGTAAAAGGAGTTTACCCGTTCTCACCATCAATGAAGGTGGGAACAAGAAGAGGCCTCACCCCGCATCCAAGGCAAGTGTTGCCAAAGGTAAAGGGTACGTTGGGAGAAAGGGAAAGGGAGTGGTAAAAGTGCCACCACCAAAACCAGCGGAGAAGAAGCAAAAGGTTGCTTCGGATGACCCATGCTTTAAGTGTGGGGAGATAGGACATTGGGCAAGAAATTGTCCTGTCCATCTCAAAGAGTTGAAAGCAAAGAGGGATGCCGGGCAGACCTCAGGTACAATTTTCATGATTCATATTGATCTAAATATAATATCCTCTAACACATGGGTATTGGATACCGGATGTGGGACTCACATTTGCAATTTGTTGCAGGGGTTCAAAAGAAGTAAAACTTCAAGAAAGGGGATGTTAGCCTCTACATGGGGAATGGGGCAAAAGTTCAAGTTGAAGCCCGAGGGGACTACATCCTGAAGCTTCCAAATGGTTTGGAAGCAATTTTGAACAATGTTTTGTATGCTCCTAGTTTGACTAGGAACATTATTTCAGTTGCACAATTAAGACAATATGGTTATGTTTTGATGTTTATTGAAAATGAAATTCATGTTTCTTTAAATAACATCTTTTATTTTAAAGCTACTCCTATTAATGGTATTTATGAATTGGTTCGTGAAAACACATTATATGATAGCTCGTTGTACCAAACCACCACCAAGAAGCTCAAATTAGATTTGAGTGACACCTATCTTTGGCATTGCCGTCTTGGTCATATAAACAAGAAGCGCATACAAACTCTTCAAAAGAATGGTCTTTTAAAAGCAAGTGAATATGATTCATTTGATGTATGTGAATCTTGTTTACAAGGCAAAATGACTAAGGCGCCTTTTAGTGGCAAAACCGAAAGGGCAAAAGATTTATTAGGTATCATACATTCGGATGTATGTGGTCCTTTTAAGCCAATGACTAGGTATAATGAAAGATACTTCATTACCTTCACCGACGACTATAGTAGGTATGGGTATGTGTACTTGTTAAGACACAAAGATGAAGCTTTTGAAATGTTCAAAACCTTCCAAAATGAAGTAGAAAATCAACTCAACAAATCAATAAAAATTCTCCGCACCGATAGAGGAGGTGAATACCTGAGTGATGCTTTTAGAGATCATCTTAGAAGTTGTGGGATTATCTCACAACTATCTCCACCTGGAACACCACAACACAATGGTGTGTCCGAAAGGAGAAATCGAACTCTATTAGATATGGTTCGATCTATGATGGCTGGAAGCTCATTGCCTCTATCATTTTGGGGCTTTGCTTTGCTCTCTGCGGCCCGTATTTTGAATATGGCCCCAACCAAGAAAGTGGAAAGGACACCTTTTGAAATATGGCATGGAAGGGTTCCATCTCTATCATATTTAAAGGTGTGGGGATGTGAGGCTTATGTAAAGACTCCCACCTCAAACAAGTTAGAAAGACGTTCCACTAAGTGTATTTTTATTGGATATCCTAGAGATTCTATGGGATATTATTTCTATGATCCATTGGAACAAAAGGAGTTTGTTGCCAAGAAGGGTGAGTTCTTGGAAGCCAAGTTCCTTATGGAAGGAGCTAGCAGTAGAACAGTGGATCTTGAGGAGGATCAAGAACCACAACCCGATACACGTTTGGTTGACACTAGCACTCAACATGAGGATGTTGAGAATGATCAAATGGTTGATCAATACACACAAAACGTTCGCAAATCTGGTAGAACTAGTAATCCACCTGAAAGATATGGATTTTTCATGGATGGGTGCTATGTGGTTGATTCCGATGAACCAATCACATACCATGATGCAGTGTCCAATTTGGATTGTGACAAATGGCTTGAAGCCATGAATGTTGAGATGCAATCCATGTATGACAACCAAGTGTGGGACTTGGTTGTACCACCTCTTAACTCCAAGGTAGTTGGAAGTAAGTGGGTTTTCAAGAAGAAAACCGATATGCATGGAAACTTGGATACTTATAAAGCTAGACTTGTAGCAAAAGGTTTCACTCAAACTCAAGGGGTTGATTATGATGAGACTTTTTCGCCTGTTGCAATGCTAAAGTCTATTAGGATATTATTTGCCATAGCTGCTCATTATGATTATGAGATTTGGCAAATGGATGTCAAAACCGCTTTTCTAAATGGATATCTTGAGGAAGATGTCTATATGGTTCAGCCTGAAGGTTTTGTCGACCCAAAACATCCTAACAAAGTATGCAAGTTAAAGAAATCAATCTATGGATTGAAGCAAGCGTCAAGAAGTTGGAATCACCATTTTGATGAAGAGGTAATTAAATTTGGGTTCATCAAAAATGCTGATGAGGCTTGTGTGTATAAAAAGGCTAGTGGGAGCATCATCACTTTCCTAGTATTGTATGTCGATGACATCCTACTATTTGGAAATGACATTCCAACCTTGGAAGGTATAAAAACCTGGCTTGGAAGCTGTTTTTCCATTAAGGATCTTGGTGAAGCCGCCTACATTTTGGGAATAAAGATCTATAGGGATAGATCAAGGCGGTTGATAGGTTTAAATCAAAGTGCATACATTGACAAGATCTTGAAAAGGTTCAAGATGGAGAACTCTAAGAAAGGTACGGTACCTATTCAAAGAGGAACGATATTGAGTACGACTCAATGTCCAAGCTCAAAGGATGAGCAAGATAAAATGAAGGAATCCCGTATGCGTCTGCTATAGGATCCATCATGTATGCAATGATATGCACTAGGCCGGACGTGTCATGCGCCTTGAGCATGACAAGCCGATACCAGCAAAATCCTGGAAATAGTCATTGGATGGCTGTTAAGAACATACTTAAGTACCTAAGGAGGACTAAAGATATGTTCCTAATCTATGGATCTGGTGAGGAGGAACTCGTGGTAAAAGGTTACACGGATGCGAGTTTCCAAACTGATCGGGATGACTCACGATCACAATCGGGATACATTTTCATCCTAAATGGAGGAGCAGTCTCTTGGAAGAGCTCTAAACAAGATGTGGTGGCATTATCAACTACAGAGTCAGAATACATCGCCGCTTCATTAGCAGCTCAAGAAGCTGCATGGTTGAAGAAATTCATTGCCGATCTAGGGGTTGTCCCTTCCATTCAGGACCCCCTAGAAATTCTTTGTGATAATGAGGGTGCGATTGCTCAAATCAAGGAACCCCGTGCACATCAAAAGACTAGGCACATTGAGCGGAGATTCAACTACATAAGGGATGAAGTTGAAAAGGGAAAAATATGTATTCGCAAAGTTCACACGGATCAAAACATTGCGGATCCACTCACGAAGCTTCTTGAAAAGGCAAAGCATGAGGGTCATACTTGTGCCATGGGACTTCGATATTCTAGTGACTGGATTTGATTTTGTGATCTTGTATTTGGATATTGGAACCTTTTATTACTTGAATGAATTATATGGTTATAATGTTTCAACTAATGTTCCAATTTTGCATGTTTAATCCATGAGTAAATCATTTACTCTAAACGTCCGTAGTCGTTCATACCTGTGGGAACAAGTATGAGGGTAAGACTATTATGAACTTGGATTGGTAGATATTCATTTGGATGAATATATAGCAAAGGGTTGCTGCCAAAGTTCATAGATATTTATGGGATATAAATATTGGACTGACCCGCATCTCAAATATTACTACATGGAATCTTCTTGATTGATCATAAGTAAATTTGAGTAAAGGCGAATATCATTTGGTATCCTCTGACCTGAGATACATATTGGGTCTTGATATTCACCGGGTATTATACTTTGACTTAGTTCTTCGCTGTTCTGAAACATGGCAGTACATAAGACTAAATTCAGGTATAGCACGAGGTGATTGTGAGAGACGTATGTAATCAAGATGGGATTTGTTCCTCTTATTCGTTGAGAGTAAGATGTCTAAGGCCAGCTAAAGTTAAGTCAATGGAGAATGATCATTCTGTGTCTCTAAGATTTAACATGACATCTGTGACAAAAGGATAGATGATTGATTCACCTAAAACATTTTCGAGTAAGATACTTAAAGGGGATGATGTTATTGAATGGCACTTAGTCATACGTATTAAGGGTAGTAAACCGTTGTTAGGCGGTATTTACTGCTTGCATCAATCTTCTATGAATCTTGTGCAAGTGGGAGATTGTTGGATCTTATATGCCCAAGACACATACAAGATTGATGTGGTTAGTACGTTATGATCCAAGTGGGTCATACCCAATAACAAGCTAGGCAAACACCGATAAAATTTATTTGTTGATCATGATCAAGCAAATAAATTATGACACCAATTTAGAAAATGGGTTTTCTGAATTATTGCATTTGAGATAGAACAAATTATATGGATATTTTGTTCATGAGATATCATTTGTAATGTTGTTTAAATAAGTTAAATAACATCAAATATAAGAGTGTTTAAGTTATAAGATTAAAATTGGTTTAATTATATAACTTAATGAGTGATTAACAATGAATTAAAAGGGTGTTTTTCAAAATGGGAGGGAGCCCATTTTGAACCCAATTTTCGGCCGCCCCTTGGTGGTTGGCATTGGGATTCCGTTGTCTTGTTTTTATGCAAGACATTTACTTGTTCACCTAGACACTCAACACACTTTCTGTCTCACACATGCAAGCTCCTTCTTCTCCATTTCTCTTCTCCCATTTTCGGACCTAGAAGGTTTTGTAAGAAGGATCTTTGGTGTCAACTTCCTAACAAGTTTGGTTCTTTGCAAGAGCTTGTGGGTATACAAGCTTGAGGTCTTCTCTTTTGAAGACTAGACATTCAAGAAACATCATCTTCCTCCTCTCATCCGTATCTAACTTCCTTGTTCAAGAAAGGTAGTATTCATGTACATCCTATGGTTTGTTTTGATAGCACTTCTTTTCACATATGTATGATCCTTGTTCATGGGTTTGTTTTCTTGAACATATAAATGTTTATTTTCAAAATATAACACAAGTTTTAAACCCCTTATATCCGCTGCGTTTTGTTGTTTAAATGGTTAAACATCTTTGTTAAAACTTGTAAAAACCCAACACACATTGTATCCATGCCTTTACTATCAATGAAATCTGTGATTTTGTTTTTGATGTAATTTCTTGTGTTTGATTACTTTTGTTTGAATTGATCATTGCATTACTAAATCATCACAGATTCGATCCTTTTGAACCCATCATATTGCAAGTAGGTCAAGGCTGGAAGTTGCATTTACCATATCTAGGAAGATCAGTTCTGATGGTTTGGTGTTTTTATTAATCTTTGACAAAGAGTCATTAGTACATCATTTTGAGTTTATCCTTTAAGGATCTCAACAATGTATGTAAGTAATGCAATAATTTGCAAGATGTGTTTTTGGACTACTGTGCTTTGCATTGTTATAATGCTTTTTTTTCTTTTTCTCGAATGCTTATAATGAGTTTTAGAATTAGTTTGTCATTCACGTTCTCATTGTGAGCTCTAAAATATTACGTTCATAAACATAACATTGGCCCGAAGGTGTATAAAAGTGATTATGCTACCAAATCAGTTATCACTAAGCATCCTTTGCATAACACAAAAGCCATGCTAAACTTATTAATGATGCAATAAACTTCATTGTTTAGACATAGAAACGTCATAGGTTTGCAACATTCCAGTGCCTTGGAATGGGTCCACCTTGCATGTCCATAAGCTTATAGGAGCCTTTTTGATATGCTTCTCTGACTTGATATGGGCCATCCCACTTAAGACCTAGCTTCCTTGTTCTTTCCTAGTGACTTGCCTCATTTTTCCCCAAGACCAAGTCTCCTGGACGAAATGTCTCTTGTCTTACCTGAGTGTTGTAGTATTTTTCAAACATCCTCTTGTACCTCTCTTTTATAACTCAAGCTTGATCTATGCGCTCCTCAATCAGATCCTAATTGAGAAGCACTTCTCCTTCATTGTTCGTGTCTTTGAAATGATGTGTTCTTGGTGATGCTACTCTGATCTTAGTCGGGATCATAGCCTTAGATCCAAACGTCAAGCTAAATGGGTTTTGCCATGACTCGTTTTCTCTATCGTCCTTATTGCCCATAACACGCTGAGCAGCTCTTCGACCTATGATTTGTCATATCTGCCTAGCCAAATCTTTAGACCGTCCATGATGCTTCTCTTCATTTGCTCTATTTGGCCATTAGCCTATGGGTGTTCCACCAATATGAAGAACTTACGAATGTAAAAATCCTTGCACCAACCTTCGAACGATTCATCGGCAAACTGTTCTCCATTGTCAGTGACTACCTCTCCTATTAAGCCGAATCGATAGATGATATTTTACCAACAGAATTTTATATCTTACTTCCCGGTGATGGATGATAGTGGGTTCGCTTCCACCCATTTGGTGAAATAGTCAATAGCTACTATTAGATATCTGGCCTTGCCACTGCTTACTAGAAATGGCCCTACGATGTCCATTCCTCATTTATGACATGACTAGGTGGATATCACATGAGTCAACCCATGTCTAGGGATATGTTTTATGGGAGAGTGTAGCTGGCACGATTCACAACGTCGTATTTCTTCCATAGCATACCTATGCATTGTGGGCCAATAGTACCCCAGGTTCATAACTTTTGTTATAATAGTTTGTGGGCGTGCATGGGCTCTACAAATTCCCATGTGGGTTTCTCAAATCATATAATTGATCTACTTCGGACCTATGCATCATAGTAAAGGTGATAAGAAAGATTTTTCGTAAAGCATTCCTTCTAGCAAGGTATACTACCCAGCCTTTATTTGTAGCCATTTGGCTTCATCCTTGTCTTCTAGCAATACTGTTGTTGCTAGATAATCATAAATGGGTGTCATTCAGGTGGTTCCTTCTTCTTGTATGATATCCATGACTTCCACTCTTTGTAGCAAACTTTGCTTGAGTACTTCTACCAAGACCATTTTTGTAAGGTATGCGAAAGTTAAAGAACCTAACTTGCTTAAAGCATCTGACTTCTCACTCTTTGCTCTTGATATTGTCGAACCTCCCGGCTGTGTAGACCATTGCTAATGCAAACTTCTCCACTATTGGATAATTCACCTTCGCTTCTTTCAAAGCTCCACTGATGAAGTACACTGGCCATTGCGCCTTATCTCTCTCTACAACCAAAACTATACTAATTGCCTCCTTTTTAGTGGATATTTACAATAGGAGTTGCTCCCCTATCCTTGGTGCTACCAAGGACGGCAAGCTAGCCATATAATTCTTCATATCCTGGAATGAATCCTCTGCTTCTTTGGTCCAGGTGAAATCCATCTTTGACAAGCATCCTTTCAACATTTTAAAGAAAGGTAATGACCTTTCTACGTACTTTGATAGGAATCTATGTAGGGCAGCAAGATTGCCATTCAGGCTTTGTACTTCTCTTCTGGTGGTTGGCGATTTCATTTCCCTAACTGCTTTTACTTTATCTAGGTTAGCTTTAATGTATTGCTTGCTGATGACATGGCCAAGAAATTTACCCTCATTCCAGGCCAAAAGAGCACTTGCTAAGATTGAGTTTTATGTGCGTCGTACGAAGGTTGCCGAACGTTTGTTGTATATCAGCTAGCATTGATCTTTCGCACTGGATTCCTATAACCAGATCATCGACATATGCTTCCATGTTTCGCCTTAGGTGTCATTCGAAAACTTGGTCAACCAATTGTTGATACGTTGCTCCTGCATTCTTTAGATCCAACGACATTTTTGTGTAACAAAAAATTCCCTTCAGCGTGTGAAACACCATCTTTCCGTCTTCCTCTTTGGCCACTACTACTTGGTGATAACCTTTGTATGCATCTAAAAAGCATTTCAAGTGGCATTCCGCCAGGTCGTCCACCTTGAGATCAATTTCTAGTAAAGGGTAGCAATCTTTCGAACATGCCTTGTTTAGATAATTGAAATCGACACACATTCGCCACATCCTGTCACTTTTTCTTACTATTATAGGTTTGTTACCCACGAGTGAGACTTAACCTTATTTAGGATATCGGTTGCCACCAGATTATCTAATTTGGTGCAAACAGCCAGAACTCGATCGTGAGCCATGCCCCGCTTATTCTGTGTCACCTGGTAATGCTCAAGCACTATGTTCAGAGAAAGTTCAGCTAAATCACTAGGTACTCCAGTCATTTCAGCCAGTGCCCAAGTGAAAAATTCCTGATTATCTCGTAGGAGATGTATTAGGCACGTCCTTCCCTCTGATGATAAATTCCTCCCAATTTGAATTGTCTGTTCAGAGTAACTTGCATTAATGCTGACCTTAGTAGGGTTTGATTCTTCCACTTCTTCCGCGGATCCTACTAGTGTCTAATCGTGATCTGACTTTATGGTCGATATCCCATGTTTGGCAAGGAATCTCATCAAGCCATGGGTTATGGATATGATAGCTCCTAGCGAGGCAATGCCCGGCCTTCCTATGATTATATTATAACGCGAAGTTGATTGAATGACCTAGAAACACATCTCTTCTGTTCTTTCAAGAGGTTCCTCCCTAAGGGAGACTTCCAAGCTGATCTCTCCTATGGGTTGGACATGTTCTCCCGAGAACCCTACCAAAGGTGTGTCTGATGGAGACAACTTCTTCCTGATGCTCGTATGAGGCTGCAGGAAACATCATTCGTACATGATTTCCGACACACTTCCACCATCCAGATATACCCAGCGTATGCTTATATCCCTGATCCTGACTATGATGATGATTGGGGAGGAGAAATGCTCACCGGGTGGCAAGGCTAGGAAACTTATGTCTTGCCGAGACCAACTGCGTGTTGCATGGTGGGTCAATGACTTCCTTGGCGTCTTTCCACCTCCCAATATCATTAGTATCTCTTTCATTTTTCCTTTATCTTTTTTCCTTATCCCCCGTAGATGGTTCTTTCATCTAGTGCTAGATGTCTTTAATTAGATGCAACAACTCCTGATTGTATTACTGCCTCTATCCCTCTTCTTGAGTTGGAAACTATCATTCGTCCGATGACCCACATCCCCATGAAAATCATAGTCCTCGGTGGCAAGGATCTCTTGTGGGGACTTTGTGAGCGTAGTGAATTGCATATGCTTGACTTTATCTTCACTTGATTCGGAGTGCTTTGTTCTTGGATAGGCCAAAATTTCGTACAGCCTTTCCTCATCATGGCGGGACTTGAAGGACCTGCACTCCATGAAAGTTTAAAAATGAGGTTGTGTTGTCCTTCGTGAAGGAGGGGATCTCTTTCAAATGTTGCTTTTCTACTTCTTTACTGAGTCAATACCTTGCACTGCTTCTTTTCTGTTGGACTCAACAAGTGCATTAATAGGATAATGCTTAAAATGATAATGCTTGCCATAATCAATCATAATGTGTTCTAACATTCAAAAAATCATTAACTAACACAATAGCATCATTAACATTCATAACATACACTAATTATTTGTTAAATTTGTTTTTCAGGTTTATAGATAAAATAAATTTTAACAAGTGTCAGCGGCTGATGAAGAAATGCCCACAGCGGATGACCAAGTCCATGTAGTGGATGAAGAACAACTTTTAAGTGTCTACAGTTGATGACCAACTCATACAGTGGATGACCAAAGTCCACAGCTGATGAACAGTCCACAACGGATGTTCAATCCACACCGGATGAACAAACCACATCGGACAACTAACAAGACAAACATACAACAAGTGTTCAAAGTAGACAACATCCAAGACCAAGCAGATAGCTTATTCAACATCCACAACGGATGACCTAGCATCCTCAACAGACAGTCTATCATCCACAGCAGACGACTTAGACTTAGGATTTTTATGTAATTTTCGTTTACATAAGGGTATTTTTGTAATTGTAGATAGCTATCTGTATAGGCTATAAATAGCATAATACCCTAATCCTTTGTAAGCTTTTGAACAATCAATACAATCAAGCAGTTTATTATCATTCAAAGCATTTCAATCACTAGCAATCACACATACACACACACACATACTGATATCATAGCATTAATCATGGGTTTCCGCGCTATGATTATTGTTTGTTGAATACAATATAACAATCTTTTGTTATATTTATTGAGAGATTTGAAAAGATCCTTGGGGGAATCAACCTGATTATGCTTTTATTATTCTTAAAGTTCATAATCAGCCTTTGTTGATTTCATCGGGTGGTATCAGAGCCTTGGCTCAAACTATACACTGATTTTTGATCCTCTCATTCAACAACATGATATCCGTGGTTCATTAGCTTCATAACATACATTTCGAGCTGAAAAATCATCACATCAACCTTCTTCTACTTCAAACATTCAACAAATGTTCAAAACATGATTGAATAATCTGTTTTCACACATTTTGTAGAAAATTTTGTGTGTTTAAAACTCTAAACATCATTCCTTCACTGTTTTGAAACAGAAACATCACCAAACTCACTAAAACCTCATCAGTTTCTAAGGGTTTTTGTTAAAACAGTAGACGAATACTGTTCTATCAAGTTTTCGTCAAACAAGCACTCATTTGAATACTTTGAATCCATTCATTGTATTTAGACATCATATTTGAGTTGTTCTACACTCAAATCAGGCAATTACTCTTCTCCAAACAACAAATCGATTGTTGTTTTGTTGAAATTGGTACAGCCACCAACAAACCCTTGGATAAACCCTAGTTTTTTTTCATTCAAACCTTCATAATCTCTGGTGATTGTGTTGGTTCATCATTCAAAATCAAAGAAGAAACACATTCTTCTTTTAAATTTTTCTGAAAAAAGTCACTTTTTGATCCACAAAAGTTACCTTTTTAAACAAAATATTTATTTTAGGGTTTTGACTTGTTGAGCGGATTCATCAAAAGGGTTTTGACTGTTTTGACTGATTAGACATCATTAACAGAATATTCCCTTATTCTACCAAGAAACAACGATGACATTACCTTGGACATTAATTAATTTAACATTAAAATTAATTAATTCTTTTATTTGGTAAATTGTAAAAAGTGTTAAAAATATCAAACAAATCCTAGTGACTTTAGGATAAAAACAAATTTAGCATCGAGCTAAATAATCAAAACAAATTTGACTGAAACCGTTAAGTTAAAAATTAACAAACATGTCTGATGAAATTACAAGATCAAAAAGTAGTCTCAAACCACCAAGACTCAAGAACAAAGCAGATTTCAAACAATAAAAAATTATGTTCAGAAATTGGATTATTTTCCAAGACAGAGATCTATGGACATCCATAACTGAGGGACCATACATACCATTAACTCTTGGGCTTGACTATAGCATACAAAAAACAGTAAGGTTGAAAAGTGTAGCTGGTGATGACATCAAGAAGGTCAAAGCAGACATGACAACATATAGTATATTGGCAATGACTTTGCCATTTGAAATTTTGACATGGGTTGAAAATTTCAAAACTGCTCATGAACTCTGGAAGGTACTTCACACCATGTGTGAAGGAAGTAAGGAGATACGGGAAATTAAATAGGACAAATTGAGGACCCAATACGAACCGTCCACCATGTTCAGGGAGAATCCAATCCACAACAGCTCCACAGATTCATTCAACTAGTCAATGAGATGATAGTCTATGGTCTCAAGTATGAATCTTTGGATATCAATAAAAAGATTTTGCATACACTGCCTGAGAGCTGGACTCAGTCAGTCTCGTTAATGAAAGCAACATTGGAGCTTGAAGAATTATCTCTAGATTCTCTAGTGGCTAAGTTGAAGCACTAGAACTAGATGTAAGATCCACAAACAACAGTACAATCAGAGATGTGGAATCATACAAGTTCAAGGAACTTCAACAAACAGACAGTGCTTTCTTGACATGCACTAGAGAAAATGAAGATGAAGAATTTCTGGATTCAAGTGTACCTTCATTTTTCTCTGCACCTGAATCATCTAACAACAAACAAAAGTCTAAAAAGACTGGTGTTCATGCTTCCCATAAAGCAACACCCCAAAGCAAACCACATCCTCACACTCCCAGCTCCAGCAAACAACACCCATCAAAGGCTCAAAACATTCATAAATTTGAGAAACCAATGGATGCATTAACAATCATATTGCAAAGTGAGGAGCAAAAGGCAACTTTTGCAGCCTTTTCAACAAGCTTTGAAGCCTATCTAGGAGCTAACCTCACACCATCATAGATCATACAGCAAGACTTGGATGAATTGCCTCCTGATATGGTTGAAGAAATGGATCTTGAATGGTCAATGGCAATGATTGCATACATATCCAAGAAGTTCCTACAAAGGGACAGAGGATTAAGCATGGATAAGAAAACCAAATTTGTTTTGATAAGACAAAGGTGAGATGCTATAATTGCCGACTCTATGGACATTTCTCCATAGAATGCCAACAACCTAGAGTTGACAGAAACAAGAACCAAAACACAAGCATCAAGCAGCTACCCTCCAAACAGACAAATCCCACGTCAAATCAGTATTCATGCTGCATAAACTCCACCTCAAATCACACAGTATAGCCCAAATCAACACTCAAAATCATCTGCCATGATTATAAAACAAGATGGTGAGTGTGATTGGAGCATGTACGAGGCTGAGATCTAATCTCCTGATCATGCACACGTGGCAAATATAGAAGATATGATCTCTAAAATCCCGAAAGAGGTGAGGGAAAACCTTTGCACAAAAGCATGCATTGACGAAGTCAATCGATACAGAGAACATGCAGACAAACTTTCAAAGACAGTAATTCAAACAAACATTTTAAATGAAAGTCTAAAACAAGAACAAAAGCAATATGGGACAAAAGTACTTTTATTACAAAATGATTTGGACAAATTAATGTCTGAAAAATTAACACTTGCAGCTCAAGTTGAGCAACTCTCTAAATCTTTGACTTTGTCAAAAACTCTACAGGCTGAAACTTAAGTGAAACATCAGAAGTTTTAGGTGAGCAACAAGAAGTTTGAAGAACTTCTTGCTCAAAAAAGGGCATTTAAAGACCCTATAGGTTTAGGATATAATAAGGTCAACCCACCTTATAATGACAATTATATTCCTCTACCTGACTCCATGACAAACAAACAGGTTGGGATCTACTGAGATAGCTCCTCCACACACTTTATTATCTGTAAGATCTCCAAGGTGTGGAACTTGTGAAGATGAGCTTCCCCTCATAGACCCCATTGTTGAAGAGGATGAAGAGGAGATAGTGAAGGATGACTCAGAAAAGAGTGAAGAAGATCATCCTAAGAAGGGTCACTATTCTTCTGAGGAGAGGAAAGAGTCTGGAATGACCAAGTCAAAGAGAAAGAACTTGATTAGAAGAGCTAAGAGAAGATCAAAGAAGGCTCAAGAAATCAAGGCCATTTTTGACTCAAAGCAGAAACAAGTGTTTATTTCTGCAGGTTTTGAAGTGGTAAAGACTGAAGACTCAACTATGAACTCTAGTACCAGGAGTTCTAGATTAGTTCCAAATCATTCCAGCAAGAAGAAGAAGACTGACTAGATGTGTACCACTACTGCACAGCCTGAACCATCCAGCTCCAAGAGCAAGTCTCTCCCTAAGAAGCTTGTTGCATCATCTGTAAAGATGAAGATGGAGAAGGAAAGTGATCAAACTCAGTCTTGCTCTCAAAAGAAGACTCTGAGAAGGAAGGAACTCAACTATGTCATGTGTGGTAGTACTTCTCATCTGGCTAAGGATTGCAAGTACAATCCTAAAAGTACCATCCACATGACCAAAAAGAACACTTCTAAGAAGAAGAAGGAACAAACAGCGTCGGAAGGAAAATCAATTTCCTTTGGAAGCTCCAAAATGAAGAAGAAGACAAGTGAAAACTGCCTTTGGAAGTAAAGTTGGTCTTGGAAGAAAGGAATGGTTTTGAAGTACTGAAGCTTGCTGCAATGAAAGCAAGATCTTTTGAAGGTCCAGTCTCCAAGACTTTCGAATTTGTCAAAACTTCTGAAGCTTTGAAGGTCAGGCCCAATCTTCCAAAGGTAGTGTGGAAGATGAAGGAAGACCAGAAGACCATGTGACTAAAAGTTCTTCATCAACAACAGCAAATGATGCTTAAAGCTTGAATATAGGATCACTTACTGTTATATTGTCTTCAACTCATTTTAATAAGCCCAAGACCAATAAGCATTGGGTTTCTAAGTGTAACTAATCACCTATTTTGTACAGGAACAGCTAAAGACCAAGAAGAATGTTTGGATTATTGATAGTGGTTGTTCCAGGCACATGACTGGCAATGGTTCTCTGCTTCAAAATTTTGAGAAAATTGATAGAGGACCGGTTGCTTTTAGAGGGGATTCTAGTGGTTACATTTTTGGAAGGGGCAGAGTCACAAATGGTAAACTCAGCATTGAAACGGTAAACTTTGTCAAGGAGCTTGGATACAATCTTTTGAGTGTGTCCTAATTTTGTGATCAAAAACACCATATGCTCTTCACTAAGCATGAGTGCATTGTTCTCAAGCCCATAGTGGCCATTCCTCAAGAGGATATCCTGCTCAGAGCCCCCAAGAGAGGGAACATGTACAAGATGGATTTACATGAAACATCTCTCTCAGGAGAAGTTTCTTGCTTTCTGTCTAAAGCAAATAGTGATGAGTCTTTTCTTTAGCATAAAAGAATGTGTCATGTAAACTTTAAGAACATGAATAAATTGGTTAAGAGTGATTTGGTAACTAGAATGCTAAAGAAAGAGTTTACAAGTGATGACCACTGTGTTGCATGCCTGAAAGGGAAGCAACACAAAGTGTCTCACAAACCAAAGGAAATGAACACATCACTACTCCCCTACACCTATTACATATGGATTTGTTTGGCCCCACCAGTGTAATGAGTCTAGGAAGGACCTCTTACTGCTTAGTGATCACAGATGATTTCATAAGATTCACTTGGGTCTTTTTCCTTAGAACTAAGGATGAGATCCCTAAGATCTTGAAGAATTTCATTCTGAAAGTTGAGAATCAATCTGATCACAAGGTCAAGACCATAATATGTGATCAAGGAACAAAATTTAAGAACCAAATCCTTGATACATTTTATGATGAAAAGGGTATTACAAGACAATATAGTGCTCCTAGGACTCCTCAGCAAAATCGTGTTGCTGAGAGGTGAAACAGGACACTTATTGAAGCTGCAAGAAGCATGTTGTCTAACTCTAAACTGCCCATCACCTTCAGGGCAGAGGCAGTTAACACAGCCTGCTATGTGCAGAACAGAGTTTTAGAGGTTAAGACTCATGGTAAGACTCCTTATGATCTGTGGCACAAAAGGAGACCATTTATTGGTTTCCTCAGGTCATTTGGATGTCCATGCACCATCTTGAATACCAAAGATCAAGTATCCAAATTTGATGAGAAGTCGGATGATGGACACTTTATTGGATACTCTTCCCAAGCTAAGGCTTATAGAGTATACAATCACAGAACTAGAGTAGTTGAGGAGTCAGCCAATGTGACCTTCAACGAGCACACTCCTAGTGTGAAAGGTTTTGGTCCGGATTGGCTATTTGATCTTGACTTAGTTACCAACTGTTTTAACAAGTCTTGTGAGAATGTTTCAGGATCTATAAATAATATATCAATAGGAGATCCTGACCCAAGATTTGAGCTGAGAAGACCAAGCAAGATTACTACTTCAGCTCCTTTGGTGACTAACCCTACAAATGAAGATCCTATCAGCACAAACATGACAAATTCAGCTGATACATCTGAGGTGCCTTCAAATTCCAGCTCAGAGGTTCAAAAATCAAGAGAAAGAGAATTAAATGTTGGAGGAAATGGAGGTTGTGATAGTGATCAAGAATTTCTTGATGCTAATAACCACTACATAGAGGACAACATAAATGATGTCACATATTCATTGGATCAAGTCTCACTTGATAAATATGCTGATGTTGTGGGTGACACTCCATTGCTAGATCTAAATTTCTTCAATCTGGATCTGTCCAATCAACTTGCTATGATCCCTCAACTAAGGATCCATAAGTCACACCCTACCACAAACATCATTGGAAATGTTAAGACTAGGGTAAGAATAAATGGACAAACCCATGACCAAAATGTTTGTCTACATTCTTGTTTCTTGTCCCAAATTAAGCCAAAGAAAGTTGATAAGGCTCTGAAGGATGGAAGCTGGGTTGAAGCTATGCAAGAAGAGCTACTTCAAATCAGAAGATAGAAGGTTTGGAACCTATGTCCTCTTCCTCAAGGGAAGACTATCATAGGCACCAAATGGGTTTTTAGGAACAAGAAGGATGATAGAGGACTTGTCATCAAGAACAAGGCAAGACTAGTTATTCAAGGGTACACACAAGAAGATGGAATTGATTACATAGATGTTTTTGCTCCTTTGGCAAGACTTGAAGCTGTAAGAAAATTCTTGGCTTTTGTTGCATCCAAGGATTTCAAGTTCTACCAACTTGATGTCAAGTGTGCTTTTCTGTATGGGGTGATTGATGAAGAGGTGTATGTAAAACAACCACCTGGCTTTGCAGACCCAGATCATCCTGATTATGTCTGCAAGCTTGATAAAGCTATTTATGGGCTGCACCAAGCTCCAAGGAAGTGGTATGAAACACTATCTTAGTATCTCTGCCAACATGGTTAAAAGAGGGGTACTATAGATGTAACTCTCTTCATCAAAGGGACAGGGAATGACTTATTGCTGGTTCAAGTATATGTGGATGACATTATCTTTGGGTCAACTAATCCAAAGCTCTGTAAAGACTTTGAGAGACTGACAAAGAACAGATTTGAAATGAGTGCCATGGGGGAACTAAATTTCTTTCTGGGAATTCAAGTGAAGCAAGTTGACAATGGCATCTTCATAAGTCAGTCAAAGTATGTGCAAGACATACTTACAAGATTCAACATGACTGAATGTAAGGTTGCTAAGACACCCATAGCCAGAAACCACTCCCTAGGACATGATCTTGAGGGGGAGTGTGTGGAAGAACATCTTTACAGGGCTATGATTGGGTCTCTTATGTACCTAACAGCTAGCAGGCCTGATATCATGTTTGCCACATGCATTTGTGCAAGATATCAAGCGAACCCCAAGATGTCACACCTAGTTGCTGTTAAGAGGATTCTTAGATATCTCAAAGGTGCTCCTAAGCTTGGCCTTTGGTATCCAAGGAGTTCTAACTTCAATCTGTATGCTTATACAGATAGTGACTATGGTGGTTGCAACATGACTGCAAAGTCTACATCTGGGGGATGTCAATTTCTTGGTGGAAGGATTGTCTCATGGCAATGCAAGAAACAATCCTGTGTCTCTGCATCAACTGCTGAGGCTGAATACATTGCTGCTGCAAGTTGTTATGCTCAAGTGCTTTGGATTCGGAATCAGATACTGGATTATATTTTCTAAAAACTTAAATTAACTTTTTCTTAAAAACTTAAATTAACTTTATTTCTAAAAACTGTGTGTCCTAAGTTGTCTATTTTATCACCTTCCTAAGCCCAGTTTATTTTGGATGAAAAATTTTAATGATATTCCTTAGATTTTTGAAATTTTTTCAAAACATATTTTCCTTCGGAAGATTTCAAGTTGCCTTCGAAAGAAATTCATGTCTTCAAATGAAGAACTGGTTATAAGAAATTTACCTTTGGAAGAAATTCTGAGAATATCTTCCGAAGCTTAACTATGCTTCTAAGTACTTGCATGTATTTGAAGGACAAATATCTTCCGAAAGCAATTAAGTCTCGGAAGATTTACTCTCTTTAGAATAAAACTCCGACTTAATATCTTCTGAAATCAAATATGTGTCGGAAGAAAAACTCTCTAAGAATTTTTCTTCCAAAGCCAATTTTTCAAATTTCTTTAGAATACCTTCTGAAGCCAAATTGGCTTCGGAAGCTTTTTCTCAAAACTTCCGAAGCAAAAGCTACCTTCGGAAGATTTTCAACTTCCAAGAAAACTACCTTTTTGGGCGCTTTTTTAGAAGTGGGACCTACTTTCGGATTTTAAAGTTTATCCTTTTGCATTAACTTTGTCTTAAATCCATTCTATATATATTCTCAACAATTCCCCTTCTTCTCACACTTTCCTTTATCCACAAATTCTTGACCTAAAACTCTCCCAAAATTAACCTTCTTCTTCACCAACAAACTTCCTTCATGGCAAACATTGATCGACGAAACCAACTGGGCTTTACCATGCACTTTCACAGACAACACAATCAGGTTGCTCTGTTGGACTCTGAGAAAGATCCTCATTTCTCAGAGGTCTGTCGATACCTTTCAGCGTCTCACTACTTCACCTCCCTTACTATTGATCCTCCTCATTATGAGGATTAGTTACTTGCATTTTGGAGGACCTGCCAAGAGGTCCCCATGGATGGGGAGAAGGCACTATCTGCTATAGTGTAGGGGAGGACAATCTTCATCACTCTGGCCATCATAAGCTCATACCTTCGGCTTGATGATGAAGAAGGTGAGTTGTCCTTTCCGACAGCTGTTGTCAACCATTCTTTCCAATAGATGGGCTATGAGGGTGATTTTTCAGTCAAAACCTTCAGGAAGGGGAGGGTCTCATCCAAATGGAAATACCTCCTCCATGTCATCATACATAGTCTCTTCAACAAGCATGGAGGATGGGATCAAGTTCCTGAGGACCTCTTCTTCATAGTCCATGGAATGATTCAGGGGGTCAAATACAGGTACTCTTAATTTGTCTATATAAATTTACTTGCTAATTTAGACTCTTTAGAATACTACATGTTCCCGTGATATGTGCAGCACATTCTCAACTGTGAATTGGGCTCACAGTTGAGGGGAACCGGTAATATTTTTAAATTAGGACAAATGAAGCCCAACATCTTTAAAATACTTAGAAAGCCTACTGTTGGCTTCTCCAGGGTAGAAACAGCCCTGGTTCCAAAAATGTTTGAGCTCATTGCTCAGGGTGGCAACTTAGTAGAACCAGCTAGTGTTGAACCCACACCCTCTACCTTAACTCCACCTCCACAGCCTCAAATTACCATCACCTACAAAAGAAACACCAAACAAGCCCCTGCACCTGCTACTGAGCATGTGCAGGTCCCTATATCACAACCCATACAGGAGGAAGTGGAATCTCGAGCTCCCACTTCCCTTGAGAGCAGACCACTCCCATCTTTCAAATGATCAGTGCTGAGGTTCCTCATGCTCAGCCTGATGAGCTCACATCCCCAACAGCCTTAAGCCATCACTCTAAGTCTCAACACTCAAGTGAACAACCTTCAGGGGATACTTACCACTCCCAGCTGCTGGACTTAAACCACCCTATTCCCAGCCTTGGTTTTTATAATGATGAAGACTTGGGTTTCAGTGAGTACAATGAGTGTCTCCTTTCTTCCCACACTCAAGGAGAAATGAGTACCTCTGACTCACCCAGGTCTAGCCCACATCATATACCCACAACTGAGGTGGGTCTTCCTGAACATGTTCAGGAGATCCATATGGAAGAGGCTCTCACTTTAGAATGTGATTACATCAATAAGACCTCAACCATGGCAACCCAGCCTCTTGACACTTCTCTAGAAGTTGTCATGATGCAGGGGAAATCCAGTAGCCAAAGACACTATGCTGGTGATGAGAAAGAAGACTTAGGTCCAATTCTCTCATCCCCTAGTGATTCTTCAACTAAAGATGAGGGGAGTCTGAAACATAGGGTGCACAAACTGACAAACACATGCACCTATCTAGTTTCAAAGATAGTTCACCTGGAATCTCAGGTGACTATCTTGCAACAAAGGGTCAATGACCAGCAACTTGAGATCACCGATCTCAAGGGCCAGTTAGTTGAGAGATCCTTAAGAAGGACTCAACCAAGTCCACAAGAACCTGTGGAAGTGATGGATGACACCCCCAGCTCACCTATTCAAGAAGGCGATTCTACCAAAAAGGGGGAAAAAGTCCTCATAACCATAGAACATGGGAGTTCCTCCCAGAGTATGGACATAGAGGAGTCACCAACCTCTCTTGCAATTTTCTAGATTCAGCAACCTCCTCAAGTCATAAACATAGACTTACTCATTCAACACTTGCTTAAGGAGGGAATTCCAAGTGCAATGTCTGCTCCTTCTAAGAATCTAATTATGGGATGGGGGTATGACACAAAGAGAAGAGCTCTTGTGATCTCTAGAGCTCAGGGTCAATTGGAAATCTTCAGCTTCTCACACCTGAGTTTCTATTAGTGCATCAATCTGGTGAATCTTTCACTTGTCAACCCAAGCCACAACAAACAAGCTGAGAGATTAGCAGACCGGATTCAAAATCAGGTGCTAGAGGAATTCATATTGAGATCAAAATTATATAGACAGAGGCTAGCAAGGTGAGATCTTTGGTAAACTGGATGTTAAGGTGGACCCTGAGATTAGCTTTGAAGGGAAAACCTTGACTGGAGGCCTAGAGGTTGAGCCTGTGAACCTTGAGACATGATCTCCCTCTACACCCAGTACCCTCAGTGAGGCACCAGCTGGTGAAGGTTTCTCACAACCTCTCTCTGGCCAGAGCTTGACTGCTGAACAAAATAATGAAGGTCAAAGTTCTCTCCACCTTGAGTCACCAAGGCCTGTGGTTGACAAAGGGAAAAGGAAATTAACTCCTAAGGAGTTGGAAGAGGAGAAGAGAGAGTGGAAGAGGAAGCTGAGGGGAAAGAGTTCAAGTAGGTTCCCAGGCTTCATGGAAGCTGCATTCCGGGCTGCCCATAGGCCAAATACTCAAGAAGATGAGTTAAGGGCAGCCAGGCTAAACTACCTGGGGACCAGGAACTACAATATAGTTGAACTCATCTCTCTCCCCTTAGAAGAGTTAAATGAGCTGGCTGACACTGAGCTGTCAAAAGAGAGGAGGGAGACAGAGGATGCAGCATTGCTCCTCAAAATTAAGGAAGAAAGGAGACTGAAAAGACTTTACAAACATGCTCCTGTCCTCTCCCCAGTTCAAGAAAGTCCTGAGACAGAGACTATGGCACAGGCACAACCTCAGGTAGATAAGGAAGCTGAAAGAATGAATATGATCAACTACCTGAGTGCCATAGGACTCTATCAGGTAGCTACACTTCTTCCCTTATCCTTTGAGTACATAGAGTTTGAATATTTCAAGCAGCTGGAGGAAAAAGCCATAAAAGAAAGAAAAGTTGCTAAGAGAAAGCAAAGGGAAGAAGCTGCAAGGTCAAGGGCCATAATCCACAAAAGCCAAAAGAAGTCTAAAGATAGACAAAGGATGATGAGCTTTTTGAAGCTGTATGGATTCTCAGGAAGGAGGCTTGGTCCTATGTCTCTAACCATAATGGATGAGCATATAAGGGTGATCAAACAGAAGATCAAAAGGGGAGAGCTTGTGGACTTACATTCTCCACCAAGTCCAGCTCAACCTGAAGTTGATGTAAAGGTTGAACCCACTGAGACAACACAACCTAACCCTAGAGCTGCATCTCACCCAACTTCATCTTCTGATCCATAGCAGGGTCCTCTTCTCTCTCATTCTGAACCTGTGAAAGAATAGAACCCAACTGAGAGGGACACTACTAAACCATCTGGTGCTAAAGACCAGTCCTCTCAGTTGAAATCATCAAAGAGGAGAAAAAGGATGGACAGAAGAACCCCTACAAAGAAAAAGAAAACTAAGGAATCCACCTCTACACCTCAGGATGAGTTAGAACATCCTGAGGAAGTGCATGAAGAGGCTGCTCAACCAAGTCCCATCAGAGTAGAGCCACTTGCAGTTGGAAGACCCATCATGTCCTTGAGTTTTGCTGACAATCCAGACAGATGGTATGTCACTAGAGATCAAGTAGGTCAGGATGTCTACTTTCAGCAAGACATGCTTGCCCTTCCTTTACATGATCTCTATGACATGAGAAGATTCTATGAGAGTATGAAAGATCCTAACCATATGATGAAGAGAGGTTTGCTGCTAATCATAATAAGGACTATCAACATTTGAAGAATCTGTCTATTTTGGTAGCATCAGCCTAGGGGGAGTTTGTAAGGATCTATCTAAAGATTATAAGGCTGATGCAACCAAAGATCTTCCAACATGCACTAAGGAACAAGGATGAACTTGCTTTCGGAAGCTTTACACTCTCTAAAAAACTCTAAGTGTAAAGTCTTCTGAAGCCAAAAGTTCAGAAGAAATTACTTCGGAAGCTTTACACTTAACAAGAAAAATATTCCAAGTGTAAAAACTTCCGAAGCCAGAGGCCAAGTTCTTCTAAAGCCAAAGATAAAGTCTTCCGAAGCTTCAAAGACAAAGTCTTCAGAAGCCATTTTGCTGTGAAGACTGATTTCTTCGGAAGACAAAGAAAAGATGTTTTCTTTGATCTACTTTTGATAAAGCTGACCAACTTTCTACTATAACTCTGATAACTCACCAACTTGTATGAGTTGGTGAAACTTCCATGCTTTAGTGAATAGTAGACAAAGTCTTTGTCTGTAATTTTCTTCTTTAGACTTTTTGTACTTGGAAAAGTCAGTGAGCTATGGCATGTCATAGTCACTAGTCGAAAGGCAATCTGCCTTTTGACTCTAGATTGATCTTGTTGTCTAGATTAGTCAATTCCAACTGTCCTTCCAAGTATTAACGGTTGTAGGTTGTAGTATAAAAGAGTCTCAGGTCCTTGTATTTTAATTATGCTTTGAACACTTGTAATAGAACTTGAGATCAATATACAACATCCTTGAAAACTAATACTTGTGTTATTGTTCTAAGTTTTGTCTTATTGTTACTTGTGTTCCTTGTATCTTCAAAGTTTCCTGTTCTCTATTTGAACTATTAAGTGATCTAATAAGATCACTCCTCTTGTGAAACTAATTGTGGTTAACACCCTAACCGGTCCTGCACTAACTGTACCCAAAAACATCATAGAAGCACTCAAAGACAATAGTTGGATAGAAGCAATGCAAGAGGAATTACAACAATTCAGAAAGCAAGACATATGGAAGTTGGTTGACATACTTGAAGGTCAAATGTGATTGGCATAAGATGGCTATTCAGAAACAAAGCTGATGATAGAGGGATTGTCATTAGAAACAAAGCAAGGCTCATAGCCCAAGGATATACTCAAGAGGAATGCATTGACTTTGACGATGTCTTTGCTCCTGTAGCTAGACTTGAAGCCATCCGAGTGTTCCTTGCATATGCCTCATCCAAAAACTTCACTGTCTTCCAAATGGATGTCAAGTGTGCATTTCTCTACGGAAAGATAGATGAGGAGGTATATGTTGCTCAACCACCAGGGTTTGAAGACCCAGAATTCCCTCACAGAGTCTACAAGTTAGATAAAGCTCTGTACGGTCTTCATCAAGCACCTAGGAAGTGGTATGAAATTTTATCAAAGTTTCTACTACAGAATGGGTACACCCAAGGGAAAATAGATCAGACATTGTTCTTAAAATGAAAAGAACAAGACTTGTTAGTGGTTCAAGTCTATGTGGATGACATAATTTTTGGCTCCACTAACATCCAACTTTGCAGAGAGTTTGAAACTCTTATGCAATCAAAATTACAAATAAGTTCAATGGGAGAACTTACCTTCTTCCTTGGTCTTCAAGTTCAACAATATGTTGAAGGAATTATTATCAATCAGAGCAAGTATGTGAATCAGATATTAAAGAAATACAACATGTCTAATTGCACATCCAGCAAAACACCATTTGCAACTAGATTGAAATTTGGACCCGATCCAGAAGGAACATCAGTTGATCAGAAGCTCTACAGATCAATGATAGCCCCTCTGATGTATCTAACAGCAAGCAGACCAGACATCATGTATGCAGTTTGCATGTGTGCTAGATACCAAGCAGATCCAAAAGAATCACAAATAAATGTTGTAAAGTGAATCTATAGATACTTAAAAGGCAAACCAGCACTTGGCCTCTGGTATCCAAAAGATGGAGATTTCTCTTTATATGCATACACAGACTGCTAAATCAATATTTCAGATTCGTTGAGCTTGGATCTTAGGATTCATGTATTTTTCAGATCCGAGAATTCAAAATTAAAAACGGGTGGAAGTGTGTGAATCAAAGAACAAGGACGTGTGTGTAATGTATAATGTTATGATTTCATTGATGTTGAATAACAAATTACAATGAAGAAACATATACAAAGATGGGTGTACATCAAACCCACCCAAAGGAGAGAATTTCTCCTTGGGTGGTGTTTTACACCATGAAAAACACACACTTAAGAACTACCAGCCACTCACACACTTTGCAAAAACCACACTTTACAAAGTAGCACTAGTGGTTCTATTTATAATGTTTTTACATCATGACCTAATTTTGACTTTTTTTGGGGTCTTGATGTTGACTTTGTCTTGTTGACTTTGTCTTGTGTTTGTTTTTTCTGTTTATCAACTTGGTCTCTGAACTTGTACAATGAGATCTTCAGTTGGCTTTTTCCTTTAGCTTTGGCAAGTATCAGTTAAGGGGGTATTGTTGGGTTCAACAATTGATAAACTAAAGCTTTCCAAACCACAATCAAAGCCAACTGAAGATCTCATTGTACAAGTTCAGATTCCAAGTTGATAAACAGAACAAAACAAACACAAGACAAAGTCAACATCAACACCACAAGAATAGTCAAAATTAGGTCATGATGTAATAACATTATAAATAAAACCACTAGTGCCACTTGAAATGTGTGGTTTTTGCAAAGTGTGTGAGTGGCTTGTAGTTCTTAAGTGTGTGTTTTTCATAGTGTAAATCACCACCCAAGGAGAAATTCTCTCCTTTGGGTGGGTTTGATGTTCATCCATCTTTATATATGTTTCTTCATTGTAATTTGTTATTCAACATCAATGAAATCATAACATTATACATTACACACACGTCCTTGTTCTTTGATTCACACACTTCCATCCATCTTTAATTTTGATTTCTCAGATCTGAAAAATACATGAATCCTAAGATCCAAGCTCAACGAATCTGAAATATTGATTCAGCAAAATGGATGCTCCCGACATATGACAGGAGACAGTTCCCTCCTTCATGACTTCAAGCACATTCAAGGAACTACTGTGGCATTCGGTGGAGATTCACAGGGCGGTAGAATTACTGGAGAAGGTTCAGTGACGAATGGGATTCTGAGCTTTGACAATGTCAATTACTGCGAGGAGCTGAACTTCAATCTGCTCAGTGTATCCCAGATTTGTGACAAGAAATATTCTACTCATTTCACTGACACTCTTTGTTACATCTTGAAACCAGGATTTCATATTCCTGAAGAATGGGTTGTCTTAAAGACACCGAGAAAGAATAATATATATGTCTTGAACCTTAATTCTACTCATCCGTCAGAAGAGACATGTCTATTGTCTAAAGCATCATTTGATGAATCAAAACTTTGGCATAGACGCTTAGGACACACGAATTTTTAAAATATGAATAGATTGGTCAAAGGGAACCATGTAATTGGTCTTCCTCAAAAGGAATTTCATTTTTTTGACCACTGTACCGCATGTCTCAAAGGAAAACAACATAAATCATCTCATAAGCCAAAACTTGTGAACTCTAACAATTGTCCATTGAAGTTACTTCATATGGATCTTTTTGGGCCAACTCACGTCATGAGTATTGGCAAGAAGCATTATTGTTTAGTGATCATTGATGACTTTACTCTATTCACATGGGTCTTCTTCCTACTTCATAAGAATGAGGCACCCCAAATCATAATAGATTTTATAACCAAAATTGAAAATCAACTTGATTTAAAAGTAAAATCTATTAGAAGTGATAATGGGACGGAATTTAAAAATGAAAGCATGAGTTCATTTTGCACAACAAAAGGCATTTTTCATGATTTCAATATAGCTCGTACTCCACAACAAAATGGAGTTACTGAAAGAAGGAATAGAACACTGATTGAAGCAGCAAGAACAATGCTAGCTGATGCAAAACTACCAATTACATTTTGGACAGAAGTAGTTAACAATTCATGTTTTGTGCAAAATCGAACTCTGATAATCAAAGAACACAATAAAACTCCTTATGAACTTCTTTTTCACAGAGAACCATTCATTGGATTTTTGAAGTCATTTGGTTGTCCTGTCTCAATATTGAACACCAGAGACCATTTAGGAAAGTTTGCTCCTAAGTCTGACGAGGGATTCTTCGTGGGATATTCCTTAGTGTCTAAGGCTTTTAGGGTGTTTAATCCTAGATTAAACATCATTGATGAATCAACAAATATTCAATTCAATGAGCATTCGTTTCCCAAATCATCAAATGGTCCTAACTGGTTGTTTGATATTGATTCATTTACAAGATCTTTTGATCAGTTCAATTTGTCAAATGCAGGAACATCAGGGTCAGTTGAAAGAAGAACAGACTTCCCAATGATTCCTCCTTCTACTGATCAAGACAATGAAGAAGTGCCATTACAAGCTGATCCTATCCGGCAAGTTACACAAAATGAAAGTATCTCAACAGATGCTGGTCGCAGTTCAATGCCATCTCCTTTAGCTGAACCTTCAACTGAAGTGAGACATTCAGAACCAACTTATGCACCAGCTGATACTAACAGAGATGGAAATGATGAGAGTATTCAGAGTGCTGCTGGAGCTGAAGATGTTGTACCCTCTGATTCATCACTCTCCCACACTACAACAACAAGATGCCTCAAACCAAGATGACCTGAATGTCTCCAATCTTGATGTGTCCATTGTTGGTGATTTGATTACAATTACCAGGACACCTAAGAATCATCCAGTGTCCAACATTATTGGTGATTTAGACGAGCGGGTGACACGAAGTAAGTCAAGTATTGCAAACATCTATTTGTTTTTTTGCTTTCTGTGTCAAACTATACCTAAAAACATTAAAGAGGCTCTTTAAGACAATAGCTGGATTGAGGCAATGCAGGAAGAATTGCTACAATTCAAGAAACAGGAAGTATGGCAGCTGGTGGATCTTCCCGAAGGTCAATACCCTATCGGCACCAGATGGCTGTACCGAAACAAGACTGATGACAGAGGGATCGTCATCAGAAACAAAGCAAGATTGGTAGCACAGGGCAATTCACAAGAAGAAGGAATAGATTATGATGAGGTGTTTGCTCCTGTTGCTAGATTAGAAGCCATACGACTCTTTCTTACGTACTCTGCATCCATGAAATTCAGAGTTTATCAAATGGATGTAAAGTGTGAATTTTTGTATGGAAAGATCTCTGAAGAAGTCTACGTGAGTCAACCTCCAGGCTTTGAGGATCCTCATTTCCCTCACAGGGTATACAAGCTTGATAAAGCTTTGTATGGCTTACATCAAGCCCCTAGAAAATGGTATGAGACTCTGTCATCCTTTCTTATTGACCATGGTTATGAAAGAGGGAAGATTGACCAGACTTTATTCAGAAAGAGAAAAGGAAATGAGATGCTGCTTGTCCAGATTTATATGGATGATATCATATTTGGCTCCACCAACAAACAACTTTGCAAAGACTTTGAAGATCTTATGCATTCAAAATTTCAGATGAGTGCTATGGGAGAACTCACATTCTTCCTAGGTCTTCAAGTACAACAAACATCCAGTGGAATCTTCACCAACCAGTCAAAATATGTGGAATCCATGTTGAAGAAGTTTCACTTTGCAAACTGTCAATCCATCAGAACTCCTATTGATACAAAAGTAAAGATTGGCCCGGACACAGATGGCAAATCTATGGATCAGACTCTTTATCGATCCATGATTGGTTCACTTATGTATTTAACAGCCAGTAGACCTGATGTTATGTTTGGTGTTTGTGTGTGTGCCAGGTATCAGGCATATCCCAAGGAATCTCATGTGAATGCAGTCAAGAGGATATTTAGATATCTTAAGGGCAAACCTACTCTTAGACTATGGTATCCAAAGGATGGAGACTTCAATCTCTATGCATGCACCGACAGTGAGTACGGGGGATGCAATTTCAACAGAAAATCCACATCTGGCGGTTGTCAATTTCTTGGTCCCAGACTGGTGTTATGGCAGTGCAAGAAACAGACCAATGTTTCTGTATCAACAGCTGAAACGGAATATATTGCAGCATCAGCTTGCTGTTCTCAAGTTCTCTGGATTCAAAACCAGATGCTTGATTATGGTTATAATTTCTTGCAAACACCAATCCATATTGACAACACTGCTGCAGTCTTCATAACAAACAATCCAGTTCAGCACTCAAAAACAAAACATATTGAAATTAGATATCACTTTTTGAGAGACTATGCTGAAAAAGGTTTAATCAAGCTGATTTAGGTTAACACAGACAATCAGCTAGCTGATTTGTTTACTAAGGCATTTGTCCCAAGTCGGTTTGAATTCTTAGTCCAATCAATCGGCATGATTAACCTTGGGTAAAAAATCAAAAATTTACAAAAACATCAAAAAAAATTCACAAAACTACAAAAGGAAATCAATTTTTGTTGAAGTCCTTGATTTGTACTTCTTATGGGAAATGATATAATTACAGTCGTTATATCATTCACTGTGCTTAATTCAATATCTTGAAAGCCTGCCATGACTTACCTGATATGTGGGTAGGCTCAACTTGGAACAGAAGATAAATGTTGTGATAAACTAAAGATCACATTCAAATGTGAATGCATCATCTCAAGAGCATGTAAGTATCTGACCTATCCAAGTGTATGTATATGTAGTAACCTAAACACACCAGGTCATGATACCTTATGAATCTCATTCACATCAGTTTCTCCTTTGTTTTGCTGAGCAAAGACCTGGGGAAACAAGCACATAGTGCTGATGTCTAGATCCAAAAAGATTCCCAATAAGGAACACATCCAATACGGGTGACAAATAAAACAGAATATAACAAAAAGAATCCCAAAGTAGATCACCTTCCAAAGTGAAGAGCAAAAAGAATACCAATGAGGATCAAACAAAATAAGGATCAGGTAAAAGAATCCCAAAGTGGATCCCCATTACCAAAATGAATGAGGTTTCATAACTTAAATGACCAGGTATTGGAAGTTGTGAAAAAGTTCTACCATACAGTACATGAGGATAGTTGATCTTGCTATGCTTATGAGTATGAGGTTCATGTTGAATGTTTAATTAAATCAAAACATGATAAAAATCACATGCATTACAATAATTGACCAAGCATGAGTTTAAGAGGACAAACATACCTTCAATCAATAAGTTCATGACAACTTGCACTTATGAAAGATAAGATTGTTATGATCCCAAAATTTCAAACAAAAGTGCAAAACAATTAAACAATTCAGAAATATTGTCCTAAAATTTTATAAATTTTATTTAAAGTTTTTATCCAGCATGGATATAAACTTTAGGGGGAGTAATAAAATTTTAAAAGGAAATAATTACAAAAACATGAAATTTGCAAACATTAAATTGACAACTTTGTCAAATTGATTGTGTCTGTATGGAAATTACTCCATAATCAGCTTCAGAAGATGCATATGCTCCAAAATCAGTCAAGTTGGGAATCTGTGTCACATCAAAGATAGATGACAATCCAAGCAAGAATTGACAATCTCTGAATCTGCAAAATCTTCATAAAACAACAAAAATGCAGACTCATCTTCATAAAATCAGAAGCAGCTATACAAACCAATCAGATTCAGCCACTGCAACTACATTAATTTTTGACAAGTTCAAAATTTAATGCGGGTAAGTGCATTGGTTAATACGGGTGAAGGTAACCCTGTCATTTAACCAATGCGGGTAACTGTTTTTTTGTACAAGTAAACTAATGCGGACAACAAATTGTTCATCCGCATTAACTACAGTAAATGTGGACAGCCTAACTCGTCAACATTTTCAAGGGTGGTTAACTTTGGTTACCCGTATTTGCTGCATGAAATGCTGATAAGCTAACATTGTTTACCCGCATTTGCTGCATGAAATGCTGATAAGTTACTTTGTTCACCCGCATTTGTCACAGTAAATGCAGACAAGTAATCTACTCGCATTATGAGGACAAGTAATCTGTTCTCTCGCATTCGCTACAGTAAATGCGGATGGGTAAAATTAGTTCTTCCGCATTCGTTAACAGTAAATGCTGATAAACTTAGTTTGTTCATCAGCATTTGCTACAGTGAATGCGCCCATTGAAATTCTGTAACTGCATTTGTTACAGTAATATTTTTTGCACTTGTAAAATTTTGTAAAAAATTATGAAATGTAGTATAAATACTCATTTAATGTGAGTTATTTATTACTTTTCAAATTTTTAGTGAACTTTTATAGTGCGTCGAGTGCCAGAAAACCTTTCTTCTTCTGAGTTCAAATCTACACTAATCAAGCTTCATTTTGTTCAAATCCAACATCAAAACAAACAACATTGTCTGTTAAATCGAAGTATTGTCAACTAAAAGGTGATTATCAGTTTCTTACATACTTCGACTTTCGAACAAAATTTCTTGAAATGGAACCCTAATCTTGTGAAATGCTTCAAATACACTCAAGAACACTAGATTTAAATGAATGACAGAGTTCATTAAAACCAATGATCAGTGTAAACATCAAAGATTTCATGTGGTTCTAAGAACACATAAAACATCGATGAACAGGGGATACTAGTTTATAACAATGTTGACATCAAAACAACCTGTTAAAACACAATCAAAATCAGTGTAACCCAACACAAAGAAACAAAATTTTGATCTGTTATTCATAAAAAATCAAAATTAAGTCAAATAACCTAATGTAACAGTAACAAGCAGAATTCATTTTTGTCCTAAAAAGTCAAAATTGAACAAATCACACACAATTCTCACTAATTTATCCTCTTTGTGTGCAGATTACATAATGGCTAACCTGACTTGGAGCAAGCTCCATAATGTCAGTGGTTTTCTCAATCCAGATGTCCTTGAAGTAGAAGGTCTCAGAGACATGATCAGATTTATTGCCACTACCAGAGTGGCCTATGCCATTACAGTTAGACCAGTGATCTTTGAAAACTATATCAGATCATTTTGGGGTAATGCAGAAGTAGTAGACAATGATGGAGAAAAAGTATTTTCAGGAAGAATAACTGCTGACCATACACTGATAATCTCTGAGCAAACAATAAGACAATGCTTGAGATTTGAAGATGAACCTGACTCACCAACTGAACTTGATGAAGAAGATATCATGTCATTCTTTGCTGACATTGGATATGAGGGTGGATTTGAGGCAAAATAGATAGTGAAAGGATTGATAGATTTGCAGTGGAGGTTTCTCATTCATTATATCCAACACTGCTTATCTAAAAGAAAAACTGGGTGGAATGATATACCATTAACTATATCTTCACTGGTCTGTGCCCTCTTCTCTAACAGACCCTATAACTTTTCAGCCTATGTCTTTAATGGAATGATGGCAAACATTCAAGAGGGGAGAAGGAACATGTTCCTAATGTATAACAGATTCATTCAGTGTCTTATTAATGAAGCCTTTCCTGATCTGGTTTTAGAAGGCCCCATTCTTGAAATTCCTCATTATAATGCAAAATCTTTGAAGTACATCAAGAAGAGAGATCCAAGAAATTTCTATAATGTTACTTTCTTTCCACTTTTACCTTGGATGCAACAACAAATAGATCCCTAAAATGATGTGCCAATGGATGAGGAACAATTACAACAACAAGAACCTGTTTTACATGATGATGTTCCTATTGAGGAACCTGCACAAGAAATGGCAGCTGATGTTCCTGATGAGGAACCAATTCATGAAGTGAATATTCAAGAAGAAGCTCCAGAACAATCAGTGGAGCTGGTTGCTGTTCATGATCAACACCATGTTAATAAGCATGCAGAATCTGAAGAACTCATTAGACCAGTGTCACCTTTGATTGGTGATCCTCACTATAGTGAAACAATACAAGAAGCTGCTGATTTATCCCCTTTTAGGGTTGACCCCATTATCCCATAATCATGTTCTCCAATTCATACTTATCAAGAATCACAAGAATGCCCTATACATGAAGCTGCTGCTGTATTTGAAAGTTCTGGTGAATCTACCAGTTCCACAGACTCTTCTCAATCATCCGATGATGAGGAAGATAATCAACAGTTTGCACCTCTTCCACATAGACAAATTGTCTCTGAAGATGCTCCTTTTGAGAGCTTTGCTAAATCAGAAATATACAGACCAGATGATAAAGATAAGACGATATCTGAACTGATGGCAAAAGTGTCTAGACTAGAGAATACATTAAACAGGAGATCAGGGGTACTCAGTGACAGACTCCAAGAGTTAGATGAAAAAGAAAAAGGACTAAGGGAGTCAAAAGAAAAGTATGAAGCTGAGATGAGGAAGAAGGATGATGAAATTAGTAAACTAAAATCATCTTTGGGAATGGAAAGAGAAGAAGTGTATGGGCTTGTTGAAACTGTTGCCATACAAACAGAAGCAATGGAGGAACAAGAAAACTTGATTGAGTCTCAAAATGAGTTAATTGATGAGCTCACAAAAAGAAATGATGACTTAACAAAAAGAGTTGATGAACTAGAACTCCTTATGAAATTGAAAGATGAAATTATAAAAGAAAAGGATGAGAAATCTATTGATGAAAATGAACAACAAGTAGCAGAACAACAACAAGAACAAGAAAAGGAAGAAGAAGTCAGGGATGAATCCTGTTGGGAAATAGTGGTTCATTCTGAAACTTCATCTGCAGATGCTACTATGATGAAAGAATTGATTGATGACTTGGACAGGTATTCTTCTAGTGAATTAATCATAGATGAAGAGTTTTGGGACTACATCAAATACATAAGGTCCCCCTCTGATTCTAATGTAGTAATTCCTTCAAAACCTGTGCCAATTGAAGAAGAGTTAAGAATGCAGCCTGTGCCTGCAGTTGTGCTGACTGTTGAACAACAAAGTCTATTTAAAAGACTTTGTGATGAGTTAAAAGAAAAAGAAACTACTGAATTAAACATACAAGAAGCTGTTGAGGTTGAACAGCAAAGAATCACTCCTAAAATTAAGGCTGTTGAACAAGAACAACAGGCCAAAACTGATGAAGCTTCATCATCAGGATCAAAAGTATTAACATACACAAGAAAAAGGAAGTATTTGTCAGAAAAGGCAAAAGGAAAACTTCCTATGGTTGAGGAAGAACAACCCAAAAAGAAAACCAAATATGATCCCAGAAGTTTGGCAGTAATTGCTGAATTTTTGGATGAACATGAGCAGGCTGAAAAAGAGTTACAACATACTTTGGAAGTGATAATGCTGGATGAAGAAGACTCTGAGAACAAACAACAAAAGACACATGATGATGTGACCAGCCCAGCTATTATTAAGCAATCTATTGCAAGCATGATTGAAAAGGCCAAAACTGATGATCTAATGATTCATGCTATGTATCTGATCAATCATGGCTATGAAGCTGATATGGTATTCAACATGACCTATGATGAGATTGTAGAAGAAGTAAAGAACATAGAAAAGCTGTTGGATCCATCATATGTAACAGAGTATGAGATGAGGAAAGATTCTGAAAAGAAAAAGGCTGAAAAGACAACAATTTCCATCTTAAAAACAATAAAGAAAGATGCTGAACAGTCTATGTTTCCTGATCCCTATAGTATGTCTGATAGGGAAATGAAGGACTATCTTAATAAACAAGGGTTTACAAAAATAAAACTTGGTAACATGAAGACCAATTCCCTAAGGGCTACAATGTTATAATTGATAAATGACATGAAAGACAGATTGAAGGTAATTGAAGAAGAAGTAATTGCCCAGAAGCCCAGAACAAGAACATCAGCACAAGATGTGCAGCTGACAGTTAAAGATAAAGATGTTCTGGCCCTTATCTTACACAATAATTCATAGTGGTTTATAGAACCTTCTCAGCTCGAACTCCAAGAAGGGCTAACCACTGCTGAATTAATTAGAGGGGTGTCTACTCCAAGTGGCAAGACTGATGTTAAAATCATTGCCTGGAAGTATGACAGTGACTGGAATATGTTCATGGTGAAAAGAATATCAGGATTGGTACAATTCTTCACTGAGTATACGGCTTTAGTCAATGCATTGAAAGTTCATGATCTGAAAGAACTGGCTGAGCTTGATCTAGTGAATCCTGCTGGCATGTACAGAGGATATGAATTTGCTGATATTTTGAAGATGTTTAAAAGAACTAACAACTTCAAATCACTGAAAGCCATTTGCACAAGAAAAGATAAGACCTTCAACAACCCACTTGTCAAAAGAAGAACAAAAGAAGCAGAAGAAATAGTATTCCCTGAATTGTATGTAAAGCCAACTGAAAGTCTGAAAAGAAAGATGATTACAGGCACTCATAAGTCAATGCCTATTTCTAATGTTTATTATGATGAAGAAACTTATGAGCTTGTGATTGAAAGAACATGGGGAGGAAAAGAAGCCCCTAAAATTAGAATTTTCAGTGGATATGAGGTCAGATTGCTAGATGAGTCTTACATACACTATATCTTCACAAGACACTTCAGAGCCCTTAAAAACAAAGCTGTTGAAGATGATCTGGAGTTTATGTTGAAGTGTGTTAAGATCTTGAAGCTGGCATTTGACAGAATCAACAATAAAAGGGAACAAAGGAAGAAGAGAAAGGTGCCAATGCAGATGGGCAATATTGTCAAGTTAGAGGTTGATGCTGATGGGTCATTGCTGATCTATAGAGATGGGTTATCTTCCATTTTAGTTTAGGAACCCATCTCTTTGAAACAAATGCCCCTTGCTGCTATCTACACCATGAGTGAGATGAAGATACATGTGCTGAGGAGGGAAAAGATGAAAGAAGCAAAAGACTTTTCCAATATGATCAAGGCCATTATCAATCCCATAATGGTACAACCTGAATCTCAAATAGAAGCTACTGCAACTTTATCCCCAAAAGTCCAACAGAAGGCATCACAAGAAGACCAACCAGAATCTTCACAACCACCAACTCCATCATAAACTTGAGGAACCTAGGCAGTATAATCCTTAAAGGGAGTATTGTTAGACCCTGAAAGGATCATACTTGCCAACTCAAGAAGTGGTTAGAGGTTGTTCTGGTTGGAGAAAATTAGTTACAGAAAACAACAGAAGACAAGAAAAGACAAGTATAAAGCACCCGCATTTGTTAATGCGGATGACTAGTGAACAAATGCGGACAAGTGTTTGTTCACCCGCATTAACAAATGCGGATCAAGACAACTAATGCTGAACAGAAGTGTTCATCCGCATTTGTCCATGCTGATGAACTAAAGAAATGCTGACAAAGATTGTTCACCCGCATTAGTCCATGATGATGAACAGTAAATGCGGACAAAGATTGTTCACCCACATTAGTCCATGCGGATGAACAACAATAAATGCTGACAAGACTTATTCATCCACATGAACTAATGCAGGTGAGCAAACACAAATACTGACTACAAACATCAAATGCTAATGAAGTCTTGTTCATCCGCATGAACTAATGCGGATGAACAACTTACACTTTTATATTTATTTTGTACTTAGACTAGATTCACTTGTATAGATCAGGGTTAGTTTAGTCTTTTGTACACGCAATGTATACGCCTATAAATAGGGTCACATACCCTAAGTTTGTAAGTTTTTGACTTCAGAAGTAATATCCACAATATTTTACAACATTTACTACTGTTCTTGATTCTCTTACATTCAAGCGTTTACTACAGCAATTAATGTTCTTCAATATAGTAATTCCGCTTCTATATTATTGACTCAGTCCACATATTCGATCCGAGGTTGAGTCACATCAACTGAGAATATCATTCTCAAACCCAGTCAGTTCCTGATGTATCTAAGATTTATTCAATGCTTCATCAATGATGCATTTCCTGATCCTGTACCAGAAGGCCCTATGATGGACATTCCTCACTATAATGCCAAATCATACAAGTACATCAATAAGAGAGATCCAAGGAACTTTTACAGTGGAACCTTCTTTCCTTTACTTCCATGGATGCTGCAACAAATCAATCCAAAAGAAGTTCATGAAGAAGAAGTTATGGAAGTTGTTCCTGATGTTGAGGAACAAGCTCATGATGATGTTCCTTCTGATGTACTTGAGATTACGGAAGAACAACCAGCTGCTCATGTTCAACAAACTATTGAAGAGCATGCTAAAGAAGTAGAAGAAGAACTGAGGCAAGTGTTACCATAGGTTGATGTAGGTGGTGATCTTCATACTGTGCCTTCTGTTCAAGATGTTGATATCCCATCACCATTCAAAGTATCACCTGTTCATTCTCCCCAATTATCTCCTATCCACTCTCATCATGTATATCCTGTTTATTCTTCACCAGAAGCTGCTGCTACATCTGTTGAATCTGGTGAATCTACCAGTTCATTAGATAGGTCTGAATTATCTTTGAATGAGGAGGATCCTTATTTAGGTTTTCAAATGCCTGTGAGGCAAGTACACTTAGAGGCCGGTCCTTCAAAAAGCTCTGCAGAATTTGAAGTTAACCGATCGGATGCTAAGGATGAAATGATCTCTGAGCTATTACTGAAAGTAGCAAGAATGGAGAAACTTTTGGATAGAAGGTCTGGCATCATAAGAGATAGACTCCTTGAACTTGATGAAAAGGAGAAAGAACTAAAAGAACTAAAAGACAAATATCAATCTGATAAAGAAGAATAGGATAAAGAGATTGATAGACTTAAAGCAGCCTTAGAACAAGCCAAACAAGAAATCAGTGGACACTTGGATGCTGCAAACATCCAAACTGTTGCCATAGAAGAACAAGAGGATCTTCTTGATCTCTAAACTAATATTATCTCTGATTTCTACAGACAGATTGAAGCTCTAACAAAGAGAGTGCCTGAACTTGAGATGTTGATTAAGATAAAAGAAGAATTGGCCAAAGAAAAGGATGAGAAGGGTGATGATAAGAATGATAAAGACAAACATGCTGCGCCTGAAAAGGAAAAAGAATGAAAAGAAGATGAAGATGTCTCTGGTGAGAGTAGTGATGATGATGATGACTCTACACCTTCAAAGAGACAAAAGATGACAGAAACTGTTCAGCAATCGCAACAAAGTGAGGTTAGGGAGAAAGAAGAAAATTTAGCTATGATTATCTATTTTGATCAATCTTTTGAAGAAAGAATTAATAAGGGATCTAAGATGAAAGAGCTTATTGAAGACTTAGATATGTATTCTTCTGGAGAGTTTATTATTGATGAAGACTTTTGGGATTTTATCAGAGAACTCAGAGCTCTAGTTGACCCAATAGTTGTAATTCCCCCTAACCCTATGCCATTAGAAGAAGAATTAAGCTTACAGCTTGTTCTTGCAGTCACCTTGACTAATGAACAAAAAGAACTTGTCATGAAGCTGTGTGAAGAGTTTAGCACAAAGGAAGTTGCTAAAAAGCAAAAAGATGATGTTGAACAAATTGAAAAGGAAAGGAAGGAAAAGGAAGCCGAAGCCTCTGTACCCTCCTCCTCTAGTCCTCATTTGCATACATACTCCAGGAAGAGGAAGTACTTATCTGAGAAGACCAAAGGCAAAAGGCCAGTGGTAGAAGAGAAACCGACTCACAAGAAGCAAAAAGATGATCCAAGAAACCTTTATGCTATTGCTCAGTTTCTAGAGGAGCATGAGAAGGCTGAGAAACAACTGAAAAATGAACTTGAGGTGATTGTCCTGGAAGAAGGAGAGATAAAGGGAGGATATGATGAAGGCATCCTTGATGACCCTTTGATCAGGGACAGTCCCTCAAAGGTGGAGTCATTTGTTGAGGAGATGGTTAAGAAGGCACAAACCGATGATCTGATGGTTAAAGTCATGTTCTTGATTAATCACGCTTATGATGTTGATGTTGTGTTTGGAATGACCTATGAGGGAATGGTAGAGGAAGTGAAGAAAATGCACAAACTTCTAGATCCTACCTTTGTGACTGTGTATGAAAAAAAGAGAAATGAGAAAGAAACAAAGCTGAAAAAGCATAATGAACTAGTTAGATCCCTAATCCGTTTCACTCCAACACAACCTCAAAAGACCCAAGTGCCTCAATCCTAATATCCTGATCCCTACAACATGATAGATAGGGAAATAAAGGACTATCTATCAATTCAAGGCTTCACTAGAAGAAAACTAGGTAACATGAAGACAAATTCCCTTCAGACTGCATTCCTCAAGATAATCAAGGAAAAAGAAAGAAAAATTGAAGACAATAGAAGAAGAGGTTGTAGGGAGGAATCCGAGAACAAGAATTTCAGCTCAAGATATCCAACTCAGTACCAAAGATCATGATGTCTTGGCACCCATGCTTCATAAAAACCCTGAATGGTTTATTAAAGCCTCTCAATTAGAGTTAAGTGAAGCGTTAACCACTTCAGAGATAATTAGGGTTGTGTCGGCTCTAGAAGGCAAAGTGGATATGAAGATCATTTCCTAGAAATATGACAGTGATTGGAATATGTTCATGGTGAAAAGGATCTCAGGGCTAGTTCAATTCTTCACTGAGTATACTGCTCTATTGAACTCCCTGCAGATACATGATCTGAAAGAACTAGCTGAGCTAGAATTAATCAATTATAATGCTATGTACAGAAGATATGAGTTTGAAGATATATTGAAGATGTTTAAGAAAACAAACAACTTCAAGTCTCGGCAATATGCATAAGAAAAGATAAATCTTTCAACAATCCTCTGGAAAGGAGGAAGAAGAAAGGAACTGAAGAGTTGGTATTTCCAGAATTGAATGTAAAACCAACTGAATCTCTAAAAAGAAAGATGGCTTCTGGATCCCATAAGTCCAAACCAATCTCCAATGTATTCTATGATAAGAAGACATATGAGTTGGTAATTGAAAGAAAATGGGGAGGAAAAAAAGGTTTTGAGATTAGGCTATTTAGTGGATATGAGGTAAGACTGCTAGATGAATCCTATATCCACTATATATTCATAACACACTTCAGAGAAACAGATAAGAAGCTGGGAGAAGCTGATATGTATTTCTTTTTGAAATGCATCAAGATACTGAAGATAGCCTATGACAGAATAAATTAAAAAGAAAGAACAAAGAAAAAGAAAAAGAGTTCCTCTTCAATTGGGAAACATTGTTAAGCTATAAGTAGATGCTGATGGTTCATTGCTGATTCATAGAGAGGGGTTGTCCATTGTATCTATGTGGGAACCCATATCTCTTACACAGATGCCTATTGAGGCAATTCACTCCATGAGTAGAATAAAGATCCATGTTCTTAGTAGAGACAAGATGAATGATGCCAAAGACTTCTCTAATATGATCAAAGCAATACTGGATCCTTTATTGGCTAAACCATAACAGTCTCCAGAACCTAAACCAGCACCAGCTCCATAACAATCCAAGTTCCTGAGAAGTAATCACCTGCAATAGAAGAACCACCAGAATCTTCACAACCTCCACCACCCTCAAACCCTTGAAGTAAATAGGCTGTATAATCCTTAGGGGAGTATTGTTAGACTTTAAAAGGAGCATACATGCCAATTCAAGAGGTGGTTGAAGGCTCTTCTAGTTGGTAGAATCTACAAAAGTCCAAGACGTAATGCGGGTGAAGAAAAATAGAAGAGCAAGAACAACTGTCGGCTGTCCGCTGTAACACCCATAAATTTAAAAGAAAAAGAAAGAAAGGTGAAATATCCCAAGTCAAGGGGTTAAAGTTGTGCAAGTGGCAAACTTGTCCATTATGGGATTTAAATGAAGCATGGCAGCCCACACCTCTTCTTTTACAGATCTTGCTCTCAGTTGCAGAAGAAAGAAGAAGCTGCAATTGGTTTCAAGAGAGAGAGGGGGAAGAGCTGCTTGTAGGTGCTAGAACTCCAAGTTGCTCTCGGGTTTAGAGGAGTTTTACTCGAAAGCAGTTAGAGGTGAGTTCTAGATTCCCCCATTTTACCTTTTTTAAACTAGTTTGGGGCTAAAATGCATATTAACTAAATTTTTACAACCGAAGCATGAGTTTTCTATGTTTTTACATCTGATGTGTATGCGATGTGTGTGATTTTATATGCCTTCTTTGATGTTGTGTAGTTGTAAGCTCTGTTTTAAGTATTTGGCATGATAGATCTAAGCTAAGTGCAGGACTGGGTAAGGGTACTAAACACTTAGTTTCACACTGAGGAGAGATTTTAGATCACTTAACAATTCAAATAGGGAACTGGTAACTATGTACAGATGATACTAAGAACACAAGTAAATAAAAGAGACAGAACTAAGAACAACACAAGGACACAAGATTGGTTTTCAAGGATGTTGTATATTGATCTCAAGTTCTTTTACAAGTGTTACGAAGCATAAAGAAATTACAAGGACCTGAGACACTTTTATACTACAACCTACAACCGTCACTTACATGTAAAGACAGTTTGATTTGACTAATCTAGACAACAAGATCAATCTAAAGTCAAAAGGCAGATTGCCTTTTGACTAGTGACTATGACATGCCATAGCTCACTGACTTTTCCTAATACAAAAAGTCTACAGGAACAAGTAAGGTAAGTTACAAACAAAGACTATTCCTACTTTTTGATAAGGCATGGGAGTTTCACCAACTTGTGTAAAGTAGGTGAACCACCAGAGCAGGCAGCCGAAAGTGTGTCAGCTTTATCAAAAGTTGATTCAGAGAAAGCATATTTTCTCTATACTTTGAAGAAATCAATCTTCACAACTTCGGAAGACTTTGTCTCTGAAGCTTCAGAAGATTTCATCTTTGGCTTTGGAAAAATATTTTTTTGTTTGAGTGTGAAACTTTCGAAGTAACTCCTTCTGAACTTTTAGCTTCGGAAGATCTTACACTTAGACACATTTGAGAGTTTAAGAATTCTAAAGCTAGTTCATCATTGTTCCTTAGTGCATGCATGGAAGACTTGGTTGTTCTGGCTTATTGGTTGCATTAGCCTCATAATCTTCAGATGATCTTACACTCCCCCTAGGCTGATGCTACCAAAATAGAGAAGTTCTTTAGATTTTGATAGTCCACATCAGGATCCTTAGCATACCATTCTTCATCATCAGGTCTGGATCCTTCAGACTAACATAGTACCTTCTCATGTCAAAGAGATCAGGCAGAGGAAGATTGAGCATGTCTTCTAAGGAATAGACATGCATGCGTTCCTGATCTCTTATGACATACCATCTGTCTTGATCTTCATCATAAGACCATGACATAATTTGTCTTTCAACAGTAAGAGGCTCTACTATGATTGGAGTTTGTTGAGAGACCTCTTATGCACTCCCTCAGGATGCTCTGACTCATCTTGAGGTTGGGAGGTGGATGCCTTTCTTCTTTTCTTCTTTGAGGACGATCTTCTGGCCATCCTTTTAATTCTCCCTGATGATTTTAGCTGAGGGGATTGGTCTTGAGTACCAGTTTGTTCAGTTGAGTCCCCCTTAGTTGGGATCTCCTCTCTCACAGGTTCAGAAGAAGAGAGAGGAGGACCCTGTTATGGATCAGAAGATGAAGTTGGCTGAGATGCAGCTCCAGGTTCAGGTTGTGTTGCCTCAATGGGTTTAACCTTCACCTCAACTTCAGGTTGAGCTGGACTTGGTGGAGAATGCAAGTCCACCAACTCTCCCCTTTTTATCTTCTGCTTGATCACCCTAATGTGTTCATCCATTGTGGATAGAGACATAGGACCAAGCCTCCTTCCGGAGAACCCATACAGCTTCAAAAAGCTCATCATCCTTTATCTGTCAGCAGACTTCTTTTGGCTTTTATGAATGATGGCCCTTGACTTTACAGCTTCTTCCCTTAATCTTTTCTTTTCAGCTTGTTTTTCTCTTTCAGCTTTTTCTTCCATCTGCTTATTGAATTCAAACAATATGTACTCAGATGGTAAGGGAAGAAATGCATCTGCCTAATAAAGACTTATGGCACTCAGGTAGATGATCATCTTTAGTCTTTCTTCTTCAGTTGCTACCTGAGGTTGTTCAGTGGCCAAAGTCTCTGGTTCAGGACTTTCTTGAACTGGGGAGAGGACAGGAATGTTCTTGTAGAGTCTTTTCAGCCTCATTTCTTCTTTGTGCTTGAGGAGCAGTGTTGCATCCTTTGCTTCCCTCCTCTCCTTTGACAACTCTGTGTCAGCCATTTCATTCAATTCATCTAAAGGGAGAGAGATGAATTCATTTATAGTTTCTGGTTCCTAGGTAGTTTAGCCTGGCTGCCTTTAACTAATCTTCCTGAGTGTTTAGCCTGGGGGCAGCCCTGATTGCAGCTTCTATAAACCCTGAGGAACCACTTGAACTCTCTCCCCTCAGCTTCCTCTTCCTTTCTCTCTTCTCCTCCTCAATCTCCTCAGGATTCATTTTCCTTTTGCCTTTCTCATCCACAGGCTTTGGTGACTTAGGCTGGAGAGAGCTTTGGCCTTCATTGCTTGGTTTAGCTATCAAGCTCTAGCCAGAGAGAGGTTATGAAACACCATCACCAGCTGGTGTTTCACTGAGGGTAATGGGTGCAGAGGAAGATCATGTCTCAAGGTTCACAAGTTCAACCTCTGGGCCTTCGGTCAAGGTTTTCCCTTTGAAGATAATCTCCGGGTCTACCTCAACATCCAGTTGACCAAAGATCTCACCTGCTATCTTCTGTCTATATAATTTTGATCTCAATTTAAACTCCTCTAGCACCCTGTCTTGGATTTTTCTACCAATCTTGCTGCTTGTTTGTTATTGCTTGGGTTGACAAGTGGCAGATCTACCAAGTTGATGCTCTCATAGAAACTCAAGTGTGAAATATTAAGAACTTCTTGTTGAGCCTGAGCTCTAGATATCACAAGAGCTCTCCTATTGTTGACATACCCCCACCCCCAGATTGGGTTCTTAGAAGGGACAGACATTGCTCTTGGTATTCCCTCCTCAAACAGTTGTTGGATGAGCAAGTTTAGATCACTGTCCAGAGGAGGTTGCTGAGTATGAACAACTGCAAGAGAGGATGGTGATTCCTCTATGTCCATACTCTGGGAAGAACTCCCAGGTTCTGTGATTGTTAGAATTTCCTCCCCCTTTTTGGTAGCATCACCCTCTTGCATAGGTGAGCTGTGAGATTGATCCATGACATCCATAAGTTCTTGCGGGCCTAGATGAGTTGTCCTCATAGGTCTCTCAGCTAACTTGCCCTTGAGATCGGTGATTTCAAATTGCTGGTCATTGACCCTCTTCAGTAAGATAGTCACCTGAGATTCCAGGTGGGCTATCTTTGAAATAAAATAGGTGCAAAGATGTGACAGTTTGTGCACCTTGTGTTGCAGACACCCCTCATCTTCAGATGAAGAATCATTGGGGGATAAAAGAATTGGACCTAAGTCTTCTTCCTCACCACCAACATGGGTTTCTTGGCTGCTGGGTTTCCCCTGCCTAATGACAATTTCTAGAGAAGTGTCAAGAGGCTGGGTTGCCATGGTAGAGATCCTAGTGATGTTATCACTTGCAAAAGTGATAGCCTCTGCCATACGGATTTCCTGAATAAGTTTAGGATGATCCACCTCAGTAGGGGTTTACTGATGTGGGCTAGAGATGGGGGAAGCAGGAGTACTCATCTCTCCTTTAGTGTGGGAAGAGAGGAAAGACTCATGGTACTCATTGAAGCCCAAATCTTCATCAGAATAGAAGTCAAAGCTGGGAATGGGGCGGTTTAGATCAAGAGGTTGGGGATGGTAACTTTCCCCAGAAGGTTGATCACTAGAGTGTTGAGACTCAGAGTGATGGCTTAAGGCTGTTTGTGGGGTTATGAGCTCATCAGGCTGAGCTTGAGGAACCTCAGCACTGATTGGTTGAAAGATAGGAGTGGTCTACTCCTCAGGGGAAGTGGGAGCTCGAGATTCCACTTCCTCCTGTATGGGTTATGATATGGGAGCCTGCACATGCTCAGTAGCATGTGCAGGGGTTCGTTTGTGTTTTCTTTTATAGGTGATGGTGATGATAGGTTATGTTTGAGGTGGGTGAGAGGTAGAGGGTGTTGGTTCATCACTAGCTGGTGCTGCTAGGATGTCACCCTGAGAAATAAGCTCAAACATTTTTGGGACAAGGGTTGTTTCTACCCCAGAGAAGCGGACAGTTGGCTTCTTCAGGATTTTGAAGATGTCGGGCATCATCAGTCCTATTTTAATAATATTACCTGTTCCCCTCAGCTGTGGTCCCAACTCACAGTTGAGAATGTGTTGAACATACCTCGGGAACATGTAATACTCTAAGGTGTCCAAGTTTGCAAGTAAATTAGTATATACAAACTGAGAGTACCTGAACTTGACCCCTTGTACCATCCCATGGACTATAAAGGAGAGGTCTTCTGGAACTTGATCCCATCCTCCATGCTTGTTGGAAAGGCTATGAATGACGACATGGAGGAGGTATTTCCATTGAGATGAGACCTTTCCCTTCCTGAAGGTTTTGATTGAGATGTCACCTTCATAGCCCATCTGCTGAAAGGAATGGTTGACAGCAGATTTTGGAAAGGACAGCTCACCTGCTTCATCATCCAGCTATAAATGGGTGTTTATGCTGGCAGGAGTGATGAAAACCATCCTTCCCTGCACTGTAGCAGACAGTGCCTTCTCCCCGTCCATGGTGACCTCTTGATAGGTCCTCCAGAACTGAAGCAACTGATCCTCATAGAGAGGAGGATCGATTGTAAGGTTAGTGAAGTAGTGAGATGAAGAAAGGTACCTACACACATCTAAGAAGCTTGGATCCTTCTCAGAATGTAATAGGGTAACTTGATTGTGTTGCCTGTGTAGGTGCATGGAAAAATCAAGGTCGTTGTGACGATCAAGGTTGGCCATTTGAGGAAGCTTTACAGTGAAGAAAGAAAGAAGAAGATGAAATTTGGGGGTAAATTTAGGGTAAGGATCAGTGAGAGTAAAGAGACGAAATAGAATGGTTTGGAAGATATATGCTATGGATTTGAGACAAAGTTATGACAAAAAGATAAACTTTGAAATCTGCAAGTGGGTCCTACTTCTGAAAAAGTGTGCCCAAAAAGTTAGTTTTCTTGGAAGCTGTAAAACTTCCGAAGGCAATTTCGGCTTCGAAAGCTTTGTAGCAAAGCTTCCGAAGGCAGTTTTAGCTTCGGAAGATATTTCAAAGAATTTTGAAAATTTGGCTTCGGAAGAAGTGAATAAGTCTTCCGAGAGTTAGTTGCTTTCGGAAGATATTTGTTCTTTGAATGCATTTAAGCGCTTATATAAAAATTTAAGCTTCGGAAGATACCCAAGAATTTCTTCCGAAGGTAAATCTTAGATATGCTGTTAATGATTTAAAGACATAAATTTCTTCTGAAGGTAATTTGAGTTCTTCCGAAGAGAAATTTTCATAAATCTAAGGAATATCAGTTAAAAGTTAATTTTCTTCCAAAGAGAACAGAGCTTATGAGGTGATCTAATAGATAACTTAGGACACAAGATTTTATGAAATAAAGTTGATTAATTTATTAAAGAAAATCTATTCAAAGTCAATCATCCTAATAGCTGATACAAGATATTTAAATCTCTGTTCATCAAATGCCTTTGTGAGCAGATCAGCATATTGTTCATTGTGTTAACTTTGATTAGTTTGATCAATCCTTTTTCAAAATTATCACTAATCAGACGATACCTGATGTTGATGTGTTTGGCCTTGAGTACGGCACAAGATTCTCTATAATAAAGATGGCACTGTTGTTGTCTATGTGTATGGGAGTCTCCTTAAAGTTGAATCCATAGTTTAGCATCTGATTCTGAATCCAAAGCACTTGAGCATAGCAGCTTGCAGCAGCAATGTATTTAGCTTCAACAGTTGATGCAGACACACAGGATTGCTTCTTGCACTGCCAAGAGACTATCCTTCCACCAAGGTATTGACATCCCCCAGATGTAGACTTTGCAGTCATGTTGCACCCACCATAGTCACTATCTTTAAGGTATCTGAGAATCCTTTTGATAGTGATTAGGTGTGACATCTTGGGGTTGGCTTTATATCTTGCACATATACATGTGGCAAACATGATATCAGACCTGCTAGCAGTAAGATACATAAGTGACCCAATCATAGCCCTATAGAGATGTTCATCAACACACTCCCCCTCAAGATCATGACCAAGGGAGTGGTTTCTGGCTATGGGTGTCTTTCCAACCTTACAGTAAGTAATCTTGAATCTTGTAATTATGTCCTATACATACTTTGACTGACTAATGAAGATGCCTTCTTCAACCTGCTTCACTTGAATTCCTAGAAAGAAACTGAGTTCCCCCATGGCACTCATTTCAAATCTATTCTTTATCAGTATCTCAAAGTCTTTACAGAGCTTTGGATTAGTTGAACCAAAGATGATATCATCTACATATATTTGAACTAGCAGTATGTCATTTCCTGTTTCTTTGATAAAGAGAGTCCCATTAATAGTACCTCTTTTGTATCCATGTAGATAGTGTCACATACCACTTTCTTGGAGCTTGATGCAGTCCATATAGAGCTTTATGAAGCTTGCAGACATAATCAGGATGTTCTGGGTCAGTAAAGCCATGTGGTTGTTTGATATAAACTTCTTCATCAATCACCCCACAGAGGAAAGCACATTTCACATCAAGCTGGTAGACCTTGAAATCCTTGGATGCAGCATAAGCTAGAAATATTCTTACAGCTTTAAGTCTTGCAACTGGAGCAAAGACATCAGTGTAATCAATCCCTTATTCTTGAGTGTAACCTTGGACAGCCAGTCTAGTCTTGTTCTTGATGATAATCCCTCTATCATCCTTCTTGTTCCTGAATACCCATTTAGTTCCTATGACACTTTTCCCTTGAGGAAGAGGGCATAAGTTCCACACCTTCTGTCTTCTGATTTGAAGAAGCTCATCTTGCATAGCTTCAATCCAACTTCCATCTTTCAAAGCCTCATCAACCTTCTTCGGCTCTATCTGGGATAAGAAACAAGAATTTACACAAACATGGCTGTCATGAGTTTGTCCTCTTGTTCTTACCCTTGAGTCAATAATTCCAATGATGTTTGTGGTGGGATGTGACTTGTGGATCCAAAGTTGAGGGATCACAGTTGGTTAGACAGATCTAAATTTGAGAAATTCTGATCTGGCAATGAGGTGTCTCCCACCACATTAGCACACTTATCAAGAGAAACTTGATCCAATAAGTGTGTGACATCATTCATGTTGTCTTCAATGGAGTGGTTATCAGCATCAAGAAATTCTTGATCGCTGTCACCACTTCCAGTTCCTCCTGCATTTGAAGTTCCTTCACCTGGATTTGGTGCCTCTGAGCTGGAATTTGAAGGCACCTCAGATGAATCAGCAGTATTTGTCATGCTTGTGCTGATAGAGGCTTCACTTGCTGGGTTAGTTACCATTAGGGCTAAAGTAGTCTTCTTGGTTGGTCTTCTCAGCTCAAATCTTAGATCAGGATCTTCTGCTAATCTGTTATCTGTAGATCCTGAAATATTCTCATAAGACTTGTTAAAACAGTTGGTAACTAAATCAAGATCAAACAGCCAATCCGGACCAGAACCTTTCACATAAGGTGTGTGTTCATTGAAAGTCACATTGGCTGACTCCTCAATGATTCTAGTTCTGAGATTGTATACTCTATAAGACTTAGCTTGAGAAGAGTATCGAACAAAGTGTCCAACATCTGATTTCTCAGCAAACTTGGCTATTTGATCTTTGGTATTCAAGATGGTGCAAGGACATCCAAATGTTCTGAGAAAACCAATAAATGGTCTCCTTTTGTGCCATAGTTTATAAGGATTCTTACCATGAGTCTTAACTACTAAAACTCTGTTCTGCACATAGCAGGCTATGTTAACAGCCTCTGCCCAGAAGGTGATAGGCAGTTTAGAGTCAGACAACATGGTTCTAGCAGCCTTAATAAGTGTCCTGTTTCTCCTCTCAGCAACACCATTTTGCTGAGGAGTCCTGGGAGCACAATATTGTCTTGAAATACCCTTTTCATCACAAAATGTATCAAGGATTTGGTTTTTAAATTTTGTTCCCTGATCACATCTTATGATTTTGACCTTGTGATCACATTGATTGTCAATTTTCAGAATGAAGTTCTTAAAGATCTCAGGAGTCTCATCCTTAGTTCTAAGGAAGAAGACCCAAGTGAATCTTGTGAAGTCATCTATGATCACTAAACAATAAGAGGTCCTTCCTAGACTCATTACACTGGTGGGGCCAAACAGATACATATGTAACAAGTGTAAGGGAGTAGTGATGGAGTTGGTTTCCTTTGGCTTGTGACACACTTTGTGTTGCTTCCCTTTCAGGCATGCAACACAATGGTCATCACTTGTAAACTCTTTCTTTGGCATTCCATTTACCAAATCATGTTTAATTAATTTATTCATGTTTTTGAAGTTTACATGGCACATTCTTTTATGCCAGAGGAAAGACTCATCATTATTTGCTTTAGATAGAAAGCAAGACACTTCTCCAGAGGGAGTTGTTTCTTGCAGATCCATCTTGTACATGTTTCCCTTCTTGGGGGCTCTGAGCAGAATGTACTCCTGAGGAATAACTACCCCAAGCTTGAGAACAATGCACTCATGCTCAGTGAAGAGCATGTGATGTTTTTGGTCATAAAATTGGGACACACTCAAAAGATTGTATCCAAGCTCTTTGACAAAATTTACCTTCTCAATGCTGAGCTTACTATTTAAGACCATGCCCCTACCAGTGATGTAACCTCCTGCATCTCCTCTAAAAGCAATTGGCCCTCCATCAAACTTCTCAAAGTTTTGAAGTAAGGACTCATTGCCTGTCATGTGCCTAGAGCAACCACTATCAATGATCCACACATTTCTGTTTGCCTTTGGCTGTCCCTACACAAAAGAGATGATATAGTTACATTTGGAAACCCAAGCCTCATTGGTCTTGGGCTTGTTAAAATGAGTTGAAGGTAATGAAATAGTAAGTGATCCTATGTTCAAGCTCTGAGGATCATTTGCTGTTGCTGATGAAGAATATTCAGTCACACTGTCTTCCTTCATCTTCCACACCATCTTTGGAAAATTTGGCTTGACCTTCAAAGCTTCGGAAGCATTTGCAGCTTTGAAAGATTTGGAGACTGGACCTTCAGAAGATCTTGGTTTTACTACAGCAAGCTTCAGTACTTCGGAAGCATTCCTTTCTTCCGAGACTAAATTTTCTTCCGAATGCAATTTTTTACTTGCCTTCTTCTTCATTTTGGAGCTTCCGAAGGAAATAGATTTTCCTTCCGAAGCTAGCTTTTCTTTCATCTTCCCAGAAGCTTTCTCTTTAAACATATGGATAGTGCTTTTAGGATTGTAGATACAATCTTTAGCCAGATGGAATGTACTACCACACATGAGCATTCCATTTGCTTCATTCTGGGAGTCATCTTTTGAGAGCAAGACTGAACTTGAACACTTTCTTTCTCCAACTTCTTCTTCACAAATGATGCAGCAATTCTCTTAGGGAGAGACTTGCTCTTGGAAGAGGATGGTTCAGACTGTGTAGAAGTGGTACAGAGCAATTCAGCCTTCTCTTTGCTGGAATGAGTTGGAACTGTGCTAAAACTCCTGGTACTAGAGTTTGTAGTTGATTCCTCAGCCTTTACCACTTCAAACCCTATAGAGATAAACACTTGTTTCTGCTTGGAATCAAAAGTGGCTTTGATCTCTTGAGCCTTCTTTGATCTTTTCTTTGCTCTTCTGATCAAGTTCTTCCTATTTGTCTTTGCCATACCAGACTTCTTACTCTCCTTAGGAGCATGGTGACCCTTTATGGATTGACTCTCTTCACTCATTTCAGAGTCATCCCTTACCATCTCCTCTTCATCCTCTTCAACATTAGGGTCTATGAGGGGTAGCTCATCTTCACCAGTTCCACACCTTAGAGATCTTACAGATAATAGAGTGTGTGGAGGAGCTATCTCAGTAGATCCTAGTCCCTACTTATTCTGATAACAGACTTTTGCATGCAGAGATAAGGATATGATGTTCTTGAAGGTCTCTTCTTCAAGAACACATTTTTTAGCCCGGGCTTTGCTGATCATACGCTCAGTCTGACACTCAGTCAACTTGGTAATGAGATCTTTAATTTGAGTCTGTAATTTGTCTGCTCATGTATAAGAGTTGAAATTTTTTTCTCTAGATCTTCTATCTTAAGTTTATAGTCATTTTCAGCTTTTTTAAAATCAGCTTTTAGGATATTCAAGGACTCAATATCAGATCTCATTTCCAAGTTGTAGGACCTGTATCTATTCACTTTAGCAATACATTCAGGAGAGCAAAGATGTTCTAGTACCTTAGCCTCATCATGGTCAGCCATGAGTGCCTGGTTTGGTGAAGCATCTTCAGCCTAAAAGCTCCAGTCAAAGCCTCCTTCTTCGACAGCAACAACAGCTTGCTGTCTTGGCTTCTCATTCTGGTGCCCTCCCTCAATGTTGTTTGGCCTGGATGATGCTTGGCCACCATTTGACTTAGGTGCCTTGCATTCTCTGGCAAAGTGACCCATCTGGTTACAGTTGTAACACTTCACTTTGCTCTTGTCCAGTCTAAACTTGCCACTAGCAGCATTGCTGGGAAACCTTCTCCCTGTCCTCTTGTAGAATTTATGGGCTCTGTGCGTGAGAAGAGCCATCTGCTGGACTATCTCCATGTATTCCAGATCATCTAGATGGATACAATCCAGGTCTTCAAGAGTGAAGAGAAAGTTTCCTGAACATTCATCAGTAGAGACAAAGGCTTGAGAGGTGCTTGTCTCTTGGAAGGAACTTCCTTGGATGTAGCTCTCTCTGGGTGTCTATGGGAAGGTGATGAAATGACCCTTTTATGAATTTTCAGGGTAGCAGATAAGATGATGTTATGGTTCTCTACTATCCCTTTCACCCACATGAAGGGCTGAACTCTGGTGAGTATTGGAGTTACCTGATGAGTTTTGCATGTTCATCTCCATCTGGTATCCACTGAGTATCCCATACAACTCAGTGAGAGTAAGCGTCTTGAGGTTTTCAGTCCTCTTAATGACCACACAGTAGTGTGTCCATTGTCTGGGAAGAGAGGACATGAACTTCCTAACAATATCCCTATTCTCAATAGTTACTCCAACATCAGTCAGAGTATCCACAATCGCAACATACCTGAAATACTATTGAGTCATGGTTTCACCTGTCTTGAAGGTGAAGAGTTCAAACTGCTGCTTTAGGAGGTCCTTCTTGTTCTCCTTGGCTTCATTGGACCCCTCATACATCAGTTTTAGTGCATCCCATAGCTATTTAGCGGTCTTGCACTTCTTGAAACCTCTGTAGACGGTGTTTGGAAGAGCAGTTTGGAGGGCTGTCATGGCTTTCTTATCAATATCAATCCTTTTCCAGTCTTCATCTGAAAATTCAGCCTCTCCTTTGGTATCATGCCACCACCAGCAGCAGCTGAAGAGGTGCATGGTACATGAGGTCCATCGACAACAGATTCCCACATCCTGGAATCTTGATACTTGATGAAGCTTTCCATTCTTTGGCACCAAGTGTCAAAATCCTCAGGAGTAATCAGCGGGGACTTTGTGATAGTTCCAGTTTCCATATCAGCCTTAGAGATAGCTGCCATTTGAAGAGTTAAGTGATGTGTGAAGCTAAGAGGATTAAAGATGGTGAGATCTTACAATCAAGAGCCTAGAATGCTCTGATACCAATTGCAGGACCGGGTAAGGGTACTTAACACTTAGTTATACATTGAGGAGAGATCTTAGATCAGTTAACAACTCAAATAGGGAACTGGTAACTAGATACAGATGATACTAAGACACAAGTAAATAAAAGAGACATAACTAAGAACAACACAAGGACGCAAGATTGGTTTTCAAGGATGTTGTATATTGATCTCAAGTTCTTTTACAAGTGTTAGGAAGCATAAAGATAGTTGGATTTGACTAATCTAGAAAACAAGATCAATCTAAAGTCAAAAGGCAGATTGCCTTTTGACTAGTGACTATAACATGCCATAGCTCATTGACTTTTCTTAATACAAAAAGTCTACAGGAACAAGTAAGGTAAGTTACAGAAAAGACCATTCCTACTTTTTGATAAAGCATGGGAGTTTCACCAACTTGTGTAAAGTAGGTGAACCACTAGAGCAGGCAGCGGAAAGTGTGTCAGCTTTATCAAAAGTTGATTCAGAGAAAGCATATTTTCTCTGTCCTCTGAAGAAATCAATCTTCACAGCTTCGGAAGACTTTGTCACTGAAGCTTCGGAAGATTTCATCTTTGGCTTCGGAAGATGCTGGTCTTTGGCTTCGAAAGATTTCACCCTTAGAATATTTTCATGTTTGAGTGTGAAACTTCCAAAGAAACTCCTTCTGAACTGTTAGCTTCGGAAGATCTTACACTTAGACACATTTAAGAGTGTATGACTTCCAAAGCTAGTTCGTCTTTGTTCCTTAGTGCATGCATGGAAGACTTGGTTGTTCTGGCTTGTTGGTTGCATCAGCCTAATAATCTTCAGATGATCTTACACTAAGTTCATGTTAAGATGATGTTTGGGACTGGAAAATTTCATAAGTTGCATCACAGGTAGTGGACTTGTTCATCGACATTTGTTAAGTGTTCATCCGCATTTGTAAAGTGTTCACCTGCATTTGTTAAGTGTTCATTCGCATTTGGTACAGTTTCATCAGCATTTGCTACAGTTCATCCGCATTTGTTTATACTCATCCGCATTTGTTCTACCAGCATATCTTTGGACACTTAGAATATTTTCTGAAGACTTTCATCCGCATTTGCTACAGTTTCATCCGCATTTGTTTATACTCATCCGTATTTGTTCTACCAGCATTTCTTTGGACACTTAGAATATTTTCTAAGGACTTTCATCCTCATTTAGTATTGTTCATCCACATTTCTTAAGGGACTTGGAATTATTCTGGAATTTTAGGAATAGAATTTAAGTGTTAAGTACTTATGTATAAGGAAGATTATGCTTGTTTAATGTTTCTAATGTTTGATTCTCTTCTTATGGGCTGCTTGTTATGGATAGTTATTATTATACTTCATGATATGTGATTATTAAAAACAGTGAATATTTTAATAGTATTATTCATAACCAAGTGGACACAAAGAAATAAAAGAGGACACTGGAACTTAATGAATGTTACCCCGGGCTCTTATAAACAATGGAAAGCCTTGCAATCAAAACGGAATGAGGTGCACGACCTTGTTGTCGTTAGCTCAACTAATGTGTGAATGATTCAGGATGCATATCTGGGGTCTAATCTTGTGGATTGGCCAAACCAATGGGATCTGTATTCATGAGCAGGCTTCGTGCCTAGCAGTGAGGGTCAACTGTTGAATGGGTTAGCTACCAATAAATAGTTTGCCGATAGGGGTTTGGCATTTCTTGCCAACCAACAATATATGCTCTTGCTTTATGCAAACCTAGACAATGAAAGTGAAAGATAATGAAAGAAAGAAAGATAAAGAATCTCTTAATGATTGATTATGTATGATGATGAATGATCACCAAGTGAAGTTTACAAAAGTATATTTTCTATATTATTAAACTAGAACTCACTCAGCAACGCTGTCCTTTTATATGCATTTTCAGATGGCAGGTAATGTGGTTGCTGAGAGTGGCATGGAGTTGAAGCTACTTGGCAAGTAAAGACTGGAATCCATCTCATGCAAGAATAATGTTGTTGTTTTGTAATCCAACTAAGTACTTTTTTTGTGATTTTAATCAACAATGTAATACTTGGCAAAAGTAACTATAAATGCATGAAATGGTTTTAATAATTCTTCCGTTGCAATATTTTCTTATGTTTATATATTTTAAATGAGTTTTATATGAATGATTCTATGAATAACCAACTGTGGGGACCCCGGGATCGGGGCCTTACAAGCTGGTATCAGAGCCAAAGTTTAAGAGAACTGGGTAAATTATTTTCAAAACTTAAACTTAAACTGAGAATGGGACCGAGTAGAGGGATGCCAGCCCAAGTAGCTATGTGCCATCAGGTAATTTTTCATAAAGTTAACCAGTATTATGTGCGTGTGTTATTGATTTATGTGCTCTTAGTAGATTTAGATACTGACGTAGTCAGGATAGGAAATGCTCGGGGGATGAAGAGTAAAGTAAGTGGCTAATCACAACTGGCCACTGTAATTAGGGACTTACTATACTTGACATAAACCGAGCTATTACCTTGAATGACCGTATTGGTGTTTGAATCTTGTAGTGTTTTGAGGATGGCTGGTGGTAGATCTTCGGGGGCTTCTAGAGGTGGAGGTCGTGGTGGACGTGGTGTTAGACCACGTTTCTCAAGGAACGAGGCTAGCACTACTGAAACAGCTCCTATAGAGCCCAATTTTCATCACCATGGAGGTGGGGATGGGAGCATTAACCTGATGACCATGGTGAAGGAGGCTGTAGCTGAGGGAGTTCACCAAGTCATGCGTAGGATTTTGCCGTCTGTGGTGACTGGGGTCATCAAGGCTGTAAGGGAAGATGAGAGAAAGGTGGGGAACTAGAAAAGAAAACGTGCTGGTAGTGGAGGTTTCCCTCCCAAGTGCAAAAGGGCGAAGGTAGAGGTACGCAAGGTGGCTGCAACCGAGATAGGAGTGAAGGTGTGCGAGAAGTAAGGGAAGGGACATGCAGGAGAATGTAGTTGGGGATCGAACGCCTGCTTTCAATGTAGGAAGGAGGGCCACATGGCAAGGATTTGTTGCGTGGTGAAATGTTACAACTGTGCCGAGAAGGGGAATAGGAGCAAGGACTGCAAGATGCCAAGGGCTGAGAGCTCTGGGGCGAAGAAAGGGAGTGAGAAGGTGGGCGGAGGGCGAAGGGTGAAGGCCAAAGCATTCGCTATAACTTAGGTGGAGGCTAGGGTGGACCCCGATGTGGTGTCAGGTACATTTCTGCCTTCTGTGATAACTTGCCTGCTAGGAGTAGGAAGATTGATGAGCCCTTTGATGTAGAAACTACTATTGGTAAGTCAATCAGGATTTCTATTATGGTAGAAGACTGTGGCATAGAGTTGGAAGGCCATAGGTTCTCTGCTAAATTATTCGTGATGCCCCTAGGCGGATTCGATATGGTTTTAGGGATGGATTGGCTAGCAGCCTATGAGGCAAATATTGTGTGTCGCAAGAAGATGATTCCATTGACCGCACCTGATGGGAGTTCGGTGACGATTTGCGGCGATACGGTCAGTACGGTCCCGAAGGTAATTTCAGTGGTGGTGGCCAAGAAGTGCATGAGACGTGGATGTAGTGCTTACCTGGCTTATGTGAAAGATGTGGATCTGTCTGTACCACGATTGTCCGACGTACCAATCGTGTGTGACTTCCCAGACATATTCTCGGAGGATCTACCAGTTGTGCCACCGGACTGCGAGATCGAGTCCCAGATCGATTTGATACCTGGTGCCCAACCTGTTGCCAAGGCATCGTATTGAATAGCTCCCTCCAAGATGAAGGAACTGATGGTCCAGTTGCAATAGTTACTGGATAATGGGTTCATTTGACCGAGTATCTCTCCCTGGGGTGCTCCGGTCTTGTTTACAAAGAAGAAGGACGGTAGCAGGAGGGTGTGCATCGACTACCGTGAGCTGGATAAGCTGACTGTGAAGAATCGGTATCCGTTACCAAGGATTGATGACCTATTTGATCAGCTTAAAGGTGCCAGTTGGTTCTCGAGGATAGATCTTCGATTTGGTTACCACCAACTAAAGGTGAGGAAGCAGGATATTCCCAAAACAGCATTTTGTACGCGTTACGGACTCTACGAGTTTCTCGTTATGTCTTTTGGTTTAACCAACATGCCAGCTACTTTTATGGACCTGATGAATCGGGCGTGTCGGCCTATGCTAGATAAATTAGTGATTGTGTTTATCGAGGACATCCTGATTTATTGAAGAGCAAAGAAGAGCATGCCGGACATATTCGGGAGGTGCTGGAGACGCTTAGAAGGGAGAAGCTGTACACCAAGTTCTCCAAGTGTGCATTCTTGTTATGCAAAGTTTAGTTTCTGGGTCATGTGGTTAATCCTAAAGGGATCATGGAGGTCCCGACGAAGGTTGAGATGGTGATGCAATGGAAGTCTCCAAAGATGCCATATGAGATTCGTGGTTTCTTGGGTTTGGCTGGCTACTACGGAAGATTCATCCAAGATTTCTCCAAGATAGCTTCATCATTGACTAAGTTGACCCATAAGGATGAGAAGGTTTTATGGGTGATAGTTGACCGCCTGACAAAGAGTGCTCACTTTCTACCGATCCGTGAGACGTATTCATTTGAGAGATTGGCAGATCTGTTCATAAAAGATATTGTGACTTGTTATGGTGTACCGGTGTCTATAGTGTCTAACCGTGACACTCGGTTTACATCTAAGTTTTAGAAGAGATTCGATGAATGCGAGGGGAATGAAGCTACATATCAGAATGGCTTATCATCCTCAGACAGATGGTTAGTCAGAAAGGATGATTCGGACGCTGGAGGATATGCTATGACCATACGTCATCGACCTTGGTAGGAGTTTGGATGAACACTTGCCGTGAGCCGAGTTCTCATATAACAACGGATATCCTGCCATCATTGGTACACCTCCTTACGAGATGCTATACGATAGGAAGTGTAGAACTCTCGTATGTTGGGGTGACTTCGGGCAGAAGAAGTTGGAGAGCATTGAGGTGATCGAGGCTATGAACGGAAAGTTGGAGAAGATCAAGCCCTTTATGTAAATTGTATGTCGGCAAGAGACATAGATTGATCAAATTAATGTTGGGCGATAGCGTTATGTGGAAGGTTTTGCCTTGGAAAGGGATCATCCGGTTCAGGAAGCGAGGAAAGCTAAGCCCGAAGTATATAGGGCCTGTCCAAATCATTGCTCGAGATGGAGAGGTGGCTTACAAGTTAGAGCTACCCGATGAGTTAAGTGGAATCCATCCGACATTCCATGTATCTCAATTGAGAAAGTGCTTAGCCAACGAGGATATGATTGTGCCACTCGAGGACATCAAGGTGGAGGAACGGCTCAATCATGTGGAGCAGCCAGTGGCCGTCATCGACAGAAAAGAGAAGAGGCTGCGGAATAAAGTGGTTCCACAGGTGCGAATATAGTGGAGGCACTGGAAAGGATCCGGGTATACATGGGAAACTGAGAAAGAGATGAGGCAGCATTACCCACAGCTGTTCGAGGAGTGACAAGTTTCGGGGACGAAACCAATATAAGGAGAGTGGACTTGTAACACCCGGAAATTTAAAAGAAAAAGAAAGAATTGTGAAATATCCCAAGTCAAGGGATTAAAGTTGTGCAAGTGGCAAACTTGTCCATTATGGGATTTAGAAGAAGCATGGCAGCCCACACATCTTCTTTTACAGATCTTGGTCTCGGCTGCAGAAGAAAGAAGAAGCTGCAATCGGTTTCTAGAGAGAGAGAGGAGGAAGAGCAGCTTGTAGGTGCTAGAACTCCAGGTTGCTCTCGGGTTTGGAGGAGCTTTACTCGAAAGCAGTTAGAGATGAGCTCTAGATTCCCCCATTTTACTTGTTTAAAACTAGTTTGGGGCTGAAATGCATATTAACTGAATTTTTACAACCAAAGCATGAGTTTTCTACGTTTTTACATCTGATCTGTATGCGATGTGTGTGATTTTATATGCCTTCTTTGATGTTGTGTAGTTGTAAGCTCTGTTTTAAGTATTTGGCATGATAGATCTAAGCTAAGTTCATGTTAAGATGATGTTTGGGACTGGAAAATTTCATAAGTTGCATCACAGGTACTGGACTTGTTCATCCGCATTTGTTAAGTGTTCATCCGCATATGTTAAGTGTTCATCCGCATTTGTTAAGTGTTCATCCGCATTTGCTACAGTTCATCCGCATATGTTTATACTCATCCGTATTTGTTCTACCAGCATTTCTTTGGACACTTAGAAAATTTTCTGAATACTTTCATTCGCATTTGCTATAGTTTCATCCGCATTTGCTACAGTTCATGGAAGACTTGGTTGTTCTGGCTTGTTGGTTGCATCAGCCTAATAATCTTCAGATGATCTTACACTAAGTTCATGTTAAGATGACGTTTGGGACTGGAAAATTTCATAAGTTGCATCACAGGTAGTGGACTTGTTCATCGACATTTGTTAAGTGTTCATCCGCATTTGTAAAGTGTTCACCTGCATTTGTTAAGTGTTCATTCGCATTTGGTACAGTTTCATCAGCATTTGCTACAGTTCATCCGCATTTGTTCTACCAGCATATCTTTGGACACTTAGAATATTTTCTGAAGACTTTCATCCGCATTTGCTACAGTTTCATCCGCATTTGCTACAGTTCATCCGCATTTGTTTATACTCATCCGCATTTGTTCTACCAGCATTTCTTTGGACACTTAGAATATTTTCTGAGGACTTTCATCCTTATTTAGTATTGTTCATCCACATTTCTTTGGGGACTTGGAATTATTCTGGAATTTTGGGAATAGAATTTAAGTGTTATGTACTTATGTATAAGGAAGATTATGCTTGTTTAATGTTTCTAATGTTTGATTCTCTTCTTATGGGCTGCTTGTTATGGATAGTTATTATTATACTTCATGATATGTGATTATTAAAAACAGTGAATATTTTAAAAATATTATTCATAACCAAGTGGACACAAAGAAATAAAAGAGGACAGTGGAACTTAATGAACGTTAGCCCTGGCCCTTATCAAAAATGGAATGCCTTGCAAGCACAATGGAATGAGGTGCACGACCTTGTTGTCGTTAGCTCAACTGATGTGTGACTGATTCAGGATGCACATCTGGGGTCTAATCCTAGGGATTGACCAAACCAATAGGATCCGTATTCATGAGTAGGCTTCGTGCCTAGCAGTGTGGGTCAACTGTTGAATGGGTTAGCTACCAATAAATCGTTTGCCGACAGGGGTTCGGCATTTGTTGTCAACCAATAATATAGGCTCTTGTTTTGTGCAAACCTAGACAATGAAAGTGAAAGATAATGAAAGAAAGAAATATGAAGAAACTCTTAATGATTTATTATGTATGATGATGAATGATCACCAAGTGATGTTTACAAAAGTATATTTTCTATATTATTAAACTAGAACTCACTCAGCAACGCTGACTTTTTATATGCATTTTCAGTTGGCAGGTAATGTGGTTGCTGAGGGTGGCATGGAGTTGGAGCTACTTGGCAAGCAAAGACTGGCATCCATCTCATGCAAGAATAATGTTGTTGTTTTGTAATACAACTAAGTACTTTTGTTGTGATTTTAATCAACGATGTAATACTTGGCAAAAGTAACTATAAATGCATGAAATGGTTTTGATAATTCTTCCGCTGCAATATTTTCTTATGTTTATATATTTTAAATGAGTTTTTATAATGAATAATGCTATGAATGACCAACTGTGGGGTCTCCGGGATTGGGGCCTTACATCAGCATTAGTCAATGCGGATGAGCAAGAACAAATACTGCCAAGTATTTGTTCATCCACATTTACTAATACGGATTAGCATAATCAAATGCGGCTAATTATTTGATCATCCGCATTAGTTAATGCTGATGACATACTTAATGCGGATTCACAACTGAAGAAATGCTAATGAAGATCAACACATCCGCATTAACTAATGTGGATGTTCATTACAAATGCTGATCAACATTTTGTACTTAGACTAGTATTATGATGTCTAGTTGTCAGGGTAGTTTAGTTATTTCGTACAGGCATTGTATCAGCCTATAAATAGAATAGTATACACTAAATGTAAGGTGATGAAGTTAATCAGAAGCTTCTATTTTATGCTACAAACCCTAGCATATTTTGTATCTTGTTTACCAATATCAATATACAAAGCATTTATTAGTATTTTCAGGATTAAATATTCTTTGATTCTATATTTCCGCTACATAATCATTGACTCAATCATCATATTTGATCCTAGTTGAGTCACATCAACTCAAGTTCTCATCTCGGACCCGATCATATGGTAAGGATTTGAGACAAAGTTAATGGAAAAGCATAAACTTTAAAATCTGGATGTCGGTCCCACCTCTGAAAAAGTGCCAAAATGCTAGTTTTCTTGGAAGTCTAAAATCTTCCGAAGGTAATTTGTCTTTGGAAGGTTTGAGAAAACTTCCGAAGCCAATTTGGCTTCGGAAGATATTCCTTAGCTTTACAAGAATTTGCTTCGGAAGAAAAATACTTAGAGTATTTTCACTTCTTACACAAATTTTGCTTCGGAAGATATCAAAGATCTGAAATTTTATTCCAAAAGGGAATAAAGCTTCCGAAACTTAATTGCTTTCAAAGAAAATAGTCCTTCAAGACATATAAGTACTTAGTGATAGATTTAAGCTTTTCTGTAGGTAAATTTTTCAGAAGTAGTTATTTGTTTTGAACACATAATTTTCTTCTGAAGACAACTTGATATCTTCCGAAAGAAAACATATCTAGAATCTCAAAATTCTAAGGAATATTATTTTGAAAAGTTTCTTACATGATGATATAGACAACTTAAGACACACATATTTGAAAACATAATCTTGAATTTAATTTAAGAAAATCCACTCAAAGTTAATCATTTCAATAGCTGATACAAGATATTTAAATATCTGTTCATCAAAAGCTTTTGTGAACAGATCAACATATTGCTCATTTGTGTTAACTTTGACTAGTTTTAACAATCGTTTTTCAAAATTATCTCTAATCAGATGATACCAGATGTTGATTTGCTTTGTCTTTGAGTGCAGAATAGGATTCTCTATAATAGAGATGGAACTATTGTTGTCTATGTGGATGGGAGCCTCTTGCATTACCATAAGACTATCCATCCTCCAAGAATCTGAAATCTTCGAGATGTAGACTTTGCAGTCATGTTGCAACCACTATAGTCACTATCTGTATAGGCATACAGTTTGAAGTCATAATTCCATGGATATCAAAGGCCTAGTTTGGGAGCACCTTTGATATATCTAAGAATCCTTTTGACAGCAACTAGGTGTGACATCTTGCGGTTGTCTCAGGCCTGCTGGCTGTGAGGTACATAAGAGACCCAATCATAGCCTGGTAGAGATGTTCATAAACACACTCCCCCTCAAGATCAGGTCCTAGGAGAGTGGTTTCTAGCTATGGGTGTCTTAACAACCTTACACTCAGTCAGTTGAAATCTGGTAAGTATGTCTTGCACATACTTTGACTGGTTTATAAAGATGCAATTGTCAACCTACTTCACTTGAATTCCTAGAAAGAAATTGAGTTCCCTCATGGCACTCATTTCAAATCTATTCTTCATCAGCTTCTCAAAGTCTTTGTAGAGCTTCAGATTAGTTGACCTAAATATGATGTCATCTATATAACCTTGAACCAGTATCAAGTCATTTTCTGTTCCTTTTTAATGAAGAGTGTTACATCAATAGTACCCCTCTTGTATCCATGCTGATAGAGCTACTGTGATAGTATCTCATACCAGTACCTTGGAGCCTAATGCAACCTATAGAGAGCTTTGTCAAGCTTGGAGACCTAATCAGGATGATCTGGATCTACAAAGCTAGGTGGTTGTTTGACATACACTTCCTCATCAGTCACCCATATAAGAAGGCACACTTGGCATCAAGTTGGTAAACCTTGAAATCCTAGGATGCAGCAAAAGCAAAGAATATCCTAACAGCTTCAAGTCTTGCTATAGGAGCAATAACCTCTCTGTAGTCAATCCCCTCTTCTTATGTGTACCCTTGAACAACTAGCCTTACCTTATTCTTGATGACAAGTCCTCTATCATCTTTCTTATTCCTGAATACCCACTTGGTACCTATAGTAGTCTTCCCTTGAGGAAGAGGACATAGGTTCCAAACCTTTTGTCTTTTAAATTAAAGAAGCTCCTTCTGCATTGCTTCAACCCAACTTCCTTCCTTCAGAGCCTCATAAATATTCTTAGGCTCAATCTGGGATAAGAAATAAGAGTGAACACAAACATTGTTATCATGGGTTTGTCCTCTTGTTCTCACCCCTATCTCAACATTTCCAATGATGTTTGTGGTGGGATGTGACTTGTGGATTTTTAGTTAAGGAATCACAACAAGTTGGTTGGACAGATGTAAATTGGTGAAATTCAGATCTGGTGATTGAGTGTTATCCATCACATCAACACACTTATCAAGAGAAGCTTGATCCAATGAGTATGTCACATCATTAATGTTGTCTTCTATGGAGTTGTTATCAACATCAAGAAATTCTTGATAACTATCACCACCTCCATCTCCTCCTATATTGGAAATTATTTCATTTGAGTTCTATGCCTCTGTGATGGTATTTATAGACACCTCAGATGTATCAGCTGAAGAGTTTATCATTGTTATACTGATAGGATTTCCAACTATAGGACTAGTTACCACTGGAGCTGAAGTTGTTTTATCACTTGGTTATCTCAGCTCAAATCTTGGATCAAAATCTCCTGTTGATAAGCTACTTGTAGATCTTGAAACGTCTTTACAAGATTTGTTAAATTAGTTGTTAACTAAATTAAGATCAAACAACCAATCAGGACCAAAACCTTTCATACTGGGTGTGTGCTCATTAAAGGTGACATTGGCTAACTCCTTAACTACTCTAGTTCTAAGAATGTATACTTCATAAGCCTTATCTTGGTAAGAGTATCCAATAAGATGTCCATCATCTAATTTCCCAGCAAATTTGTCTATTTGATACTTGGTATTAAAGATGGTGCAAGGACATCTAAATGATCTGAGGAAACCAATGAAGGGTCTTCTTTTTTTTTCATAGTTCATAAGGAGTCTTACCATGAGTCTTGGTGACTAGCAGGCAGTGTTAACTGCCTCTGCCCAGAAGGTGATGGATACTTTAGAGTCAGATAGCATGGTTCTTGTAGCTTAAATAAGTGTCCTGTTTCTCCTCTCAGCAACACCATTTTGTTGAGGAGTCCTTGGAGCACTATATTGTCATGTGATACCTTTTTCATCATAAAATGTATCAAGGATTTGGTTCTTGAATTCAGTTCCTTGATCACATCTTATGATTTTGATGTTGTGATCACATTGATTCTCAATTTTTAAAATGAAGCTTTTCAAGATCTCAGGGATCTCATTATTAGTTCTAAGGAAGAAGACCCAAGTGTATCTTGTGAAGTCATCTGTGATCACCAAACAATATGAGGTCCTTCCTAGACTCATTACACTGGTGGGGCCAAAGATATCCATATGTAACAAGTGTAGGGGAGTAGTGATGGAGTTCATTTCCTTTGGCTTGTGAGATACTTTATGTTGCTTCCCTTTTAGACATGCAACACAATGGTCATCACTTGTAAACTTTTTCTTTGGCATTCCAGTTACCAAATCATTCTTAGTTAATTTATTAATGTTTTTAAAGTTTACATGGCATATTCCTTTATGCTAGGGGAAAGACTTCTCACTATTTGCTTTAGATAGAAAGCAAGAAACTTCTCTTGTTGAGGATGTTTCTTACAAATCCATCTTGTACATGTTCCTTTTCCTGGGGGCTCCGATCAGGACATGCTCTTGAGGAATGACCACCCCTGGCTTGAGAATAATGCACTCATGCTCAGTAAAGAGCATGTTATGTCTCTGATCACAAAATTAGGATACACTCAAGAGATTGTACCCATGTTCCTTAACAAAGTTTACCTTCTCAATGCTGAGCTTACCATTTGTGACCATGCCCCTTCCAGTTAAGTAACCACCTGATTCTCCTCCAAAGGCAACTGGCCCTCCATCAATTCTTTCAAAATTCTGAAAGCAAAGAGACATTGCCTATCATGTGCCTGGAACAGCCACTATCAATGATCCGTATATTTCCTTTGGTCCTTAGCTGTTCCTGCATAAAAAGAGATGGTTAGTTATATTTCAAAACCCAAGCCTCATTGGTCTTGGGCTTGTCAAAGTTAGCTGAAGATAATGCAACAGTAATTGATCCTATATGCAAGCTCTGAGGATCATTAGCTGTTGTTGATGAAGAACTTTCAGTCACATGGCCTTCCTTCATCTTCCACACCATCTTTGGAAGACTAGACTTGGCCTTCAATACTTCGAAAGTTTTGATGACTTTAGAAGTTTTGGAGACTGGACCTTTGAAAGCTTTTGCATCCACTATAGCATACTTCAGTACTTTAGAAGCATTCCTTTCTTCCGAGACCAAATTTTTCTCTGAATGTGAGTTTTCACTTATCTTCTTCTTCACCTTGGAGCTTCCGAAAGGAAGAGATTTTCCTTCTGAAGCTATCTTCTTCTTCTTTTTCTTAGATGTTTTCTTCTTTGTCATGTGGATAGTACTTTTAGGATTGTAGATGTAATCCTTGGCAAAGTGAGAAGTAATACCACACATGATGCATTAAGTTGGCATGCTTTTGAGAGTCTTCTTCTAAGTAGGAGGCTGAGCTTGATCTCTTTCCACTTCCTTCTTCATCTAGATGATACAACAGGATTCTTAGGATGAGGCATGCTCTTGTAACTGGATGATTCAGGCTGTGCAGCAGTTGTGCATATTTGATCAGCCTTCTTCTCTTGACACCCCTTGTACTAGAGTCCATAGTTGAGTCATCAGTCTTTACAACTTCAAATCCAATACAGATAAAAACTTGTTTTTGCTTGGAGTTGAAAGTGGCCTTGATCTCTTGGGCTTTCTTTGATTTTCTTTTGGCTGCCCTTATCAAGTTCTTTTTTGCAGACTTGGTCATCCCTGGCTCCTTCTTCTCTCCAGGAGAATAATGACCCTTCTTATGATAAACCTTGTCACTCACTTCAGGTTCATCCTTCACTATCTCCTCTACATCTTCATCTGTCTCTTTGATAGGATCAATAAGAGCCAGCTTATCTTGACAAGTTCCACACCTTGAAGATCTTACAGATAATAGTGTGTGTTGAGAAGCTATCTCATTTGACCTTAGTCCCTGCCTGTTCTGATAACAAATCTTTGTATGCAAAGATGAGGATATTATGTTCTTAAAGGTTTCCTCTTCAATAACCCATTTTTCTGCCTTGGCATTACTGATCACAAGCTCAGCCTGGCATTTAGTCAACTTGGTTATGAGATCTTTGATTTGAGTCCTATAGTTTGTATACTCATGCTTAATTATAGAAATTCTTTTCTCAAACACTTTAATTTTAAGTTTATAATCATTTTCTGCTCTTCTAAAGTTAGCTTTTAAAATGTTTAAGGACTCAAGATCAGATCTCACTTCCAAGTTGTAGGACCTATACATATTAACTTAAGCAATGCATCCAAGAGTACAAAGATGTTCTACTACCTTGGCTTCTTCATGATCAGCCATTAGTGCTTGGTTTGGAGAAGCATCTTCTACCTAAAAGCTCCAGTCAAAGCCTCTTTTTTCAATAGCAATAGTAACATGTTGTTTTGCTTGGCTTGGCTTCTCAGTTCTAGGAGTTGCATCAGTGTAGTTTGGTCTGGATTGTGCTTGGCGACCATTTGTCCTTGGTGCCTTGCATTGCCTAGCAAAGTGTCCTATTTGGTTATAGATGTAACACTTCACCTTGCTTTTGTCCCAACCAATCTTTCCATTGGCCACATTGCTTGGGAACTTCCTTCCTGTTCTCTTGTAGAATTTCTTGGCTTTATGAGTGAGAAGATTCATCTACTGGACTATCTCCAATTACTCTAGGTCATCTGGATGGATACAATCCAAGTCTTCAAGAGTGAAGAGAAAGTTACCATAACTTTCATCAGCAGACACAAAGGCTTGAGTAGAGCTTGTCTCTTAAAATGGGCTTTCTTGGATGTAGCTCTCCCTTGGTGTCTCAGGGAAGGTGATGAAAGGACCCTGTTATGAGTTGTCAGGATAGCAGATAAGATGATGCTATGGTTCTCTACTATCCCTTTCAACCACATGAAGGGCTGAACTCTACTGATTGTTGGAAGAGCTGCTTGATGGATTTTGCATGTTTATATCCATCTGGTAACCACTAAGGATACCATATAACTCTGTGAGAGTAAGGGTAGAGAGGTTTTTTGTTATCTTAATGGCCACACAGTAGTGAGTCCATTGTCTGGGAAGAGAGAACATGAACTTTCTTACAATGTTCCTATTCTCAAGTTTTACTCCAACATCCATTAGAGTATCCACAATCTCAACATACCTGAAGTATTATGGAGTCATGGTTTCACCTGTCTTGTAGGTGAAGTTCTGAAACTGCATCTTCATGAGGTCTTTATTGTTTTCCTTGGCTTCCTCAGACCCCTCATACATAAGCTTAAGTGCATCCCAGAGCTGCTTAGTAGTTTTGCACTTCTTGAAGCCACTATAGATAGAGTTTGGAAGAGCAGTTTGGAGAGCGGTCATGGCTTTCTGATCTACATCAATTTTCTTCCAATCTTCCTCAAGATAGTTAGCCATTTCCTTTGGAATCATCCTGTAAGGTTATATTAGAAGATTATAAGGCCGATGCAACCAAAGAAGCCAAAACAACCAAGGATCTTCTTGCATGCATCCACTGATGTACAAGGTAGAAGTTGCTTCGAAAGTTTTACACTCTCCACAGAAAATATTTTAAGTGTAAAATCTTTCGAAGCCAAAGTCCAAATCTTTCGAAGCCAAAGATAAAGTCTTCCGAAGCTTCAGAGACAAAGTCTTCCAAAGCCAATTTGCTGTGAAGACTGATTTCTTATGAAGACAGAGAGGACATGCTTTCTCTTATCTACTTTTTCATTAAGCTGACATACTTTCTGCTGCAACTCTAAAGACTAACCAACTTGTACAAGTTGGTGAAAAGTCCATGCTTTTGTAAATTGTAGATTATGGTCTTTGTCTGTAACTTCCTACTTTGTACCTGTTAACCTTTTTATAATAGAAAAGGATGTGAGCTATGGCATGCCATAGTCACTAGTCAAAATGCAATCTGCCTTTTGACTCTACATTGATCTTGTTGTCTATATTAGTGTTTCTAACTGTCTTTCTAAGTATTGATGGTTGTATGATGTAGTATAAAGTATCTCAGGTCCTTGTATTTCTTTTATGCCTTGTAACACTTGTAATAGAACTTGAGAGCAATATACAGGATCCTTGAAAACCATACTTTTTTGTTCTTGTTCTTAGTTCTGTCTTATTACTTACTTGTGTTATTAGTATCATCTCACACAAACCCGGTTCCCTATTTGATCTGTTAAGTGTTCTAAAACTCTCCTCATTATGAGACTGGTTGTATTGACTACCCTTTACACGGTCTTGCAATTGGTATCAGAGCTTTTTAGGCTCTTGATTGTAAGATCTCACCATCTTAAATCCCTTTAGTTTCACAAAATACTTAACTTCTCAAATGGCAGCTATCACAAAGGTTGATATGGAAACTGGTACTATGACAATGTCTCCACTGATCACTCCTAAAGACTTTGACACTTGGTGCCAAATAATGGAAGGCTTCATTAAGTCTTAAGACTCCAGGATGTGGGGATTTGCTGTCTATGGACCTCATGTACCATCCACCCCTTCAGCTGCTGCTGGTGGTGGTATGATACCAAAGGAAGTGGCTGATTATTCTGATGAAGACTGGAAGAAGATTGACATAGATCAGAAGGCCATAACCACCTTCTAAACTACTCTTCCAAACTCTATCTACAGAGGCTTCAAGAAGTGCAAGACTGCCAAGCAACTATAGGATGCACTGATGCTGATATGTGAGGGGTCAAATGAAGCAAAAGAGAACAAGAAGGACTTCTTGAAGTAGTAGTTTAAGAATTTCACCTTCAAGACAGGTGAAACCATGACTCAATAGTACTTCAGGTATGTTGAGATTGTGTATACTCTAACGGATGTTGGATTAACTCTTGAGAACAGGGACATTGTGAGGAAGTTCATATCCTCTCTTCCAAGACAATGGACACACTATTGTGTGGTTATTAAAAGGACTGAGAACCTTAAGACCCTTACTCTCACTGAGTTGTATAGTATCCTCAGTGGCTACCAGATGGAAATAAACATGCAAAATCCATCTGGTAACTCCAACATTCAGCAAAGTTCAGCCCTTCATGCGGTTGAAAGGGATTGCAGAGAACTACATCATCATCTCATCTGCTACCCTAACAACTCATAAAATGGTCCTTTTATCCCCTTTCAGAAGACACCAAGAGAGAGTTACATCCATGGAAGCTCATTCCAAAAGACAAGCTCTTCACAAGCCTTTGAGTCTACTAATGAAAGCACAAGCAACTTTCTCTTCACCCTTGAAGACCTGGACTGTATCCATCCAGATGATCTGGAGTACATGGAAATAGTCTAGCAGATGGCTCTTCTCACTCATAAAGCCAAGAAGTTCTACAAAAGGACAGGGAGGAAGTTTCTTAGCAACATAACCAGTGGAAAGTTTGGACTGGATAAAAGCAAAGTGAAGTGTTATAACTGTAACCAAATAGGACACTTTGCTAGAGAGTGCAAGGCACCAAAGACAAATGGCCAAGCACAAACCCGACCAAACTACACTGATAGAGCTCACCAGAAGGGGAAGCCCAAGTAGCAAGCTGCAGTTACTGTTGAAGAAGGTGGCTTTGACTACAGCTTTCAGGTGGAGTATGCATCTCCAAACCAAGTACTGATGGCAGATCATGAAGAAGTCAAGGTATTGGAACATCTTTATACACCTGAATATATTGCTAAAGTCAACAAATATAGGTCCTGTAACTTAGAGATGAGATCTGATCTTGAGTCCTTAAACATCTTAAAAGCTGATTTCAAAAGAGCTGAAACTGATTACAAACTTAAAATAGAAGATTTAGAGAAAACCATTTCAACTCTTAAGCATGAACATACCAACTACAGGACTCAGATAAAAGATCTCATCACTAATGCAGGATCGGTTTTGACTCTAAACACAGAACTCACTAAGTCTCACTTGATCGATGAAACACAGAATCTCAAACTAAAGTTGATAATAATATACAAAGTTAATGAACAAGAGAATGGTTTTCAAGATACTTGTATGTATTAGTTCTCAACTCAGTTTTACAAGACTCTTAAGCTTATCCTACTTAAGTTACAATAAGAAACTATATATACTACTATCTACAGTCGGTTATACTTGGAAAACCAGCTAGAATCTACACGTAGACAAATACTACATTGCTAGAAGTAAAGTATCTAAGATAAAATAATATCCTAGATAAGGTTGTCATGATAGGTCCATGACTTACCTTTTGTCACCAACTAAGGATGGCATCTGTACTAAGTTGAAAAATTGAACAGTGGATTAAAGTATGGTCAACTACATGGGTTAGGAAAAGCACCATACAGTGTATCAGAGTCTGTCAGACGGACCATACTTATGTCCACTAGTTCATAGTTGATTCTTCTGAAGCTAAATAGCTTCGGAAGAATAAGTTCTTCCGAAGCCATTTATACTTCAGAAGAAACAACTTCTTCTGAATCTTCTACAGGTCTTTATGACTTTATTCTTCGGAAGACTTTGTCTTGGATCTTCTAAGTGTGAATGCTTCGGGAGGAGAACTGCTTGGTCTTCGGAAGACTTTGTTCTATCCTTTAGAAGTTCTTCATATACTTCGGAAGGAAAACTACTTAGTCTCAGAAGACTTAGTTTTCCTCCGGAAGCTCTTCAGACATAATGCTTTGGAAGATCTTTGACATAGCTGCAAAAGAGTAGTTTTGTCTTTGGAAGATTTTTTCAACTTGTACACAAAATTGTTCTAAGAGTTGCTTTGGTTGCACCAGCCTCATATGATCCAACAAACACCCCCTAGGCTGATGCAACCAAAACTTCACTTCCTCCTGCTCATCAAAGCCTTTAACACTAGGGAAAGCAAATATTTATCTGTCTTTTTGTTTTTCCCTGATGTGGTGGTGAAGAGTTTATACAGGTCATTCATAGATAATAAATCCAGTCCATTGCTATGAATGACGTGTACTTTTTGCTGCATCCCTCTGAAGAGAGTTAGTTGATGGGAAAGGTAGTCATATTCCCATCTAACTATAGGATCTGAAGTGGAGCCCTCAACCATCTGTAGAAAGGTTTTCCCTTTTGTGGTTGTGCCTTCTTTTGCACCCTATGCTATCCTTTTCAACTCTTCTTCAATCTTGGTCTTCTTTGTGAGCTCGGCTAGATGAAGGCTGCTTAAATGATTTTTGATGTGAGTAGCTATCTCAGAGTTGGAGGGATTGGAGAATGGCTTCTCTGCTAACTCAGCAATCTCAAATCTACTGGAAAGTAGCAGAGATGAAGTGTCAGCCCTGGTGACTTCACCATTCTCCCTTTCCACAGTAAAGTTATGGGAATCTTCATCGAACCTCCACTGGACAATTTACTTTCTATGATTGAGGGTTTTGTTGGCAGTCTGTCCCTTTTCCTAGTGTCCAGCAGAGTCACCAGCATTCTTCTTAACATCTTCTCTACTTCATTAAGAGTATCTGAATTTGTTGCAAGAAGATGAAGAGCTTGGTCCAGTGTTCCTCTAGGAAGATCAAGGAATGCATCTCTTATGAGGGAACTGGAAGAGCCATCAATGAAAGTCAGCTGGATGGACTCTTCCTCACAAGAGATATCGCTCAGTGTTGTGCAATTTGTGAGCTTCTTCTTTATCTCCTTGAATTCTTCCAAGGTCAGGGGTTTTGATAGATCAGAGGACGGTTTGTTTTTTGAGTGGGTACTTGGTTGTGTTTTGGGTCGTAGGATAGGTGGTGGTGGTGGTTGGTAGGAAGGAGTGGGTGATGGTATAGGTAAGGCTGATGGAGAAGGTTCAGGGGTGAAAGGTTCTATTTTCATGGGAAAGGGAAAAGGTGTTGGTTGTGTTTTGGGTAGTGGTTTGGGTATTGGTTTGGGTCCCAATCTCTGAACACTAGGAGTTTGAGCAACCTCCTACCTTCTTCCTAAGCGAATGTCAGCTTTGATGTCGCTGACATGTCGCTATAGGGTCTTGATTGACATGGGACCCACTTGCATGCCGGAGAAGCCGTGAGCTCGGAGATTGGATTTCATCCAATCCTTGTCTCCCTCCTTTTTGGCAGCCACAAATTCTCCCTTTACCTCTTTCTTTCTCTTCTCTTTCAGCTTCTCCCTAGCAGCCTTCTTCCTATTCCTGTGGATTAGATCTTGCTCTTTATGAAATAGAAACAAGATCATGTCATTTTTGTGAGGTGCCAGCTCCTTTTGAGAATAGCCTCTGTTGCAGAGAAAGGCTATTCTCTCCATCCTCTCCCTTTCTATGGCTTCATCCTTTTTCTTCCTTCTTTCCTCCTCTTTGGCCAACCTTGCTGCGTCTTCCTTTTCTTTATAAAGCAAGGTTGCCTTTTCTAGTTTCACAAGCTCATCAGTTGGGAGTAGAAGAGTTTCTTCATTGGCTACTCCTAGGCTGATGAGCCTATCAATGATTTCCACACTCCTTTTATTGTTAAGACTTCCTTGGGCGCCGGCTGCTGCTTTGCTACTTGCAGCCAACACCTTTCCAGTATCAAGTCTGCCCTTCTTCTTTAGCTTCTCCAATCTTTCCTTTTCTAGTAGCTCCTCAACATTAAGCTTTCTCTTCCCCTTAGGATCAGGGGAAGATTCAGCCTTTGGGAACTCAGGTTTAGAAGATTCACGTTAGAGTGAGGGTGTTTGAAGTAGTGGTTCTTGTAAGAGAGGGGTTGTAAGGAAGTCCTCACTGTTAATCTCAGAGGCTAGTTCAAGGATTGCCTCTGTGATGAACAGTTCACTGGACAATGAAGACAGTCCAATTATTCAGTAGCTTGAATTTCTGCCTCGGAACTAACTTGAACCGCATCACCTATCCCATCCAAATCAGTTGCTGGGCCATCAGTCTGTACATCCCCTTCGAAGTTAATCTTGGGTTTAGTAGAGACCTTAGGTTGACCAACTTCCTCTTTAAAGGTAGGTGGTGCATTCAGCCTTTGAAGCTCTTCAGCTCCAAAGTAGGCGACAGCTAGATCAGGGGAGGGTTGTTCAATGGAGGAGCTCAAAAGAAATTTAGTTAGAAACCTATTGAGATCTATGAGCATCCTTTGGTCCATTTGAAAGGTAATGGGAGCTGGTTGAGGGAAGACTGTTGTAGGGTGATGTTGTTTGGGGTAAAAGATAGATAAGGCATCAGGAGAAATTATTGCTATCGTGTAAGTGGGTTCCACATGATGTTGCTTCTGTACATTCTCCCCCTTTTTGGTAGCATCATCTTGAGAAGTAGATGAGCTGGAGGAAGAACTTAAAGAAACATAGATAGGTACATGCCTGACAGACTTCTCAATCTGTTTCTCAGCTAGTTTAGCCTTGAGATATTCAATCTCAAGTTGCTGAGTGGCAGACCTGTCCTCTAAAGTATTAACCTTTGATTCAAGGTTTGAGACTTTAGAAATCAGGTCTTTGATAATGAGTTGCAGTCTACCCTCATCTTCTTTTGAAGAATCATAGGGAGATGAGATACATGCCTGGCATGTTCATCATCACCACCAGTTATGGTTTCTCGGCGCCCTGGATACCCTTCCCTACTGATGTCCTTTTCAAAAACATCAATTGGCAAGGTTACCGTAGATTCAGTCTCACTGATGTCACCACTTTCCTGAGAGGCCAGTGAGACACTCTCAGTAGTGGCGGCTGAGTCTACATGAGTCACCTCCATACCAGTTGGACTCACCTTAGTTTGGCTAAACAGTTGTTGGCTAGATATCAGAGGTTCCTTGGGCTCAGTTGATCTTGAGAGAGGTATTGTAGATCAATATCATGGCCCTGATAGAACATGATATCCTCATCAGGTTGGATTAAAAGGTTAGTGAAGGATAGAGAGGTTATTTCTAATGACCCGGGACCTTGGTCAGCACCTAGTGGCTCTTCTGCAATAGCAGATATGCCAATGATGTGGCTGTCCCTTTTTGGTTGCTAAAGGGAGTGTTGGGACTTACCCTGAGGGCTAATGGCTTAGGTTTTGGGCTAATCAGGTTGAGACTGAGGAGACTCAACACTGATATTAAGGTCGATGGTGGAGGAAGGTGTGACCTCTGGCTGAGTGGGAGCCTTGAGTTCCACTCGAGCCTTTTTAGTGTGAACAGAGGGGACCTGATCAATCAGAGTAGTTGATCAGGGGTTCGCTTGGGGCGTCTGGTGTATGTAACTTTTATTGGGTGGGAAGAAGTAGTTGGCATTTAAGTAGGGAGGTCTGGTGTGGGTTTATCACCTGCTTGGCTGGCAGGGATGTCACCAGGAGCCGTTGGCTCAAGCATACCTGGGAGAAGATCAGTGAATCTCACTGTGAAATTGGTGGACTCCTTCTTCAAGGTCTTGAAGATACCCGGCCTCATGTGTGGGACCACTAGAGTGTCTTCATGTTGTAGCCTATTTTGGTCCAGCTCACAGTTTATGATATGCTGAATAAACTGGGGATACATGAAAAATGAATCCCGGGTAAGATTTCCTCACAGATTATTCAGCACAAACCTTGAATAGTTGAAGTGGAGGCCTTTTACCATTCCATGGACTACGCAGCCTAGATCATATGGGATTTGATCCCAACCCCCTGATTTGTTAGATAGGCAGTGTAGAACGATGTACAACAAGAAATTCCAGTTGTAAGAGAAATTAAACTTGTAGACAGTGGACTTGTGCACATCACCACCATATCCCATCTGAGTGTATGTGTTCGCTAACTCAGATTTAGGGAATTCAGTTGGGGCGCCTTCGTTATGAAGCTCCAAATGCTCCCTGATGGTAGATTCAGAAATGATGATCTCTTGTCTGCTGATTCTCGACCTGATGACCCTCTCATCATTTAGAGTTTCACAACGACCGTTTGCCCAATATTCAGTCATGTGATTAGAGTATATGGTGGGGTTTACTATGAGGGTGGTAAAGTATGTGGAGTAGAACAGAAAATTGATGATGGGGGCAAAGTCAGCATCCTTAGAGGAATCAAGGATGGCGACTTGGTTATGTTGAGGATTGAGAGCCATTGTAAGAAAGTATTGTTGGATTGAAGGAATTTGAGAGAGAGTGAAGATGATAATGGGAGTATTAGGTTTCAGTGGTGGTAAAAAAGGGTAAAGAAAGGGAGTCAGAAGTTTTAAATAGGGGGTAAAAGACCATACCGATAAGGTGAAAAGACAGTTTGGGTGTGTACTTGAGTACGACGGCAAGGTAGATAATTTAAAAGATTCCGAAAAGATCTTAATCTTTACATAGTGGAGCCCAAAGGTTTCCGTTACATAGTAAAATTTTTCTTCCAAAGAAGAAGTTGCTTCCGAGAGAAAAGACTTCTTTCGAGAGGAAGTTAATACCCTTTGGAAATAAATTTGATCTATGATCAAATTTTCTTCCGAGGGTAAAAATTCTTCGGAAGAGAGTACTAAAGTGAAGGAATTTACCTTCGGAAGATATAAAGATATCTTCCGAGGGCAAATTTCTTTTCGAAAGAATTTCCACTTAGAAGAAAAACTTTAGTAACAGGGCTTAGATTATGATTAGACAACATAAACAAGACATATTTTAAAAAGGTTTTCAAAAGAATTAAACTAGTCAATGTTAATCATCCTAATAGCTGTGATTAAGTATTTAAATCTTTGTTCATCAAAGGCTTTGGTGAACAAGTCAGCATATTATTCATTTGAATTAACTTTTACTAGTTTAATCAAGTGTTTCTCATGAATATCTCGAATGAAATGATACCTGATGTCAATGTGCTTTTTCTTGGAGTGCTTGACTGGATTTTCTGTAATGGAAATAGCACTCATGTTGTCTATATGGATAGGAGTATTCATGAAGTTAAATCCATAGTCTAACATCTAATTTTGAATCCATAGCAGTTGAGCGCAGCAGCTCGCAGCAACAATGTATTCAGCTTTAGCAGTTGATGTAGAGACATATGATTGCTTCTTGCATTGCCAGGAAATAATCCTTCCACCAAGAAATTGACATCCTCCTTATGTGGATTTCTTGTTAATGTTGCAGCCACCATAATCACTGTCAGAGTACCCATAGAGATTGAAATCCTTATTTTTAGGATACCAAAGACCCAGTTTGGGAGCTCCTTTGAGGTATCTAAGAATCCTTTTGATGGCAATTAGGTGAGACACCTTGGGGGCAGCCTGATATCTTGCACAGATGCTAGTTGCAAACATGATATCAGGTCTACTAGCTGTGAGATACATCAGAGATCCAATACTTGCCCTGTACTGATGTTGATCAGTATCCTCCCCCTTTAAATCAGGACATAGATTGTGATTTCTGGGTATAAGTGTCTTGGCTGTCTTACAATCTTTCATCTTAAGTATTTCTAAGATGTCCTTGACATACTTAGACTCGTTGATAAAGAATCCTTCTTCCATCTACTTCACTTGAATCCCAAGAAATAAATCCATCTTTCCCATAGAGCTCATCTCAAATTTCTTTCTCATGATGCTTTCAAATTCTTTGCACATTTGGTCATTTGAGGAACCAAATATGATGTCATTGACATAGACTTGAACAAGCAGCATGTCCTACCCAGATTTCTTTATGAACAATGTCTTGTCTATTGTGCCTCTAGTGTAGCCATTTTTTAGGAGAAACTAAGACAAAGTCTCATACCACAGCCTAGGTGCTTGATGCAGCCCATAAAGAGCTTTATCCAGTTTGCACACATAGTTGGGATGCTGTGGGTCTTCAAATCCAGGTGGCTGACACACATAGACTTCTCTGTCTATATTCCCATATAAAAATGCACATTTGACATCAAGTTGATAGACTGTGAAGTTCTTGGATGCTGTACAAGCAAGGAAGATTCGCACAGCTTCAAGTCTTGCAACAGGTGCAAAGACATTAGTGTAATCTATGCCTTTTTTTCTCTGTGTATCCTTAAACAACAAGTCTTACTTTATTCTTGATGATCAAACCTCTATCATCTCTTTAGTTTCTAAACACCCACTTGGTGCCAATAGGGACTTGACCAGGTGGCAAAGGACATAGGTTCCATACCTTTTGCCTCTTGAATTGAAGCAATTCCTCTTGCATAGCTTCAATCCAATTGTTGTCCTTGAGGGCTTCTTCCACCTTCTTTGGTTCTAATTAAGATTGAAAGCATGAGTAAAAGCATACATTCCTATTGTAGGTCTGACTTCTTGTTCTCACATCTTCTGATACATCCCCAATGACGTTTTCAGCTGGATGAGTGTTGTGTATCCTGAGCCTAGGAATTACATCTAATTGCATAGATAGGTCTAGGTTTGAGAAGTTTTGCTTAGAACTTCGAACACCTTCTCCAGCTGATGTCTCACATTCATTCAATGAGGACTGATTAAATGAATGAGTGACATCATCAATGGCAGTATGCTGTGAAGCAACATCAACAGTTGCATATTCCTTCATATCACTTTCTTCATCAGCTTGGTGTTGAGTGCTTGAATTGTCAACCTCTGGGTTATGAGGCTCAGTGAGCTGAGAATTTGTTGAAGATCCTTTGTTTCCTGAGATACTCATGCTTTCAGGACTTTCAGCAGTAGGAGCTTGTTCTTCATTTCTTCTTGGAGAACTGGAAATATGTCTGGGTAGCTCAAACAGTTGATCTTCATATGGGTCACTTTGAGTTCCTGTTCCAACTGAAACATTCTCACAAGATGGTTTAGAATAGTTTGGACATAATTCTAAGTCAAAAATATATTAAGGTCCATTCCCTCTAACACAAGGAGTGTGCTCATTAACAACATTGTTGGATGATTCCTCAAACTGTTGAGTTTTGATATTATACACTCTATAAGCAATAGAGGTGGAGGAATATCCAACAAAGATAGCATCATTCGACTTTTCAACAAATTTTGCTAAATTGTCCTTTGTGTTGAGTATGGTACACCTACTGCCAAAGGACCTAAGAAACCAATGAACGATGGCCTCTTGTTCCATAGCTCATAAGGGGTCTTCCCATGAGGCTTAACAATGAGAACTCTATTTTGCACATAACATGCAATGCTGACTACCTCTGCCCAAAAAGTTGGAGGCAGCTTTGAATCAGCTAACATTGTTTTAGCAGCCTCAGTAAGTGTCCTGTTCCTCCTCTCAGCAACACCATTCTGTTGAGGAGTTGTAGGAGCACTATATTGTCTGGCAATCCCTTTTGAGTTATAGAATGAGTCAAGAACTTGATTCTTAAACTCAGTCCCTTGATCACTTCTAATGATTTTTACCCTGTGATCCTTTTGATTTTCAATTTTAAGAATAAAAGATTTTAATGTTTCAGCCGTTTCATATTTAGTTCTTAAAAAGAATACCCAAATGAATCTTGTAAAATCATCAACAATCACAAGGCAGTATGATTTCCTTCCAATGCTCATTATACTTGTGGGACCTAAAAGATCCATGTGCAATAAGTGTAATGGAGTGGTGATAGAGTTAACCTCTTTGGATTTGTGAGTGACTTTGTGTTGTTTTACTTTCAGGCAAGCAACACAGTTGTCTTTATAGAAAAACTCCTTTTTAGACACACCATGTACCAAATTATTTTTAACCAAGTTGTTCATGGTTTTAAAATTAACATGGCACATTCTTTTATGCCAAATAGTTGACTCATCACCATTAGCTTTGGAAAGAAAGCATGATACTTCACCAAGAGGGGAAGCATTGTTCATATCCAGCTTGTACATATCCCCTCTCCTAGGAGATCTAAGAAGCACCAATTCCTGAGGAATTGTCATCCCAGGTTTGAGTATAATGCACTCATGTTCTGTGAAAAGCATTTGGTGCTTTTGATCATAGAATTGAAAAACACTTAACAAATTGTGTTCAAGCTGTTTGACAATGTTTACTTTGTCAACTTTTAACTTACCATTGGATACACTACCCCTACCAGAAATGTATCCTCCGGCTTCACCTCATAACTGAACAAGACCTCCATCAAAATGTTCAAATTGTTGAAGAAGAGATTTGTTCTCTGTCATGTGCCTGGAGCATTAGCTATCCATAATCCATATATTTCCATTCTTGTCATATGGATGTCCCTTCACATAAAGTGAGATGATTAGGTACTATTGGAAACCCAAGCCTTGTTGGTCTTGGGTTCTTCCAATGTAGATGATTTAATTGAACCAAAGTATAGGCAAGTGGGTTCAATTTATGTTTGTGAAGAAGAGGTATTGGCTGTAGCATCTGTTCTGTTCTTCCATACCATCCAATGGTTGACCAGTGTAGATGATCCTGAAGAGGATTGAGCAGCATGACCTTCTTCTGAGACTACTTTCTTTTTGAAAGATTTCAAAGGATTCCTTTTGTTCCTTTGTTTGAGCTTTGGCTTGTCTTCCGAAGCTATTTTTCTTTCGGAAGAATGATTTTCTTTTGAAAGCTACTTAGCTTCGGAAACAAGTTTTCCTTTCCTTATCACTTGGACCATGTGATAAGGTCCAAATGTAAAACCTTCCTTAACTCCTTCTCTTTTAACATTGGTTGCATAATGTGTGCATGCAGGGTTGTAGTAACAATCTTTATCCATGTGGTTATGCAAACCACAGACTATACACTCAATGTTACTCTTGATGGGGCGTGACGGCTGTTGGTTCTTGCACTCCTTTTCTTCAACAGCTTTCCCCTTTAACATCTGATCCTTCAGTTGGACAGGAATGCTAGTACTAGATTCCTTTCCTGAGTCAGAGTTTCCAACCACTTGGAATCCTGCTGAAATGAATACACCCTTTTGTTTGGGATCTATCTTCATCCTAGACTCAGTCACCTTCTTAGCAATTTTCTTTGCTGCCTTGATTTTGTTCTTTCTCTCTTTGGTGGTTAGGGGTAGGACATCAGTGGTGGGAATGAGGTTTTCTACCTTATCCTTCCCTGTGGTGGTCACCATAGTTGCATCATTCTTTTGCTCATTAGGTAGTGGGTCAGTAGTTGGAACCTCTTGCTCATAAGTGCCACATCTTGGCTGTCTAACAGAAACATAAGAGTGTGGTGGAGCAATTTCATTGGTTCCCAACCCACTTTTGTTTTGATAACACACCTTTGAGTGGGAGGATGATGCAATGATGGTGTTGAAGTTATGCTCTTCAATAGCATACTTATTTTCTTTAGCCTCGACTTTTACTAGCTGGGCTTGAGCCTCAGTCAACTTAGAAATCAAATCCTTTATTTGAGCCCTGTAGTTTGTATGTTCATGTTTTAAAGAGGAAACACTTTTCTCTAACTCTTCAATTATGAGTTTATAGTCAGATTCTGCTTTCTTGAAATCAGATTTTAGGATGTTTAAGGACTCAATATCGGATTAAATTTCCATGTTGTAATCCTGATAATGTTTAACCTTAGCAATACAAGCTGAAGTACAAAGGTTTTCATATACCTTGCTGTCTTCAGTTCCAGCCATGAGAGCTTGAGCAGGAGTGACATCTTGCACCATGAATTTCCAGTCAACCTCTTGAGCAACAGCCACACTTTGCTGCTCAGTAGGTTTTGATGCATCCCTTGAGGTGGTAGGATGTTGGGAGGCTTGAGTTGCTCCAGGATTAGATCTTAGAGCTTTGCATTCCCTAGCAAAGTGACCAAGCTGGTTACAGTTATAACACTTGGCTTTGCTTTTATCAAATCCAAATTTACTGTAGGTTGGATTCTAAGGGAACTGCCTTCCTGTTCTTTTGAAGAACTTCTTTGCTCTATAGGTAAGGAGAGCCATCTGTTGGACAATGTCCATGTACTCAATGTCAACTGGGCTAAAGCACTCTAGATCATCAAAGCAAAATTGAAAATCTCCAAAGTGTTCACTTCCTGAGACAAAGGCACAACTATCCTGAAAATGAGTGTGTTAGTTGTGCCTGTTGAGACTTGGGTGTCTGAAGGAAAGTGATGTATGGCCCAGAGGAAGATGATGGCTATTGGGGATAGTTCAGGTACAACTTAGGTTGCCATGATCGTTTAGCAACATGTAGAGCATTGCTGACAGCAGGATTTGAGGGTCAGTTCATATGTTGTCTCTTCTGAGTCTCCATCTCCATAGGGTATCCATCAAGGATTCCGTACAGTTTAGTCATGGTGAGAGTGTTAAGATTCTTAGTTCTCTTGATAGAAACACAATAGAAAGTCCATTCATGAGGAAGTGCACTCATGAATTTCCTTACAATGTCTCTCTTCTGAAGAAACACTCCCATAGACTGAAGAGAGGTGATCAAGTTCATGTACCTGAAGTATTGTTGGCTCAAGGTCTCACCAACGATATAGGTGAAGTTTTCAAACTTCTGCTTCAGTACATCCTTCTTGGACTCCTTGGATTCAGTGGAACCAGAGTCCATCAGCTTCAAAGCATCAAAGAGTTCTTTGGCTGACTCGCATTGCTGAAAGCCAACCATTATGGAGTTTGGTATGGCTGTAAGCAAAATAGTCATTGCTTTACGATCAATGTCTATTTTCTTGAAGTCTTCATCAGAGTAGTCTTCAACGGCCTTCTCTATCTTGGCACCATTACCGCTGGGGCTGATACCTTAGGAAGGTAAGGACCATGAGTGACAAATTTCCACATATGGCTATCTTGATACTAAATGAACCCTTCAATACGTTTGCACCAAGTTCTAAAATCATTAGGAGTGATGATAGGAGCCTTGGTCATGGTTCCTATTTCGGACTCAGAAAATTTCTGGTTAAGATCCATTAAAGTGAGGTGGGTGAGTGAGTATGAAGAAACAAGGGTGATTTGGGATGGTTAGATCTCACAATCAAGAGCCTGAAGCTTTGATACCAATTGCAGGATCGGTTTTGACTCTAAACACAAAACTCATTAACTCTCACTTAATCGATGAAACACAGAATATCAAACTAAAGTTGATAATAATATACGAAGTTAATGAACAAGAGAATGGTTTTCAACATACTTGTATCTATTACTTCTCAACTCAGTATTACAAGACTCTTAAGCTCATGCTACATAAGTTACAATGAGAAACTATATATACTACTATCTACAGCTGGTTATACTTGGAAAACCAGCTGGAATCTACTACTAGACAAGTACTATATTGCTAGAAGTAAAGTATCTAAGATAAAATAATATCCTAGATATGGTAGTCATGACAGGTGCATGGCTTACCTTTTGGTACCAACTAAGGATGGTATCTGTACTAAGTTGAAAAGGTGAACAGTAGATTAAAGTATGGTCAACTACATGGGTTAGGAAAAGCACCATGCGGTGTCTCAGAGCCTGTCAGACAGACCATACTTTTGTCCACTGGTTCATAGTTGATTCTTCCGAAGCTAAATGGCTTCAGAAGAATAGGTTCTTCCAAGGCCATTTATACTTCGAAAGAAACAACTTCTTCCAAATCTTCTACAGGTCTTTATGACTTTATTCTTCGGAAGACTTTGTCTTGGATCTTCTAAGTGTGAATGCTTAGAAAGGAGAACTGCTTGGTCTTCGGAAGACTTTCTTCTATCCTTCGAAAGTTCTTCATATACTTCGGAAGGAAAACTACTTAGTCTCAGGAGACATAGTTTTCCTCCGGAAGCTCTTCAGACATAATGCTTCGAAAGATCTTTGACATAGCTGCGGAAGAGTAGTTTTGTCTTCGGAAGACTTCTTCAACTTGTACACACAATTGTTTTAAGAGTTGTTTTGGTTGCACCAGCCTCATATGATCCACCAACTAAGTTAACTAAATGCCAGGCTGAGCTTGTGATCAGCAAAGCTAGGGCAGAAAAATGTGTTCTTGAAGAAGAGACCTTCAAGAAAATGATATCCTCATCCTGGCACGCAAAAGTTTGTTATCGGAATAAGCAGGGACTGGGATCTACTGAGATAGCTCCTCCACACACTCTATTGTCTGTAAGATCTCCAAGGTATGGAACTTGTGAAGATGAGCTTCCCCTTATAGACCCTATTGATAAAGAGGATGAAGAGGAGATAGTGAAGGATGATTCTGAGAAGAGTGAAGAAGATCATCCTAAGAAGGGTCATTATTCTCCTAAGGAGAGGAAAGAAGCCAGGATGACTAAGTCTAAAAGGAAGAACTTGATCAGAAGAGCAAAGATGAGATCAAAGAAGGCTCAAGAGATCAAGGCCACTTTTAACTCTAAGCAGAAACAAGTGTTTATTTCTGCAGGATTTGAAGTGGTGAAGGCTGAAGACTCAACTATGAACTCCAGTACTAGGAGTTCTAGTTCATGTCCAACTTATTCCAGCAAAGAGAAGAAGGCTGATCAGCTATGTACCACTACTACACAGCCTGAACCATCCAGTTCCAAGAGCAAGCCGCACCCTAAGAAGCTTGCTACATCATCTATGAAGATGAAGATGGAGGTGGAAAGTGATCAAGTTCAGTCTTTCTCTCAAAAGAAGACTCTAAGAAGGAAGCAAATAGATTGCGTCATGTGTGGTAGTACTTCTCATCTTGCTAAGGATTGCATCTACAATCCTAAAAGTACTATTCACATGATCAAAGAGAAAACTTCTGAGAAGAAGAAGGAAAAGCTAGCTTCAGAAGGAAAATCTTTTTCCTTCTGAAGCTCCAAGGTGAAAAAGAAGACAAGTGAAAACTTGCCTTCGGAAGAAAATTTGGTCTCAGAAGAAAGGAATGCTTCTGAAGTACTAAAGCCTGCTACAGTGAAAGCAAGTTCCTTCAAAGGTCCAGTCTCCAAAACTTCAGAAGTTGTTAAAACTTTCGAGGTGTTGAAGGTCAAGTCCAATCTTTCAAAGATGGTGAGGAAGATAAAGAAAGACCATATGACTGAAAGTTCTTAATCAACAATAGCTAATGATCCTCAAAGCTTGAACGTAGGATCAGTTACTGTTACAATGTCTTTAGATCACTTTGAAAAGCCCAAGACCAATGAGGCTTGGGTTTCTAAATGTAACTAACCACTTCATTCTTATGCAAGAACAGCTAAAGACAAAGGGAAATGTATGGATCATTGATAGTGGATGTTCCAGGCACATGACTGGCAATGGTTCTCTACTTCAAACTTTTGAGAAAATTGATGGAGGACCAGTTGCTTTTGGAGGAGATGCTGGAGGTTACATTATAGGAAGGGACATAGTTACAAATGGTAACCTCAGCATTGAAAAGGTAAATTTTGTCAAAGAGCTTGGGTATAATCTATTGAGTGTATCCTAATTTTGTGATCAGAGATATAACATGCTTTTTACTGAGCATGAGTGCATTGTTCTCATTCTCGAGGTGGTCATTCCTCAAGAGCATATCCTGCTTAGAGCCGCCAGGAAAGGGAACATGTACAAGATGGACTTGCAGGAAACATCTCTCTCAGGAGAAGTTTCTTGCTTTCTATCTAAATCAAATAGTGATGAGTCTTTCCTCTGGCATAAAAGAATGTGCCATGTAAACTTTAAAAACATGAATAAATTAATTAAGAACAATTTGGTAACTGGAAAACCAAAGAAAAAGTTTACAAGTGATAACCACTGTGTTGCATGCCTGAAAGGGAAGCAACACAAAGTGTCTCACAAGCCAAAGGAAAGGAATGCCATCACTACTCCCCTACACTTATTACATATGGATCTCTTTGGCCCCACCAGTGTAATGAGTTTAGGAAGGACCTCATATTGTTTGGTGATCACAGATGACTTCACAAGATTCACTTGGGTATTTTTCCTTAGAACTAAGGATGAGACTCCTGAGATCTTGAAGAACTTCATTCTGAAAATTGAGAATCAATCTGCTCACAAGGTGAATACCATAAGATATGATCAAGGAATAGAATTTAAGAACCAAATCCTTGATTCATTTTGTGATTAAAAGGGTATTACAAGACAATATAGTGCTCCCAGGACTCCTCAGCAAAATGGTGTTGCTAAGAGGAGAACCAGGACACTTCTTGAGGCTGCAAGAACTATGTTGTCTGACTCTAAACTGCCCATCACCTTCTGGGCAGAGGCAGTTAACACAGCCTACTATGTGTAGAACAGAGTTAAGACTCATAGTAAGACTTGTTAGGAGATATGGCACAAAAGGAGACCATTCATTGGTTTCCTCAGGTCATTTGGATGTCCTTCCACCATCTTGAATACCAAAGATCAAGTAGCCAAGTTTGCTAAGAAATCAGATGATGGATACTTTATTGGATACTCTTCCCAAGCTAAGGCTTATAGAGTATACAATCTCAGAACAAGAGTAGTTGAGGAGTCAGCCAATGTGACCTTCAATGAGCACACTCCTAGTGTGAAAGGTTCTGGTCCTAATTGGCTATTTGATCTTTATTTAGTTACCAACTGTTTAACAAGTGTTATGAGAATGTTTCAGGATAAACAGGTAACTTATCAATAGGAGATCCTGACCCAAGATTTGAGCTAAGAAGACCAAGCAAGAATACTACTTCAGCTCCAGTGGTAACTAACCCTGCAAATGAAGATCCTATCAGCATAAACATGACAAATTCAGCTGATACATCTGAGATGCCTACAAATTCCAACTTAGAGGTTCAAAACTTAGGTGAACAAGCTTCAAATGTAGGAGGAAATGGAGGTGGTGATAGTGATCAAGAATTTTTTGATGCTGATAACCACTCCATAGAAGACAACATAAATGATATCACATACTTATTAGACAAGCCTCTTTTGATAAGTGTGCTGATGTGGTGGGTGATACTCCATTGCCAGATCTGAATTTCTCTAATTTAGATCTTTCCAATCAACTTGCTGTAATCCCTCAACTTAAGATCGACAAGTCACACCCCACCACAAACATCATTGGAAATGTTGATACAGGGGTGAGAACAGAGGACAAACCCATGACAAAAAATTTTGTCTATACTCTTGCTTCTTGTCCCAGATAGAGTAAAAAAAAGTTGATGAGGATTTAAAGGATGGAAGTTGGGTTGAAGGAATGCAAGAGGAGCTGCTTCAATTCAAAAGAAAAAAGGTTTGGAACCTATGTCCTCTTCCTCATGGGAAGACTACCATAGGAACCAAGTGGGTTTTTAGAAACAAGAAGGATGATAGAGGACTTGTTATCAAGAACAAGGCCAGACTAGTTGTTCAAGGATACACACAAGAAGAAGGAATTAACTACATAGATGTTTTTGCTCCTGTGGCAAGACTTGAAGCTGTAAGAATATTCCTTGCTTTTGCTGCATCCAAGGATTTGAAGGTCTACCAACATGATGTCAAGTGTGCTTTTATATATGGGGTGATTGATGAAGAGGTGTATGTCAAACAACCACCTGGCTTTGTAGACCTAGATCATCCTAATTATGTCTGCAAGCTTGATAAAGCTCTTTATGGGCTGCACCAAGCTCCAAGAAAGTGGTATGAGACACTATCCTAATATCTCTGTTAACATGGCTACAATAGGGGTACTATAGATGGAACTCTCCTCATCAAAGGAACAGGGAATGACATAGTGTTGGTTTAAGTATATGTGGATGACATTATCTTCAGGTCAACTAATCCAAAGCTCTGCAAAGACTTTGAGAGGCTAATGAAGAATAGGTTTGAAATGAGTGCCATGGGGGAACTCGATTTCTTTCTGGGAATTCAAGTAAAGCATTGACAATGGCATCTTCATAAGTCAGTCAAAGTATGTAGAAGACATACTTACAAGATTCAACATGACTGATTGCAAGGTTGCTAAGACACCCATAGCCAGAAACCACTCCCTTGGACCTGATCTAGAGGGGGAGTTTGTGGATAAACATCTCTACAGGACTATGATAGGGTCTTTTATGTATCTCACAGCCAGCAGGCCTGATATCATCTTTGTCACATGCATCTGTGCAAGATATCAAGCCAACCCCAAGATGTCACACCTGGTTGCTATCAAGAGGTTTCTTAGATATCTCAAAGATGCTCCCAAGCTTAGCCTTTGGTATCCAAAGAATTCTGACTTCAATCTTTATGCCTATACAGATACTAACTATGGTGGCTGCAACATGACTGCAAAGTCTACATCTAGAGGATGTCAATTCCTTGGTGAAAGGATTGTCTCATGGCAATGCAAGAAACAATCCTGTGTGTCCGCATCAACTGCTGAAGCTGAATACATTGCTACTGTAAGCTGCTGTGCTCAAGTGCTTTGGATTTATAATCAGATGCTGGACTATGGATTCAACTTCAAAGATACTCCCATCCATATAGTCAACAACAGTGCCATCTCTATTATAGAGAATCTTATGCAACACTCAAGGACAAAACATATCAACATCAGGTATCATTTGACTAGAGATAACTTTTAAAAGGGATTAATCAAACTAGTCAAAGTTAACACAAATGAATAATATGCTGATCTGTTCACTAAAGCTTTTGATGAACAGTGATTCAAATATCTTGTATCTGCTATTGGGATGATTAACTTTGAGTAGATTTTCTTAAACTTAAATCAACTTTATTTCTAAAACCTGTGTATCCTAAGTTATCTATTTTATCACCTTCATAAGCCTATTTTATTTTGGAAGAAAACTTTTAAAATGATATTCCTTAGATTTTTGAAAAATTTTCCAAACATATTTTCTTTTGGAAGATTTCAAGTTGCCTTCAGAAGAAAATTATATATTCAAATCAAATAACTACTTATAAGAAATTTATCTTCGGAAGAAACTTTAAGAAAATCTTCCGAAGCTTAAATATGCTTCTAAGTACTTGCATGTATTTGAAGGACAATTTTTTTCCAAAACCAATTAAGTCTCGGAAGATTTATTATATTTAGAATAAAACTCTCAAGTCTTAATATCTTCCGAAAGCAAACATGTCTCGGAAGAAAATTTCTCTAAGTATTTTTCTACTGAAGCAAAATTTTCACAAATCTTAAGAATATCTTCCGAAGCCAAATTGGCTTCAGAAGCTTTTCTTAAAACTTCTGAAGCAAAATTACCTTCGGAAGATTTTCAACATCCAAGAAAACTACCTTTTTAGGCACTTTTTCAGAGGTGGGACCGACATTCGGATTTCAAAGTTTATTCTTTCGCTTTAACTTTGTCTCAGATCCATTTCATATATATTCTCACAACGGTTCCCCCTCTTCTCATTATCCTCTTCATCTGCATTTTTCTCTAACCTAATTCACCCACAAACCGCCTTTATTCTTATCTTCCTTCTCTGTAAAGCTACCTTAAATGGCCAACCCCGACCACAAAAACCAACCCGATTTCTCCATGCATCTTCATAGGTAGCATAATCAAGTTGCTATGTTAGACTCTGAGAAAGATCTTAGTTTCTCAGAGGTTTGCCGTTACCTTTCTTTGACGAACTACTTCACCTCCCTCACCATTGATCCTCCTCTCTATGAGGATCAGTTGTTGGAATTCTAGAGGACCTGCTAAGAGGTCACCATGGATGGGGAGAAGGCACTGTCTGCCACAGTGCAGGGGAGGACAATCTTCATTACTTCGAATTCCATAAGCACTCATCTTCAGCTGGATGATGTAGAAGGTGATTTGTCCTTTCCAAAATCTACTGTTAACCACTCTTTTGAGCAGATGGGCTATGAAGGTGACTTCTCAGTCAGGACCTTCAAAAAGGGGAAGGTCTTCTCTCAGTGGAAGTACCTCCTCCATATCGTTATCCACAGCTTATCCAACAGCATGGAGGTTGGGATCAGATTCCAGAAGACCTTTCCTTTATAGTCCATGGGATGATTCAGGGGGTCAAGTTTAGGTATTCACAATTTGTTTATTCCAATTTACTTGCAAACTTAGACTCCTTAGAGTATTACATGTTTCCTAGATATGTCTAGCACATTCCCAACTGTGAACTGGGCTCACAGTTAAGGGGAACAGGTAATATTCTAAAATTGGGACAGATGAAGCCCGGCATCTTCAAGACCATGAGGAAGCCAACTGTTGGCTTCTCAGGGGTAGAAACAGCCCTTGTCCTAAAAATATTAGAGCTTATTGCTCAAGGTGACAACCTAGCAGCACCAGCTAGTGTTGAACCCACACCTTCTACTTCTCAACCACCTATACAGCCACAAATAACCATCACTTACCAGAGAAAATCCAAACGAACCCCTGCACATGCTACTCAGTTTGTGCAGGTCCCTATATCATCACCTATACAGGAGAAAGTGGACATTGGAGCTCCCACTTCTCTTGAGGAGCAAACCACTCCCATCTCACAAATGATTAGTGCTGAGGTTCCTCATGCTCAGCCTGATGAGCTCACAACCCCCACAACCTTAAGCCTTCACTCAGAGTCTCAACACTCTAGTGAACAACCTTCAAGGGACAGTTACAATCCCTAGCCTCTTCATCTAAACCAACCAATCCCAAGCCGATAATGAAGACATAGGCTTCAGTGCATATCATGAGTCTCTCTTCTGCACCCCTATTCAAGGGGAGATGAGTACTCCTGTATCTCCCATGTCTAGCCCACATCATCCACCTACTACTGAGGTGGATCTTCCTGAACCTGTTCAGGAGGTCCATATGGAAGAGGCTCTCACTTCATCAAGTGATTACATCATTCAGGCCTCAACCATGGCAACCCAGCCTCTTGACACTTCTTTTAAAGTTGTCATGATGCAGGGGAAATCCAGCAGCCAACTGACTAAAACATCTGGTGATGAGGAAGAAGACCTTGGTCCTGTTCTCTCATCCCCCTGTGATTCTTCTGATGAAGATGAGGGGATTTTGAAACTAAAGGTGCACCAACTGACTAAAACATGCACCTATTTAGTCTCAAAGATAAGTCACCTGGAATCTCAGGTGGCTATCTTACAAAGGAGGGTCAATGATCAGCAACTTGAGATCACCGATCTCAAGAGCAAATTAGCTATGAGACCACTCAGGAGAACTCAACCAGATCCATAAGAACCTGTGAATGTGACAGACCAAACCCCTAGCTCACTTATGTAAGAAGGAGATGCAACCAAAAAGGGGGAGAAAGTCCGAACAATCACGGAACCTGGGAGTTCTTCACAGACTATGGACTTTGAGAATTCACCACCCTTACTTGCAATGGCCCATACTCAGCAACCTCCTCAAGTCTACATAAATATGGACTCACTTACCCAAGTCCACATGGATGTGGACTCACTTAAACAAAGCTTGTTTAAGGAGGGTATCCCCAGAGTTATGCCTACCCCATCTCAGCACTCTGAGAATCCAATCATGCGATGGAGGTATGACACAATAGAAGAGCTCTTATTATATCTAGATCTTAGGGTCAATAGGAAATCTTCAACTTTTTCAACCTGAGTTTCTATGAGTGCATCCATCTGATTGATCTTCCACTTGTCAACCCAAGTAAAAACAAACAAGCAGCAAGATTAGCAGATCGGATTCAAGAAAGGGTGCTAGAAGAGTTCAACCTGAGATCAAGATTATATAGACAGAGGCTAGTAGGTGAGATTTTTGGTTAACTGGATGTTGAGGTGGACCCTAAGATTAGCTTCGAGGGGGAAACCTTGACTGAAGGCCCAGAAGTTGAACTCGTGAACCTTGAGATAGGAACTTCTTCAACACCATTACCCTCAATGAGACACCAACTGGTGAAGGTGCTTTACAACCTCTCTCTGACCAGAGCTTGACTGCTGAACCAAGCAATGAGGCCAAAGCTCTCCACCCTAAGTCACCAAGGCCTGTGCATGACAAAGGGATGAGAAAGATGACATCTGAGGAGATCGAGGAGGAGAAGAGAGAGAGGAAGAGGAAGCTAAGGGGAGAGAGTTCAAGAGGGTCTCCAAGATTCATGGAAGCTGCCATTAGGGTTGCCCCCATGCCAAATACTCAGAATGATGAGTTGAGGGTAGCTAGGCTAAACTACCTGGGGACCAAGAACTACAACATTGGTGAACTCATATCTCTTCCTTTAGATGAACTGAATGAACTGGCTGACAAGGAATTTTCAAAGGAGAGGAAGGAGGCAGAGAATGTAGCATTGCTCCTCAAGATCAAGGAAGAAAGGATATAGAAAAGGATCTACAAGCATGCTCCTATCCTCTCCATAGTTTAGGAAAGTCCTGAGAAAGAGGCTGTGGCAACTACACAACCTCAGGTAGACAAGGAAGCTGAGAAACTGAACATGATCAACTACCTGAGTGCCACAGGACTCTATCAGGCATTTGCACTTCTTCTGTTATCATATGAGTATGTTGAATTTGAGTATCTTAAGTAGCTGGAGCAACAAGTTACCAAAGAAAGAAAAGTTGCTAAGTGAAAACTAAGAGAAGAAGCTGCAAAGTCAAGAGCCATCATCCAAAAGAGCCAAAAGAAGTCTGATGACAGACAAAGGATGATGAGCTTCTTGAAGCTGTATGGATTCTCCAAAAGGAGGCTTGGTCCAATGTCTCTATCCACTATGGATGAGCATATCAGAGTGATCAAGCAGAAGATTAAGAAGGGAAAGCTTGTTGACTTGCATTCTTCACCAAGTCCAGCTCAACCTGAAGTTGAGGTAAAGGTTGAACCCTTTGAGACAACACAACCTGGACCTAGAGTTACTTCTTAGCCAACTTCATCTTTTGATCCATAGCAAGGTCCTCTTCACTCTCCTTCTGAACATGTAAGAGAAGAGAACCCAATTGAGAGAGGCACAGTAGAACAACCTTGTGCTAAAGACCAGTCCTCTTAGTTAAAGACTTCAAAAAGAAGGAAAAGGATGGCTATGAAAAGTGTTTCAAAGAAGAAGACCAAGGCATCCACCTTTACACCTTAGGATGAGTCAGAGCATCCTGAGATAGTGCAAGAAGAGGTTGCTCAACCAACTCCAATTCAAGTAGAGCCTCTTGCAACTAGAAGACCCATCTTGACCTGGACTTTTGCTGCTAATCCAGACAGATGGTATGTCATCAGAGATCAAGGAGGTCAAGATGTCTATTTCTGGAAAGACATGCTTGATCTTCCTCTACATGATCTCCATGACATGAGAAGATATTATGAGAGTCTGAGGGATCCTGACCAGATGATGAAGAAAGGAATGGTTTTGATCCTAATAAGGACTGTCAACATCTAAATAACTTCTCTGTTTTGGTAACATCAGCCTAGGGGGAGTTTGTAAGGTTATATTAGAAGATTATAAGGCTGATGCAACCAAAGAAGCCAAAACAACCAAGAATCTTCCTACATGCATGAACTAATGTACAAGGTAGAAGTTGCTTCAGAAGTTTTAAACTCTCCACAAAAAATATTCTAAGTGAAAAATCTTTCGAAGCCAAAGTCCAAATGTTCTGATGCCAAAGTCCAAATCTTCTAATGCTAAAGATGAAGTCTTCCGAAGCTTCAAAGACAAAGTCTTCCGAAGCCAATTTGCTTTGAAGACTGATTTCTTCCGAAGACAGAGAGGACATGCTTTCTCTGATCTACTTTTTCATAAAGCTGACATACTTTATGCTGCAACTCTGAAGACTCACCAACTTATACAAGTTGGTGAAAAGTCCATGCTTTTGTAAACTGTAGATTATGGTCTTTGTCTATAACTTCCTACTTTGTACCTGTTAACCTTTTTATAATAGAAAAGGATGTAAGCTATGGCATATCATAGTCACTAGTCAAAAGACATTTTGCCTTTTGACTCTACATTGATCTTGTTGTCTAGATTAGTGTTTCCAACTGTCTTTCTAAGTATTGACGGTTGTAGGATGTAGTATAAAGTATCTCAGGTCCTTGTATTTCTTTTATGTTTTGTAACACTTGTATTTTTTTATGTCTTGAAATCCATACTTCTATGTTCTTGTTCTTAGTTCTGTCTCATTACTTACTTGTGTTCTTAGTATCATCTCACACCAACCCTGTTCCCTATTTGATCTGTTAAGTATTCTAAAACTCTCCTTATTATGAGACTGATTGTATTGACCACCCTTTACGCGGTTGTCACACCCACAAAATCCACGTGCGGAGTTGTACCGCGAGGCGTGTGAACAAACCAGGATCACAGTCAATAGTTACTTAGAACGATACTATATGCCACATTTAAAAATAAAACCAACCAAAGTTCAAACTTTAAAACCATGCGGAAGCGTTTTGTAAATAAGACAAACCCAAAATATAAAAATGCATATTTGGCAAAACATGCGCCAACCCAAATATTTAAACACACATAAATAAAAACCAACAAATATGTCTTTAAAATGGAGCCTTAGAATGCATGCTGGACCAGTGTGGTGCTCCTAATGGCAAGCATAGTAACGACCTGAGAATAGCATACTAAAAGGTCAACACAATGGTTGGTGAGTTCAAGAGTTTGCGTTTATCATAAACAATAACATTTGCATAACATAAGAAGTGCATTGAAATAGATAGCTAGTCTATATTCACAAGTAATAACCATAGTGATTTCGCGATCGAAGCTAACTGTGTTGCGTTTGTTGCCTCCCGTCACGACTTACCAGGCCATGACGATATTTGTGTCTAGGACAATATTGCACCCGTTTGACCTCGAGTCGCACAGGTGGGGCTCGTCAGACCCAGTAGTACTACCCAAGATTTCTCGCTAGTTACCATTATTAACGATCCGAAAGTGTGAGGACTTTCAAGGTATTAAGCACTATGTTAAAGCATACACAACTTATAATAATAAAATAGTGTTTGAGTACAAGTATGCTACCTCCCCCAAGAAGAAGGTTTATAAAAATAGAGGGGCATGAACTCACCTGGTGTGTAAAGATAATGACTAAAGAGAACTGGTGATAGGTGCAAAGACAACCCTTCAAAGGTTACCTAGAACACAAGAGTACATAAGTACGTGTACACAGAATCATATTGAAACCCTAAGTGCTTTACAAACCAAAGAACTCAAAGTTTTAGAAGACAAGACACATTTGACCCAGTTGACCCGTTTGACCCGTTATTGACATTATAGGTGAAATTCCATTCAAACAAGCATAACAGCCTATCACACATGATTAACATACAAACTGATTACATATAACACTTCATTAACCATATGTACTAATTAGATCATCATACAGCCAGATATCATACAAGTCATGCGAATCTCAAACTATTATCATGCTCATAACATCTATAACACAAATAATACACCATACAAGGATTAAATCACGCATCACATGCCATGTGAAGCCACTCACGACTTCACACCCTAAACCCTGCCAATCCTACTAAGTAGGGGCCTCAGATTCGCACGTGTGTATGATGATCATTAACATACCAATTTCCATAACTCATATCATCCAAAATGTTCATTCTTAATTAACCATCAATCAACAAAAGTCCTAGCTTACCTATATGACTCATTCCATGATTTTTCCACAAACAGGCCAAAACAGGTAACAAACCAAATCAACATTCATAAAACCTAAACAACACATTTAATCACCTTAGAAACCATCCATGAACATACTAGCATGATCCTAATGTCCCAAACATGCTCAAATCATCCAATTCAAGGATTTGTACGAATAAAGTTTCCCTTTTGGGAAAGTACATCCCAAATTCATCAAACTCACACTACATTCATGAATTTACCATTTGCATACCAAATTAAGTCCATAACAATATCTAGACATGATCAACTACATCTAATTGGCATGTTTCATCAACATTCAACATCAAAATTTACTATTTTAAGCAATGTATGAACTACCACGCATCTTCTTAATTTCCTAACATTCATATCAATAATCTAGCATCTAATCATCATCATAAGCATATCCATAACACCAATTCATCATCAATTCAACATTGCATGCAAAATAAAGTTACTATTCTTAGTAACCTATGAACCATGAATCAAAATCGAAGCTTTCTTGCAAAATCGACGTTAACTAATATGCATACAACCTAACTAGCATCATTACAACATCAAACAACCAACATTCAACATCCAATTTGATCAAAATTGCATCAAACTTTCGGCTAAGGGTTCATCACCCGGAAGAAGAACCAAAAATCCAATCTTTATGCATACTTGACGTTAAATAACATGTAATCTATCTAGTAAACACATTAACATCAACAACTAAGCATTAATCGACCATCAATTGAAGATTTCGAACCACAAACCCTCGGCTAACTACAAAACATCAAAAGAAACACGAAATTACCCTTAAATTCGAAGAAAGAATGGAACTTTGATGCTTCTAACTTGATGTATTGCTTGAATCCGAACCAAAATCATGGTATTTGCTTGTTCTTGGTCGAATTTGCAAGGGTGAGGGTGAGAAGAAGCAAGTCGCGGCCCAGAATGGTGTTCTAGGGTTTGGTTTTTGTTTTATTTAATCCAATTTTGCATAATTACCTTTTTACACCTTGTAGTTTGTATTTTATAAAATTAGTCTTTTAAAATCTTTTAAAAGGTGTTTTTAACTACTAAACACAATTATTATTAGTCACAAATAATAATCATGTGTAATTTTCATTTGTCACACAACACACGAAATAAATACACACGTTTCCACGTTATGTGATAAAATTTGCAATAAACATTTAAATCACATAATCACAACTAATAATCAACATCGTAATTATTTGTTTCACATTATTAATTATTATTAAGTCACCAACGTTCAACGACAACTAGTGTGTGCTCCCGACACGTGTATGCAAGACTTAACGGAACTAACGGAGTTTGGTAACGGAAAATTACCGGATGTCACATTATCCCCATGTTGAAAGAATTTTCGTCCCGAAAATTGCGTTACATGGTGAGTGTTCCATCACTGGTCTACTGCATTGGCACAAAGTAATCAAAATCGAGTGAGTTTTGGATGAGTTGTCACATCATCCCCATGTTGAAGGAAATTTCATCCTGAAATTTAATCAGTACCTTCGCCGGCTGGCATCGTCTTTTCAAACAGCTAAGGGTACTTAACCTTCATTTGGTCCTCACGTTCCCACGTGAATTCTGGTCCACGTCTCGAGTTCCAATGAACTTTGACAATGGGTATCTTGCTTTGCTTAAGTGTCTTTACCTCTTGATCCATCACTTCAACCGGTTCCTCAATGAAGCGTAACTGTTCATCTACTTGAACTTCTTCTAGCGGTACGACCATAGTTTCATCCATTAGGCACTTCTTCAGATTTGAAACATGGAATACATCATGGATTCCACTTAGCGAATCAGGTAAGGCTAGTCGATAAGCCACTGGGCCTATTCTTTCCAAGATCTCAAATGGTCCAACGTATCTCGGATTGAGTTTTCCTCTTTTACCAAACCGAATCACGCCTTTCCACGGTGAGACTTTCAATAAGACTTTATCACCAACTTGAAATTCTAGAGGTTTTCGTCACTTGTCAGCATAACTTTTCTGTCTGTCGCGCGCTGCAGCCATACGGTTCCTTATTTGTAAAATCTTTTCAGTAGTCTCGTGTACTAACTCAGGACCCGTTAGCTGGCTATCACCAATTTCTGCCCAACAAACTGGTGATCTACATTTTCTCCCATACAAAGCTTCAAAAGGTGCTGCCTTTATGCTAGTGTGATAGATGTTGTTGTAAAAAAATTCCACCAATGGTAGGTGAACTTCTCAGTTATTCCCGAAGTCAATCACACAAGCACGTAACATGTCCTCCAAAGTCTGTATAGTACGCTCGCTTTGACCATCAGTCTGTGGATGATAAGCAGTACTCATATCCAATCGCGTACCTAAAGCTTTCTGCAACGACTGCCAGAAGTGTGATGTGAAACGAGAATCACGGTCAGAAATAATTGAGATCGGTACTCCATGCCTCGAAACGATCTCCTTCAAATAGAGTCGGGTTAATTTCTCCATCTTATCTGTTTCCTTTATCGCTAGGAAATGAGCAGACTTTGTTAATCTATCCAAGATAACCCATATTGTGTCGCAACCAGTAGAAGTACGAGGTAGCTTAGTAATAAAATCCATTGATATCTTATCCCACTTCCACATAGGGATCTCGGGTTGTTGTAGTAGACCAGATGGTTTCTGATACTCCACTTTAACCTTCGAGCAGGTCAAACACTTGCTCATATAAGTAGCTATATCCGCCTTCATGTTAGGCCACCAATAGTGCGCCTTCAAATCATGATACATCTTGTCAGATCCAGGATGTATAGAGTACTTAGACTTGTGTGCCTCACTCATGACCAAGTCTCTCAGATTTCCATGTAGAGGTACCCAAAGTCTATCCATGAAGTAATGAATTCCATCTGCTTTTACTTCCAATTGTTTTTCCATTCCCCTTAAGGATTCAGACCCAATGTTTTCTGCTTTCAAAGCTTCCGCCTTAGCCTCTCGGATTTGTTCCGGTAACTGTGTGCTAATGGTAAGCTGCAAAGCTCGCACACGTCGAGGCTTAGCAGTTTCTTTCCTACTCAGCGCGTCAGCAACTACATTTGCTTTCCCCGGGTGGTACTTAATAGCACAGTCATAGTCATTCAGTAATTCTACCCAGCGCCTTTGCCTCATGTTCAATTCCTTTTGCTCAAAGATGTGCTGAAGACTCTTGTGATCGGTGTAAATAGTGCATTTGGTACCGTACAAATAATGTCACCAGATCTTTAAGGCAAAAACTACCGCACCCATTTCCAAGTCATGGGTGGTATAGTTCTTCTCATGAATCTTCAACTGTCTAGAGGCGTAAGCTATCACATTATCCCGCTGCATCAAGACGTATCCAAGTCCTTGAATAGACGCATCGCAGTAGACTACGAAGTCATCACTACCATATGGTAACGCTAATATTGGTGCGCTACACAGTTTCTGTTTCAGCAACTAGAAAGCAAATTCCTGACTCTCGCCCCATTTGTATGTCGTTCCCTTATGAGTCAAGACTATGAGAGGTTGTGCAATCTTAGAGAATCCTTCAATGAATCGTCAATAATATCCCGCTAATCCAAGGAATTGTCGTATCTCACTCGATGTCTTAGGAACAAACCAATTCTTTATTGCTTCAATCTTTGCAGGATTAACATGTATTCCCTTCTCGTTGACAATATGACCCAAGAATTGTACCTCACGTATCCAGAAATCACACATAGAAAACTTTGCGTACAGTTGTTCCTTTCTAAGTAATTCCAAAATTAAACTTAAGTGCTCTCCATGTTCTTCCTCAGTCCTTGAGTAGATCAATATGTCATCGATAAAGACGATAACAAACTGATCAAGATAGGGTTTGCACACGTGATTCATAAGGTCCATGAATACTGCTGGTGCATTCGTCAACCCAAATGGCATGACCAAAAATTCATAGTGACCATATCATGTACGGAAAGCAGTCTTCGAGATGTCCTCTTCTCGAACTCTCATCTGATGATACCCAGACCTCAGATCAATCTTAGAGTAATAGCTTGATCCTTGCAGTTGATCAAACAAATCATCGATACGAGGTAAGGGATATCTATTCTTGATAGTAACCTTGTTCAGTTCCCTATAGTCAATGCACCTTCGAAATGTACCATCCTTCTTCTTCACAAATAGAACTGGCGCTCCCCAGGGCGACGAACTCGGTCGGATAAACCCTTTATCCAACAACTCTTGTAGTTGGGCGGATAATTCCTACAGTTCATTCGGAGCTAACTGGTACGGTGCTCTCGCAATTGGAGCAGCTCCTGGAGTCAACTCAATTTGGAATTCAACTTGACGATGAGGCGGTAATCCAGGCAGGTCTTCCGGAAACACCTCGGGAAACTCACAAACTACGGGGTAATCCTCTATCTTCTTTTCCTCGGTCTGTTTATCTGTGACGAGTGCCAATATGGCCAGTCGACCTTTCCGCAACAACTTTTGTTCCTTCATGAATGAGATGATGCCTATCATCGCACCACTCCTATCACCTCTGACTGTAAGGACTTCTTCACCAATGGGAATACGTATGATCTTCTCATGGCATATGACTTCTACTTATTTATCGGAAAGCCAATCCATGCCTACTACTACATCAAAGCTTCCTAACGTAACAGGCATGAGATCTATGGCGAATGTATGACCAGCAAGCTCTATCTTACAGTCTCTAAGAATATGCGTTACGTGAATTTGTGTACCGTCAGCTAACTCTACGATGTATTTAGATTCTAAGGCTGAGGTCATATCACTTAAAAGACTATAGAACCTAGTGGACACGAAACTTCTATCGGCTCCGGTATCGAATAATACGGTAGCAAAATGACCATTAACCGAAAATTTACTAGTTATTGTTGTAGGATCGTTTAGAGCCTCACCTAAGCCAATGACGAAGGCTCTTCCTTTGGCTCCATTGTTGTTTCCACCATTGTTGTTGCCATTACCATTGTTGTTGTTATTGTTGTTGCCATTGTTATTGTTACTGTTGTTCCCGTTGTTGTTGTTGCCATTACCATTCCTCTTAAGCTGGGGACAATTGCGTTTGTAATGGCCTTCTTTTCCGCACTCAAAACAACCTTTCAGAGTTTCTTGTGATTGTTGAGGCTTCCACATCAGTTCACCCCCGGTAGTCTTTGGCTGCATGCCCAACTTTACCACAGTGTTGGCATCGAAAGTTGTCACACCTGCCGGTGTGATGGTAGTTGCATCGATTGCACTTGGGACTTTTCCCCATATAGCCTCCTTGTCCCTGCGATGCCGAGGATGACTGATTGAAATTTCGGTTGTTATCAAACCTCCTTTGTTGCTGGGGAGGTTGATGCTACTGTTGTACCTGTTGCTGCTGTTGTTGTGGCTGGTTGTTGGATGACGATCCCTTGTTGCTTGAACCATCCCACTTGCGTTTATGGTCGGGCATGCTTGCCACCGTGCCCCGCTTAGGTAATCGACCTTGCTCGACTGCTTGATCAGTCAGCCTGTGGGCTGTTCGGATAGCTTGTTGTATGGTAGTGGGGTTAGAGGCAGTAACCATACTCTGAATTTCGGGCACCAGTCCACGTATGTAGTGCTTGACTCTCTTATTCATTTCATTGACCATTCCAGGGCATAGTGTGGCCAACTCATGAGTACGGGTCGTGTAGGCTTCAATTTCTGAGCCTTGCATTTTTAGTTGCCAGAACTCAATCTCCAGTTTCTGCACTTCATTTCGGGGGCAGTATTCTTCAGTCATGATTTCTTTGAATTCATCCCAAGGTAGTTCATTGGCCATGACTTGACCCAGCATTTGCACCTGGGCATTCCACCAGGAAAGTGCTGCGCCATCCAATGTCCCGATGGCATACTACACCTGATAAGCAGGCGGGCAGTTGCATTTTGCGAAGACAGACTCTGTCTTCTCAAACCACCTTACAAGCCCTACAGCCCCTTCCGTCCCGCTATAGGTATGGGGTTTACAGTCCATGAAGGACTTGTAGGTACATGGTGGTGGTCCTGTTTTGACAATCCCAAACATTAGTCAGATATCCTAGACAATTAACTAGGATAATTAGTTTAACCTCTTGTTATCATTTACCTGCTGGTTGTCCCGGTTGGGCAGCAGCCACTGCCGCCTGAACATGTTCGTTAATTAATGCCGCCAATTCCGCAGGCGTCATGTTTATGGCTCCGGCACCACGGCTTCCGGCGCCACGTCCACGACCACGCCCACGTCCTCTTCCACGTGCGTCCATATTTCACTTTACAATTCACAATTACAATAATGAGTAACATCCAACACATTAATCTCATCAAGGTACAGTAAACAATAAGAAATAATGCATTCACCACAACCACAACATTTATAACAGAAATAATAACCAAAGATAAATAAATTGCAATTGAGTCACAAAATATTCCATCAATGTCAAAATTTAAGTTTGTCAGTTGGGAGGGAAACAACCCTTCCCACATAGGTTTCAAAGAAAAGAAACACTACATAGTCTAAGTCATTTAAAAGTAGAATCAGTCCAGTACGTCAAATCCGTCACTGTCCTCATCCATCTCTACTGGTTCTTCTTCGGGGGCTTCCTCGGGTTCCTCTTCCGGGTCTTCCTCATCAGGGTCCACCAAAGGTGCAGGGGCTTCAACAACCTGAAGTGCTGCTAGCTGTGCCTCTAGATCAGCAAACCTATCATCGATCACTATGTTATGGTGATCCTGTGCCTCCATGCGCCTACTAAGTGCTACAATGTTGCCTGCCAGAGTATGATGTCCACCAATGGCCATCGAGAGTCGCCCCTGAACCGTCTCTACCTGGTAGCGCAACTGACGCATCTCAGATCGTAAGGCAGAGTTCTCATCAGTGAGTCCTCGGATACGCTGTCGCTCCATGTCTAGAGTGGCTACCAAAGCTGTAAACGCCTGCTCGAGAGGGATGCTCAAGGTAGGAAGAGTAGGAAATGCAGAGGAGGTCGATGACCTAGTCCTAGGTTGGGTCGGTGCTACTGGTGGTACACGCTCTCTATAAGCCATACAGTTTATGTAGGTGGGGTAGAAATCCCAGTTCCGCGGAGGATCGAGCTCAGGAGGTATGAAAGGCTGATCACAGTCTATCTCGCCAGGAGGATAAGGATGTCGGGGCCAGGTAAATCCCCTATTAGGTACGGGAGACGTAGGAGGTGATTCAGATCGTGCAGGTCTCTTGCCCAAATTTCTGGACGATGATGCCATGCTGCGAAGTACGTGTTGCGTATGCCAATGAGTATACAGTAAGGAGAGTAAGCGATAAGTAACTAACAACTGTGCGGTTATAGTCTAGTGTGTGTATGCAACCTAGTTCCCTATAACTAATGGCTCTGATACCAATCTGTCACACCCTCAAAATCCACGTGCGGAGTTTTACCTCGAGGCGTGTGAACAAACCAGGATCATAGTCAATAGTTACTTAGAACGACACTATATGCCATATTTAAAAATAAAACCAACCAAAGTTCAAACTTTAAAACCATGCGGAAGCGTTTTGTAAATAAGACAAACCCAAAATATAAAAATGCATATTTGGCAAAACATGCGCCAACCCAAATATTTAAACACACATAAATAAAAACCAACAAATATGTCTTTAAAATGGAGTCTTAGAATGCATGCTGGACCCGTGTGGTGCTCCTAATGGCAAGCATAGTAACGACCTGAGAATAGCATACTAAAATGTCAACACAATGGTTGGTGAGTTCAAGAGTTTGCATTTATCATAAACAATAACATTTGCATAACATAAGAAGTGCATTGAAATAGATAGCTAGTCTATATTCACAAGTAATAACCATAGTGATTTCATGATCGAAGCTGACTGTGTTGCGTTTGTTTCCTCCCATCATGACTTACCAGGTCGTGACGATATTTGTGTCTAGGACAATATTGCACCCGTTTGACATCGAGTCGCACAGGTGGGGCTCGTCAGACCCAGTAGTACTACCCAAGATTTCCCGCTAGTTACCATTATTAACGATCCGAAAGTGTGAGGACTTTCAAGGTATTAAGCACTATGTTAAAACATACATAACTTATAATAATAAAATAGTGTTTGAGTACAAGTATGCTACCTCCCCCAAGAAGAAGGTTTATAAAAATAGAGGGGCATGAACTCACCTGGTGTGTAAAGATAATGACTAAAGAGAACTGGTGATAGGTGCAAAGACAACCCTTCAAAGGTTACCTAGAACACAAGAGTACATAAGTACGTGTACACAGAATCATATTGAAACCCTAAGTGCTTTACAAACCAAAGAACTCAAAGTTTTAGAAGACAAGACACATTTGACCCAGTTGACCCGTTTGACCCGTTATTGACATTATAGGTGAAATTCCATTCAAACAAGCATAACAGCCTATCACACATGATTAACATACAAACTGATTACATATAACACTTCATTAACCATATGTACTAATTAGATCATCATACAGCCAGATATCATACAAGTCATGCGAATCTCAAACTATTATCATGCTCATAACATCTATAACACAAATAATACACCATACAAGGATTAAATCACGCATCACATGCCATGTGAAGCCACTCACGACTTCACACCCTAAACCCTGCCAATCCTACTAAGTAGGGGCCTCAGATTCGAACGTGTGTATGATGATCATTAACATACCAATTTCCATAACTCATATCATCCAAAATGTTCATTCTTAATTAACCATCAATCAACAAAAGTCCTAGCTTACCTATATGACTCATTCCATGATTTTTCCACAAACAGGCCAAAACAGGTAACAAACCAAATCAACATTCATAAAACCTAAACAACACATTTAATCACCTTAGAAACCATCCATGAACATACTAGCATGATCCTAATGTCCCAAACATGCTCAAATCATCAAATTCAAGGATTTGCACGAATAAAGTTTCCCTTTTGGGAAAGTACATCCCAAATTCATCAAACTCACACTACATTCATGAATTTACCATTTGCATACCAAATTAAGTCCATAACAATATCTAGACATGATCAACTACATCTAATTGGCATGTTTCATCAACATTCAACATCAAAAGTTACTATTTTAAGCAATGTATGAACTACCACGCATCTTCTTAATTTCCTAACATTCATATCAATAATCTAGCATCTAATCATCATCATAAGCATATCCATAACACCAATTCATCATCAATTCAACATTTCATGCAAAATAAAGTTACTATTCTTAGTAACCTATGAACCATGAATCTAAATCGAAGCTTTCTTGCAAAATCGACGTTAACTAATATGCATACAACCTAACTAGCATCATTACAACATCAAACAACCAACATTCAACATCCAATTTGATCAAAATTGCATCAAACTTTCGGCTAAGGGTTCATCACCCGGAAGAACAACCAAAAATCCAATCTTTATGCATACTTGACGTTAAATAACATGTAATCTATCTAGTAAACACATTAACATCAAAAACTAAGCATTAATCGACCATCAATTGAATATTTCGAACCACAAACCCTCGGCTAACTACAAAACATCAAAAGAAACACGAAATTACCCTTAAATTCGATAAATTCGAAGAAAGAATGGAACTTTGATGCTTCTAACTTGATGTATTGCTTGAATCCAAACCAAAATCATGGTATTTGCTTGTTCTTGGTCGAATTTGTAAGGGTGAGGGTGAGAAGAAGCAAGTCGCGGCCGAGAATGGTGTTCTAGGGTTTGGTTTTTGTTTTATTTAATCCAATTTTGCATAATTACCTTTTTACACCTTGTAGTTTGTATTTTATAAAATTAGTCTTTTAAAATCTTTTAAAAGGTGTTTTTAACTATTAAACACAATTATTATTAGTCACAAATAATAATCATGTGTAATTTTCATTTGTCACACAACACACGAAATAAATACACACGTTTTCACATTATTTGATAAAATTTACAATAAACATTTAAATCACATAATCACAACTAATTATCAACATAGTAATTATTTGTTTCACATTATTAATTATTATTAAGTCACCAACGTTCAACGACAACTAGTGTGTGCTAACGACAACTAGTGTGTGCAAGACTTAACGGAACTAACGGAGTTTGGTAACGGAAAATTACCGGATGTCATAGCGGTCCTGCACATCCCACATCCAGCAGTGGCTGAAGAGGTGCTTGGGATGTGAGGTCCTTTAACAATAGATCTCCACATCCTGTTGTCTTAAGACTTGATGAATCCTTTCATACGTTGGCACCAAGTATCAAAGTCATTAGGAGTGATCAGTGGAAACTTTGTCATAGTAACATTTTCTATATTAGCCTTTAAGATAGCTGCCATTTGAGTTAGTAAGTGTTTTATGAAACTGAATAGATCTAAGATACTGAGATCTTACAATCAAGAGCTTGAAATGCTCTGATACCAATTGCAGGACCGGTGAAGGGAGGTCAATGCAACAGTTTCACAGTTGTTTGGAGGGTGTTAGAACACTTAACAGATCAAATAGGTTTTAAAAAATATTGTATATTTCTCTCAAGTTCTTACAAAGTGTTACAAAGCTTATCTTCTAAAGTTACAAGTACTTCAGATACTTTATACTACATCCTACAGCCAGCCATACTTTGAAGGGCAGCTGGAAGCACTAATCTAGACAACAAGATCAATGTAGAGTCAAAAGGCAGATTGCCTTTTGACTAGTGACTATGACATGCCATAGCTCACATCCTAATATATTACAAAAAGGATAAAAGTATAATAGTAGAAAGTTACAGACATAAGACCTTAATCTACAATTTTACAAAAGTGATGACTTTTCACCAACTCATATAAGTTGGTGAATCTTCAGAAGTGGTAGCGGAAAGTAGTTTAGTTTTTGTCAAAAGGTGATTCAGAAAAAGCATGTATTCTCTGTCTTCGGAAGAAATCAGTCTTTGGCTTCGGAAGACTTTGTCTTGAAGCTTCGGAAGACTTCATCTTTGGCTTTGGAAGATTTTGTCTTTTGGCTTCGGAAGATTTGATACTTAGAGCTCTTTAATTGCAGCAGCCTCTAAGTTTGATTCTTACAGTTATGTTTATAAATGTTTTATACTATGTATGACCAATTGTGAGGCTTTCCAGGAATGGGCCTTACAAATCCTTCTATAGATTACTAGTCATAAATATACCAAATAAACCTTCAATTTCACTTTCTTCGCTAAGCTTTTCTTTCTGAATATCAGCAATCAAATATGTATTGACTTTCATTTCATGCAACTCCATCTGATCAGACCAGTCATAGTCATAATCAGTTGTGCTCTAAGATTCCAAGGCTTTGTTCTTATTAGATGAACTTATTTTATCAATATATTTTTCAACTTCAAATGTCACCATCTTCTTGTTTACTTTAGAATGGTTAACTCTTGGTTCTATACATTCCCTAGCATAATGCCTGTTTTGTCATAGTTATAACAACAAAGTGAAGATTTATCAAACCTAATATTATCGTAATGGTTTATCCTTGAAGTTTTCCTTCCGGTGCGTTTAACGAAGTTTTTAGCATGATAAACAGCCATAGTCATCTAGTAATTTAAATCATCTTCCTTCACATCATCTGAATTAACATGCTAAAATTCATCATAATACTACTTAAGCTGAAATTCTACCAGTCAGGAATGCTTCATAGATTGACAGAAAAATTATGAAAAAAATAGATGGTCTTCTACAATAGGAATGGTCTGCGTTGGTAAAAATCAGTTTTGCTTTGCTACATAGGCCTGATTCACATTTGAACTCTGTTTTGCTTGGGCTTGAGAAAACCGAGCTTGACAAATGATGGGAAATAATGAACAGGAGGTTCTTGACTTTCTTGCAGAATTGGAACATTGGGCTGCTGTTGCTTACACATTTCAGTGTAGTTCATGTAATAGTTCGGGTTTCTTGCAATGTTGGCATAAAGAGTAGTAGGTTCTAAATTTTTTTTGTATTTTAGTAGCAAAATACAAGTGATACAAATATTATGCTATGGTATATACAACGTTTAATAGATATGAAAATATCTGAACTTTCAAATTTTAATCATTATATATCCAGAAAAATTTAACATCAATCATATCATTTTTGTTAAATAACCAAATTATTTGTATATAATTTAACTGAATTTACGTTTGTGATTATGATCACAAAACCTGTCAAATAGAATAATTTGACCAAAAAATTCAAATCTCAATAATTATTGGATATATATTTATTAGTTATATGATTAAAATTAAACCAACCGATCACGAGTAGATAAACATTATCTTAAAAAGAATATAACTGTTTTAATATGTGGGGCAAATCCATAGCAATGTAGAACAGAGAAAGAGACAATGGGGAGGACGTTTCTAAGAAAAATACTACGGGAAATTCATGTAGACGAGCAAAGATGTTGATTGTAAGAAGATAATCATAGAGAGGCCGAAGACAAAAGAAGAAGAAAGACAGGGCGTTGTGGAATTTCTTTGGGAAATTAGGAAATGGAGTGAACAAGCCGTCTGTGACTATGGTCGTCATCAAGATGTTCTAAGTGTGTTAATGTAAAATATACTTTTCTAAGTTTTTGAAAAAGTTACTTGAAAAAAATAAAGTTTCTTCTATCACATCAAAATCGCAAATATAAATAATGATGTTGATTATCAATAATGATTACAATAAATAATAACATTGTTATAAAGAATATGAAGGCAATTAAATGAAATATTGTTTAAATATATCCTTTGCTTGAAAATGAATGGAAACAAAATAAATTGACAAATCCTTAGAAGCCTATTTACACGACTTTAAGATAAAAGAACACCCTCTAGAAGGATCACACCAGTATGAAGTCTGAAGTTGATGCCTGCAACTCTATTAAAATTGCCCAAAGCTTGTTGCAATCCTCTGTAAATGCTTGTTGTAATTATCCACACTCTGCTGTCCATGATAAAGTTCATGGTTGACCCCGAAACCAACATCGGGTTTACTCTCAATCGATGATTTCCCCATCAGAAATGGGAGATACTGATCGTTCCACTTCATGTAATCTTGATCTCCTTCAACACCATGAGTTTGGCTTTGAGGTTTGATGCCATCACCCAACCCCCATGGATGATACCCACCGTTGGTCCGAAAGAATCCACAGTTGCCGTTGCTGCCATTAGTATTACCCCCCCAGTTACTCTGAGGGTTGGATATGGAAGTGTTATACTCCGGAATCAGCTCCTTAGAGTCAGTATTGTAGAACAGATCAGTGGCTTCCGGTGGTGGTTGTGGTTGTGGTTGTGGCTGTTGGGTGTAATTGAAAGGGAGAAATCCGGCGAGTTGGTGGTGGGAATCGGGTTGCTTGATTGCAGTCTCGTGAGTTGTTGCAAATCTGTTAAGGAAGAACTCGTGTGTGGCAGGTGGACAAGTGTCAATGAGTGGGTAAGATGTTGCGGGAGCTTTGTCGTCGAGGTTATACGAGTCTTGTGAGTTCTTGTCGTTACTCCCAGATGGATCTTTATGTTGATCATCGGAAAGCGGTTTGTGAGTGCTGGGATCAATCCCTCTTTGCCTTAACTTCTTCTTAATCGACGAGTTCCATAGGTTCTTGATCTCGTTATCTGTTCTTCCCGGCAACTGAGCTGCTATCTGAGACCATCTGGAACCGGTAGTCAACCAACACACAGTACATATAATATCATATCATATTAAGTAATGAACAAATATATAATTGAAGGATATGTATATATATATATATATATATATATATATATATATATATATATATATGAGATAAGATGATGGGCTTACTTGTTTCCTAGAACTGCATGTAATTCGATGATTAGTTTCTCTTCTTGTTGGGAGAATGTACCTCGTTTGAGATCAGGGCGCAGGTAGTTGATCCATCTGAGGCGGCAGCTTTTGCCGCATCGGTCGAGGCCTGCGAGCTTAGGGACGGAGCTCCAGCAGCCGTGGCCGAACTTGGTGATGTGCCTGATGAGTTTTTCGTCTTCTTCAGGGACCAGAGGCCTTTCCGAAGCTTTTGTTTATAGCAGCAAGAATGCCTCCCCATGTGCACCGATGATTCCACAAAGATTGGTAAAGGCTTTTCTACAATTAAGATTACTTTAGTCTCAATGAATTAGAGATAGAGAGAGAGAGAGTTGCAGTAGTTTTGGAAATGGAGGGGCAGACTGGAGGCTGAGGTTTCAAATTAATAGAGGGGAGCCCTCATGAAACTCATTTAACATTTTTTTTATGCTTTCTTATTCTATTCTCATCTAATGTTATTATTTATTTTTCATATGTTTTCATTGCCTAACAGAATACCAAAGAGCTTTTCTACCAAGTCGTGTACAAATAATGTATTTCTCTAATAACGAACAAATTAATATGTAGTAGAATTAGAGTCTTTCAATTGTCATTTAAAAATAATTGTACGTTAAACAAATGACCTAAAATTAAATAAATTAATTCTTTTTTTTTATTTCTAGGGGGCTAGGCGGTTGTTAGTGGTTTTTAAGTTTGATAAAGTATAGTGGTTTCTAAGTAATCCGCCATTCCAACTACCGGACTTTGATTTTTTGTCTGTTAATTTTAACGGACTGTAAAATTTCATGTCACTTCCATGCTTGTCACAAACCTCTTAACAAGATAGCATGTCACTCTTAGAAAATTTTATTTATTACATGAAACCCACTAAGACTTGTCTGAATCTGTTGTACAATAAAAAGAAATCCAAATTCAAAAGACGAGAATGTTTTAAAAAATCTATTATCTTAATTATATTAGTTTAACTCTCTGCACTGTTAAAATTTAACAATTTGGCATTATTTTCATTTTCTCATATTACCTAAGGTGTAAGGTGGATGACAGAAGAAGTCACATTCAAGTATGACAATGAATGAGTTAAAACATGAGTGAACGTGCATATGGTTTGTTAAAGTATAACAAGATGTTAAGACAGGGAGAGAGAGTGATGAAATTTAATAGGACTAAGTACGTTATCAATCGGACGTAGCAAAAGACATAATATACAATTCTAATCACAAAGTTTATATGCATATATCTTCAATGCTATATAAAAGGTAAACAATACATTTTGTTGAACTAATATTCTTTTAGAAACGTTAAAGCTATAAACTATCCATTTTCTTATTGTATTAACTTCATATGTTCTAATCCTTCTACAATAGTTAATAAGTTTCATTAGTGTAACTTTAAAACTTTAGATATTATGTTACTTTTAAATTTTACATTTTTTTTCAAAGATATGTACCGATGGAGCCTAATGTACTTTTATATTATTTGTAAAATTTAGGTAATTTATTTCTTAACGGAGGACATTCTAATAGTGTTCTCTTGTGAAAGTTTCCTATTATAAGAAACATTTGTACGAGTATTACCTACTGCTATGAAACGTCTTATCATTTATATTTTTTCTCATAAATTTGTCAAAGCTGTACAAATTTTGCTAAATATAAGCAACTGGAGTTGTCATGAAATGAGGACCAAAATGGTGAAAGATCGAAGAAGAAAGGGGTGAGAATGAAAATTATGAGAAGTGGGCAATGTGTTTGGGTGAAATATTTAGGAATCAATGAGTTGTGATTTGTGACTTGTGACAGCAGTGGTGGGTTGGGGTTGAGATAAGGACAGATATATATTTTTTAATTGGTAAATACCGACAGCAACTCGAGGACCAAATCGTTTTCCTTTACGGTCCACGTCAATAAAAGCCTCACATGAATACATAGTTCAATTTTAATTTTAAAAATACAATAAAAATATCACTCTTGTAGTTTCGGCACAAATAATGTATATTTTACATATTGTAAAATGAAAAACTTAAATACTTAGGAATTTAATAAATTACGTTTTCAAGTTATGAATTATATATGTTTTAGACATGGTTGCGACCAATCTCTTTTCTCTATGGGTGATATTATTATACAAAGTGTATTTTTGCTACAAAGTGTGAGAAGACACAATGAGGTTAAAAAAATCACAAAAAATTTTTATCTCACAATCTAAATCGAATTTTAAAAAAATATTTCGGAGTCTCTGTCCCTCTCGTCGTCCTCTTTTAGAAAAAAAATAAAAATAAATAAATAAAATTCATTGTATCTTTTATGACACAATGACGTCATTATATCTTTCATAATGACACAATGACGTCATTGTGTCTTTCATAAATAACACAATAAAAAAACGTTAATTTTTTTATTTGTTTCTTAGTGAGTACGGCTAGGGCAACAAAAGCTAGGAATTACTTTTTTGAAATTCTATTTAGATTGTGGGATATAATTTTTTTTTGTGATTTTTTTTCACTCATTGTGTCTTCTCATATTTTTTAGTAAAAATAAACTTTATATTTGAAACTCTTTCTTTCTCTATTATCTTATATTTCGTTCACTATTTTATTTTATCTCCAATCACGTATCATAACTAAAAGGGTGATTTTCCGATGAAAAATATGGGATGGTCGCGAGTAATGGATAGAAAGAAAACATAATAGTTGCAAAGATGACTTTCAGTGACCTAATTATTCAATTGTTTCATTTGAATCTTTAACAAACATATTACATATATGTTTGTGTTTTTGGTGTACACATATGTATGTTTCATTTGAGTCTTTAACACACATATTACATATATGTGTGTGTTTTTGGTGCACGCATATGTCTGTGTTTTTTGTGTATTGCAGGATCGTTAAAGGGTACTTAAGCATGCACTTAGTTAAGACACTTAGGAGGATCTTAAGATCACTTAATAATTCAAATAGGGAACTGTGAACTTTTACTGAAGATACAAGACAAACACAAGTAAAAGCAAGAGCAAGAACACAAGATAAAATTTTCAAGGAAGTTGTATATTGCTTCTCTAGTTCTATAACAAGTGTTGTACAAGTATATGTTGAATACAAGAACCGGAGACTACTTATACTACATCCTACAACCGTCAATATGCAAAAAGACAGTTGGAAGTGACTAATCTAGACAACAAGATCAGCCTAAAGTCAAAATGCAGATTGTCTTTTAACTAGTGACTATGACAAGCCATAGTTCACTGACTTTCCTATTACAAAAAGCCAAGAAGGAACAAAAACAGAAACTTGCAGGCGAAGACCTTATCTACTTTATTATAAAGTATGGAAGTTTCACCAACTAGTGATAGCAGGTGAACTACCAGAGCATGCAGCGGAAAGTAGGTTGCTTTATGATAAAGTTAATGGAAAATGTATCTTTTCTCTCTCTTCAGAAGAAAATCAGTCTTGTCTTTAAACAGCTTCGGAAGACTTTGTCTTGAGAGCTTCGGAAGACTTTGTCTTGAGATCTTCGGAAGACTTCATCTTTTACTTTCGGAAGAGTTGAGTCTTTGGCTTCGAAGACTTTACACTTAGAATATTTTTCAAGTTCAGTGTAAAGCTTCCGCAGTAGTTTCTTCTGAACTTTGGCTTCGAAAGATTTTACACTTAGCATTTTTCTTGAGTGTGTAAAACTTTCGAAGCTAGTTCACCTTTGTTCCAAAGTGCATGTTGGAAGACTTGGTTGTTTTGGTATCTTTTGGTTGCATCAGCCTCTTAACTTCAGAGGTTCCTACATGTATTATATAGACAGTTAGAAAAGTAACATTTTTTCATGTGCTTTATAATTGTACGAACTTATCATAACTTATGTAGCAGAGTTTCGTCAAATAATATAGCAAACAAATGTACTTGGAAGAAATGATACGTAAATCATGTTTGAGAATCTACGTTTACATGTGAATCGGTTTTGAGTGTTTGTTTTGATAATTATTTACCCTTAAATTGTATTTTCCTCTAGTTATGATAAACAAATGTTTACACAATTTAAATTCAAACGTCAACTTTATAATTTTATTCATTTAAGACTATTTTCTGTAGCCTCCTAGATCATGTTAAACAAATCAGATACAAGTATCACAATTTACCCTCGTATGTTTTAAACATTTCTGTTGAAATATATGATAAATAAGATAAAGTAGATAAAATATATGATAAATAAGATAAAGTATGATAAATGTGAGATACATGTATAAGATAATATGAAAAATGATTATTTTTATAGTTATTATAACTCATAATAAGATACTTTGTTTTGAACCCAAATTGGGTTCGAGAGACACAAAATCACCAAAAAGATTTGCAAGGGTTCCCATGATGATAAGTGGATGATAAGTCAAGTCATGCAATTATAATAAAAAATTAGAATATTGAATTTAAAATCGATTTATAATAACTTACTAATTAATATTAATTATTTTAGGGTGGTGTTGGCGACCCCGCAGGTGTTTTTGGAGAGACACCAGACCTAATCGTCACGGTTAGGCCTAAACGTGAGGGTTTGAAACCTAAACGTGACGGTTTGACTTAAATGTCACGTAATGATGTACTCCCGACAAAAGTACATTGATAAAGAGGCACGGGTCTGAAACAAAACGCGACGATTTGCCCTAACCGTCACGGTTAGGGTATGAGGTAAACTTAATGTTGATAGAAAGTTCCATGAAACCTGGGCACCTACCACTTCGAATCGTCACGGTTAGGCCAAACCGTGACCGTTTCTCGTCAAGATTTTTCTATATACATGCACTTCATGGTTTCATGCAACCAACCATCACGAATCATCACGAAAAAAACTTCATCGTTCGAAAAACACATAATTCGAAAACAATGTCGGGTTTGGGAGATCATTATCAAAAGCTGAAGCTTCAAGATTTGAATAAGGAGCCACCTATCGAAGATTCGAACCATGTTGAAGTAATGTCTATTTTGTTATAAATGCTTATTTGAAATATCTAACCATTACATTTTTTAGGAATATTACGTATACGGGAGTCACCCTTCATGGGGGGTGGAGGAAACACATTTGCTGAAGAGGCGTACAACCAGGTCACGCATTGACCCGCCGCAGCATCTTCAACGCGTGTACCATGTCGTGCTGTTATCTGCTCACATAGTAGATATACTTTCAGGACACGTAGGCCAGGGTCACGAGCATGGGCGACCGGGTCACGCACATCGCCGACCGACTCATACGTTTGGAGGATATGATTGAATGGGTCATCCAACACATGGCCGCAGACAATGCAGCCTCCGGTACGCTGTTGTTGTCACTGCCACCCAAACTGTTAGGCCATGACGGTGCTAGCACCCAAACTGTTAAATAGATATTTTGTTTGTATTTTGTTTCTTTTTGTATGTACAAACTCGTATTTATATATGCAGTTTTAGTTACAATACTTTTGTTAAGTATTTATGATGACTTTTATATTTAATTGTGTTTGTTTGGTTCTGTTTGTTTGTTTGTAATGTAATTATATATAATATTTGTAATTTTTATAATATTAATCGTATGTGTATGAAACAACTTGTTATGTAATTATATATAATGTTAATGATAATTTCAATAACAAATGATTTTTAATTGGCATGTACTGTTCGACATTCTCTGACAGCGTGTAAGACCTCTACTCTTGTTAACTTCAATCATAATATCTATGCAATGACCTATTGTACCGTACAACCATTTAGGCATGTTCTGTCAATTGACTTGTGATTTCCAGAATATTGAAGCATTTATAAAATAATCCATTTAATCAACAGGTTATGATTGTATCAAATATTTTTTATGTTTATTGATTTCGAATAAAAGAGTTCCCGATTCTACCAACTTCATCCCGGAAGATTCCTATTGTGCTTCCATGGCTTCATACAGTTAATAAAATCTAATCTCTTAAAACGATGATTAAAATTGCATAATTTTAGCATATTGTAACTAATTTTTTTCAAAATATTTTTACATTCTTTCTTAAAAGGAATGATATATTCTGAGATGGTGTCCTAATCATTATTTCATGGCTTATTACGTCTTAAGCATGTTTTTCCCAAATTGGTGATTCATAATTTCTGGTAAAACAAGAGATATATAAACGAGTGATGTTGGGAAAATAATATTTAGAACTAATATTAAAAATTTTTTTAAGTAAATTACTACTACTGAACTCCATCGTACTGATAACAAGTTACTACTATTGAGAGTTACAAGCATTGGGTTAATTACTATCACAAGAATGTCAAATAAATATCTGATATAGATCTTGTGAATCTTGTTCGGTAATTATCTTTAGCATTACTTAAAAATTATGTTAGCTAGTTAGCTTAGTTTATATATTGTAAACAATGTGTCTACCGACAAGTTCATTTGTGATTGTTTTTGTATTCTTGATTGATTTGTTCTTTATTATATAGTTAATCCAATACTTGTCACTTACTATAACTAATAAAGTGGTTACAGAACATGTTATTGAAGATGACCCAACAAGTGAGAAAGAGATGCATTCTAAGAAAGTGGGTTACTAATGGAGTCGATAGAATCGGTCACCAGCGTTAATGTCCTTAATGGTGGTTGGTTACAACACTTAGGCCGTTCAAGTGTAATCACCGGTCACCAGGTAATAGAGGAAAACGGGTTCAAATTTCTGATCTCGTCCATCTGTATTGACACAATTAAGTTTGTATTATATATCAAGTATTTAAGTTCCTTCCAAATTCTTTTATTGTTGTTCACACAGTTAATTGGTTACTTTTTGGATTTGTATTATTTATCAAGTATTATACTTTCTAATGATTTTTATATAGTTAGTTCACACAAATAACTAGTTCTATTTACTATCTATATATGCACCTTATAAAATTTGAAAATTTAAGTTTGATCGGTTATCATGGTCTAGTCTTGGGGTTCTTGTGGTAGTTGTAACTATGTCATTTGAACACGATGAACAAGTAAGGTTTGTTCGTTCAAGCAATCATTGTCTGCACAAACCAGAAAAACAAGTATAATGAAAAAAGGAATATAGACCCAAGGTCTTAGGATATCATACTCTTATGAAGATCAATGTACAAGTTTATTAATAAGAACATAATGCTCTTCCTTGCAATCATGTTCTCTGTCTCTCCCTCTCCATCTCTCTCTTCTCTTATTGTTACAATACATAGTAATCATCTGCGGACTTTTAGCCCATGTAGTTATAGTTAGCTTGAAATGTAAAATGACAAGATATTTAAGAGATAAAGTGATAAGCATAAACTCTAAGAACCAAATCTCATGTGCAAGACAACTTATTTATTCCACTGATCTCCACTATTAGTGAAAGGACCTTGAATCTTCAGCAAAAAAATAGTCTTTGATACATCTAGTCTTTAGTGGACGTCTTGAGCTAGTCTTTGGTTTAAGTTTAGTTCTTCAAGGGAATGGTCGTAACTGTTTGTTTTTCATTAGTGGTTCTTGCCATCCACCTGATATTGATTAGTGACGGGTATTTATTACCGTCTACTTAGTATTAGTTAGTAGATAACATTGAGATCTCTCTTAAACCAAGTAAGAGTTATGATCATCCCCTAGAACTGATGATGTTAAAACTCACCTATTTATTTTTTGGTTTTCCCTTTCAACTTGACTTGTATAAACTTAAAGCATGAGCCTTTAATGAATCTTCATACACAACAACTTTGTAATCATCTCATGAATTTACTTTATAAAAAGCGTCTAAGACAAAGAACCTATTGTCTTCAGTTTTGATTATAATTGCAGTAGAGGCATTGTATATAATAACAGTTAAAGTGGACAGCCTTGGGGACTTTAGAGTGCTTAGCTACCTTATGATGGTCCTAAAATATCACATATACTCTTCGCAACCTACATTATATTTTTGGGCGACTATGTCACACCCTTAAGATCCACATGCAAAGTTTTACCGCGAGCCGAGTGAACAAACCGGGATCTCTATCATTATTTACTCTAAACGACCTATATATGAGTTTTCAAAACAAACATCATTATTTATAAATTTGGACATTGTGGAAGTGTAGGTTTAAATATTCAAAACCATATTGTATGAAAGTAAATACGAAAAACGCACGCCAAGAAACCGTAGTTTGAATGTAAAAACATAATTAATGTCATGAAAATGTTTGCATGTTGAAAGACCTGTGATATGCTCCTATTGGCACCTGTAAGCTAGTAACCTGAGAAAGACATACTAAGGTGCCAACGCAGCGTTGGTGATTTCATGAGTTCATAAGTAAGCAAAAACAAGTTGAGTTGCAATAACATAAGTAATATGTACCGAAATGGATAGCTAGTCTGTAACAATATCGTGTTTTTCGCAATCGAAGCTGACCGTGTCCGTTGTTTGCTGATGGAATCAGCTTTGTTCTTGATCAAGGTTGATCCTCCAAGGACCTTTTTAATATCTCAACATCTAATCAATACTCAAACAACATGCTATGAAAACCCATGACGTGTGATATGATCTCTATTGTGTATGTTTATGTGATTGTGTGTTTATATGGTATGAATGCCCAGAGAAACAGAAAATGATTGTTTGATTGATAATCTATTCAAAAGCTTACACAGAACTAGAGTACACGACTATTTATAACCTATAGACATACTATATACAATTACAAAAGTACCCCTATGTAAAAACAAATTGCATATATTAATCCCAAGTCTAAGTGTTATTCGCTATGAATGATGACATCTCAGCTATGGATGTTTGGCTGTCTGCTATGGATGATAGAATGATTTGTCCGCTATGAACACTTATTGTCTGTTAAGAACACATTGTTGTCCGTTGTGAATAATAGGATGTTTGCTTTGTTGTTGTCCGCTGTGGAGTGTTCATCCGTTGTGGATATTGAACATTCGGTGTGGACTTGTTCATCAGGTATGAGTGTTTGTTCATTTGCTATGCATTTGTTCATATTCTATATGTATTTGGAAGTTCTTCAAACTTCATCTGCTATGACTGCTACTGCATCTGCTATGGGCAAGTCTTCATCTGCCGCCAACACTTTGCAAAATTCTTTTATCTACAAAATCTGTAAAAGAATGCTAAATAATGATTAGTGTTTGGCTTGAATGTTACTTATGATTGTATGTTAGTAAATGGTTGTTTGGATGTTAAAACATATTTGATTAATTAAGGCACCCATTATCCTTCAATGAGCTTGTTAAGTTCAACAATATTCCACATAAGGATGATGCTGCCAATCTTTATATGTTTGATTGTTACTGATTGATTGAATGATTATTTTAATTTGAATGATTGATTGATGGTATGATTTACTGTTTACACATGTGTAATCAGTTTGATATGTCTGTTATCTCTCATATGATTCCTTGTATTGACTTGATATTTGAATGAATAATGTTTTGTTTGATTAAATGATGTTGCCAATCAAAGATTGATGTTATGAATGTTATGTGTGGTTAGATATGGATGTTTGTTGCTTGTTTTTGATTGTTTGATTGTTAGTGAACCTTGATTATGATAGAGATGGGCCTACTTCATCTTGATTCTTTTGTAATTCTGATAAATCTTTGATAGGATCTTGAATCTCCTTCTCTATGATTTGATCTTTTGCTGCTTCTTCTGCTTGTTCAGGTAAGGGTACAACCCTCATTGCATTCAAGCAATTCATTATATGATTAGGGAAGTATTCTACAACAGTTGCTTGATCTTTGTACTTGTAAGTGTTTAGAAGTTGAACCATTTGTTTTAGGGTTGATTGTTAAAGCTTTGCACTTCAATGTTGCTAACCAAGGTGGTTACAACATGATCACCTTTTAGTACGTCCAAGTTATTATTCTCTTAGATCATCAGGCTTGTAATTCTTCTATATGTGTCTATGACTGCTGATTGGTCTCCAAACTTTGCTTTAGAGTAACATTGACATAGACAATGCCTAGAATTCTCAACATATATATGAAGTAGCAGCAATTACCCTTGCATAAAACATCTTCAATTTGAGAGAATGACTTTGTTTTCATGAAAGGAGACATATGATGGATGTAATAATTTGATCTCAACTGGATCAGATAATCAAATGTAAGCAGCTTCCTTCCCTTCAAATTTCCTCTCAAATACAACCTTAAAATGGTTTTCATCATAATATCATCTTCTATGTTTGTTGCTTGTTTTTATTGTTTGATTGTTAGTGAACCTTGATTATGATAGAGGTGGGCCTACTTCATCTTGATTCTTTTGAAATTCTAATGAAACTTTGATAGGAACTTCAATCTCCTTCTTTATGATTTGATCTTTTGCTGCTTCTTTTGCTTGTTCAGGTAAGGGTACAACCTTCAGCGCATTCAAGAAATTCACTATGTGATCAATGAAGAATTCTACAACACTTGCATGATCTTTGTACTTGCAAGTGATTGGATGTTGAACCATTTGAACTTTTGCTGCTTCTATTGCTTGTTTAGGTAATGGTACAACCTTCAGCGCATTCAAGCAATTCACTTTGTGATCAATGAAGAATTCTACAGCACTTGCATGATCTTTGTACTTGCAAGTGATTGGAAGTTGAACCATTTGTTCAGGGTTGATTGGACTAAGCTTTGCGCTTCAATGTTGCTAACCAAGATGGTTACAACATGATCACCCTTTCAGGCTTGTAATTCCTTTTATATGTGTTAATTACTGTTGATTGGTCTCCAACCTTTGCTTTAAAGCAATATTGACATAGATAGTGCCTAGAATTCTCAACATATGTATGAAGTAGCAACAGTCACCCTTGCATAAAACATCTTCATTTTGAGGGAATGACTTTGTTTTCATGAAGGAGACATGTGATGGATGTAATAATTTGATCTTAACTGGATCAAATAATCTGATGTAAGCAACTTCCTTCCCTTCCAATTTCCTCTCAAATACAACCTCAAAGTGGTTTTCACCATAATATCATCTTGTAATTGGATGATTGTACTGATTTCCTTTAATTTTCTTCATAATCAACTTGAGGTCAGTTAGTCTCTATGGAAATCCAACTCTGTTGAGTAATTCAGAATCAAGGCTTTCATTTTTTCCTTTACCTTGAATCTGTTGTTTGCCTGTTGACTTCTGTTCTTTTTTGAAATTTTCAATATATACCTTGTCTTGTCTGTCTACTTTTCTTTTCATATCACCATATTGCCTGTTCATTTAAGATCTTAGTATATGAAAGAAATTAACACCTCTTGAATTGTTTGTATGGTTCATTATTCTTAAATGTATGAGGTCAAGTCTATCTTCATAAGATAATGTGCCTAGCTGAGATATGTATGATAGATATTGAACCAGACCAGATACTCTCTTTATAAAAACAACATCCCATATTTCATCATATTTCCATAAAATTATTTTCCTTTTATTGGCAGATGCTGTGAGAGTGATTCCATCATATAGCTTCATAAAATTTGTATTTTCATTAATCATCTCTCTAACTTCATTGCCCTCTGGCCAAAGTCTATGAGGCATGAACTATCTGGGCTCCTCAATGGGATGTAACTCTGGTGGTGCTTGATGGTATGTGGATAGCTTAGAGGCCGGGTGTGGTCTGATAATCTAAGGTTTAAGATCATTGGTGAGCATGTTCTTGTATACACCCCTTGCTAGTTCTTTCATTTGGGCCAGGGACCTTCCAGCATAGGATTTATAAGGAATCCTCGTATGACTCAACCAGCTTTTAACTTGTGAGTATGTCATCTTATCAATCTGAGGATCCTTTGGAAGATTCTTCTGGAACTCTTGCTGATCTTTTATTTCCTTGTATCTTTTGTATGTCTACTCAGCTTCATTCTTCATCACTTATTGAAAGTCTTTGAGTAAGTCTTTGACCTCAGATAGATTCAGGTGAATGAAAGAATTATATGAAAATCCTCTGCTAGTCAGTTCAATTGCAATGAGGATTTCAGGATCATCTGGTAATAAGTTTTGGATGTCGTCTATTTCATCTTGAATGTCTTCAGCTTCATCTTTAGAATCAGAAATGATAATTGGATCTTGTGCTTATTCAGGAGTTAGATCTATTTCACCTTCTTCTAGATCTACAAACTCAGCTTGCTATTGCTTGAATTCATCCTCATCAATAGGCTTAACTTTAATTTTTTAATAGCTTCATAGGAGGGGATTCTTGTTTATCTTATTCAACTATCTTTTCTTTCCCTTTTGTTAATAAAGCAAGGTATAGCCATTTCCTCTTCCTTTTATAGGTTTTGAGAATCTGTTGTGATGGTGATGATTTTAGTTGTTCAGACCATTCTATTTGACCTTTCAATGACTCAACAAATTTTCTAATCAGCTCTTTTTTTTTCTTCAGTTAAAGGATCTACAACAATGATGCTTGTTTGTTGTTGCTGTTGAGAATCCTTAGAATGAAAGTGTTGCCTTAGAATTAGTGAATAGTGAATGTTCTCAAATGGATTGGCATTGCTGAACAACTGATCCATTGTATATCTCTCTTCTGGAATAATGATTGACTGCTTTGTTTACTCTTCATGAGTGCAAGTTTCAGCATATGGTGATAGAGAATGATCAGTGAACTGTTCTATCAACTCATCTTCTTGATCTTCTATTTTCTCCTATTTATTCAATCTCTACCGATCAATCTCCTCCAACTCTCTGTTTGATCTGTTTATCTCCTCAGATTGTACGCAATGATTTTCCGTAAAGCATCTATCTCGTTATCTTTTACTTTTGATTGATCTGTTAAATAGGCTACATCAAGCCTTGCATTGTTTACTTCTTGAATTTTTTCCTTTATTTCATTCTTTGTTTTATCTAACTATTGTTCAAGGAATTAAACAATCAGTTTCTAGGCCTTTTGATCAGCTTCAAGCTTCTGAATCTCTTCATCTTTTGCTTTGAGTTTACCTTTAAATTTCTTTGCCTTCTATTAGACTTTTCAATCAACTTATTGTATTCAGTGAATAGAAGCACCTTTGAATTTTCAATCTCCTCTTCAGTGGGGATCTCCACTGATAGGTATTTTGTTTTAGTTTTCTCAGTCTGCATATTTGGTTGTTCTTGTATTGATAGGCCTTATGATTCATGCCTAGAGGATGTACCAACTTCCTCTTGATTTTGTGCAACTTCAGCCATTGAGGCCTGATTATCTCTTAACAGAGATGACAGTTTTGCTGATCAAATAATACTAGGCTGTGTGGTGGGGATGGAATGTTCTACTCAAAGTGCAAATGCTCTTGTTCTTGAGCTTCTTCATGAACTAGTTCTTATTCATCAATGATTGGTACTTGTTGAATGCTGGGTGCTTGTTGAATGATGGGAGCTTGATGAATTATATTCTAAAATAGCATGTGTGGCTCTCCTTGACCATGTATCCTCATAAACACATCAGGAACTAATATGTCATGATTGATCATGTGAGGTTGAACTTGTACTTTATCTCCATGATATAAGCTGGATTTTATTCTAGTGAACACATGTTGTGAATCCAAGGATCACAATCAGGAATTATCAGTGTTAGATTGGTTTCGAATTAATGATCGCGGAATTATCATTAATCGTTGTTTAATTGATCAATAAATAATATCGATGCCAGAGAAAATAAACAATAAATGATCAAACGATATCAACAATATCCAAAGAACAATGATTTGAATTAAACGTAATTCATTAAAACCAATTAATGATTACAAAGAGTCAAATAATAATTGCTAACAAAATTCTATGCAATGATTGTGTTTATGATTTATGGTGTATTGATGTGACGGCTGCTAGGGTTTATGTTGATCGTGTGAAACGATGTGATGGTATGTTTGTCGCCGTCTCTCTGTTTACTTGATATGAAACCTAGAACTCATATTTATAGACACGCATGTTTCTGTTAAGGAAACAGCGAATCTCTTGGAGTCTGTGATTGACTTGTTGACTAGAAACACTTGTATGATTTACGTGTCTGGTTCTTCCATAGCTACTTTGTTCTTTCGCAGCAACTTTGTTCTTCCACAGCTACTTGGTCGTCCGTAGCTACTTTGTGTGATCAGTGAATATTCATATTCATCCGTAGAAGATCTTCTGATGAATGTCTTGAAAGAAAGATATCTACGGAAGAACAAAAATGTTCATCCGTAGATGTTTTTCACACTTAGTCAATTTCACAAATTGACTAAGTATAATGTTTGTACCTGTAATCATACACATAAATCAAAGCACATATGGGTTAACCTATATATATACATAATGAATTACAAATATTCATTACATGAATTGATTAAAGTTCTGAGCCTATACACAATGATGTAGACCTATTATTCCTAGATCTAACAATACTCCCCCTTAGGCTTAGAAACTTGTAATCAGTTCTTCAAAACTAAAAGCTCTTTCACTCTTGCTATAATTTTGTTATAGAAGTATGAGATAGCAATCTTCTGATCATCATACTTGTAGTTGATCTTCATTTTGCTGATCTTTTGTAATGTTTCAAAACTGAGACCCAGAACATCTTCTTCAGTTGTAAGAGTTTCCAAAACATGATTGTTGTGGACTATCTCTAACTCATCTTGCTCTGAGATACTAACTCAGTCTCACCAGTGTGTACTGAGTTTTGAGATTGAGTAACTGAGATGGGTTCTGTATGAGTACTCTCAGGTGATAGATTTTGTGGAGTTAGAGGTTGTTGATTGATGGGTGATTGATGAATCACAAGCTCTGCTGATAAAGCATAGAAAAGCCTGGATCGTCTTAGGTATCTGATGATATCTCGACATCCTTCTGCTACAGGGTCGTCAGAATTTAAGAATGCACATACATTGTGCTTTCTTGCAAAACGATTAGCCATTGTAGCTTCTACTGATGCTGAAGATGCAAGGTTGAAACTTCTTTAATTGTATGGTCCTAATCAACTGATAAAACCATTTATTGCTATTAGACCTTGTTGACTTTGTTTGCATGACAATTTGTGCACAAGAATTAATTTGAAAAACTTCATGTATCCTTCAGCCAAGTTAGTGCTCAAGTTCCAATTCCTTCATTTGAATTTTGATCATTGAAATCAGCTTTTATGTTTCATGTATTTCATGTATTAACTACTCCCCCTAAATTTATGATTAATGATAAAGTGTTGCATTCATCATAAATTTATGAAGAAAATAGCATGAAAGACACATGACTGTCCAAAGATTACACACAATAAGTAAGAAAAAGTAACAAAATTGAATTAAATATATGTACATGCATATAAACACATATAATAAGATCATACTATGACACTAAACTTCTTCCTAATTGAGATGATTGTTAAAATGTGACCTGATTCTAGTCCTGATTGCAAGTATGTTTGTCCACTTAAATCCAAACAAGAGTATGGAAACAACTAGACATGCTGTTAATCATGTTTTCATGTTTATTAGTGATAAACTGTTATGGGTTCCACATTCATTTCACATTAGAGTTTGTCATCCGTTTGTGAGTCAATTCATCACTTTTTCACACTTAGAAACTATGTACATTAAGTTATAAATTCTATCTTGGGACATACAAGTTGTCTCATAAATGTTTTGCTACAAAAGCTCTTATGAAAATTTACAGTTGATCACTATGGATTCTTTTGAGAGCTTATATATGATCATCATCAGGTCACCAGGTCTTTACATACGTAAAACAGAGGTGCCTTTAACCCAGGTCTTTGTTTACACAAAACAGAGGGATGATGAGGATCATGATCTTTTCACCAGTTGAATACATATGTATCTCATGGTGTTCATAAACCCAGTCTTTGTTCACAGAAAACAGAGGGAATATGATTTGCAAAGATAGAAGTTATAAGGTATTCTACATAGTGTGCTTAGGTGAATGAATTGATCACATCAGGATAAGACTTACTTGTTTGATCCTTAAAATGAAGCTTCTCACAAACAGTCACCTTTTCATTATGTTAAGCATGCTCTTAGTATAATCTTCACTCAAGTTGAATCTACTCACATATCAAAGAACTTTTGATCAATGTTTAAAGAAATTTTAAGAACTCAGGAAGCAAGCAAAGGTACAATGTACTATCATTTCCCAAACATATGTCAAGCAGAAATAGAAGACACAATAAATAAAGACAATATATATATTTTTTATTTTTATTTAATTTTTATTTTTTTTATTATTATAAGGACATACACATGCTTTTCTTGGTTAATGATGATTAATCTAAGTTAATCATGCCCAAAGACTCAATTAGAAAATTAAATCTAACTAAATCAAAGGGCTTAGTGAATAGATCAGCAAGCTGATTTGTTGTATCCACTTTGACTAACTTGATTAAACCTTTTTCTGAGCAATCTCTCAGAAAATGATAGCTGATTTCAATATGCTTTGTTTTACTATGTTGAACAGGATTAGCAGTGATAAACATAGCAGCTGAATTGTCAATATGAATTGGAGTGTGAAGGAAATTGTAACCATAATCAAGTAATTGGTTTTGCAACCAAAGGACTTAAGAGCAACCAGCTGAAGTAGCTATGAACTCAGCCTCAGCTGTGGATACAGATACATTTGTTTGCTTTTTGCACTGCCATGAAACAAGTCTTGGTCCTAAAAATTAACATCCACCAGTTGTGGATTTTCTATTGTTGTTGCATCCTCCATAGTCACTGTCTGAATAAGAGTAGGGAGAGAAGTCTCCATCTTTTGGATACCATAGACCAAGGGCTGGTTTCCCTTTGAGATATCTGAAAATCCTCTTCATAGCATTCAGATGGGACTCTTTTGGATCTGCTTGGTACCTAGCACACACACATACAGCAAACATTATGTCAGGTCTGCTGGCAGTTAAATACATAAGAGATCCTATCATTGATCTATGTAATCTTTGATCAATAGATTTTCCTGCAGGATCAGGTATAATTTTGTCAATTGTTGAAGCAGGTGTTTTGCATGAAGATGTATTAGCAAGATTGTAATTCTTTAATATTTGATGAATATACTTATCTTGATTGATGAATATGCCATCTGTTTTCTGATGAACTTGTAGTCCAAGAAAGAAAGTTAATTCTCCCATTGAGCTCATTTGAAACTGAGATTTCATCAACTCTTCAAAGCTTTCACACAGTCTCTTGTTTGTTGATCCAAATATAATGTCATCTACATATAGTTGAACAACTAAGAGGTCTTAATGTTCATGTTTGAGAAAGAGAGTCTGATCAATAGTTCCCCTTTGTATCCATGCTTGAACAAGAAAGATGATAATGTTTCATACCACTTTCTTGGTGCCTGATGAAGACCATACAAAGCTTTGTCAAGCTTGTATACTCTATATGGGTAATCAGGATCTTCAAAACCTGGAGGTTGAGCTACATAGACTTCTTCATCAATTTTCCCATATAAAAAGGCACACTTCACATCTATTTGATAAACAGTGAACTTCTTATATGATGCATAGGCTAGAAATACTCTAATGGCTTCAATTCTTGCAACAGGTGCAAAAACTTCATCATAGTCTATCCCTTCTTCTTGAGTATATCCTTGAGCAATCAGCCTAGCTTTGTTTCTTACAATGATACCTCTATCATCTAGTTTATTTTTGAATAACCACCTTGTGCCAATTGGATGTTGGCCTTCAGGAAGATCAACTAGATTCCAGACCTTTTTCTTTCTGAATTGTTGAAGTTCTTCTTGCATGGCTTCAATCCAGCTATTATCTTTTAGTGCAGCTGTAATGTTTGGAGGAACAACTTGTGAAAGAAAACAAGTGAAAAGACAGATGTTTGCAGCTCCCCCTTGGCTTCTTGTGGTTCTTTCATTGAGAACTCCAATGATGTTGTTCATTGGATGAGTCTTATGAATGTTTGTTGTTGGAATGGACTCAACTGGAATAGATGATTCCAAGTTAGACATATGCATTGATGCAGATATATCCAGCTGAGATGATGAATTTATGAAGTAATCAAATTTATCATCATTGGAAGTTGAATGATTTTCGTTTTGTACATCAGCTGCATTGTGAGTTCCATCCGCAGGAGTTATAGGAACATCTATGGATGTATTTTGTTCTTCTGCAGGTGTTACAGTAACATCTAAGGATGTATTTTGTTGACTTGCTAACAATGACTCTTTGGAATGCAATGGACCATCTCCAATATGTGGAATATCTACTAATATGAATGGAACATTAGCTGATCCAATAATCATATCTTCGGATGTAGGACACTCATCTGCGGATGCAGAGTCAGCAGCTGCTGATGAAGTGTTTGCATCTGAGGATGTATATCCATTTGCTTGGTCTTGTGCTGCATTATTTTCATTATTTGGTATTCCTTGTTCCATGATACTTGAAGTTTGTATTCTTGGAGGATCAGCAGATAATGACACTTCATTCATGTTTGGAGGAACAAATGGATAGCATGTATCTTCAGTACCTGCAACATTCAAATAACCAGAGTTAAATGAGTTTGTGAGTGCATCTATATCAAACAACCATGATGATCCTTTTGCAGATTTAGGAAATAAGGATTCATCAAAAGACACATTAGGAGTTTCTTCCACAATGTTATGTTGTGGAATGTAGATCCTATATGATTTAGATGTTGAAGAATATCCAACGAAGAAACCATCATAGGCTTTCTCTGAAAATTTTCCCAATTGTTCTTTTGTGTTTAAAACAGATACATGAAACCCAAAAGCTCTAAGATATCCTATGTAAGGTTTTCTTTTAAATAAAAGCTCATAAGGTGTTTTATTGTGTTCTTTGACAATTAATGTCCTGTTTTGTTCATTACATGCTGTGTTCACTGCTTCAGCCCAAAAGGTGATTGGAAATTATGAATCAGCTAGCATTGTTCTTGCTGCTTCAATGAGAGTTCTATTTCTTCTTTCAGCAACTCCATTTTGTTGTGGAGTTCTTGGTGCACTGAATTGCCTTGCTATGCCTTTATTCCTGCAAAATGAATCTAAGACAGTATTAACAAATTCAGTCCCATTGTCACTCCTAAAAATTTTAACTTTTAAATCAATTTGATTCTCAATCTTAGTGACAAACTCCATTAATGTATCTGTTGTTTCACTCTTTAGTTTTAAGAAAAAGACCCATGTGAATCTAGTGAATTTATCCACAACCACTAAACAATATTGCCTTTTTCCAATGCTCATCACATTAGTTGGACCAAAAAGATCCATGTGAAGCAATTTGAGTGGTGTAGTGTGTGTGTTCATTATTTTGGATTTATGTGACACTCTATATTGTTTTCCTTTATAACATGAGGAACAATGATTTGAACAAGAAAATTCTTTCTTTGGCAATCCATTGACTAAGTCGTTTTTCACCAATTTATTCATGTTCTTCAAGTTGGAATGAACAAGCCTTCTATGCCACAACTGAGATTCATCTTCTGATGACTTAGAGAGCAGGCATGTTTCATTGTTTGTGAGTGCTGTATTATTCATATCCAAAACATATGTGTTTCCTTTTCTTGATGCTTTAAGAAGGATCCAATCTTCTGGAACTGCAAAACCTGGCTTAAGAATGTAACAATTAGTGTTATCAAATAATGTGGTATAATTTTGATTGTAAATTTGAGACACACTCAATAAATTATATTGCAAATTTTCACAAAAAATTACTTTCTCAAATTTGAGCACACAATTAGTTACCATTCCTTCACCAACTATTTTACCTCCCTTCTTATCCCCACCAAATGCCATATAAGAAGCATTTTTATGTTCGAATTCATGGAGAAGAGAACAGTTTCCTGTCATATGTCTGGAACAACCACTGTCAACATACCACTTGTTGTCAGCTCTCCAAGATTGTTCCTGCACAATTAAGGAAATCAATTAGATTTGGAAACCCAAGTCTTAATGATCTTGGGTGATCCTGTGGAGTCTAAAATTTGAACTTCCTCATGAATGAGTCTTGAAGATTCAGTATTAATTTTAGATTCAATTGATTCATTGTGTGTTGTTTGTGGTGAGGATGATTCTGTTGATGATGAACTTGTGGATTTTTGTTCTGATAGTTCAAACTCTTCCTTAAGTATCTTCTCTTTCTTTGTTTGCTGTTTTGACTTTGATGATGATCCTTGATTATTGAAAGTTTCATCATCCTTTGATTTTGAATGTGAAACATGAGTTCCTTTTTCAAAATTATCAAAGAAAGTATCTTTAGCATTTGACTTCTTATTGTTCAAATCCACCTTTTTTTAAGGTGTCTTTAACTGTTGAGGAGTCTTTGATTTCTGTTCAGGTTGTCTTCTCTTCAAAGGTTCACTATCAACTGATGATTTCTCTTGTGGTGTTATCACCTTTTGTTTTTGTTTTTGTTGTTTCTTTACTCTTGAATCTTTTTGATCTTCACTTGATTGAGATTCTGATTCATCCTTCTCAGGTTGTTTCTTCTTTGTGCTCTTTGTCTTGTTCTTTTTGTTAAAATAACATTCCTGAGTGGAATGGTTATTTTTGTTACAAATAGCACAATGTTTGTTGAAGTAACAGTCTGAAGTCATGTGATTGTTCATATTGCAGATGGAGCAATAGCTGCTAAAGTAACAGTCTTCAGTGTTGTGATTTTTCATATCACACCATTTGCAATACTTTTCTTCTGACTCATTATCAGACTCAAATATTCTTCTTTTGCTGTTTTTGAGTCTTCAACTCCTTCTCAAACTTTACTGAAGCTGACTCTTTTCCTTTTCCTGACATGATGTCAGAAGGTTCATGTTTATCAGCTGAAGTTTGTTGCTTTGAGCTCACACCTTTTTGAGTTTTCTTTTTGGTCGTTTCTTTTGCCTTCCACAGATCATCTACTGATTCAGTAGATTTGTTTTTCCACAGATCTGCTACTGAAGAATGTTTCTTCTTCCGGAGAAGTTCTGCTGATACTCGCTTCTTTTCAGTTTCTAAGGAAGATTTGTGAACAGTAGATGTACAGTTATCAATCACTTCAGTTGAAGATTTTTGTTGCGGATGAAGTACTTGAAGACCTTCATTTAGCTGAGCTATTCTCTTGCAAATAGTCTTCAACATGTTTCTTTGCTTAGGAGGATATGGCAACTTTGTTTGCTCAAGTACTTTGGGAATGATTGTTTCAACTGAAACATTCTTACCAATGTTCAGTTGATCCGCACAGATATCATCATGTTCATCAGAATCATCCAAGTCATCACATCCATCAAAGTCAAATTCTAATTCATTTTGTTTGATTTTATCTGATTTAGAAGACTCAGTTTCACTCACCTCAGATTCATTGTTATTAACTTGTTCAGTACTGTTTGTTTCAAACTTGGTGCATGGCACAAAATGATTTGTCAAGCTATTTGTCATTGATTCAAGCAAAGGTGTATAGTTATCATTCAAAGGAGGTGCAACAGCATTATATCACAAATTTAGGGGGAGTAGTTAATACATGAATTACATGAAACATAAAAGCTGATTTCAATGATCAAAATTCAAATGAAGGAATTAGAACTTGAGCACTAACTTGGCTGAAGGATACATGAAGTTTTTCAAATTAATTATTGTGCACAAATTGTCATGCAAACAAAGTCAACAAGATCCAATAGCAATAAATGGTTTTATCAGTTGATTAGGACCATACAATCAAAGAAGTTTCAACCTTGCATCTTCAGCATCAACAGAAGCTACAATGGCTAATTGTTTTGCAAGAAAGCACAATGTATGTGCATTCTTAAATTCTGACGACCCTATAGCAAAAGGATGTCAAGATATCATCAGATACCTACGAGAATCCAGGCTTTTCTATGCTTTATCAGCAGAGCCTATGATTCATCAATCACCAATCAATCAACAACCTCTAACTCCACAAAATCTATCACCTGAGAGTACTCATACAGAACCTATCTTAGTTACTCAATCTCAAAACTCAGTACACACTGGTGAGACTGAGTTAGTATCTCAGAGCAAGACGAGTTAGAGATAGTCCACAACAATCATGTTTTGGAAACTCTTACAACTAAAAAAGATGTTCTGGGTCTCAGTTTTGAAACATTACAAAAGATCAGCAAAATGAAGATCAACTACAAGTATGATGATTAGAAGACTGCTGTCTCATACTTCTATAACAAAATTATAGCAAGAGTGAAAGAGCTTTCAGTTTTGAAGAACTGATTACAAGTTTCTAAGCCTAAGGGGGAGTATTGTTAGATCTAGGAATAATAGGTCTAGATCATTTTGTATACGCTCAGAACTTTAATCAATTCATGTAATGAATATTTGTAATTCATTATGTATATATATAGGTTAACCCATATGTGCGTTGATTTATGTGTATGATTACAGGTACAAACATTATACTTAGTCAATTTGTGAAATTGACTAAGTGTGAAAAACATCTACGGATGAACATTTTTGTTCATCCGTAGATATCTTTCTTACAAGACATTCATCAGAAGATCTTCTATGGATGAATATGAATATTCACTGATCACACAAAGTAGCTGCGGAAGACCAAGTAGCTGCAGAAGAACAAAGTAGCAGCGGAAGAACAAAGTAGCTACGGAAGAACCAGACACGTAAATCATACAAGTGTTTCTAGTGAACAAGTCAACAAGTCAATCACAGACTCCAAGAGATTTGCTGTTTCCTTAACAGAAACACACGTGTCTATAAATATGAGTTCTAGGTTTCATATCAAGTAAACAGAGAGACGACGACAAACATACCATCACATCGTTTCACACGATCAACATAAACCCTAGCAGCCGTCACATCAACACACCATAAATCATAAACACAATCATTGCATAGAATTTTGTTAGCAATTGTTATTTGACTATTTGTAATCATTAATTGGTTTTAATGAATTACGTTTGATTCAAATCGTTGTTCTTTGCATATTGTTGATATCGTTTGATCATTTATTGTTTATTTTCTCTGGCATCAATATTATTTATTGATCAATTAAACAACGATTAATGATAATTCTGCGATCATTAATTCGAAACCAATCTAACACTGATAATTCCTAATTGCGATCCTTGGATTCACATATGTTCATTGAAGTAAACTGGATTAAACACAACTCCTTCTCTTGGATGTTTGGCAGCAAATAATTGATGATCATTTGGAGGAACCTTGGATACATCTAAAACTTGTTCTTGACTTCAGCTAAGTTGTAGATCTTTCCCTTTAAGATTTGGGCTACAAAATTGAAGGGCCTTCTTGCTATGATACTGGCAATAACAGATGAACTTCTTAATGAAGTGGCATCCCATCCACTCTTCCTGTTTGTCATAGTCTTTTGATATGTGTGCATTAGAAACCTTATCTGAGCATACATATAAGACTTTTTGATCTGTTTTCTGTCTATTGTGCTAGTGTATCCAAACTGTCTAAACACATGAAGCATATAATTCTCATCAAATTCTTTGGGTCCTTGGGCATCCTCATCACCCAATTAATGTACCCACCAGATCACATCTTCAGTAATGGAAATTGGATGGTCATAAACTGATGATACTATGACTTCTTGATCTTGATCTTGTTCTAAATGAGAATTAGTCTAAAATTAAACTATGTGTTCTTCTAGAGTCTCAGGTCTTACAGTCATTGCATGAACAAGTCTTGTTTGCCTTATTGCTTGAATCAAATCTTTGTAATTCTCTGAGTTAGGAGAGTCAGGATTCAAGAAAGCACAAAGATTATGATCTCTGATAAAGACAAGGTTTGCCATATTTACAAACAAAGAAAGAGTGTGTGTTAGACCTTGAAATATTAAAATGAATGATTTTTTATTTGATGCAAATTTGATTTCATGTTCATAAGTGATTTAGGTTGATATAAAAGAATGAAACATGTTTGATTAGTATATTACTACATCAAACCTGTTTGTTTCTTGATTTTGACCATTTGAAATTGTTTGACTTTGGTGAAATTATACAGGAAGTCAATTTCAGCCAAATTTACATATGCAAATCTCATTGATTTTGAGTTTTTTTGCTTAAAATTTGTTGTAATCATGTTTGTTTGATGACAAAATGTTGACTTCTTTCAAAATGATTTATGTTTGTATCTTATAATAGATTTTTAACTTTTGACAATTGACTTTTTAGTCAAACAGATTTATTTAATGCCCATTGAGTGTTCATATTAATATTGTTCTCTTTTACCCCAAATCAACCATCATACAATGTTTGTTAATGCATTTTCAAAATGTTTGATAGGTTATGTCATGTTTAACATATTTTCAACATCTTCCAAGAATCAAATAATTGATTTTTATGCATTTTGACATGAACAGTTTGATTGTTCATATACTCGATGAACACATAATCAAATTTACTCAAATAAGCTATTCTAATACATGCGACTATGATTGTTAAACATGTATTCAATATTTGATTGCACAAATAACACTCTTTAATTTTATTTTTAGGCCCGGTTCATTATATGGCCTAGGGTTCAATAATGCTCGGATTAAAACAAGTTTAAAGATTGATATGATGTGTGTTTGATGATCCAAAACATGTTGTTATACCTATTTTATCGAATAACTCTTATAAAATCAAATAGATAAGAGTTTTATGATCGAAAGAAATTTGTACTATAGGAACGTTTTAAAAATCTGATTTGGCTAGCACACTCCTGATAAATGAAAAACTGACAAGTGTTGAACTATATATACAATGGACAAAATGTGTGTCCGCTGTGTATACAACATGTTCATGCGTTATACGAACAGTGCTGAGTTAAATTAAATTTAAGTCATATTAGATTTAATTTTTGTCATATACAGTAAGTATCATATGAACTGTTGCTACAATATGTCCGCTGTACACTTTTAAGTGTACGTAGTGGACACTTGAATGTTTTAAACTTTGTTCACTGCGGATTCTTTTTAATATATACGCTATGGAAACTTGTGTGATTTTCAAACTTCACAATAACAATTTATCATGCATTGTATATGATTGAACTGTTTCCAAACCAGATGAATATTTACTCATGTGTTGTGCATACTTTGTGTTTTAATTGATTGTTCATAGTGGATGACCAATTTCTCATATGCTGTTGACACTTTGATTGTTTGTTATGAATGTTCACACCGGATGACTGATAGTCATGCATTATGAACACTTGACTATTTTTGTATAGTGTATGATTACCTGTGTTCATGTGTTGTATACACTTAAACTGCTTCTATAACAGATGACTAATTTTGGTCATGCGTTATGGAATTGCACTATATTCACAACGGATGTTTTACCTGTGAACATGCATTGTGAACACTTTATAATTGTGTTCATTTATAAATAACGGATGTGCATTTGTGTGTCTGCTATATACACTTGGTATATTTTACATCTTTTCTGGTTGACTATGTTAACAACGGATGCCTGTTTGTGTGTCCGTTATGACTACAGTTGACAAAATTATAAAAATTCTTGTTTGTTTTGAATTTTTTTATGCTCATCAGTTGTGTAACTTAATAAATGAGTTGTGAACACTTGAATGATATTTTTGATTGTACCTGCAACACATATGTGTTTATCCATGCGCTGCCCCATAGATAACAGAAATTGTTAAATATGTTTCAAAAATTGTTTGTTTGTTAAAATTTTAACAATTTTAATGTGGTTGATCTATAGATGTTGATTATCAATCACAAGCAATAATGTGCATGTATATGTGTCAACATGCTATTTTTGAGTGCTTGTATGACTTGACTGGTTTTTCTTGTTTTAAAATTCTTAAAATTTTAATATTTCAAAATTTAACATGTATGATGGTTGGCATATTATGCTGCATTTGATATTTCCATGTTCATATTTACTCCCCTTAAATTTTTGCATATTTATAAAAACCTTTATAAAATGTCAAAAATTTAATTTTACTTGATGGAAATTATCAAAGTACAATTTGTGTGCTTGCATGATGAATGATAAACATTAGAAAGATGACACTTCATCTAACTAATATGGTTTGTATGCTTGGACATGAATCATTTTCACATACCATGAGATCATACTACTCTTAAGTCCTCATTGAGTTGATTTGATGATTTTGAGAATAGACATAGACTGATACAATGTTGATTGTAGCTATTGTTGCCCACTAAACGTCATGCATGGTATTAATGGTTGGTTTAAATAGTGAGTGATTATCATATTTTTGGTATACGTAGATGATATATATGTACTACACACTTGATTGTATGTTAAGATCAACCGTCCTCAAGATATGCAAGAAAGTACTTTCAATACTTTGAACCTTGTTACTTAGGAGTATAAATGCTTAATTTGATTCTTATTGAATGATCCATATTGGGATTCTTTTTCACTTCACTTTTGAAGGTGATCTTCTGTGGATTCTTTTGAGTCATTAACAAGGAATGTAGTCTATAAAAGACTTTATTGGTGTTACGTCCAAGAAGAATGTGTTCCTCATTAGGAATCTTTTTGGATCATGATGTAGGTCATCCAAGTCTTTGCTTAGCACAACAATGGATGCCTTAGTGTACTCCAGGTCTATGATAATCATAACAAAGGAGACACTTTTGTGTGATTGAGCAGTTTATTAACTATTTCAGTTGATGTATATGAGTTACTTTACAAGTAATCCATATTGGATAGCCCAAAACTTACCATACACCAAGATGAGTGTTTTGTTTACCACATAATCATGAGTTTTTCACTATTGAATTTGATATTATGTGTCCCATGCTGAGCCTATCCACACATTAAACAAAGTATGCCAGTCTTTATTCATGGAAAATGACTCAAGTGAAGGAATTAATCTAGCGTACTATCATTTCTCATGTTTATGAATATGTGATTCAAAACTATTTGATCCGATGAAAAACATGAATGTTTTTGTTTGATTTCTTGATTTTGAAAAGAATGGTTATTTGGTATGAAACTTGGACTTTAACAAAATCAAGCTTGCATGTAGTTAATATTTTGGAAAACATTACTTGTTTGGTTCATAATTGATTATTCAATGTGACAGAGCCAAAAATTCTAATCTTGTTGAATCAAATGATTTGGTAAAAAGGTCAGCCAATTGAGTATCAGTATGAAATTTGATCAATTTGATCGGATCCTTTTCTGATCAATCTCTAAAAAAGTGATATTTGATGTTTATAGGTTTTGTTTTTCAATGTGGAACAAGATTATTAGTTATGAACATGGCAGCAAAATTATCTATGTGTATGGGTGTTTTTAGAAAAGTATAGACATAGTCAAGCATTTGGTTTTGAATCCAAAGCACTTGAGTACAGCAAGCAGAAGCTGCTATGTATTCTGACTCAACGGTTGACACAAATACATTTATTTGTTTCTTGTACTGCTAGGAGATCATTTGATCCAAGAAACTGACATCATCTTGTTGTTGATTTTATATTTTTGTTACAGTAACCATAGTCACTGTTAGTGAATGCAAAGAGTGTGAAGTCTCCATCTTTTGGATACCAAAGGCCAAATGATGGTTTGCCTTTTAAATATCTTAAAATCATCTTTACTGCATTGATGTGTGATTCTTTGGGATCTACTTGATATCTTGCACACATGCAGAGTGCATACATGATGTATGGTCGGCTTGTAGTAAAATACACTAGTGAGCCAATCATAGATCTATATAGTTTCTAATCTACAAATTTTCCTTCTAGATCTGGTCCAAACTTTAATCCAGTTGCAAATGATGTGCAATCAGCCATGTTGTACTTCTTTAAGATCAGATTCACATATTTGCTTTGATTGATGAAAATCCCTTCTGCTGATTATTGTACTTGAAGCCCAAGGAAGAATGTAAGTTCTCCTATTGAACTCATTTGAAAGGGCTGATTGTTGTACTTGAAGCCCAAGGAAGAATGTAAGTTCTCCTATTGACTCATTTGAAATTTGGATTGCATAATGGTTTCAAATCTTTGCAAATTTGGATGTTTATGGATCCAAATATGATGTCATCCACATAGACTTGTACAACTAACAAGTCTCGTCCATGCTTCTTCAAGAATAATGTTTGAGCTATCTTCCCTCTTGTGTATCCATTCTATAGTAGATACTTTGATAAAGTTTCATACCACTTCCTGGGTGATTGGTGAAGACCATACAGAGTTTTATCTAACTTATACACTCTGTAAGGGAATTATGGGTCTTCAAACCCTGGTGGTTGTGCAATATATACTTCTTCATCTATCTTTCCATATAATAATTCACATTGCACATCCATTTGGAAGACAATAAATTTCTTGGTGAAGCATATGCAAGGAACACTCGGATTGCTTCTAATATTACTACCGGAGCAAAGACATCGTCATTGTCAATGCCTTCATCTTGAGTCTATACTTTGGTATTTAGCCTCGCTTTATTTCTAATGACAATCCCTCTATCATCTTCTTTGTTTTGGTATAGCCATCTAGTACGAATAGCATATTGTCCTTCAGGAAGATCAACCAGCTACCATAACTCTTGCATTTGGAATTATTGAAGTTCTTCTTGCATGGCTTTTATCCAACTATTGTCTTTAAGTGCTCCAATGATATTCTTTAGGACAGTGAGGGATAGAAAACAAAGGAACAAACAAATGTTTGTTGTATCAATTGACTACTTGCCAATTTGACAATGAGGTCACCTATGATGTTTTCTAATGGATGATATTTGTGAGCTCTAGTTGTTTCAATCTGATCAACAGGTATTGTTGAATCAAGATTGTTGATGGTTAGATCATGTGTTGATAGTTGAGTAAGAGTATTAGATATGTTTCGTTCATCTGGCTGTGGGTTGTCATGAGATCTTTAGGGGGAATCATTGAAGAAATCTAAGATTTCATCCTCATGATGTGTGTCAGGTAGTGAATGATAATCATCATCTTCTTTTACTATTTCATGATGATGTGACCTGGTTTGCTTGCTTGGTTGAGGATCAACATGAGCTTGTGGTTGATTGGTCACTAGAGTAGATGATGATGGTGTGTTTGTTGATATTCCTTTTGAAGTGTTTGTTTGATCTGATGGAGTTGTAACTATTGTACTTGATGGAGTTGTGGTTGTTCTCCTTGGTGAGTCAGTAGTTAATGGAACATCAATGTTTGTTGGTGGAACCATAGGATATTTAATATCTTCATCGGTACCTGAAACATCAAAATAAGATGTATCAAATGTTTTGTTAATGCATCTATATCAAACAACCAGTTAGATCCAATGAGTTTCTTAGTGAAAGAATGTTCACTAAAAACAACATCAGTTGTTTCTTCCACTATGTTCAGTCTTGGGTTATATACTCTATAAGCTTTTGAGCTTCTAGAGTATCCAACAAAGAACCCATCGTCTGCTTTAGAAGCAAACTTTGAGAGATGTTCTCTGGTGTTTAATATAGATACAGAACCACCAAACACCTTAAGAAATCCGATAAATGGTTTTCTTATAAATATTATTTCATAAGGTGTTTTAGTATGTTCTTTGATGAGCAACATTGTGTTTTGTATATAGCAAGCTGTGTTTATTACTTCTGCCCATAAGGGCAATAGAGAGTCTACTAGCATTGATCTAGAAGCTTCTATTAATGTTTTTGTTCCCCCGTTCAGCAACTCCATTCTACTAAGTAGTCCATGCCCACTGAATTGTTGACTTATTCCTTTCTCTACACAAAAATAATGTCATTATTAAATTCAATATCATTATCACTTCTTAAAGTTTTTACTTTAAGATCGAATTGATTTTCAATTTTAGTGATAAATGATTTGATGATTTCTGGTGTTTCTGATTTATGTAGCAGAAAGAATACCCATGTAAATTTGGAGTAATAGTCTACTATCACAAGACAATATTGCTTCTTGCTTATGCTTAGAATGTTTGATGGGCCAAATAGATCCATATGAAGCAATTTCAGTGGTGTTTTATTAGAGTTCACCAATTTAGAATTATGTGACACTCTATGTTGTATGCCTTTCAGACATGCAGTGAAGTGGTCTGTATAGAAAAATTCGTTTTGAGGTAGACCTCTTAGTAGATCACCTTTAACCAATTGATTCATTTTATTAAAGTCAAGGTGTCCCAATCGTATATGCCATAATTGGTAAACATCTTCTTATGCTTTCAATAATTAACAAGTTTCAGGGGTTGAGGCTGAAATTGTACTCATATCAACAATGTATGTTTTGTTTTGACATGGAGTATTCAAAAGGATAAAATCTTCTAGTATTTGAAAACCAGTCTTGAGGATGTAACAGTTGTTGGAGTCGAAAAGTGTGGCATATCCCTTGTCATAGATCTGAGATACGCTCAAAAGATTAAACTCAAGGTTGGAAAAATAGTTGATATTTTCAAAGCTGATCAACCCATTTGATACTGTTCCTTCACCAGTAATCTTTACTATTGTCTTGTCTCCTCTAAAAGATACATTTCCTCCATGTTTGCTTTTAAAATCCTGAAGGAGGGAACAGTTGTCAGTCGTATGGCGGGAACACCTATTGTCAACATACAATGAAATTAATTAGTGGGTGCAACCCAAGCCAAGATGGTCTTGATTTTTTTGTCTTTTCCAAGGGAGGCATTGTCTACTGGTTCAAGAACTCTAGGTATACTAGACTTCCTCTTATTGTTTTTAGCTTTGTGAGGAGAGGTGCTTTGAGCTCTACTCCTTTAAGTGCTTATGTTAGTTTGTTGTCTATTTTGAGACTTATGTCTCCTGTTTAATTGTTTAAAGTTGTCACAAAATGATTTTTTATTATTAAAAACAACTTTGGTGTGTGGAGTCTGTCTAGGTACTCCACTCTTGTTCTTGTTAGGTGCAGGATCAGTTAAGGTTTATACAATAGTTTCACAAGTTGGAAAGCTAACACTTAATAGATCAAATAGGGAACAAGGCAAATGAAACTAAGAACAAAAGTAAGAACACAAGTATTTGGTTTTCAAGAATGATGTATATTGCTCTCAAGTGTTTTAGAATTGTTACTAGGCTTAGTCCTAAAGACTGGTTACATGACATACTTTATACTACATCCTACAGCCGGCCAGACTTTGAAGGCCAGCTAGAACACTAATCTAGACAACAAGATCAATGTAAAGTCAAAAGGCATATTGCCTTTTGACTAGTGACTATGACATGCTATAGCTCACATCCTTATCTGTTACAAAAAAGGATAAAACTACAAAGTAGAATGTTACAGATTCTAAGACCTTAATCTACCGTTGACAAAAGTATGGAGATATTACCAACTTATATAAGTTGGTGAGTCATCAGAGATGGCAATGGAAAGTGGTTCAACTTTTGTCAAAAGCATGTCAGAGAAAGCATGCCTTCTCTGTCTTTGGAAGCAGTCAGTCTCTTAACTTTAGAAGACTTTGTCTTAAAGCTTCGGAAGACTTAATCTTTGGCTTCTGAAGAAACGATCTTTGGCTTCGTAATATTTGAAACTTAGAGAATTTCTTAGTGCTTTTATCAAATCTTTCGAAGTAACTTCCATATACATCTGAAAGCTTGCTGAGAGCTCTTCGGTTTGCATCAACCTCTAATGTAACTCTTATAAACACCCCCTAGGAAGATCATGCAGAGGAAGGTCAAGCATATTTTGCCAGAAGTATATGTCTTGACCCGCTTGATCTATTGTGACATACAATCTGTCTGGGTTTGTGGAGAAAGCCCAAGACAAGATGGGTCTCTTAGCAGTAACAGGCTCTACTTGAAGTGGAGTTGGTTGAGTAGCCTCTTCTTGTTTACCCTCAGGATGTTTTGACCCATCATAAGGTGTAGAGGTGGATGCCTTAGACTTCTTCTTCTTTTTCTTCTTCTTCTTCTTCTTCTTCTTCTTCTTGTCCCTTTTGATAGCCATCCTCTTCCACTTTCTATATTTTAACTGAGAATGTTGGTCTTGAGTACCAGATGTTCTTTCTTTATCCTTCTCAATTGGGTCCTTTCCCTTCACGTGTTCAGAAAGAGAAGGTTCAAGACCCTGCTGCGGGTCAAAAGATGAAGTTGGCTGAGATGTAGCACTAGGTTCAGGTTGTATTGTCTCTTGGGGTTCAACCTTGACCTCAGCTTCAGATGCAGCCTGACTTGGTGGAGAATGCAAGTATAGCAGCTCACCCTTCTTAATCTTCTGCTTGATCACTCTAACGTGCTCATCCATGGTGGATAGAGACATTGGACCAAGTCTCCTTTCAGAGAACCCATACAGCTTCAAGAAGATCATCATCTTCATTCTATCAGCGGATTCTTCTGATTGGCTCTAATGCTGGCTCTTTTATTAGCCGCCTCTTCCCTCATCTTCCTCTTAGCAGCTTTCTTTTCTTTTAGCACTTCTTGCTCTAGCTACTTGAGGTACTCAAACTCAATATACTCATATGATAAGGGAAGTAGGTCTGCTGCTTGATAGAGACCTATGGCACTCAGGTAGGTTATCATCTTTTGTCTATCTTGTTCCCTACCTATATGAGTTTCCTGTTCAACTACCATAGTCTCTACTTTAGGACTTTCTTGAACTGGAGAGAGGACAGGGGCTTTATACAATCTTTTTCTCTTCCTCTCTTCTTTGATCTTGAGGAGCAATTCTGTAGCCTCAGCCTCCTTCCTCGTTTTTGACACTTCAGTCTCAGCCAGTTCATTTAACTCATCCAAGGGAAGAAAGATTATTTCATCAATGTTTTAGTTCCTAGACCCTAGATAAGTCAATCTGGCTGCCCTCAACTCATCCTCCTAAGTATTTGGCCTAGGGGCAACCCTGATAGCGGCTTGTATGAAGCTGGGGGTCTTTTTTGTTCTCTCCTCCCTTGCCTTCCTCTTCCTCTCCCTTTTCTCCTTCTCAATCTCCTCAGAGGTGAGAATTTTCTTCCATTTGTCAGTTACTGGCATGTGTGACTCAAGGTGGAGAGAACTTTGGATCTTGACTTGTTGCTGCACTTGAGCTTTGGGCAGGGAGAGGTTGTGAGACATCTTCACCAGCTGGTTTCTCACTGAGGATACTGGATGCTGAAGTAGTTGCAGTCTCAAGGTTCACGGGTTCTTCTTCTTGTCCTTCAACTAAGGTTTCCCATTTGAAGCTAATCTTAGGGTCTACCTCAATATCTAGTTGACCAACAATTTTCCATACTAGCCTCTGTCTATATAGATAAGATCTTCTCTTGAACTCTTCAAGCACTCTTATTTGGATCCTCTTAGCCAACCTGTCAGCTTGCCTGTTATGACTTGGGTTGGCAAGTGGCAGGTCAACCAGAGGAAAACTCTCATAGTATCTCAGGGTCTAAAAGTTGAACACTTGTTGTTGACCCTGAAATCTAGAAAGTACCAGGGCTCTTCTATCAATGTCATACCTCCATCCTACTATTGGGTTGTCAGCAGAGTAGGATAGGGTAGACATAGCCCTTGGTATTCCCTTCTCAAATAAGCTTTGAATTAAGGCATTCACATTGATGTGGGCTTGAGGTTGTTGTTGAGTATGGACAACTACAAGTGAGGATGGTAAGGCCTCAGTGTCCATACTCTGGGTAGTGCTCCCAGGTTCTTTGATTGTAGTTAAGACTTTCTCCCCCTTTTTGGTAGCAACACCCACTTGCATAGGTGAGCTAGGGGTTAGGTCTACCACATCAATAGGTTCGTATGAACCTGGTTGAACAGGCCTGGCAAGCCTCTCATCTAATTTGCCCTTGAGATCGGTGATCTCAACATGCTGATTAAGGACTTGCCTTTGTAAGGTAGCCACCTAAGACTCCAGGTGACTAACCTTAGATACCAAGTAGTTGTATGTTTTTTACAGCGTTTGCACCCTTAGTTGCAGACTCCTCTCATCATCATCAGAAGAATCATGGGTGGATGAGAGAACATAACCGAAGTCATCTCCCTCACCATAAGATATTGGTTCTTTGGCTATGGATTTCCCATGCTCCATGACAACCTCAAGAGAAGTGTCAAGGGGCTGAGCTGCCATGGTTGAGGTCTTAATGATACAATCACTTTCTAAACTGAGAGCGTCTTCTATATGGACCTCCTGAACATGTTTAGCAAAGTCTACCTCAGTTGAGGTTGGATGATGTTGGCTATATATGGGGGTATCAGGAGCACTCATCTCTCCTTGAGCAGGGGAGGAGAAGAGAGACTCATGGTACTCACTGAATCACATATCCTCATCATCATAGAACTGGAGGCTGGGGATTGGTTGGTTTAAGTCTGGAAGCTGGGGATGGTAACTGTCCCATGAAAGTTGTTCACTTGAGTTTTGAGACTTAGAGTGAAGGATTGCAGCTTGGGTAATGAGCTCATCAGGTTGAGCATGAGGAACCTATGCACTACTTAAAGAAGTGATGGGAGTGGTTTGATCCTCAGAGGAAGTGGGAGCTCTTTGTTCCACTTTCTCCCGCATGGGTGAGTATATGGGGGTATGCTCAATCTGAATAGATTGAGGAGGGGTTCGCTTGGATTTTCTGTAGTAGGTGATAGTTATTTGAGGCTGTGTGGGTGGTGAAGATGTAGAAGGTGTGGGTTCAACATTGGATGGTGATACCAAGTTGTCAGCTTGAGTAGGGAGCTCAAACATTTTTAGGGCCAGGGCTCTTTCTACCCTGGAGAAACTAACAGTGGTTTTTCACATGATTTTGAAGATGTCGGCCTTCATCTATCCCAATTAAGAGTGTTACATGTTCCCCTCAATTGTGAGCCCAGTTCATAATTGAGAATGTGCTAGACATATCTAGGGAACATGTAATACTCTAAGGATTCTAAGTTAGCAAGTATGTTTTGTGTAAACAAACTAAGAGTACTTGAACTTGACCCCTTGAACCATCCCATGGACTATACAGGATAAGTCCTCAGGAATTTGATCCCATCCTCCTCCATGTTTGTTTGATAAAGAGTGGATTATAACATGGAGGAGGTACTTCCATTGGTAAGAGACCTTACCTTTCTTGAAGGTCCTCACAGTGAAGTCTTCTTCATAGCCCATCTACCTGAATGATTCATTGACAACTTTTTTGGGAAAGGAAAGTTTGCCTTCTTCATCATCCAGCCTGAGATGAGTGTTGATGGTGGTTGGGGTGATGAAAATAGTCTTCGCTTGCACTGATGCAGACAGTGCCTTCTCACCATCCAAGATGACCTCTTGGCGGGTCCTCCAGAACTCCAGCAGTTGTTCTTCGTATAGTGGAGGGTCTATTATAAGTGCAGTGGGATAGGATGATTGAGTTAGAAAGTGTCAAATTTTTGAGAAACCAGGATCTTTCTAAGATGATAACAGAGTAACCAGGTTGTGTTACCTTTGTAAGTGCAGGGAGAAATCTGGCTATTTTTGGGGTTTAGGGTTGGCCATTTGAGAAAACTTTAGCAAGAAGAAATATAAGAATAATAAGGGTTTGTGGGTGGAATTAGGGTTACAAGTTTGTAGATGAAGAGGAAGAAGAAAGAGGGGGAACCATTGTAAGGCTATTTATATGCTTGGATGTGAGACAAAGTTATTGCTAAAGGATAAAATTTGAAATCCGGATGTCGGTCCCACCTCTGAAAACTGCCCAAAAAGGTAGTTATTTTGGAAGTTGAAAATCTTCCGAAGGTAATTTGTATTCTGAAGCTTTGAGAAAGTTTCCGAAGCCAATTTGAGTTTGGAAGATATTCCTTGGTTTAGTAAGAATTGCTTCGGAAGAAAAGGTACTTAGAGTAATTTTGCTTCCGAGACATATTTGGTGTCGGAAGATATTAAACTTGTGAATTTTTAATCAAAGAATGAATAAAGCTTCCGAGACTTAATTGCTTTTCGAAGAAAATTATCCTTCAAAACATATAAGTACTTACAAGCATATTAAATTTTCGAAAGATATATTAAAATTTCTTTTGAAGTTAAATTCCTTAGTAAGTAGTTATTAGTTTTAAATACATAACATTCTTCTGAGGTCAATTTAATGTCTTCTGAAAGAAAATGTATCTTTAATTCTTAAAATTCTAAGGAATATCATCTAGATTTTTTTTTGTCTTCCAAGGTAAACAGGGCTTATATGAGTGATGAATTAGACAACTTTAAAGACACATATATTTGAAAACCAATTTTGAAATTAATTTAAGAAAAATCTACTCAAAATTAATCATCCCAATAGCTGATACAAGATATTTAAATCTCTGTTCATCAAAAGCTTTTATGAACAGATCAACATAATGTTCATTTGTGTTAATATTCACCAGTTTTATCAATCCTTTTTCCAGAGTATCTCTTATCAAATGACACCTGATGTTGATATGCTTTGTCTTTGAGTGTTGCACATGATTCTCTATTATAGACATAGCACTGTTGTTGTCTATGTGGATAGGAGTCTCCTTGAAGTTGAATCCATAGTCTAACATCTGTTTCTAAATCCAAAGCATTTAAGCATAGCTGCTACCAGTAGCAATATATTCAACTTCAGCAGTTGATGTAGACACACATGATTGTTTCTTGCATTTTCATGAGACTATCCTTCCACCAAGGAATTGACAGCCCCCTGATGTAGACTTTGTAGTCATGTTGCAGCCACCATAGTCACTATCGGTATATGCATATAGATTGAAGTCAGAATTCTTTGGATACCAAAGTCCCAGCTTAGGAGCTCCTTTGAGGTATCTAACAATCCTCTTGATAGCAACCAGGTGTGACATCTTGGGGTTGTCTTGATATCTTGCACATATGCATATGGCAAACATGATATCAGGCCTACTAGCTGTGAGGTACATAAGTGACCCAATCGTAGCTCTATAAAGATGTTCATCAATACACTCCCCCTCAAGATCATGTCATAGGGAGTGATTTCTGGCTATGGGAGTCTTAGCAACCTTGCACTCAGTCAGATGAAATCTAATTAGTATGTCTTTCACATACTTTGACTGGTTTATGAAGATGCCAGTTTCAACTTCCTTCACTTGAATTACTAGAAAGAAATTGAGTTCCCCCATGGAACTCATTTCAAATCTATTCTTCATTAGCTTCTCAAACTCTTTAAAGCACCTTTGATTAGTTGACCCAAAGATGATGTCATCTACATAAACTTGAAGCAGCATCAAGTCATTCCCTGTTCCTTTGATGAAGAGTTTGTTGTTAATAGTACCTCTCTTGTAACCATGTTGGACTAGGTACTGTGACAGTGTCTCCTACCACTTCCTAGGAGCTTGATGCAGCCATAAAAAGCGTTGTCAAGCTTGAAGACAAAATCAAGATGATTTGGATCTCCAAAACCAGGTGGTTGCTTCACATCATCTATCACCCCATATAAAAATACACACTTGACATCAAGTTTATAGACCTTGAAATCATTGGATCTAGCAAAAGCAAGAAATATCCTAACAACTTTAAGTCTTGCCAAACATCTATGCAATCAATCCTTTCTTTTTTAGTGAACCATTGAACAACTAGTATTGCCTTGTTCTTGATGACAAGTCCTCTAACATCCTTCTTATTTCTAAAAACCCACTTGGTACCTATTGTCGTCTTCCCATGAGGAAGAGAACATAGGTTCTAAACCTTTTGTCTTTTGAATTGAAGAAGCTCCTCCTGCATTGCTTCAACCTGTCTTCCATCTTTTAAAGATTCATCAACTTTCTTTGGCTCAATCTGGGACAAGAAGCAAGAGTGTAGACAAACATTTTTATCGTGGGTTTGTCCTCTTATTCTCACCCCAGCCTTAACATCTCTAATGATATTTTTGGTGGGATGGGACTTATAGAGTCTCAGTTGAAGAATCATAGCAAGTTGGTTTGATAGATCCAAATTAGTGAAATTTAGATATGGTGATTGAGTATCAGCCACCACATCAACACACTTATGAAGAGAAACTTGATTCAGAGAGTGTGTGACATCATTGATGTTGTCTTCAGTGGAGTGCTTATCAGCATAAAGATATTCTTGATCACTTTTATCATCTCCATCTGCTCCTACATTGAAGATCCCTTTATTTGAGTTTTATGCCTCATTGCTGGAATTTATAAGCACCTCAGATGTATCAGCTGAAGAGTTAGTCATGATTGTACTGACCGGGATTCCACTTGTAGGGATAGTTACCACTGGGGCAGAAGGAATTCTATCCTTTGGTCTTCTCAGCTCAAATCTTGGGTCAATATCTCCTGCTGATATGTTACCTGTAGATCCTAAAATATCTTCATAAGATTTGCTAAAATAGTTGGTAACTAAATCAAGATCAAATAGCCAATCAGGACCAGAACCTTTCATACTGGGACTGTGATCATTGAAGGTCACATTAGCTGACTCCTCAACTACTCTAGTTCTAAGATTGTATACTCTATAAGCTTTACCTTGGAAAGAGTATCCAATGAAGTGTCCATCATCTGATTTCTTAGCAAATTTAGCTATATGATCTTTGGTATTCAAGATGGTGCATAGACATTCAAATGATGTGAGGAAACCAATGAAGGTCTCCTTTTGTGCCACAGTTCATAAGTGTCTTAGCATGAGTTTTGACTACTAAAACTCTATTCTGCACAAAGCAAGCAGTGTTGACGGCCTGTAACAAGAAGGTGATGGATAGTTTAGAGTTCGAGAGCATGGTCCTTGCAGCCTTAATAAGTGTCCTATTTCTCCTTTTCGCAACACCATTTTGAGGAGTTCTAGGAGCACTCTATTTTCTTGTAATACCCTTATCATCATAAAATGTATCAAGAATTTGGTTCTTGAATTCAGTTCCTTGATCACATCTTATGATCTTGACCTTGTGATCACATTGATTCTCAATATTAAGAATGAAATTTCTTCAATATTTTAGGAGTCTGATCCTTAGTTATAAGAAAGAAGACCCATGTATATCTTGTGAAGTCATCTGTGATCACAAGGCAATATGAAGTTCTTCCTAGACTCATTAAACTGGTAGGGCCAAAGAGAACCATATGTAGTAAGTGTAGGGGAGTAGTGATGGGGCTCATTTCTTTTGACTTGTGAGATATTTTGTGTTGCTTTCCTTTCAGACATGCATCATAATGGTCATCACTTGTAAACTCTTTCTTTGGCATTCCAGTTACCAGATCATCTTTAATTAATTTATTCATGTTCGTAACGTTTACATGGCACATTCTTTTATGGCAGAGGAAAGACTCATCACTATTGGCTTTACATAGAAAGCAAGAAACTTCTCCTAAAGGTGAGGTTTCCTACAAATCCATCTTGTACATGTTACCTTTCCTGGGGGTAGTAGTATATGCTCTTGTGGAATGATCACCCCAGGCTTGAGAACAATGCACTCATGGTCATTGAAGAACATGTTATGACTCTGGTCATAATATTAAGATACACTCAGAAGAATGTACTCAATCTATTTAACAAAGTTTACCTTCTTAATGTTGAGCTTACCATTTGTGACCTTGCCCCTACCAGTGATGTAACCACTTGATTCTCCTCCAAAAGCAACTGGTCCTTCATCAATTTTCTCAAAGTCTTGAAGCAAGGAGCCATTGCCTATCATGTGCCTGGAACAACCGCTGTCAATGATCCATACATTTTTCTTAGTCTTTAGCTGTTCCTGAGCAAAAAAGGATGGTTAGTTACATTTAGAAAGCCAAGCTTTGCTGGTCTTTGGGTCATCAAGCTAAAGTGAAGATAGATTATTAGTTATACATCCTATATGCAAGCTTTGAGGATCATTTGCTGTTGTTGATGAAGAAACTTCAGTCGTATGGCTTTCCTTCATCTTTCACACCATTTTTGGAAGACTAGACTTGGCCTTCAAAACTTTGGATGTTTTGATGACTTTAAAAGTTTTAGAGACTGAACCTTTAGAATCTTTTGGCATCCACTGTAGCAAAATTCAATGCTTTGGAAGCATTCCTTTCTTCTAAGACCAAACTTGCTTCTGAAGACAGTTTTCCACCTATCTCCATTTTGTTAATCTTGGAGCTTCCGAAGGAAAGAAATTTTCCTTCCGAAGCTATTTTCTTCTTCTTCTTCTCAAAAGTTTTCTTCTTGGTCATGTGGATGGTACTCTTGAGATTGTAGATGCAATCCTTAGCAAACTGAGTAGTAGCACCACACATGGTGCATTCAACAAGCACATTTCTAAGAGTTTTCTTCTAAGGAGAAGGTTGAGCTTGATCTTTTTCCACTTCATTCTTTATCTTCATAGATGATGCAGCAGGCTTCTAAGGGTGAAGCTTGCTCTTGGAATTGGATGGTTCAAGCTGTGCAGCAGTGGTGCATATTTGATCAAGTTTCTTCTCTTGACCAGGATGGTTTGAACTTGAACTAGAACTTCTGGTACTAGAGTCCATAGTTGACTCTTTAGTCTTCACCACCAGAAACCCAATAGAGATAAAGACTTGTTTTTGCTTAGGATTAAAGGTGGGTTTGATCTCTTGGGCTTTCTTTGATTTTCTTTTGGCTGTCTTGATCAAATTATTCCTAGCTGACTTAGCCATCCTTGGTTCTTTCTTCTCTTCAGAAGAATAGTGACCCTTCTTAGGTTGAACCTCCTCACTCACTTCTGGTTCATACTTCATTATCTCCTATTCATCTTCACCCTCTTCTTGGATAGGATCTATGAGGGGTAGCTCATCTTCACTAGTTCCACACCTTGGAGATCCTATAGATAATAATGTGTGTGAAGGATCTATCTCACTTGATCCTAGTCCCTGCCTATTTTGATAACAAATCTTTGCATGCAAGGATGAGGATATGATGTTCTTGTAGGTTTTCACTTCAAGAACACACTTTTATGCCCTGGCTTTGCTGATCACAAGCTCAGCCTAGCATTCAATTAACTTGGTTATGAGATCTTTGATTTGAGTTCTGTAATTTGTGTGCTCATACTTAAGAGTTGAAATTGTTTTCTCTAAATCTTCTATTTGAAGTTTATAATCATTTTCAGCTCTTTTGAAACCGGCTTTTAAAATATTTAACCTAATGTATTTAGGTGTACAGAGATGTTTTAATACCTTAGCTTCATCATGGTTAACCATCAGTGCTTGATTTGGAGAAACATCCTTTACCTTAAAGCTCCAGTCAAAGCCTCACTCTTCAATAGCAACAACAGCTTGTTGTTTTGGTTGGATTGGCGTCTCAAATATGGGAACTACATCAGTGTAGTTAGGTTGGATTGGCCACCATTAGTCCTTGGGGTTTTGCAGTCCTAGCAAAGTGTCCCATCTGGTCATAGTTGTAACACTTCACTTTGCTTTTATCCAGTCCAAACTTTCTAGTTGTTACATTGTTGAGAAACTTTCTTCCAGTTCTGTTGTAGAAATTCTTGGCTCTATGAGTGAGAAGGGCCATTTGCTGGACTATCTCCATATACTTCAGGTCATCTTGATGGATACAATCCAAGTCTTCAAGAGTGAAGAGAAAGTTGCCACAACTTTCACAGAAGACAAAAAGGCTTAAGTTGAGCTTGTCTCTTGGAATGGGCTTCCTTAGATGCAGCTCTCCCTTGGTGTCTCCGGGAAGGTGATGAAAGGGCCGTTTTTTGAGTTGTCAGGGTAGCAGATAAGATGATGATATGGTTCTATGCTATCCTTTCAACCATATGGAGGGCTGAACTCTGTTGATTGCTGGAAGAGCTCCTAGATAGATTTCGTATGTTCATCTACATCTGGTAACCACTTAGGATATTATACATCTCTATGAGAGTAAGGGTGGAGAGGTTTTCAGTTCTCTTAATGGCCACACACTAGTGAGTCCATTGTCTAGGAAGAGAGAACATGAACTTCCCCATAATGTCCCTATTCTCAAGTTTAACTCCAACATCCATTAGAGTATCCACAATCTCAATATACATAAAGTATTATTGAGTCATATTTTTACCTGACTTGAAGGTGAAATTCTCAAACTACTACCTTATAAGGTCCTTCTTGTTTTCTTTAGCTTCATCAGACCCCTCATACATAAGCTTCTGTGCATCCCAGAGCTGCTTTGCAGTTTTGCACTTCTTGAAACCTCTATAGATAGAGTTGGGAAGACCAGTTTGTAGAGCGGTCATGGGCATCTGAACTATATCAACCTTCTTCTAATCTTTCTCAAAATAGCTAAAGTGATGAAGTGGTGCCTTAGATATGATGTCCAGAGACAATATATCTCCATATCTTATTGTCATAAGACTTGATGAAGCCATCCATTCATTGGCACCAAGTATCAAAGTCATCATGAGTGATCAATAGAGATTTGGTCATAGTGTCGGTTTCCATGTCATCCTTAGCGAAGTTGCCATTTGAGCTAGTTAGTGCTCTATGAAACTAAGGATGATTAAAAAATGGCAAGATCTTACAACAACATCCTACAAAGCTCAGATACCAATTGCAGGACCGATTAAGGTTGATACAATAGTTTCACAAGTTGGAGAGCTAACACCTAATAGATCAAGTGGGGAACCAGCCAAATGAAACTAAGAACAAAAGTAAGAACATATGCAGAACACAAGTATTTGGTTTTCAAGAGTGATGTTTATTGCTTAAGTGTTTTACAATTATTACTAGGCTTTGTCCTAAGGATTGGTAACATGTGATACTTTATACTACATCCTACGACCGACCATACTTTGAAGTCCAGCTAGAACACTAATCTAGATAACAAAATCAATGTAAAGTCAAAAGATAGATTGCATTTTGACTAGTGACTATGACATGTCATAACTCACATCCTTATATATTACAAAAAGGATAAAAGTACAATGTAGAAAGTTACAAATTCTAAGACCTTAATATAAATTTCACAAAAGTATGGATGAGTTATCAGAGATGGCAGCGAAAAGTGGTTCAACTTTTGTCAAAAGCATGTTAGAGAAAACATGTCTTCTCTGTATTAGGAAGAAATCAGTCTCTTAGCTTTGGAAGACTTTGTCTTGAAGCTTCGGAAGACTACATCTTTGGCTTTGGAAGAAATGTTCTTTGGCATCAGAGGATTTGACACTTAATATAAATTTCTTAGTGCTTTTGTAAAATCTTCCAAAAAAGTAGCTTCCTTGTAATTCTGAAATCTTGTTGAGAGCACTTTGGTTTGCATCAGCTTAAAAGGTAACTCTTACATTAGGAACAACTATTTGTTTCTTAGTTGATTTTTTAGTCTGAGCTTGTTTGTTTTGCTTCTTATTCTTGTTGTTGAAAAAGCACTTTGCAGTGTAATGATTATTTCTATCACAAATTGAACAATAATTGTGAAAATGGCATGTTTAAGTACTATGGTTGTTCATGTCACAGTATTTTCAATACTTTCCATATTAACACTTTTCATTATTGTGAGTGTGTTGATCACACTATTCATAGTAGGGTAAATTTAAAGTATTATGATTATTGAAAACATTTGATTTAAGATTTGAGTTTGGTGTAATATAAAAAATTATTGTTTGTTGCTTTGGCTAAGTGGTGATTTTGCCCTTTCCTTTGGTTGGTCTTTTAAGATGGGTTGTGGGAGATTCAACCTTTCTTGCACTTGAGCAAATGTCAAACATTTGCTTCTGCTTTCTTTGTTTGGGTGATGGATCTGCCACATTTGAAACTTTTACAGTTTTAGTAGATAGTTGATCAGGCTTATCATATTAAAGATTTTCATCATCTTCATCAGAGGTGTGGATATCAAATTCATTATTTTCTCCTTGATAAAAATCAGTTGATTTAATATGTGGTGGATTTTGAATTTTAACAAATTTAATCAATGGTGACTTTGATTATAATGGTGACTTTGATGATGATGATAATGATGGCTTTGAGTCATCAGTTCTATCATGAGAATCAAGTGAATGCCCATGTTTGTTGGTCATGGATTCAGGCAATGGCATATAATTGTCATTTACATGGTGGGTTAACTTTGTTATACCCAAGGCCTGAAGGGTCTTTAAAATCCCTTTGCTAAACAAGAAGTCATCAAACTTCTTGTTGCTCACCTGAAATATAACGCCCTGGAAAAAATCGAAACGAGCCAAGTGATAACAATGGGCCTAGTTAGGGGTTTATTAATATAAATAAGAGAAAAAATGGATTATGGACCAAATTAACCTTACGGGTTATGTGTTAGATGAGTTTAAGGTCTCGTGAACACCCGGTATATAAACACAAATCAACCATATTCATCCTTATTTGCAACTCAAACAACCAACTTTCTAGAGAAAGAGTGTAGAGAGAGAGTGTAGAGAGAGAAAGTGGAGAAAAGTGAAGATTTGAGGCTTTATTGATCAAAGGGATAAAGATCTATGGTTTTGGGCATCAAACAACAAGAAAAGAGCAAGAATCCAGGTAAGAATCATCACCCAAACGTCTCTTTAGATCATACCTGGATTCTAGGGTTCTGGGGTTTTGAAAAGTGGCAAAAATCATACAAACGTGACGTTTTTTATGGATGAAATCATGTGAAAAGCTTAGATATAAGTTCCTGGATGAGAAACAAAGGATTTGGATGTAAAAGTTTGAAGGTTTGGGTTAAAAACGGGCTGGAACGTCATTTTTATACGTCCAGCAAAATTGTGAGTTTGTCTAGCGAAACTAACAATTTTTCTGGCGAAGCTGTGGATTCTTCTAGCGAAACTATAGTTTCGCTGGTAATTTCGCAGCCATGGAATTCCAACGCAAGTTGGGGGAAATTGCCATGCGAAACTAGCAGCGAAACTGCGTGCGAAACTGTGTAGAAAATGACCTTTTTGCATGTCAACTTATATACATACAGTGTATCGTGAGCCTACTTTAGGTGAAGATGTTTACGGAGACCAGGTGAGTTCTAGATCTCCTTATTTAAAAGTTTTTCCAAGTTTTAGGGCTGTTATGCATACTAAATATACGTTTTTTTATGGCAAAGATCTCAAGAGGTTTTAACAGGAAGGTTAAATTTTCTATAACAAATTGTGCTATATAAATGCTTCACCTAAAACCCACCACGCAAAGATCCCAGCCAGGGGCGTTGCCCCTTGGACCACACTAGGGGCTGTTGCCCCTAGAACCCCACTGTCAGGGGCTACCACCCCCGAACCCCCGTTGTCCCGCGGAGGGTCGGATATTATTGTTTGTTATTCATTTTGATGAGAATGTGAATGTATGGATTATGGGTGAATTCGTTCTAAATAAAAGGGGGGTATCACGATGTTTCTTACTTGGTGTGATATATACTAATTAAGAATAAGTATTATGTAATGAAGTGAAAGTTAATGTTAACGGAAGTGAAACCTAATGAATGAATGAAAGTCTTGCAAGCAAATGAATGGTTGTTCACAGCCATTGGGTTGTTAGCTCAACTGTGTGCGGTTTAGCTAACCATGAAGATGCACACAGGGGTCAATCTTTGTGATTGACTAATACATACAAAACGGGACCCTTGTCGCTTGCCCCGATACTGGAGTCAGCTTCGTTGACAATGTTAGGGATCTATTTATAGACTTCGGCCCAGTACCAGCTTCGTGCACAATTTTTGGGGTATAGCGTACGACATTGGTCTAGATGAAAGTGAAAGATAATAATGAAAGTTACCCATGTACGAAATGAACAAAACGAATGATAATAAATGAATATGATGATATGTATGTGATGCTGCATGATCATGCACTAAATGTAAAGGGTTTTGAATTGTATGATAAAGTATTTTATTATTAAACTAGAACTCACTTAGTGTCGTTGACTTTTGTATGCATAATAGTTGGCAGGTAATGGTTGATGCTGAGGAGGTGCGGGCATGGATGCATAAGCTACTGGAAATGATTCAAGTCTGGCATCCATATTTTTGAGAATGTTATCGTGTTAATACAATTTTTGGGATGTAAACAAACGATGTGATGATTTGACACAATTTTAACTATTAATGAAAAGATATATTTCCGCTGTAAATGTTATATTTTAGATGTTTTACGCTATGAATGAGCAACTGTAAGCGTTCCGGGAATGGGGCCTTACATGAAACTTTTAAAATTTAACTTCAGTTTCAACCTATAATGTTTTTAATTAAGTCAATGATTTAGAGAGTTGCTCAACTTGTGCTGTTTGTGTTAACTTTTCAGAGAAAAGTTTGTCTAAATCATTTTTAAGTGACAAAATCTTGATTTTGTATTCATCTGTTTAGATTTAAGACTAATATTTATAATGCTTGTTTCAATCACTTTCTTAGAAAGTTGATCGGCATGCTTTTTGTATCTAGTGACCTCATCAATGCATGCTTGTGTGTAGTTATTTTATCTTACCTCACTCGGGATCTCAGTTAGTTTCTCTTTAAGCTGTGTTATGAGGGCATGATCCAGAGATTTTATCTTTGCTTCATACATACTCTAATCACATTCTCTATCTTGTTTTATTATCATTGTTGAAAATTTGGAGTGTTGATTGGGTCTGTATTGTATGATTTGAGTTGTTGTTGAAGTAGAAAGAATGCTGATTGGTGGTGGAACTTGTCTGTTAGCTTGATAACCACTTGATGTTTTTGGTTGTTGGTTGTTTCTATCTACTTTTGGTTGTTGACATTCTCTAGAGAAGTTTCCATATAATTGACAATTACAGCACCTCACCTTTGTTTTGTCAAAACCAATCTTGGTGTTTTTATCCATGTGTAAACCTCTGTTCCTTTGAAGAAATCTTTTTGATCTATATGCAATCATTGCCATAGGCCATTAAAGATCCATTTCTTCAACCATGTCTGGTTGTAACTCATCTAGATCTTGTTGGATGATTTGAGATGATGTAAGATTGGCACTTAGGTATACCTCAAAACTTGTCGAAAAGGCTTCGAAAGCTGCCTTTTACTCTTCACTTTGAAGAATGATTGTGAGGGAATCCATGGGTTTGTCAAAATTATGTATGTTTGGTTCTATGATTGTTGTTGTGTGCTTGAACTTGATGCATAGTGGTGTTGTTGTTTGCTTTGAGATGTTGCTTCATGAGAAGTATGAACACCAGCCTTTTTAAAATTTTGTCTTTGACTTGGTGATTCAGGTGCAGAGAAGAATGACGTGTCACTAGAATCAAGAAATTATTCTTCTTCATCTTTTCCAGTACATGTCATGAATGCACTATCTGTTGTTTGCATTTCTGTGAACTTGTATGATTCAACATGCCTTACTGAGCAATTGTTTCATCAAGTTCTAGTGCCTCTACCTTGGCAACTAGAGCATCTAAAGAAAATGCTTCAAGATCCAATGTTGCTTTCATCAAAGAGATAGACTGAGTCTAACTCTCTATAAGAGTGTGAAGCATCTTGTTGTTGATCTTTACAAATTCATACTTGAGACCATAAACTATCATCTTATTTACAAGTTTTACAAATCTTTGAAGTTGTTGTGGTATGGATTCACCCCGGACATGACGGAAGGTTTCATATTGTGTTCTTTGTTTTTCTTTCTTGATCTCCTTCATCTCATCACTTCCTTCACACATGGTGTGAAGAACTTTCCAGAGTTCATGTGCTGTTTTAAAATTTTCTACCCTTTTCAAGATCTCAAAAGGTAGAGTCATTGTCAAGATACTGTACGCTTTCATATCAGTCTTGACTTTCTTCAAGTCATCACTAGCTATACTTTTCAAGCTTACTGGCTTCTGCATGTTATAGTCAAGACCCAAAGTCACTTGAATGTATGGTCCCTCAATTATTGAAGTCCATAAGTCAGGGTCTTGGAAGATAATCCAATTTCTGAATATGATTTTCCACAGTTTGAAATATGCCTTGTTCTTCAACCTTGGTGGCTTGAGACCACTGTTGGATCCGGATACTTTGTTAGACATGTTTGTTTATGATTTAACTTAACGGTTTAAGTTAAAGTCTTTGATTATTTAGCTCGATGCTAAATTGTTTTTATCCTAAGGTGATTATTTGTCCAGTGTCCAATTAGTCACTAGGATTTGTTTGGTTTTAAATTGACTTTTAATTATGGAATAAAGGAATTTTAATCATATTAAATTTAATTAATTCCTAGGCAATGTTAGTCCATCACTTTGATGTAAGAAATATTCAGTGAGCCAACCCCCTTTTTAGTTCTGGTCAACACAGTCAAAACCCTAAAAACGGTAAAAATACAATAAATGTGACTTTTGAAAAATCAAAAAGTAAAACTTAATAATCTTTTGAAAAATACAAGTGAAGAACGTTTTCTTCACCTATTTTGATGATTAAATCAACAAAATCAACGGAAATTTTGATGAGTTGAAGATGTTGATGAACAAGGGTTTTAACCTAGAATAGTTACGGCCGAGCAACTTTGATGAACAACAAACGATTTTTGTTGTTTTGATGATGATTTGTGTCTGATTCAAGTATAAAAAACCCAAAAATGATGATTTAACATAGTTTAAGGATTGAAATCAACCAAAAATAGTGTTTATGTGATGAAAATTGATAAGATAATACCCGTGTACTATTTTATCCAAAAATCCCTTAAAACCAATTAGGTTTTGTGATTTTTGTGATGATTCTATTTAAAAAACAGTGTGTGAATGATTTCGGGAACTTTGTTACCAACAATAACATAGCTTCTTCTTCAAAATGAACCAAAATAGATTATTAAGTCATGCTTTTGAACTTTTGATGAATGGATGATGTAGAAGAGTGTTATTGTGTGGTTTTATGCTTGCTATGTATGGTTTTGAAGCTAATGAACAATAGAGATCATTGTATTAATTAAGAGGATAAAAAAAATAGTGTAAGATTTGAGCCAATGCTTTGATACCACCTAATGGATTCAGCTTTGTTCTTGAACAAGGTTGATCCTCCAAGGACCTTTTTAATCTCTCAACAAGTAATCAATACTCAAACAACATGGTGCGGAAACCCATGATGTGTGATATGATCTCTGTTGTGTATGTTTATATGATTGTGTGATTGTATGGTATGGATGCTTGGAGAAATAGAAAATGATTGTTTGATTGATAATCTATTCAAAAGTTTACAAAGGATTAGGGTACACGGCTATTTATACCCTATGCACATACTATGTACAATTACAAAAGTACCCTTATGTAAAAACAAATTACATAATTAATCCTAAGTCTAAGTATTGTCTACTATGGATGATGACATGTCTGTTGTGGATGTTTGGTTGTCCGCTCGCTGTGAACACTTGTTGTCCGCTGTCAACACATTGATGTCCGTTGTGAACACTTGGATGTTTGCTTTGATGTTGTCCGCTGTGGAGTGTTCATCCATTATGAATATTGAAAATCTGTTGTGGACTTGTTCATCAGCTGTGAGTGTTTGTTCATCCGCTCTGCATTGTTAATCCGTTGTATGTACTTGGAAATTCTTCAAACTTCATCCGCTGTGACTGCTACTGCATTCGCTGTGGGCAAGTCTTCATCCGCTGCCAACACGTTGTAAAATTCTTTTATCTATAAAATTTGTAAAAGAAAGTTAAACAATAATTAGTGTTTGGCTTGAATGTTACCTATGATTGTAAGTTAGTATTGGTTGTTTGGATGTTAGAACATATTTGATTGATTAGGCCAGACATTATCCTTCAATGAGCTTGTTGAGTCCAACATTTGCCTTCTATCATAACTTATCGAGTTGTGATGATCTATTAGTCATTTAGGACAATGTTGCACCCGCGTGAGCTCTGGTCATATGGATAGGGCTTGTAAGACCAAGTAGTACGACCCAATTTTTTCCGCTAATTCCTTAATTAACGATTTGAAAGAATAAGGACTTTCAATTGTGAGTACACCATGTACATGCCATATACCACTTATAAAAACTAAATGTTTTTAAGTATGATTTCTCACCTAAAGGAGAATTTAAAAAATAAGAAATGAACACACCTTAAGCATATGCCAAAAATATGCAAGTCGAAACTTAGATTGAAGGACAGCCCAGCACAGGTAACCTAGAATACATGAGTACGTAAGTACTTGTAGGACAGGACGGTTTAACAAATCCTAAGTGTTAAATCAATCCCATTGATTTATTCGTTTTAGAAAATATTGACCAGTTTAACCTACTTGATCCGTTTGACTTGTTGGTGTCATGTTAAGTAAAATCATGTTTGTTTGTACATAACAAACCAAGTATTCATGGGTTTAATCCAAATCATATACTTATTGCACATAGTGAATTCTAAACTCTAACAGGATTGCTATACTATCAGAAGCTATCATACCATAATCACTTCAGATATCACAAGTGGTATCTACGTATATTACTATCATGCAACCTAATCACATCTAGGGTTCTAACCACTCACTACATGTCATGCGAAGTAACTTATTACTTCACATCCTAAATCCTATCAATCCTACTAAGGGCCTTGGATCCGCAAGCTTGTATGATATTCACCAATACATTCCAATTACAACTAATAGTAACATAATAGTCTAGTTGTACCATATTGATCAAGCATCATCGTAATATCGTTTAACCCTAAGTAGTAGCGTTAGTCAACCTCAATACATCATAACATCAATAAACAAGTTACATGTGCACTTGAACATTCAATTTTCCAAGATAACCTCAACATTATCTAGCTATTGCAGTTTAAACCATATAAGATTCTCAATAACCAATCTAACATGATCGTAGTATCCCATGCATGATTAACACATTGATGTTCACAAACCATATTTATAAAGTTTCCTCTTTAAGAATATAACATCCAACAATCAAAATTACACCAAATTAATCAATAACTCATCAATTATATGAGAGTTTTAATCTATTTCAACCATTAAAACACAATAAACATAATCAAATTAAAATCCATAGTTAAATGGAGCTAAAGTTTCCACTTTGGGTAAGTAAAGAACAGAATGTTATAACAATGAGTTTCTTGCATAATTCATGTAAAACAACAATAGTACAATCAAACTAACATAACTACATAATCCAATTTCATCATTTTCAAGTTTGATTGCATGATTGAACTAGGTTTTGTTCATAAGCTAATTTTGTGAAAAAGATGATAAATGGTTAGCAAACGATACCTAATCCGTATTGTAGATCAACAAACGAACTTTCTAACATATTATATGAATCAAATCAAGCCAAAATTGAGTGGATGCGTGTGTGCTTGATTTCAAAATCTCAAGTACAAGGGGGAGGCTTGGCCAAAAATTAGGACAAATGGGGCTAGGTTTTCATTGTCTCCATTTATTTACCTGCTCACACTTTTACTTGTAACCCCTTTTAATTTTATAAATTGTAAATCCCACTTTTAAGCATTTATAAATCATTTTTCCTAAAATTTTAGGTCACATATATATCAACTAAAATTATAATATTTCCAATCCATAATTTCACAATAACATCTAATATCCGTAATCATAAGTTAATACATAAAAAATAAGATAACGCACAACACATTGAATTCACATAATCACCTAATAATATCAACAATTATCAATCAAGTTAATATTAGTTAAATCTATATTAATTATTTGTTAAGTGACCAAGACTTAAGGAGAATTAGTGTGCTTACGTGACCTATATGCAAGACTTAACAGAACAAACAGAGTTTTGGTAAAGGAAAATTATCATATCATCCAAATGTTGAAAGAACTTTCGTCCCAAAAGTTACGTCACATCATTAATTGACTGCAATGGCATAAAGATTTGAATGAGTTGCCACAGACTAATCTTAGGCAATATTAATAATCTAGCAAAGATGCTAGTGTATTTTCTCACATTAGGGATTTAAGTAAAAGTTTGGAAGAGCTTCATTTATAATATAGGTGTTAAACCTTGTTAATAACCCAGCCTTGGAAGTAGACAATTATACTCTCTCCACTAAGCTATAAAAACAACTGCAATTTTTGGTCTCTATACCGAAATGCAAAGTTAGATCTTTTCCTTATATGTATCTGGGCCTACTTTTAGGAGTCAACATGAACATATCAAACATGTGACAACTGATTATGTAAACATTAAATTCATGATTATTAAGGTGGGTTAACATTGATTAGAGATGTTCTTGCTAGAATTCCTACCCATAATCTCTCAATATTTAAAGTATCAATTAAAGTAATAAAGACTCAGGATAGGATGCGAAAGAATTTCCTGTAGGGTCGAAATAGGTTAAGGCATGAAGTTAGATGAGTAGCATAGGATAATGTCATGCAAGTGATGGATAAAGAAGGATTGGGGTTGGGCAACATTAAGAATACAAATATCACTTTATTGACTCAGTGGTTGTGGCAACTAAAAATTGTAAATACAAATCTTCAATGGATGTCTTGAGCTAGTCATTGGTTAGAGTTCAGTTCTTCAAGGAAATAGATAGTATTAAGAGAACATTCATACGAAGTAAACATATGGAAGAACTTCATCTATTTTGTAAGTATCAAATAATAACCTCAAGATACAGTCTTTATATTGAAATGTATATCCAAATTTGTGCCATTTACGTACCAAGGCCTACCTATAGGAATCATCATAAAGATATTAAACTTGTGGTAGTTGATGTTTTAAATATTAAATGCAAGATTATCAGGGTGGAAATAAAAATATTTAACCTTTTCATGTTGGGGTAACACTAAATAGAGTTATACATGATTTATAACTATAAACTCTTGTTATTCAAGGCACTAGTTAAAGTAATAAAGACTACAAAGAAGATCAAAAAGAATTTTCTATAGGGTGAAGATATGTTAAGGCATAAATTTAGATGGTTAGCATGAGACAATGATGCAAGAAAAAGATAAAGTTTTGGCTTCGGAAGCAACTTCTACCTTGTACGTTTAGTGCATGCATGTAGGAAGACCTTTGGTTGTTTTGGCTTCTTTGGTTGCATCAGCCTTATAATCTTCTAATATTACCTTACAAACTCCCCCTAGGCTGATGCTACCAAAACAAATAAGTTCTTCAGATGTTGATAGTCCTCATTAGGATCAAGACCATGCCTTTCATCATCATCTGGTCAGGATCCCTCAGACTCTCATAATATCTTCTCAAATCATAGAGATCATGTAGAGGAAGATCAAGCATGTCTTTCCAGAAGTAGACATCTTTACCTCCTTGATCTCTGATGACATACCATCTGTCTAGACTAGCAGCAAAAGTCCAGGACAAGATGGGTCTTCCAGTTGCAAGAGGTTCTACTTAAATTGGAGTTGGTTGAGCAGCCTCTTTATGCACTACCTCAGGATGCTCTGACTCATCCTGAGGTGTAGAATCGATTCCTTGGTCTTCTTCTTCTTGGAAACACTTTTCCTGGCCATCCATTTCCTCCTCTTTGAAGTCTTTAACTGAGAGGACTGGTCTTCAGCACCAGAGTGTTCTATTGTGTCTCTCTCAGTTGGGTTCTCTTCTCTCACAAGTTTAGAAGGAGAGAGAAGAAAGGTTGAACCCCCTAAGACAACACAACCTGAATCTAGAAATGCATCTCAGCCAACTTCGTCTTCTGATCCACAGTAGGGTCCTCTTCTCTCACAAGTTTAGAAGGAGAGAGAAGAGGACCCTACTGTGGATCAGAAGACGAAGTTGGCTGAGATGCATTTCTAGATTCAGGTTGTGTTGTCTTAGGGGGTTCAACCTTTACCTCAACTTTAGGTTGAGCTGGAATTGGTGGAGAATACAAGTCAACAAGCTCTCCCTTCTTAATTTTCTGTTTGATCACTCTGATATGCTCATCCATAGTGGATAGAGACATAGGACCAATCCTCCTTCCGAATAATCCATACAGTTTCAAGAAGCTCATCATCCTTTGTCTGTCAGCAGACTTCTTTTGGCTTTATTGGATGATGGCTCTTGACTTTGCAGCTTCTTCCCTTAGTTTTCTCTTAGCCGCTTTTCTTTCTTTGGTAGCTTGTTCGTCCAGCTGCTTGAGATATCCAAATTCAATATATTCAAATGGTAAGGAAAGAAGTGCAGATGCCTGATACAGTCCTGTGGCACTCAGGTAGTTGATCATGTTTATTCTTTCAGCTTCCTTGTGTACCTGAAGTTGTGCAGTTGCCACAGCCTCTTTCTCAGGACTTTCTTAAACTGGGGAGAGGACAGGGGCATGCTTGTAGAGCCTATTCAGTCTCCTTTCTTCCTTGATCTTGAGGAGCAATATTGCATCCTCTGCCTCCTTTCTTTCCTTTGACAATTCATTGTCAGTCAGTTTATTCAACTCAGCTAAGGGGAGAGATATAAGTTCATTATTGTTGTAGTTCCTGGTCCCTAGGTATTTTAGCCTGGCTACCCTCAACTCATCATTTTGAGTGTTTGGCCTGGGGGCAGCCCTCATGGCAGCTTCCATGAAGCCTAGAGACCCTCTTGAACTCTCTCCCCTTAGCTTCCTCTTCTTCTCTCTCTTCTCCTCCTCTATCTCCTCAGAGGTCATCTTCCTCTTCCCTTTGTCACGCACAGGCTTTTGTGACTCAGGGTGGAGAGATCTTTGGCCTACATTGCTTGGTTCAGCAGTCAAGCTCTGGCCAGAGAGAGGTTATGAAGCACCTTCACTAGCTGGTGCCTCACTGAGGGTACTGGGTGCTAAAGAAGATCATGTCTTAAGGTTCACAAGTTCAACTTCTAGGCCTTCAATCAAGGCTTCCCCTTCGAAGCTAATCTTAGGTTCCACCTCAACATCCAGTTGACCAAAAATCTCACCTGCTAGCCTCAATCTATATAATCTTGATCTTAGCTTGAACTCTTCTGGCACCCTTTCTTGAATCCAATCTATTAATCGTGCAGCTTGTCTGTTTTGACTTGGGTTGACAAGTTGAAGATCAACCAGATGGATGCACTCTTAGAAATTCAAGTTTGAAAAGTTGAAAAGTTCCTGTTGACCCTGAGCTCTATAGATGACAAGAGCTATTCTTTCTATGTCATACCTCCATCCCATGATTTGGTTCTCAGAGTGATGAGATGAGATAGGCATGGCTTTGGGTATACCCTCCTCAAACATGCTATGTATAAGTGATTCCACATCAATATGGACTTGGGCAAGTAAGTCCATATTCATATAGACTTGAGGAGGTTGCTGAGTATGGACCATTGCAAGTGAGGGTGGTGAGTCCTCAAAGTCCATACTCTGAGAAGAACTCCCAGGTTCTATGACTGTTCGGGCTTTCTCCCCCTTTTTGGTAGCATCACTTTCTTGCATAAGTGACCTAGGGGTTGAGTCTGTCACATTCATAGGTTCTTGTGGACCTGGTTGAGTTCTCCTGAGTGGTCTCTCAGCTAACTTGCCCTTGAGATCGATGATCACAGGTTGCTGGTCATTGATCCTTTTTTCTAAGATAGTGACCAGAGATTCTAGGTGGCTTATCTTAGAGACTAAATAGGTGCATGTTTTAGTCAGTTTGTGCACCTTTAGTTTTAGACTCCCCTCATCTTCATCAGAAAAATCACGGGGGGATGAGAGAATAGGACCAAGGTCTTCTTCCTCATCACCAGCATTATGTTCTTGGCTGCTGGATTTCCCCTGCATCATGACAACTTCAAGAGAAGTGTCAAAAGGCTGGGTTGCCATGGTTGAGGTCTGAATGATGTAATAACTTCCTAAAGTCAGATACTCTTCCATATGGATCTCCTATACAGGTTCAGGGAGATCCACCTCAATAATGGGTGGATGATGTGGGCTAGACATGGGTGAGATAGGAGTACTCATCCCTCCTTGAGTAGGGGTGGAGAAGAGAGACTCATGGTACTCACTGAAACCCATATCTTCATCATCATAGAATTCAAGGCTGGGGATTGGTTGGTTAAGATCAAGCGGCTGGGGATGGTAACTATCCCCTGAAGGTTGTTCACTAGAGTGTTGAGACTTTGAGTGAAGCCTTAAGCCTGTTGGGGTTGTGAGCTCATCAGGCTGAGTATGAGGAACGTCAGCACTGATCATTTGAGAGATGAGAGTTGTTTGCTTCTCAGGGGAAGTGGGAGCTTGAGTTTCCACTTCCTCCTGTATGGGTGAGGATATAGGGGCCTGCTCAAACTAAGTAGCATGTGCAGGCATTTGATTGGTTTTTCTTGGTAGGTAATGGTTATTGTAGGCTGTATATGTGGTTGGAAAGTAGAAGGTGTGGGTTCAACACTAGCTGGTGCTGCTAGGTTGTCACCTTGAGCAATGAGCTCTAATTTTTTTTAGGACTAGGGCTGTTTCTACCCCTGAGAAGCCAACAGTTGGCTTCCTCATGGTCTTGAAGATGTCGGGCTTCATCTCTCCTAGTTTTAGACTATTACCTGTTCCCCTTAACTGTGAGCCCAGTTCATAGTTGAGAATGTGCTGGACATATCTAGGAAACATGTAATACTTTAAGGAGTCTAAGTTTGCAAGTAAATTGGTATAAACAAATTGTAAATACCTAAACTTGACCCCCTGAACCATCCCATGGACTATAAAGCAAAGGTCTTTTCGAATCTGGTCCCAACCTCCATGCTTGTTGGATAAGCTGTGTATGACAACATGGAGGAGGTACTTCCACTAAGAGGAGAGCTTCCCCTTTCTGGAGGTTCTGACTAAGAAGTCACCTTCATAGCCCATCTGCCCAAAGGAGTGGTTACAACAACTTTGGGAAAGGGCAAATCACCTTCTACATTATCCAGCTGAAGATGAGTGTTTATGGAGGCCAGAGTGATGAAGATTGTCCTCCCTTGCACTGTGGCAGATAGTGCCTTCTCCCTATCCATGATGACCTCTTGGCTGGTCCTCTAGAATTCCAACAATTGATCCTTATAGAGAGGAGGATCAATGGTGAGGGAGGTGAAGTAGTTTGTCAAACAAAGGTAATGACAAACCTCTGAGAAACCAGGATCTTTCTCAGAGTCTAACAAAGCAACCTAATTATGTTGCCTGTGAAGATGCATGGAAAAATTGGGTTGATTTTGGCGGTCAAGGTTGGCCATTTGAGGTAGCTTTACGGTGAAGGAAGTTAAGAACAAAGGCGGTTTATGGGTGAAATTAGGTTAGAGAAAAATGCAGATGAAGAGGATAGTGAGAAGAGGGGGAACCGTTATGAGAATATATATGAAATGGTTTTGAGACAAAGTTAAGAAAAAGAATAAACTTTGAAATCCGAATGTCTGTCCCACCTCTGAAAAAGTGCCCAAAAAGGTAGTTTTCTTGGAAGTTGAAAATCTTTCGAAGGTAATTTGGCTTCGAAAGTTTTAAGAAAGGCTTCCGAAGCCAATTTGGCGTCGGAAGATATTCTTAAGATGTGTGAAAATTTGTTTTCGGAAGAAAAATACTTAGAGAATTTTTCTTCCGACACATATTTGGTTTCGGAAGATATTAAGACTTGGGAGTTTTATTCTAAAGAGAATAAATCTTTCAAGACCTAATTGCTTTCGGAAGAAAATTGTCCTTCAAATACATGTAAGTACTTGAGAGCATATTTAAGCTTCGGAAGATATTCTCAGAATTTCTTCCGAAGGTAAATTCTTTATAAGTAGTTATTTGATTTGAAGACATAAATTTCTTCCGAAGGCAACTTGAAATCTTCCGAAAGAAAATATGTTTTGAAATTTTTTTAAAAATCTAAGGAATATCATTTTAAAAATTTTCTTCCAAAGTAAACTGGGCTTATAAAGGTGATAAAATAGACAACTCAGGACACACAGGTTTTAAATATAAAGTTGATTTAATTTTTAAGAAAATCTACTAAAGGTTAATCATCCCAATAGCTGATACAAGATATTTGAATCTCTATTCATCAAAAACTTTAGTGAACAGATCAGCAAATTGTTCATTTGTGTTAACCTTGACTAGTTTGATGAAACCCTTTTCAAAGTCATCTCTAATCAAATGATACCTTATGTTGATGTGTTTGGTCCTTGAGTGCTACACATGATTCTCTATAATAGAGATGGCACTGTTGTTGTTTATGTGGATGGGAGTCTCTTTGAAGTTGAATCCATAGTCTAGCATCTGATTCTGAATCCATAGCACTTAAGCACAACAATTTACAACAACAATGTATTCAGCTTCAGCAGTTGATGCAGACACAAAGGATTGTTTCTTGCATTGCCAAGAGACTATCCTTCCACCAAGGAATTGACATCCCCCAGATGTAAACTTTGCAGTCATGTTGCAACCACCATAGTTACTATCTGTATAGGCATACAGATTGAAGTCAGAACTCTTTGGATACCAAAGGCCAAGCTTGGGAGCACCTTTAAGATATCTAAGAATCCTCTTGATAGCAACCAGGTGTGACATCTTGGGGTTGGCTTGATACCTTGCATAGATGCATGTGGAAAACATGATATCAGGCCCGCTGGCTGTGAGATACATAAGAGACCCAATCATAGCCCTGTAGAGATGTTCATCCACACACTCTCCATCAAGATTAGGTCCAAGGGAGTGGTTTCTGGCTATGTGTGTCTTAGCAACCATACAATCAGTCATGTTGAATCTTGTAAGTATGTCTTGTACATACTTTGACTGACTTATGAAGATGCCATTGTCAACTTGATTCACTTGAATTCCCAGAAAGAAATTGAGTTCCCCCATGGCACTCATTTGAAACCTATTCTTCATCAGCCTCTCAAAGTCATTGCAGAGCTTTGGATTAGTTAACCCGAAGATAATGTCATCCACATATATTTGAACCAGCATTAAGTCATTCCCTGTTCCTTTGATGAAGAGAATTCCATCTATAGTACCCTTTTTGTAACCATGTTGACAGAGATACTAAGATAGTGTCTCATACCACTTTCTTGGAGCTTGGTGCAGCCCATAAAGAGCTTTATCAAGCTTGCATATATAATCAGCATGATCTAGGTCTTGAAAGCCAGGTGGTTGTTTGACATACACCTCTTCATCAATCACCCCATATAGAAAAGCACACTTGACATTAAGTTGGTAGACCTTGAAATCCTTGGATGAAACAAAAACAAGGAATATTCTTACAGCTTCAAGTCTTGCCACAGGAGCAAAAACATTTGCGTAATCGATTCCCTCTTCTTGTGTGTTTCCTTGAACAACTAGTCTGGCATTGTTCTTGATGACAAGTCCTCTATCATCCTTCTTGTTTCTAAAAACCCACTTGGTTCCTATGGTAGTCTTCCCATGAGGAAGAGGACATAGGTTCCAAACCTTTTGTCTTTTGAATTGAAGCAGCTCCTGTTGCATTGCTTCAAAGCCTCATCAACTTTCTTTGGCTCTATCTGGCACAAGAAGCAAGAGTATAGACAAACATTTGTGTCATGGGTTTGTCCTCTTGTTCTCACCCTTGTATCAACATTTCCAATGATGTTTGTGGTTGGGTGTGACTTGTGGATCCTGAGTTGAGGGATCACAACAAGTTGATTGGAAAGATCTAACTTAGAGAAATTCAAATCTGGCAATGGAGTATCACCCACCACATCAGCACACATATCAAGAGAGACTTGATCCAATGAGTGTGTGACATCATTTATGTTGTCTTCTACGGAGTGGTTATCAGTATCAAGAAATTCTTGATCACTGTCACTGCCTCCATTTCCTCCTACATTTGAAGCTCCTTCACCTAAGTTTTGAACCTCTGAGCTGGAATTTGTAGGTATCTTAGATGTATCAGCTGAATTTGTCATGTTTGTGATGATAGAATCTTTACTTGCAGGGTTAGTTACCACTGGAGCTGAAGTAGTATTCTTGCTTGGTCTTCTTAACATAAATCTTGGGTCTGGATCTCCTGTTGATATGTTACCTGTAGATCCTGAAATATTCTCACAAGACTTGTTAAAACAGTTGGTAACTAAGTCAAGATCAAATATCCAATCCGGACCAGAACCTTTCACACTGGGAGTATGCGCATTGAAGGTCACATTGGCTGACTCCTCAACTACTCTAGTCCTGAGATTATATACTCTATAAGCCTTAGCTTGGGAAGAGTATCCAATAAAGTGTCCATCATCTGATTTCTCAGCAAACTTGGCTACCTGATCTTTGGTATTCAAGATGGTACAAGGACATCCAAAGGACCTGAGGAAACCAATGAATGGTCTCCTTTTCTACCACAACTCATAATGAGTCTTACCATGAGTCTTAACTACTAAAACTCTGTTCTGCACATAGCAGGCTGTGTTATCTGCCTCTGACCAGAAGGTGATGGGCAGTTTAGAGTCAGACAGCATGGTTCTTACAGCCTCAATAAGTAAGTGTCCTGTTTCTCTTCTCAGTAACACCATTTGCTGAAGAGTCCTGGGAGCACTATGTTGTCTTGTAATACCTTTTTCATCACAAAATGAATCAAGGATTTGGTTCTTAAATTCTATTCCTTGATCATATCTTATGGTCTTGACCTTGTGATCAGATTGATTCTCAATTTTTAGAATGAAGTTCTTTAAGATCTCAGGAGTCTGATCCTTAGTTATAAGGAAAAAGACCCAAGTAAATCTTGTGAAATCATCTTTGATCACTAAACAATATGAGGCCCTTTCTAAACTCATTATACTGGTGGGGCCAAAGAGATCCATATGTAATAAGTGTAGGGGAGTAGTGATAGAGTTCCTCTCCTTTGGCTTGTGAAACACTTTGTGTTGCTTCCTTTTCATGCATGCAACATAGTGGTCATCACTTGTCACACCCTGATGACCAGGTCCGGTTGTGACTGACTGATATCAACACAATGCCTCTTGTTGTTATGAGTTCAAGTGTGCCTTTCTAAGCACATATAATCTGCACTAATTTGTGACACAATGATTATTAATCTCAATGGGGGGTTTCCCTGTTCTAAGGGCCCATTGTTTGCGGGGATTCCCCAAATAATATTATCCACAAACCACGTGGCTCGCAATGGATTTAATGATTGTGCTCAAGTTTCTGGATGAGCAGGTAGTATTGCACCATATTAACATAATAACCATGAGTGTGCATTTCACCTCAAAAGTTTTAAAGTAAAACGGGGGTCATGAGACTCACCTTAGCTTGTTCTTGGAGTAGGTGTTTGTGGTTTAAGGAGCTATCGACCGGTAAGGTTCCTAAGTTCATTTTATAGACTTTAGTTCCATTTATATCAGTTGATTAAGCCCAACCCCTCTAGTTCAGGTTTACCTTACGCGATTAGGCGATTTATATTACATATGCGTAATTTGGTTCAACCTTTGAAATTTGTAGTCTTGATTTGGCGGTTGGTTACATTTGAGTCATTAAATAATAATTTTAGATTATACAATTTGTTAGAGCTGATATTTGGTTCCAAAACAGTGAAGTTTAAATTGTTGGCAAGATTGGTCCCTCAACTTTGCTAAATTGACAGTTTTTAACCCTTAAGTTTGGAATTTTGCTCTTAAACTGTTTACTATGTGTTTTATTGTTTCAATTGGGTTAAGATACTGCAGTAATTTAGTTCTTATGCTATTTAGGTCTTCGTAACTCTATTTACCATTTTTCTTTCTAGTGTGACGTTAGTTTTCTTAAATTAACGTTATATTTGTATAAATTCCTAGAAAATTCTATAATTGATAATATTTGGTTTTTAGCTTAATTTTATCATTATTAAACCATTAGCTACTTTTTTTTCACTTCTTAGGTTGTTTTATGTAAGTTTTGGTATTTTAACGTTCGAGGCTCGGTTTTTAACGGGTTCTTAGGTTCGGGTTAAAATTTTGATCCATTTTAGTCATATACTAATTTAATATACTTGTAGTGAATTTTTGGTTTTGGATATTTCATGTTTTTAGCTTAGGAATACGTTTTATGAATTTTTACTATTTTAACATGAATATCCCCTACATTATTATTTACTAAACAAACAAGCTCTATAAACTATGAAACTAAATTTTTAGGCATTTCTTATTATTATAAGTCTAATTAAATTTTGTACATTTAGATTATATGCATATTTGATATTTCCGTTAAATCTACCGGTTCGTTCCGTTAAGTGTCCGTTAAGTCCCGGTTATGGATTTCTAATTGTTTTAATTTGATTTTTTCCCCTTCACAAATATTTTCATATCATAAATAACTCCTAAATAACCTCATATTTCCAGTAAGTTAAATCCCCAACTTGTTTCTTGTATTTTCTTCTTAAAATACATATTTTTCAAGTTTTTATATTATTTTTAAAGTGCGAATTACATACGCATAAATCATGAAACTTAACTTTTTAACTTAAGATAGTCACTATTAATTTTCAGAAATATTTAGATCATAATCTTTGATCCTACATAATATACTTTTATTTTTTTATGAAAATCGGGTTTTCGGTTGCATTATATTTATCAAAACCTCCCTTTTTGACTTACGAAAGATTTTACATCATTTAGTTACTAAAAATTCTATAACACCTGGCCCCTCATACCACCAATATTGTCCACTTTGCCCACAAGGAGCTCACGAATTTGCTTTTGGTTGCCTGGGTGAAAACTTCACAGGGTGGTCACCCATCCCTGGGTTGCTGCCACCTGAGCACGCTTAACAGTGGAGTTTTCCTCTGATCCACAGCCAATATGTCCAAAACGTATTGGTGATATTAAAGACCAGACATTCCTTATGAACCAGGAATCTCTCCTGTCCACGGCCGATGTGGGATTTATGTATGGTGTCACAATCACCCCCCTTTAGACTCATCGTCCTCGATGAGCCCTAGAAGTCACCATCCTTGGTGAGGTATGTACCACATCCCAAACGGCATAGGAGTGGCTCTGATACCATTCTGTAACACCCGGCCCCTCATACCACCAATATTGTCCGCTTTGCCCACGAGGAGCTCACAGATTTGCTTTTGGTTGCCCGGGTGAAAACTTCCCAGGGAGGTCACCCATCCCTGGATTGCTGCCACCTAAGCACGCGTAACTGTGGTGTTCTCCTCTCATCCACAGCCAATACGCCCAAAACGTGTTGGTGATAGTAGAGACCAAACATTCCTTATGAACCAGGAATCTCTCCTGTCCACGGCCGAAGTAGGATTTATGTAGGGTGTCACATCACTTGTAAACCCTTTCTTTAGTATTCCAGTTACCAAATCATTCTTAATCAACTTATTCATGTTTCTAAAGTTTACATGTTACATTCTTTTATGCTAGAGGAAAGACTCATCACAATTTGCTTTAGATAGAAAGCAAGAAACTTCTCCTGAGGGAGATGTTTCTGCCAGTCCATCTTGTATATGTTCCCTTTCCTGGGGACTCTAAGCAGGATATGCTTTTGAGGAATGACCACCTCGGGCTTGAGAACAATGCACTCATGGTTAGTAAAGAGCATGTTGTGCCTCTGATAATGAAATTGGGATACACTCAATAGATTGTACCCAAGCTCCTTGATACAATTTACCTTTTCAATGGTGAGCTTACCATTTGTGACCATGCCCCTTCCTGTAATGTAACCCCCAGCATCACCTCAAAAAGCAACTGATCCTCCATCAATTTTCTCAAAATTTTGAAGCAGAGAACCATTGCCAGTCATGTGACTGAAACAACCACTATCAATGATCCATACATTTCCCTTGGTCTTTAGCTGTTCCTGCATAAAAAGAAGTGGTTAGTTACATTTCGAAACCCAAGCCTTATTGGTCTTGGGTTTTCAAAGTGATCTGAAGACAATATAACAGTAACTGATCCTATGTTCAAGCTTTGAGGATCATTAGCTGTTGTTGATGAAGAACTTTCAGTCACCAGGTCTTTCTTCATCTTCCACACTATCTTTGAAAGATTAGACTTGACCTTCAACACCTCGGAAGTTTTAACAAATTCTGAAGTTTTGGAGACTGGACCTTTGGAAGATCTTGCTTTCACTGCAATAGGCTTCAATACTTTAGAAGCATTCCTTTCTTTCGAGACCAAATTTTCTTCCGATGGCAAGTTTTCACTTGTCTTCTTTTTCACCTTGAAGCTTCCGAAGGAAAAAGATTTTCCTTCCAAAGCTAGCTTTTCCTTTTTCTTCTCAGAGGTTTTCTCTTTGATCATGTGGATACTACTTTTAGGATTTTAGATGCAATCCTAGATGAGAAGTACTACCACACATGATGCAGTCCATTTGCTTCCTTTTGAGAGTCTTCTTCTGAGAGAAAGACTAAACAAGATCACTTTCCACCTCCATCTTCATCTTCATAGATGATGCAACAAGCTTCTTAGGGAGAGGCTTGCTTTTGGAGCTGGATGGTTTAGGCTGTGTAGCAGTGGTACAAAGATGATCAGCCTTCTTCTCTTTGCTGGAATGATTTGGACCTGAACTAGAACTCCTGGTACAAGAGTTCACAGTTGAGTCTTCAAATTTTATCATTTCAAATCCTACAGAGATAAACACTTGTTTCTGCTTAGAGTTGAACATGGCCTTGATTTCTTAAGCCTTCTTTGACTTTATTGTAACACCTCGAATTTTATTAAAAAGAAGAGAAAATAAAAGTACAATGAAAAAAAAAAGATAAATAACACAATTTGAGGGACTAAAGTTGTTCAAGATGCAAACTTTAATATTATTGTGTTTAAAAGAGTGGGCATGGCCCACTACACTGCCACACCCACTTTCCTGTTCTCGGCTAAAAACAGAGCAGAGAAGAAGAGTTTGCGGTTTTAGAGAGAGAAGAAGCTAAAATCTTTTTAAAGGTGAGTTTTCTTGGGTTAATGTTCGGTTTCAACCAAATTTTTAGCTTCTAGGCCGAGATTTATGGTGCTAAGTGCTTGATTTCGTGGGTTTTAGGAGCTGAATTTGCAGGTGGAAGTGTGTTTCTCGAAGGTTGCTTCAGGTGAGTTCTTGAACCCCTCTTTTTACTGGTTTTTGGAGTTTTTGGGGCTATTATGCATACCAAGCAAAAGATTTTTAAGTAACCGTGAGTTTTTAGCTTTGTTGTTCGATCGTTGTTCTGTGGTTATATGTTTTAAGGCTGTTTTGAGGTTATGTTTGATGTTTTGCATGTTTTAGTGTTGGTTGCGTGTTAGATCTGTGTTAGGTTGTGCTAGACCGATGTTTGGTGTTAGATTGTAGAATTTGTTATAATTCTGATAGTTGGTCATGCGCCTAGAAAGTTCCTATGCGCCTGAACAGTGGCCCATGCGCCCAGAGTTGCCCATGCGCCTAAGTGTAGGCCATGCGCCTGAACAGTGGTCCATGCGTCCAGAGTTGCCCATGCACCTAAGTGTAGGCCATGCGCCTGAACAGTGGCCCATGCGCCTAGAGTTGGCCATGCGTCTAAGTGTAGGCCATGCGCTTGAACAGTGGCCCATCCGCCCAGAGTTGCCCATGCGCCTAAGTGTAGGCCATGCGCCTGAACAGTGGCCCATGCGCCCAGAGTTGCCCATGCGCCTAAGTGTAGGCCATGCGCCTGAGTAGTTTCCCATCCGCCCACAGTTGCGCATGCGCCTAAGTGTAGGCCATGCGCCTGAACAGTGGCCCATGCGCCCAGAGTTGCCCATGCGCCTAAGTGTAGGCCATGCGCCTGAACAGTGGCCCATGCCCCCAGAGTTGCCCATGCGCCTAAGTGTAGGCCATGCGCCTGAACAGTGGCCCATGCGCCCAGAGTTGCCCATGCGCCTAAGTGTTGGCCATGCGCTCCAGCAGTGCCCATGCGCCCAGAGTTGCCCATGCGCCTAAGTGTAGGCCATGCGCCTAAACAGTTGTTCATGCACCCAGAAGAATGCTCATACGCCTAAGTGTTGGCCATGCGCCCCAGTAGTGCCCATGCGCCTAAGCAGGGCTGATTCGCCGGCATAGTTGTATTGCGACTAGGCTGTTTTCCTTAGAATTTTACGGTCATGCGCCTGAGATGTTCAACAGCTCTCCATTTTGGACTTAGGGTTTTCTGTGGATTTTCTAGAGGTAGTTGGTTGTGATAGGTCCTGTTGTGATGTGATGGCTTGTGCTTGATGTGCTATGCATGTTGATGTGATGATTATGAGGTGTGTGATGTGTTATCTTTCCATGTTTAACGGTTTTCAAAATGTATTTATTATGTTATGTAATACGTTATGTATGATGTTATGAATTTACGTGGTATGATGTATGATATGCGTAAAGTATTATGTAATGAAAGTGGAAGATAACGAATGATGAGAATGGAAGTAACGTACGATGAGATCCTTGTCACGTACCCGGGTACTTTGTTAGTCTTCGGACATGAGTCGGGGATTTGTTTACTGCCCTGCATCGTATCAGTCTTCGAACAAGAGTCGAGGGTATTGCATGAGAAAGGATGGCATATGAAGGAGATGAGGTCTTGTTGCTCGCCCCGCTACTGTGTCAGTCTTCGGACATGAGTCAGGGGTTTGTTTACAGGCCCCGGCACAGTATCAGTCTTCGGACATGAGTCGGGGGTGTTGCATACGAGATGGGATCCGTGTCGCTTTCCCCGGTACTGTGTCAGTCTTCGGACATGAGTCGGGGGTTTGTTTACAGGCCCTGGCACAGTATCAGTCTTCGGACATGAGTCGGGGGTATTGCATGAGGTAGGATTCGGATGATAGTAAGTATGTACTGTATGATGAACGATGAGGAAGATAATTAATTATTATCAATGTGTACGTATGATGTGTGATTGCGATTGAAAATAAAAAGGTTGTTTTAACGAAAGTAAAGTATTTTAATTATAAAACTAGAACTCACTCAGCGTCGTTGAGTTTTTGTATGCATAATAGTTGGCAGGTATTTTGTTGATGCTAAGGAGTTGCAGACATGGATGCATAAGCTACTGGGAACGTTATGAGGCTGGCATCTACATTTTGATATGTTGTTGTAATTCGAAATATAAATGAATGATGTAACAAATGATATCTTTTAAATTATTAATGAAAGTTTTAAATTCCGCTACTAAAGTAATATATGTTTTTAAATATTTTATGCGATGACGGTCTAGCTGTAAGCGTCCCGGGATCGGGGCCTTACAAGTTGGTATCAGAGCCAAAGTTTAAGAGAATTGGGTAAATATTTTCAAAAGAACCTAAACTTAAACTGAGAATGGAACCAAAGGAAGGGGATGCCGGTCCTAGTAGCTACATGTTTGTAGGTAAAGGTTTTATGTAAACGTTTTATGTAAGTTAATGAAAATGGGAATTATGTGCGTGTGTCATGTGGTTTATGTTCTTTCGTGTAGATTTAGATACTGATGTAGTCAGGTTAGGAAATGCTTGGGGGATGAAGATTAAAGTAAGTGGCTAATCACAACTGGCCACTGTAATTAGGGACTTACTATACTTGACATCAACTGAGCTATTACCTTGAATGACCGTGTTGGTGTTTGAATCTTGTAGTGTTTAGATGGCTGGCGGTAGATCTTCTGATGCTTCGCGAGTTAGAGGTCGGGGTGGACTTGGTGTTAGATCGCGTGTCACGAGGAGCAGAGCTAAGACTGCTGAGACGGCTCCTGAAGAGCCAGAGCTTCGTCACCAGGGCGGTGAGGATGAAAGTGCTAATCCTAAGGTCTCAATGAGGGAGGTAGTAGCAGAGGAAGTTCATCAGGTCATGCAGACGATTCTGCCGACTGTACTGACTGAGGTTATTAGAGCTGTGAAGGAGGATGAGAAGAAGGAGGCTGAGAAGAGGAAGACTGCTAGACGAGGAGGCGAGGAAGGAGGTTTAAGGGGAAGGGAGCAACCAGAGACTAATATGGTTGTCTCTAGTGATGATGAGGAGGAGGAGGAAGCTATGCAGGAAACTGTGAAGGGATGCAGCTACGGGGCATTCCAAAGGTGCAAGCCCCCTACATTTGATGGGAATAGGAGTGCGGCTGCTGCTCATCATTGGGTGAGGGAGATGGAGGCGGTGCTGGACATCAACGAGTGCCAGTAGGGACTAAACATCTGCTTTCAATGTTGGCAAGAGGGCCACAGGGCGAGGGAATGCCACATGGCTAAATGTTATGACTGTGGCTAGACTGGACACACGAGCAGAGATTGCAAGAAGTCAAGGGCAGAAAGCTCCGGTGCAAGGAAAGGGAGCAGATGATGAAGGTTAGAGCATTCGCTATGACCGGGAGGAGGCTACAGCGGACTCCAACATGACGTCAGGTACGTTTCTGGTAAGTTAAATTGTGCATCGGTTCTTTGATTTTTGTGCTAGTAGTAGTTTCATTCCTGCTGTCTTCTATGATAAGTTGCACGTTAGGAGTAGGAAGGTCGGTGAACCCTTCGATGTAGAAATTGCTATTGGTAAGTCCACTAGGTTGCCTGATGCCCTAGAGGGTTGTGCGATAGAACTGGAAGAGCACGTGTCTCCTGCTAGACTGTTCAGGATGAACGTAGGTAGATTGATACGTGCGTTGGGTAGAATTGGCTAGAAGCCTATGAGGTAAACACCGAGTGTTGCAAGAAGGTGGTTTGATCAAACGCACCTGACAAGAGTTTGGTGCCGACCTATGGTGATGGAGTAATGCTGAAGGCCTCATCTTGGAAAGGGGATTATCCGATTCAGAAAGCAAGGAAAGATAATATCGAGGTGTATAGGGTCATTCCGAATCGTTGCTCTGGTAGGAGAAGTGGCCTATTGACGGGAGCTACCCGATGAGTTAAGTGGAATTCATCTGACATTCCATGTTTCTCATCTAAGAAAGTGCTTAGCTAAGGTGGATATGATCGTGCCACTAGAGAATACCGAGATGGACGAACAACTCAACTATGTGGAGCAATCAGTGGCCATTACTGGTAGAAGGGAGAGATGGGATAAGGAAAGGGGTGGTTTCACGTGTGCGAGTACAGGGGAGCCCAGAAGGAATCTTGTAACACCCTGAATTTTCTTAAAAAGAAAACGAAAAGAAAAGTATCCAGAAAGAAAGGATAATGGGCACAAGTTGAAGGGGGCAAAGTGCAAAGGTGCATAAACTTATTTTTTTTAATATATATGGGGGTATGGCCACCCCATAAAACAGAGATCTACTTTTGGTTCTCGGCCAAAGAAGAAGAAGAAGGAAATTTCGGGTTTTAGAGAAAGGAGAAGAAGATCTGCATAAAAGGTGAGTATTCTTGAGTATATACTCAGTTTCAACCGATTTTATAAGCCTTGACCGAAGTTCTTGGTGTTTGATGCTTGTTTTCGAGATTTTAGTGCTGAAACTGTGGGGGAGCTTCAGACCCGAAGTGTTTGCTCAAAGGTTGCTTCAGGTGAGTTTCTAGAACCCCTTTTTTACTGATTTTAAAGTTTTGAGGCTGTTATGCATACCGAGTAAACGTTTTTGATGTACCCGTATGTTTATGCTTGATGTGGTTCTTTTGGTGTCCGGTTGTGGTATGTTTTTGAGGTTGTTTTGAGGTTATGATGGATGTTTAGCTAGTTTAGGTGCCTTAGAATGTTAGATCCGTGTTTGGGTAGTGTTAGAATGATTATCGGGTGTTTTGGATGGTTAGAAATATTTTCAGAACGATCCCATGCCCCAACTGATTTTATGCTAAGTGTCCTCATGCGCCCAAGGTGATGCGCCCAAATAGTGTTCATACGCCCAGGTCATGAGCCCAAATAGTAGCCATGCGCCCAGAAAACTGTCCAGGTGACTAAGTGTTGGTCATGCGCCTAAGTGACTTCACGCGCCCAAGGTCATGCGCCTAAATAGTGGACATGCGCCTGAACAGTGGTTCATGCACCCAAAAATAAGTGTTGATGCTCCTGAACAGGGCTCATGCGCCCAAATAGTTCTCATGCGCCCAGGCTGTTTTATACTTAGAATTTTATTGCTGATGCGCCTAGAATGTTTTATCGTGCCTCGTTTTAGACTTAGGGTTTTCTAGGGGCTTTAAGAGGTGGATGTTTGAGATAGGTTCTTTGGTGATGTGGTGGCTTATGCTTGTGGTATGCATGATGTTGTGTTGTGGTTTTTGTGTGTGTGTGAGATGTGTTGTCTTTCTTTGTTAAACGGTTTTCAAAACGTATGTACTATGTTGTATAATACGTTATGCCTAATGTTATGACTTTACGTGGTATGGCTATGAATAACGTAAAGTATTATATAACGAAGTGAAAGATAACGATAATGAAAAGTGGAAAGTAATGAATGAATGAAAGTCTTGCAAGCAATGATTGAGGTGAGCAACCATGTTGTCTCAACAGACTCGTCAGGGCTTTAATCCGTGAGATTGACCCGAGTGATGTCGAGATGCTGGCCCCGGTACTGTGTCAGTCTTCGGACATGAGTCGGGGGTTTGATTACAGGCCCCGGCACAGTACCAGCCTTTGGACATGAGTCGAGGGTGTTGCAAACAGAGACGGGGTCCTTGTCGCGTACCCCGGTACTGTGTCGGTCTTCGGATATGAGTCGGGGGTTTGTTTAAAGGCCCCGGCACAGTATCGGTCTTCGGACATGAGTCGGGGGTATTGCATGAGACAGGATTCAGATAGAAGTGAAAGATAATGATGAAAGTACGAAACGTACGAAATGAACGATGGTGAAGATAATTATAAAGATTATCAATGTGTACGTATGATGTGTGATCGCGCACGATTGGGAACGTTATGTTTTTAAAGAGAGTAAAGTATTTTATTTATAAAACTAGAACTCACTCGGAGTTGCTGACTTTTTGTATGCATAATAGTTGGCAGGTATTTTGTTGAGGCTGAGGAGTTGCAGGTATGGATGCATACGCTACTAGGAACGTTTTGAGGCTGGCATCCACATTTTGATGTGTTGTTATATTATGAAATGTAAACGATTTATGTAATGTAATGATATGTATTAGTTATTAATGAAAGTTTTTAAATTCCGCTACAAAATAAAATGTTTTTTTTAAATATTTTATGCGATAACGGTCCAGCTGTAAGCGTCCCGGAAACGGGGTCTTATAGGTCTAGGCCTACGTATAAGATCAAGAAAGAGATAAGACAGCAGTACCCGCAACTGTTCGAGAAGCGACAGGTTTCGGGGACGAAACCTATATAAGGGGGGTGGACTTCTAACAACTCGAATTTCATTAAAAAGAAGAGAAAATAAATTTACAAAGAAAGAAAAGATAAATAACACAAGTTGAAGGACTAAAGTTATGCAAGATGCAAACTTTAATATTATTATGTTTAAAAGAGTGGGCATGGCCGCCCACTACACTGCCACACCCACTTTCCTGTTCTCGGCTGAAAAAGGAGAAGAGAAGAAGAGTTCATGGTTTTAGAGAGAGAAGAAGCTGAAATCTTCTTAAAGGTGAGTTTTCTTGGGTTAATGTTCGGTTTCAACCGAATTTTCAGCTTCTAGGCCGAGATTTATGGTGCTAAGTGCTTGATTTTGTGGGTTTTAGGAGTTGAATTTGCAGGTGGAAGTGTGTTGCTCGAAGGTTACTTCAGGTGAGTTCTTAAACCCCTCTTTTTACTGGTTTTTGGAGTTTTTGGGGCTATTATGCATACCAAACAAAAGATTTTTAAGTAACCGTGAGTTTTCAGCTTTGTTGTTTGACCGTTGCTGTGGTTGTATGTTTTAAGGCTGTTTTGAGGTTATGTTTGATGTTTAGCATGTTTTAGTGTTGGTAGCGTGTTAGATCTGTGTTAGGATGTGCTAGACCGATGTTTGGGGGTAGATTGTAGAATTTGTTATAATTCTAATTGTTGGTCATGCGCCCAGAAAGTTCCCATGCGCCTGAACAGTGGCCCATATGCCCAGAGTTGCCCATGTGTCTAAGTGTAGGCCATGCGCCTGAACAGTTGCCCATGCGCCCAGAGTTGCCCATGCGTCTAAGTGTAGGCCATGCGCCTGAACAGTGGCCCATGCGCCCAGAGTTGCCCATGCGCCTAAGTGTAGGCCATGCACCTGAACAGTGGCCCATGCACCCAGAGTTGCCCATTCGCCTAAGTGTAGGCCATGCGCCTGAACAGTGGCCCATGCATCCAGAGTTCCCATGCGCCTAAGTGTAGGCCATGCGCCTGAAAAGTGGCCCATGCGCCTAGAGTTGCCCATGCGCCTAAGTGTAGGCCATGCACCTGAACAGTGGCCCATGCGCCCAGAGTTGCCCATGCGCCTAAGTGTAGGCCATGCGCCTGAACAGTGGTGCATGCGCCCGGAGTTGCCCATGCGCCTAAGTATTGGCCATGCGCCCCAGCAGTGCCCATGCGCCCAGAGTTGCCCATGCGCCTAAGTGTAGGCCATGAGCCTGAATAGTTGTCCATGCGCCCAGAAGAATGCCATGCGCCTAAGTATTGGCCATGCGCCCCAGCAGTGCCCATGCGCCTAAGCAGGGCTGATGCGCCTGCATAGTTGTATTGCGCCTTGGCTGTTTTCTTTAGAATTTTAGGCTCATGCACCTGAGATGTTCAACAGCTCTCCATTTTGGACTTATTCTGAGGATTTTCTAGAGGTAGTTGGTTGAGATAGGTCCTGTTGTGATGTGATGGCTTGTGCTTGATGTGCTATGCATGTTGATGTGATGACTATCAAGTGTGTGATGTGTTATCTATCCATGTTTAACGGTTTTCAAAATGTATGTATTATGTTTTGTAATATGTTATGTATGTTGTTATGACTTTACGTGGTATGATGTATGATGTGTGTAAAGTATTATGTAATGAAAGTGGAAGATAACGAATGATGAGAATGGAAGTAAAGTACGATGAGATCCTTGTCGCGTACCCTGTTACTGTGTTAGTCTTCGGACATGAGTCGGGGGTTTGTTTACAGGCCCCGCACAATATTAGTCTTCGGACATGAGTCGGGGTTATTGCATGAGACAGGATGGCATGTGAAGGAGATGAGGTCTTGTTGTTCACCCCGGTACTGTGTTAGTCTTCGGACATGTGTCGGGGGTTTGTCTACAGGCCCCGGCATAGTATCAGTCTTCGAACATGAGTCGGGGGTGTTGCATACGAGATGGGATCCTTGTCGCTTTCGCCAGTACTATGTTAGTCTTCGGACATGAGTCGGGGGTTTGTTTACAGGCGCTGGCATAGTATCAGTCTTCGGACATGAGTCGGGGGTATTGCATGAGGCAGGATTCGATTGATAGTAAGTATGTATTGTGTGATGAACGATGACGAAGATAATTAATTATTATCAATGTGTACGTATGATGTGTGATCGCGATTGAAAATAAAGGTTGTTTTAACGAAAGTAAAGTATTTTATTTATAAAACTAGAACTCACTCAGCTTCGCTGACTTTTTGTATGCATGATAGTTGGCAGGTATTTTGTTGATGCTGAGGAGTTGCAGGCATGGATGAATAAGCTATTGGGGACGTTATGAGGCTGGCATCTACATTTTGATATGATGTTGTAATTCAAAATATAAACGAATGATGTAACAAATGATATGTTTTAAATTATTAATGAAAGTTTTAAATTCCGCTGTAAAAGTAATATATGTTTTTAAATATTTTATGCGATGATGGTCTAGCTGTAAGCGTCCCGGGATCGGGGCCTTAAATTTATCGGGGCTCTCCTGATCAAGTTCTTCCTTTGAGACTTGGTCATCCCAGCTTCTTCTCTCTCCTCAGGAGAATAGTGACCCTTCATAGGATGGTCTTCTTCACTCTTCTAAGATACATCCTTCACTATCTCCTCCTTATCCTCTGTAACAATGGGGTCTATGAGGGGAAGCTCATCTTCACAATTTCCAGACCTTGGAGATCTTACAAATAAAAGAGTGTGTCGAGGAGCAATCTTAGTAGATCCCAGTCCTTGCTTATTCTGATAACAAACTTGGGCATGCAGGGATGAGGATATCATGTTCTTGAAGGTCTCTTCTTCAAGAACAAGTTTTTCTACTCTGGCTTTGCTGATCACAAGCTCAGCCTGGCATTCAGTTAATTTAGTGATAAGATCTTTTATCTGAATCTTGTAGTTGGTGTGTTCATGCTTTAAAGTAGTCATGGTTTTCTCTAAATCTTCTATTTTCAGTTTGTAATAATTTTTAGCTCTTTTGAAATTAGCTTTTAAGATATTTAAGGACTCAAGATCAGATATCATCTCTAAGTTATGGGACCTATATTTATTGGCTTTAGCAATACATTAAGGTGTACAAAGATGTTCCAATACATTGGCATCATCATGATCTGCCATTAGTGCTTGGTTTGGAGATGGATCCTCTATGGATGCAGCTCTCTCTTGGTGTCTCCGGGAAGGTGATGAAAGGACCCTTCTATGAGTTGTCAGGGTAGTAGATGAGATGATGCTGTGGTTCTCTGCAATCCCTTTCAACCACATGAAGGGTTGAACTCTGTTGGATGCTGGGGTTACCAGAAGAATTTTGTATGTTCATCTTCATCTGGTAGCTACTGAGGATACCATACAACTCAATAAGAGTAAGGGTCTTGAGGTTTTCAGTCCTCTTAATGGCAACACAATAGTGTGTTCATTGTCTGGGTAGAGAGGACATGAACTTCCTCACAATATCCCTGCTCTCAAGAGTTACTCCAATATCCAATAGAGTATCCACAATCTCAACATACCTGAAGTACTGTTGAGTCATGGGTTCACCTGTCTTGAAGGTGATATTCTCAAACTGCTGCTTCAAGAGGTCCTTCTTTTTCTCTTTAGCTTCATTTGACCCCTCATACATTAGCTTCATGCATCCCACAGTTGCTTGGTAGGATTGCACTTGTTGAAGCCTCTGTAGATAGAGTTTGGAAGAGCAGTTTGGAAGAGTAGTTTGGAGGGCGGTCATGGACTTTTGATCAATATCAATCTTCTTCCAGTTTTCATGAGAATAATCAGCCACTTCCTTTGGTATCATACCACCACCACCAGCAGCTGATAGTATGGATGGTACATGAGGTCCAAAGACTACTGATCCCCACATCCTAGAGTCTTGAGACTTGATAAAGCCTTCCATTCTTTGGCACCAAGTGTCAAAGTCTTCAGGAGTGATCAGTGGAGATTTAGTCATAGTACCACTTTCCATGTCAGTCTTGGTGATAGCTACCATTTGAGATGTTAAGTATTTTAGGAAACTAAAAGGATTAAAGATGGTGAGATCTTACAATCAAGAGCCTAAAATGCTCTGATACCAATTGCAGGACCGTGTGAAGGGTGATCAATACAATCAGTCTCATAATGAGGAGAGTTTTAGAACACTTAACAGATCAAATAGGGAACCGGGTTTGTTTAAGATGATACTAAGAACACAAGTAAGTAATAAGACAGAACTAAGAACACAAACAGAGAAGTATGGTTTTCAAGAATGCTATACATTGCTGTCAAGTTCTATTACAAGTGTTACAAAGCATAAAAGAATTACAAGGACCTGAGATACTTTTTACTACATTCTATAACTGTCAATACTTAAAAAGACAGTTGGAAACACTAATCTACACAACAAGATCAATGTAAAGTCAAAAGACAGATTGCCTTTTGACTAGTGACTATGACATGCCATAGCTCACATCCTTTTCTAATATAAAAAGGTTTACAAGTACAATAGTAGGAGGTTACAGACAAAGACCTTAATCTACAGTTTACAAAAGCATGGACTTTTCACCAACTTGTATAAGTTGGTAAGTCTTCAGAGTTGCAGCGGATGGTGCATCAGCTTTATGCAAAAGTAGATCTGAGAAAGCTTGTCTTCTCTGTCTTGGGAAGAAATCAGTCTTCTCTGCAAATTGGCTTCGGAAGACTTTGTCTCTGAAGCATCGGAAGACTTCATCTTTGGCTTCGGAAGATTTGGAATTTGGCTTCGGAAGATTTTACACTTAGAGTATTTTCTGTGGAGAGAGTAAAACTTCCAAAGCAACTTCTACCTTGTATGTTCAGTGCATGCATGCAAGAAGACCTTTGATTGTTTTGGCTTCTTTGGTTGCATCAACCTTAAAATCTTCTAATATTACCATACAGAAACTTTAGGTAGTGAAAAGGATATTAAATTTTAGGGCGAAAATTGGTCAGATGAAGGCTTACAAAACGTAAAATTCCCCGACTAAAGTTATAAACATAACTTCTAGTTCAACGACTGAGATAATGTAGCTATAATATCTTTAAGACTTGCTATCAGGAACAATTATCAACAATAATACATATAGTTGTACAAATCATGATGGGTAGTAAGATGATGGGTTCTTGGTTAAGACTATAAGAAATGAGCTATATATGGAATCATTTCAGTCTATTAATTTAGACATCATGCAATATGTAAATCTCCTTACTACTCTGAACTTTGATCGATAATCAACACCTACACACATTGTGCTGGACCTATGGAATTGATATAACATGAGAACAAATTCACTAAAAATACTTTGTATCCTACAACACAAATGATCATATTTTGTAGGTAGCAAAACTACTATAGAGAGAAAATGTTGAGTCGCAAACTTCTAAACTGTAACTTCTACTAAACTATTCTATGTTACGATTTATATATGATTACAAGATAAACCCAAAAGCCCACAATTACTAAGCCCACTTGAGTACTAGTATATGCCCAGCTGAGAACTAGTACTCGTGGGCATCAGCCGAGTAATAAGTTATCAACTAAGTACTCTATTGTAATTTTCAAATGAACATCTTGAACAATGGTGTTTATTGATACATCTGCCTTTTAGGCAAGGACTCTACAATCTCCCCTTATGCTGATGTTGGACTCAACAAGTGTATAAAAGGATAATGCTTGCCATTATCAAACATAATGTGTTTTAACATTCAAACAATCATTAACTAACACATAAGTATCATTAACATTCATAACATATACTAATTAAGTTTAAATTTCTTTTTTAGGTTTTGTAGATAAAGAAATTTTGCAAGTGTTGGCAGTGGATGAAGACCTGCCCACAGCGGATGCATAAATGTCAACAGCGGATGAAGTTTGAAGAAGTCCAAGTACTCACAGCGAATGAACAACTTCACAGCCGATAACAAGTACCTATAGCGGATGAACAAGTCCACAGCTGATGCCCATCCCCAGCGGATGCACATCCACAATGGACAACAAGAATACAAAACATTCAACAAGTGTTCACAGCGGACGACTATCATACACAGCGGACAACTCATTCATCATCCACAGCGGACGTTTACACATCCACAACGGACATGTTATCATCCACAGCGGACAACACTTAGACTTAGGATTATATGTAATTTTATCTTACATAAGGGTATTTTTGTAACTGTACATAGATCGTTATATAGGTTATAAATAGTGACATACCCTAATCCTTTGTAAGCTTCTGAACAATCAATCAAACAAGTAGTTTAGTATTATTCAAGCATTCAAGCATATAAACATGCAATCATACACACACACATACATATCATATCATTAATCATGGGTTTTCACACTATGATTAATGAGTATTGAATCTATAACAACTTGTTATATTTGAGAGATTGAAAAACGATCCTTGGGTAAATTCATTCATTTTGTTCTTGTGTTCAAGTTCAAAACCCGAATTCCAATAGGTGGTATCAGAGCCTTGGCTCAAATCAATCACTAACTTTTGGTCCTCTCATTATTCAATACAATGACATCTATGGTTCATTAGCGCCATGTCAACCATTTTAGAATGGAAAATCATCATAAAAACCCTCTTCTACTTCAAACATTCAACAAATGTTTAAAACATGATTCATTAATCCATTTTTTGTACATTGTTAAGAAGATTTTGTGTTTATTAAGCTCTAAACATCATTCATATACTATTTTAAAGGTGTTCTTTACAAAACTCACAAAAACCTCACCGGTTCAAGGGTTTTTCGATAAAACAGTATACGGGTACTGTTCTATCCAATTTTCATCAAACAAACACTGTTTTGAATACTTTGAATTCATTTAATGTATTCAAACATCATATTTTAGTTATTCTATACTCAAATCAGGCGATTAACCATCTTCAAACAACAAATCAATTGTTGTTTCATTGAAGTTGTTTCAGCCGCAATCATACTAGGATAAACCCTAGTTTTTTTATTCATACACAACCTTCAAAATCATGGGTGATTTTGTTGGTTTTTCATCAAAAAAGTTAACTTTTCAAAAACATATTATTTGTTTTTAGGTTCTTGACTTTTCTTGACTGACATCATTAAAAGGGTATTGACTGAGTAACATTCCTTAAACAAAATATTCCGTTATTTAACCGAGAATTGACTGTGACGTTTCATAGGACATTAACTAATTTAAAATTGAATTAACTAATTCCTTTATTTGGTAAAAATCAAAAGTGATAAAATCTACAAACAAATCCTAGTGACCTTAGGATAAAAAAATATAGCACCGAGCTAAATAATCAAACAACATGTCAGATGAAATTTTAGGTTCAAACAGTGGTCTCAAACCACCCAGACTGAAGAACAAAGCTGACTTCAAACAATGGAAAATAATGTTCCGAAACTGGATTATTTTTCAAGACCCGGGTCTATGGACATCCATAACTGAGGGACCATACATACCTGTGACTCTTGGTCCAGATTACAACATTCAGAAACTAGTGAGCTTGAAGAGTGTAGCTGGGGATGACCTGAAAAAGGTCAAAACAGACATGAAGGCTTATAGCATTTTGGAAATGACTCTGCCATCTGAGATACTAACAAGAGTTGAAAACTTCAAAATAGCACATGAACTGTGGAAGGTGCTTCATACAATGCGTGAAGGAAGTGAAAAATTCAGGGAAATCAAGAAAGAAAAATTGAGGACCCAGTATGAAAACTTGCATCATGTTCAAGGAGAGTCAATACCATAAAACCTTCACAAATTTGTTCATGGTCATAAATACGAATATATGGAGATCAACAAGAAAATGTTGCATACTCTTCTAGAGAGCTGGACTCATTCAGTCTCTCTGATGAAAGCAACATTGGATCTAGAAGCATTATTATTAGATGCACTGGCAGCTAAAGTAGAGGCACTAGAACTAGATGAGAGATCTAGAAACAACAACACAGTTAGACATGTGGAATCATACAAGTTCAAGGAGATGCAACAAACAGACAGTGCATTCTTAACTTGCACGGGTGAATAAGAGGAGGAGGACTTTCTTGATTCAACAAAAAACAAACAAAAGTCCAAGAAGACTGGTGTTCATGCTTCTCATGAAGTAACACGTTAGAGCAAACAACACCCACATGCTTCCAGCTCCAGCAAACAACACCCAGCAAGGACACAAAACATCCATAAGTTTGAGAAACCAATAGATGCTCTAACAATTATTCTACAAAGGGAGGAGCAAAAGGCAGCTTTTGTAGCCTTCTCCAAAAGCTTTGAAGCATTCTTGGGTGCAAATCCCACACCATCACAGATCATCCAACAAGATTTGGATGAATTGCCTCCTAACATGGTTGAAGAAATGGATCTTCAATGGTCAATGGAAATGATAGCATACAGAGCAAAGAAGTTTATATAAAGAAATAGGGGTTGAGTATGGATAAGAAAACAAAGATTGGTTTTGATAAAACCAAAGTGAGATGCTACAACTGGCAGCTTTATGGACACTTCTCTAGAGAGTGTCAACAACCTAGAGCTGAAAGAAACAACAAAAAAACACAAAATTCAAGTAGCTATCATACAAATAGACAAATTCCATTTCCCATTAGTATTCTTGCTGAACCAACACCAACACAAATCACACAGTACAGTCACAATCAACAGTCCAAGTCCTCTGCAATGATTATCAAACAAGATGGTGAGTGTGACTGGAGTATATATAAGGCAGAGATATAATCTCCTGACCATGCCCTCATGGCACATGTAGAGGATAAAATTGCTGAAATCTCAAAATAGGTAAAGGGGAATCTCTATTCTCAAACATGCATTAACGAAGTCACAAGATACAGAGAACACACAGACCAACTTTCTAAGAAAGTTATTGAAACAAACATTTTGAATGACAGATTAAAATTAGAAAAAATAATATGAGATTAAAATTCTTTCACTAAAAATGATTTGGACAAATAGTTGTCTGAAAAAATAACACTAGCAGCTCAAGTTGAGCAACTTTCTGAATCTTTGACTCAGTCAAAAACATTACAAGCTAAAACTGAAGTGAACTTCTTACTCAACAAAGGGCATTCAAGGACCCTACAGGTTTGGGATACAATAACGTTAATCCATCTTATAATGTTAACTATATCCCATTACCTGACTCAATGACCAACAAACAGGGTGAATCTCTTAACCCACATTACAGGAAAGAAGACTCCAAACCATCATCATCATCATCATCATCATCATCTAAATCATCATTAATATCAAAATTACCTCTGATAAAATTTGTTAAAAGCCAAGCACCACCATAAATAAAATCAATAGATTTTTATCAAGGAGAAAACAATGAGTTTGATGTACACACAACTGATAAAGATGATAAAGATCTACTGTTTGATGAGTTAGATCAACCAACTATTATAACTAAAAAGGTTTCAAGTGTGGTTGATACAACATCAAAACAATCAAAGAAGACACAAGTAATTGATATCCTCTTAGGTGGAAGAAAAGCTGAGTCTTCCACTGTCTCTCTCAAAAGAACAAACAAAGGGAAAGGAAAAGCCCCTATTCAGCCAAAACAAACAACTGTAACTTTTGAAATACGATTAAAGTCAAACTTAAAATCAGAAGCTTTTAACAAACAAAGCACTATAAATTTGCCTTACTGTAAGTGGTGTGATTAATACACCCACACCACGGAAAAATGCTAATATGGTAAGTATTGCAAACACTATGATATGTACAATCATAGTACAAAATCGTGAACTATTGTTTAATTTGTGAAAGAAACAATCATAGTACTACTAACTGCTTTTTTAATAAGAAAAAAAGAAGCAAAAAAAAACCTCAAGTTGAGAAATCAACTAAGAAACAGACAGTTATTCCTAACAAGAACAAGGGATGATGAAATTCCAGTAGTACTTTTGTTTAAACAACTTAGAACACCAAGAAAAAACAATGAATTCCCCTATGGATCATTTTTAATCTCTCAAATATAAAAACAGATTGTTATATAATCAATACTTAATAATCACAGTATGAAAACCCATGATTAAAGATATGATATCTATATGTGTGGATGATTGTGTGATTGCAAGTGATAGAATACTCAGATGAATATAAAATGCTTGATTGTATTGATTGTTCAAAAGCTTACAAAGGATTAGGGTATTATGCTATTTATAGCCTATACACAATAGTTATATACAATTACAAAAATACCCTTATGTAAATGAAAATGACATAATATCCTAAGTCTAATTCGTCCGTTGTGGATGATAACATGTCTACTATGGAGGTATAAATGTTCGCTGTAGATGATGAATAAGTTGTCCGCTGTGTTTGATAGTCATCCGCTGTGAACACTTGATGAATGTTTGTCTTGTTGTTTTCCGTTGTGGAAGTGCATCATCTGTGGATGTGCATCTGCTTTGGACTTGTTCATCAGCTGTAGAGACTTATTCATCCCCTATGAGTACTTGGACATCAGTTGTGGAGTTCTTCATTCTCTATGATCACTTGGACTTCTTCAGACTTCATCCGCTGCTGACCTTTACTTATCCGCTGTGGTCATGTCTTCATCCACTACCAACACTTGTCAAAATTTCTATTCTCTACAAATCTAAAAAAGAAATTTAGACAATAATTAGTGTCTGTTATGAATGTTAATGATGCTAATGTGTTAGTTAATGATTATTTGAATGTTAGAACATATTATGTTTGATCATGGCAATCATTATCCTTCAATGCACTTGTTGAGTCCAACAATACTCCCCCTAAGGATGATGTTGCCATGCTTTAATGTTTGCCTATTAATGTTATGTTTGCTAAAAATAATTTATGTGTTTGTGTTTGAATTGAATGATTGCATGTTTATGTTATTGACTTAGAATGTTTGATTGCATGATTGAATGATTGACATGTTTGAATGATTTGCATGATTGAATGATAATCTTATGATTGGTTGATTATTTGAATGATTGCTTGATTACATGTATGATTGCTTGTATGTATGATTATCTGATTACATATGTGTAATCAGATTGCCTTGTATGTTTTGAATCATATATGTTTGCTTGGTTGACTTGTTATTGTGTGTTTGATGTTAAGTTTAATGATATGAATGATATTAATAAATGATTGATGCTCTGGTGTGTTTATTATCTATTATGTATGGTTCGATGTTTTTGTTTGTTTGAAAAGTTAGATATGTATGTTTGATGTTTTTGATTGTTTGTCTGTTAGAAACCTTTAAGTGTGTGATGGACCAGCTTTATCAACACTCTTTTGAACTTCAAATATGACTTTCAGAGACTCTTCAACATCTTTTTCTATGATCTGGTCTTTCTCATCTTCCTTCACTTGATCAAGCAAAGGAGTAATCTTCAATGCATTGAGGCAGTTCACTATATGTTAAATAAAGCACTGAGCTACACTCTTTTGATCATCATACTTGAACTTGATTGGTAGTTGTACCATCCGTTCTAGGGTGGTCTGATCAAGACTTTGAATTTCAATGTTTCTACCCAAAGTGGTTACAACATGTTCACCCTTGAGATCTTCTAAATTGTTGTTCTCTGAGATCCTTAGGCTTGGATTCCTTCAATATGTGTCAGTGATTGCTGATGTGTTTCTAATCTTTGCTTTAACGTAGCATTCACATAGGCTGTTCCTAGGATTCTCAGCATGTGTATAAAGTAACAGCAATCACCCTTGCACAACATTTCTTTGATTGAAGGGAATGACTTTGTTTTTAGAAGTGATACATATGATGGATGTAGAAGTTTGATCTCAACAGGATCAAACAATCTAATGTTTGCAGCTTCTTTCCCTTCTAATTTTCTTTCTAACACCACTTCAAAGTGGTTTTCATCATAGTACCATCTTGTGATTGGGTAGTTGTACTGATTACCATCAATCTTCTTCATAATAAACTTCAAATCTGTTGGTCACATTGGATAACCAACTCTCTCTAGTAGTTCACTATCTAGCTGCTCTATTTGTTCTTCACTTGTCTATTTCTTTTTGCTAGCTACTTGTTGTTCTCTTCTGAGCTTTGCAATGTGAAGTTTGTCTTCTCTATCAGCCTTTAGTCTCATCTCATAGTGATGTTTATTCATATATGATCTCATGATATGGAAGAAATCAGAACCTCTGGGATTATTTATATGATTGACCATTCTCAGCTGCGTCAGGTCTAATCTGTCTTTATAAGTCAATTATCCTAGTTAGGATATGTATAATAAGTATTGGACAAGTCCAGATACTCTCTTAATAAGCACAACATCCTATATCTAATCATATTTCTATGCTACTATCTTCCTTTCATCAGCTGAGGCTGTGAGTGTTATTCTATCATAGAGTTTCATAAAATTACTGTCCTCATTGATCATCTCCCTCACTTAATTTTCTTTCAGGCCACAACCTATGAGGCATGAACTGCCTGGGCTCCTCTATGGGATGAATCTCATGTGGAGCCTAATGATAAGTGGATAATGAAGCTGCTAGATGAGGTCTATTGACTTGTGGCTTCAATGCACTTGTAAGCATGTTCTTGTATATTTCCTAGCAAGATCTTTCATTTGTTATAAAGATCTGCCAGCATATGACCTATATAGCATTCTTGTATAACTCAAACAGCTTTTTACCAGGGAGTAGGTCATCTTCTTAAATTGTGGATCTTTGGGCAAGTTCTTTTGAAATTCTTGTTGATCCTTGATCTCTTTGTATCTCCTATATGTTTGCTCAGACTAATTTTTCATTACTTCTTGGAAGTCCTTGAGCAAGTCTTTAACCTCTGAAAGGTTAAGTTGCATGAAAGTATGATATGGAAAGCCTTTGGATGCTAACTCTATTCCTATAAGTGTTTCCGGATCATCAGGGAATAGTATTGAATGTTTTCAATCTCATTTTCATCCTTTTTTCATATTCTTCATCAGAATCAGTGAGTATAACGATTGGTTCTTGCTGTTTGTTATAAGATTGATCAACTTCTCCTTCTTCCAAAAAAGCAGTCTCAGTTTCTTTCTATTTTGAATTATCTTCATCAACTGGTTCAGCTTTAACCTTAAGAAGCTTGAGTGGTGGAGACTCAGGTTCTTCAAACTCTTAAACCTGTTGCTTTCCTTTCCTCAAAAAAGTTAGATGCATTCTCTTTCTCTTCCTTTCATACGTTTTCAATTGAGGCTGTGATGATGATGAAGCTTGATCTTTGGATGATTTGGGTTGCTCTTTCAAAGATTTAGAAAATTGTCTGATTAACTCTTTTTGCTTCTCAGATAATGGATTTACAGGGATGATGCTTATTTGAGATGATTGGGTGTGTGGTATGTGAAAATGTTGTCTCAGAATGCGTGAATAGTGGATGTTCACAAATGGATTAGCCTCACCAAACAACTGATCCATTGAGTATGTCTCCTCAGGGATAATGATTGCTTGTTCAGTTTCCCCTATTCTGGTTTCTTCAGCTTAAGACATGATTTGATCAATAAACTCTTCACTCAGGTCTTGTTCTTGACCTTTTGAATGCTATTCCTCATTTAGTTGAGTGTCTATAAATTCCAACTCCCTGTTTAGCCTCTTAATCTCTTCATTTTGAGGAGAGAATATTTTTTAAAGTTCATCAATTTTAGCATCTTTGGAATCTGTTTGCTCAGTCAAGTATGCAATGTCAAGTCTTGCATTACTTAAATCTTGGTCTTTAACTTTAACTTCTTCCTTTGATTCTTCAAGTGGTTGTTCTAGAAACTAAACAATAAACTTCTGAGCGTTTTGATCAACCAAAATCTTTTCTATCTCTTCAACTTTGCTCTTTGCTTTCCTTTCAGCCTTTTTGCTCTATTGTTTGATTTCTCTATCATTTTGTTGTACTCAGTGAATAAAAACACCTTTGAGTACTCAGTTTCTTCTGCAGCTGGTATATCACTTGTTTGTTCTTCAACTTCAACTTGTTTAGCATGAGCACTTTGTTCTTCTTGCTCAAGCTCATGCATAGATGATGCACCAATCTCTTCTTGATGAGTTGGTTGTTGCGCTGGTGATACATCTATATCTCCCAAAAGAGATGACAAAGTTTGTTGATCTGAGAGATGAGGGCTTTAAGGTGGAGAAGGCATGTGAAGCTTAAAATGAAATTGTTCTTGTTCTTGTACTTCCTCTGGAGCTTGTTCATGTTCAATGATTGGTTCTGGTATTGGTGCAGCTTGCTCTTCTTGAATGATTGGTGCAGGTTGGATAATTGGTGCATGATGAATAATGTTTTGAAGCATCATGATTGGTTCACCCTGACCTAGAATCCTTAAGAAAAGTTCAAGGATAGGTATGTCATGATCTATCATATGAGGTGGAATAGGCACTTCATCACCTTGATACAAGCTGGACTTGATCTTTTTGAATACATGTTCATTAAAATGAACTGGCTGGAAGAGAGCACTTTCCCTTGGGATGTTTGGGAGTAGATCATCAATAATCATTGAAGGGCCTCCTAGCAATGAGGCTTGCTATAGCCAAAGAAATCCTCAAAGAAGTGGCATCCCAGCTAGTCTTCCTGTTAGTCATCGTCTTCTGATATGTATGCATTAAGAATCTGAATTATGAGGACATGAAAGACTTCTTGATCTGTTTTCTCTCAATGGAACCAGTGTAACCAATCAGCCTGAAAACATGTAACACATAGTTTTCATCAAATTCTACTAGACCTTATGCATCTTCTTCACAAAGTTGCAAGGCTTTCCTTATTACTTCCTCTAATATGATAATCTGATGCTCATATATGTTATACATAACAATTTGTTGGTCATTCATCAGCTCCAGATGAGCATGATTCCAAAATTGGACAATATGGTCCTCATATATCTTTGGCCTGGCTGTCATAGCATGAACAAGCTTTGTCTGTCTTATGGCTTGTATAATGTCTCTATAGTTTTCAGCCTTTGGAACATCAGGATTGAGAAATGCATAGATATTATGATCTCTGACAAATACTAAGTTTGTCATATTTATAATAAAGAAAAAAGTGTTAGTAACTTGTGTTATCATGATGTATGATGTTTAATGTGATGAACGTTGATCATGTGTTCATTGGGCAGATGTATGATATGAGATGATGAATCATGTATGTTAAACCCATTGATTATGTCAAAATGTTTGTTAATTGTCCATGAGCAGTTTGACTATTGAAAGACAAATTTGATCCTTTTTTAAACTTGTAAATTTCGTTGATTTCAAGTTATTATGATCCAAATTTTTTGTCATCATGTTTGTTTCATTACAATGAGTTGTATGTTTCAAATCATGTATTGATTTGTCTCAAAACAACATCAAATATGAATTTTAGTTTGACTTTTAAAGTCAAAACCTACCATTCAATGCACATTGATTGCATAAGCATTGAATGTTGTTGTGATCAATGTTATGCCAAATTAACTGATTTTATATGTTTTTAATTGACTTTTGAACAAATTTGAAAAGTTATAACACATTTCAAGTTATTTTAAACATTTTCAAAGATCAAAAATCAATTTTTGTATGATTTTGGCATGAACATTATGACTTTTCATAACCCCGATGAACACTTAATCAAATTTCATAAAAAGAACAGTTATAATAAATTCGAGAAAGGTCATCTAACATATATTCAACATTTGATTTCATTTAAAACATCAAATGATTCATGTTTGTATACGGTTCATTGTTTGACTTAGGTTCGACAATGTCAAAATCAAAATTGAAGAATTGGATGTTTTAATGATTGTTTGATGTTAAGAAACATGTTGTTATACCTATTTGATGAACATCAGTAGTTGAATCAAATAGATGTTGGGGTTTTGATTGATAAGAGGTTTAAGGGTTTATCGCACTGTGTAACATTTTAGAAAATTTGATTTTCTCTCTCTCACTCGTGATGAATGAAATTTTAAAAAGTGTTGATTTATAAATACAACTGCCAAAATGAATGTCCATTGTGTGTATAGTGTAACTGTATGCTATGGGAATAGTTTAACTTAAAATTTAATTTTATGCCATGCGCTGTGAAATACACATGCATTGTGGGTACAGTGCATCCGCTGTACAACTTTAAGTTGTACGCTGTGGACCCTTGAATGTTGTACTCTATTCACAAAGGATGACTATTTGGTCATGCGCTGTGCACACTTGGTGAGAGTTTGACAATGTTCATATAGCGGATGAACATTTGTTCATATGCTATGTAAACTTGAATGATTGTTTGGATGTTCACAGCGGATGACTCATTGGTCATACGTTGTGTACACTTTGTTTGTTTGAGATATTAACACCAGATGACTTATTGTCGTGCGCTGTGAATGTTTAATTGATAGTGTTCATCATATGATTACCTATGTGCATATGCTGTATACACTTGTACTTTTTCAACAACAAATGACTAATGTTAGTCATGCGCTGTGCAATGTCATTGTATTCACAGCGGATGCCTTACTTACATCATACACATTGTATAGAGGTTTTCCCTTACCTCTTTCAGGATTTTTGAGATCCTATCCTCTAAGTTTGCCATGAGGGCATGATCAGGAAATTGTATCTTAGCCTCGCACATACTCTAATCATATTCACCATCTTGCTTGATAATCATTGCAGATGATTTTGAATGTTGATTTGGGCTGTACTGTGTGATTTTAGCGAGGGTTGTTGCAGCAAAAATATTAATAGGAGTTGGGAATCTCTGTAGAAGTGTCTATAGAGTTGGCAGTTATAGCATCTCATATTTGTTTTATCAAAACCAATTTTGGTTTTCTTATTTATGCTTAACCCCATGTTCCTTTCTAGGAACTTGTTAGATCTGTATGCAATCATTACCATTAACCATTGAAGATCTATTTGTAACACCCGGAAAATTTTAAAAGACGAGAAAGAGGAATAAAAGCAGATAAAAAGGAAGAAACACAATTTAACCCAAGTTGAGGGGCTAAATGTGTCAAAAAGGACAAAAAGAATAAAAGTGGGTGTAAAAGGTGATGGCCGCAAACTCTTCTCTGCATATCTTCTTTTCACCAGATTTTAGAGAGAGAAAGCAGAGTTGAATTTTTCGGGTTTTGAAGAAAGAAGAAGGAGAATTCGAATTCAAGGTAAGAATTCTTCGTTTTAAGTTGTTCTTGGCAGGCCTATGCCTCGGTTGAATGCTTATGTGTGTTTTGTTGTGTTCGGGTGTGTGTTTTTGGTGGGTTTCTAGGTGGTTGAACTCATAGTGCAGACGGGTTTGAAGGAAGTCACACTCGAATGCTGCGAAGGTGAGTTCTAGATCCCCGGTTTCTATGTTTCAAACCTGTTTTAGGGCTGGAAATACATGTAACTAACTTTTAATATGTCCAGTATGTTGTACCGTATATTGGCCATGTTCTTTTTTTTTTGGGCGTGTTAGGGCCTGCATGTTTGCTCGGTTTACGTGGTTGTATGCTTGCTCTAAGAGATTAGAATGCTAGATCGGTGCGATGAATGTATAAGAATGAGGATTAGGAATTGATTTTAGTATAAGATGCGGTTTCAGGTTATTGTTCATCCGCATTAAGTTTGAATATTTGCATAAGTGTTGTTCATCCGCATTAGTTAAATGTTCATCCGCATTTTTTGTATGTTCATCCGCATTTGTTTGTCCATGCGCATTTGCTTCCGTCATCCGCATTTGGTTCATGCGCAATTCTTTGGGACACTTAGAATATTTTCTGAGGTGTTCATCCGCATTGGTTTACTCATCCGCATTGGTTTATTCATCCGCATTTGTCTGTTCATCCGTATTTGTTTGCTCATCCGCATTTCTTTAAGGAGACAGAATTTTCTGAGATTTTACGATGTAGAGCTTAAGTGTTAAGAAAGGAGGTTTTATGGGGGACTGTGCTTGTTTACGTTTTGCATGCTTTGTATGCTGTTGTGATGATGTTGTTCCATGTTATGTTTATGTCGTGACCTTACGTGGTGTGACGTATATATATGCTTATGTAACGTATTACTTAACGAAAGTGGAAGATAACTAAAGAGAAGTAAGAATGAATGCAAGCATTAATGAACGATCGGAAGTAAGAAAAGTCTTGCAAGCACTGTAAGGAGGTTCACACCCAGTGAAGGGTGTAAGCTCAACGGTGTGCGGGTTAGCTACCCCAGAAGGATGCACACTGGGGTCTAGTCCTTGTGACTGACCATACGTACGGGACCATTGTCGCTTACCCCGGTGCTGGGCCCGCCTCGGGCATGATGTTTGAAATCTATTTATAGTCTTCGGTACAGTACCCACCTTGTGCATGATGTTTGGGGTATAGCACATGGCATGGTCCAAATGATGATATCCCGGTGCTGGGCCCGCCTCGGGCATGATGTTTGAAGTCTATTTATAGTCTTCGGTCCAGTTATCGCCTTGTGCATGATGTTTGGGGTATAGCTCGAGGCATTAGCCTGGAGCATAGAGAAGTGAAAGTAATAATGATCGAACGAAATTTACGATAAGTGAATGAATGAATGTAAGTTGAAGATGATGAAAGATAATAATGAGATTATCTATTTGTACGTATGATGTATGATCGTTTACGAAGTAATGTATGGTTTTAATCGAAAGAAAAGTATTTTATTTATAAAACTAGAACTCACTCAGCAACGCTGACTTTTTTGTGTTTCCAGTTGGCAGGTAATTGTTGCTGAGGATGGCACGGGGAAGCTACTTGGCGTTTTTGGATGGCATCCGTTGTTTAGAATTATAATTTTTTTGTAATGCAAATTATGATATTTTGTAACAGTTAACTACAATGTATTATTTTGCAAAAGCAATTATAATGAAATGGTTTGTTTAAAATAATTCCGCTGCAATGTTTTGGAAATGGTAAATGTAAATTATATGTTTTATGTGCGATGATTGTCTTGCTGTAAGCGTTCCGGGAACGGGGCCTTACAAGTTGGTATCAGAGCCAAAGTTTAAGTGAAAAGGGAAAATATTTTCAAAATAAACCTAAACTTAAACTGAGAATGGGACAAAGGGAAGGGATGCCAGTCCGAGTAGCTGCGTGCCATCAGGTATTTTCTTAATGTTAACCGGTATTACGTGCGCATGTTATGTGATTTATGTGCTTCTTAGTAGATTTAGATACTAATGAAGTCAGGATAGGAAATGCTTGGGGTATGAAGAGTAAAGTAAGTGGCTAATCATAATTGGCTACTGTAATTAGGGACTTACTATACTTGACATAAATTGAGTTGTTACCTTGAATGACCGTGTTGGTGTTTGAATCTTATAGCGTGTTTGAGGATGGCTGGTGGAAGATCTTCGAAGGCTTCTCGAGGTGGAGGTCGTGGTGGATGTGGTGCTGGACCACGGGTCACGAGAGGAAGGCCTAGGACTGAAGAGGTGGCTCACGAAGAGCCCAAGACCCCTCATCCGGAGGGTGGTGATGAGAGTGCCAATTTACGGGCCTCAGTGAAGGAGGCAGTGGTGGAAGAGGTTCACCAGGTCATGCAGACGATCCTACAATCTGTGGTGACCGAAGTGATTAAGGCTATACGAGAAGGAGAGAGGAAGGAAAGGAGGAGACCCGCGGAGGAAAGGGAGCAACCAGAGACTGAGACGGTTGTCTCCAGTGAAGAAGAAGGAGAAGAGCCTGTGCAGGAGATGGCACGAGGTTGTAACTATGGGGCATTTCAAAGATGCAAGCCCCCAATGTTTGACGGAAACGGCATTGCGGCTGCTGCTCACCGGTGGGTGAGAGAGATGGAAGCTGTTCTAGATATCAGCGAGTGCCGAGAAGATCAGAAGGTGAAGTTTGCCACCCACTCATTTGTGGACTCGGCCCTATGTTGGTGGGACAATATTGTCCAGGCCGAGGGTAGTAGAGCAATTGGCAGGATGAGGTGGAATGAGTTGAAGAAACTGGTGATCGAGGAGTTTTGTCCTCACCGAGAGCTCGACAAGGTTGAGAGGGAGTTCCTACAGCTGGAGGCGGGAACCATGACACATTAGCAATATACCACCAAATTCAATGATATGGCATGGCTAGTGCCGGATCAGGTGACACCCTTGTCATGAAAGATTAAGAGATACATTCAGGGCTTGCTGGCGGAAATCCACAGGCATATGATCGCCGCCCGACCGAGCACGTTTAGGTCAGTGGTTGATCTGGCAGGGAGGCTGTATGATGAACGGGAAGTGGTGGTGGCTGAGGTGAGTAAGAAAGGTGGTGGTGACCGGAACTGGAACGGGAAGAGGTTTGGTAGGGGTGGTGCCCCGACAAACAACAAGCGAGCACGGGTGGATGACCGCCGTGTGGTCACATCTGGTGCGGGGTTGAAGAGGTGTGGCGAATGTGGAAAGGAGCATGTCGGAGAATGTAGGCGGGGATTGAACATATGCTTCCTGTGTGGAAGGACAGGGCATATAGCAAAGGATTGTCGTGCGGCCAGATGTTTTAACTGTGGTGGAGAGGGTCACATGAGCAGGGAATGCAAGAAGCCAAGGGCTGAGAGTTCCGGAGTGAAGAAGACGACCGGAACCGAAGGGCAGAAAGCAAGCACCAGAGCATTCACGATGACCCAGGAGGAGGCTAGGACGAACCCCGATGTTGTGTCAGGTACGCTCCTAGTAAACCACACTCTTGCCTTCGTGTTATTTGATTCCGGTGCTAGTAAGATGTCAAGATCAGCGATCTAAGTTTGATCAATTAGAGTTGAGTTGCAGCGGAATTAGAACAAGAATTAGACAAATATAGCAAGAACACAATAGATATTCAATGGAACAGTACATGGTTATAGAGAAAGAGGGTTTTCTTCAAAATGGATAATATCATTCATGCACACATGCTTTGGTATGGCGGCTGCTAAGCTTTTCTAAGTATGCTATAGCTGCGCAGGCATCGCACCTTACAATTAGGTCAACATTCCTTATATAGAGGAATGTGACGTCTGCTGATGTCACTTGATAGTGACATCTTACAGAATTATTACAAACAACTGAAAGTAAGCAAACTACTGAGAATGTTCACAACAACTGAGAACATCTCAGAGTGCTAAGTACAAGATGAAACTAAAACTACTGAAACTACAAGTACTGATTACAAGAAACATAAAACTACTGAAAGGAAACCATCACAACTACTAAAGAGGTCTTCTTCAGCTGTTGTGACAACATCTGAAACTTTGTCTTCAGACTGTCTTCAGCTCTTTCACTTCAGACTTTGTCTTCAGCTCTTTCACTTCAGACTTTGTCTTCAGCTCTTTCACTTCAGACTTTGTCTTCAGCTCTTTCACTTCAGACTTTGTCTTCAGCTCTTTCACTTCAGACTTTGTCTTCAGCTCTTTCACTTTAGACTTTGTTATCAGTTGATGTCTTCAGCTGTTGCAGACTACTTCAGTTGTTGTAATGTCCGTGGGACTTAAAGGTTTTTCTGATCAGGCTCATTGGTTCTTTTGGTCCAACAAACTCCCCCTGAACCAATGCAGCCAAAACCTTTAAGCTTATTGAGGTCCCACTTATTCTTGGCAGAAATACTCTCTTGATCAGCTTCAGAGATATCGGATAAGCACAGGCCAGGGAACAGGTTTCAGTAGATGTGAATGTCAAAGGATGGAAGGGAACTCTGTCTTGGGGAACTGGACACAGAGCTGTTATCCCAACCATGAAACCTACTTCCCATTGATGAGTCTATAAGACTCTCTGACGTAGGCCTCAAGGAGAACAACTTGTTCCTCCTTAGTGAGTTCTTCTGCTTCTCCTTCGAAGAAGAACTCTGGGCCATAGTACTCTGATAGGTACTTTAACGTCTTTCCATTTTTCAACTCAACAGTTGTTATCTCTCTGTAAGCAAATTCATCTGGGTGAGTCCCTTCTAATAACAACTGGAGTTCATTTTTCTTGATCTCTTCAAGCCTCTTGTATAACAACCCCTTCTTGACCATTTTGTTCTCCATTAGAGTTTGAGGGGTCATCTTTGACTTGTAGGCTCTCTTGAAGTCTTCAAGTATCTCCCAGGGTGAGACTACAATGGCCAACATAATAACAGCATCTATGGTCTTTCTCACTTGGCCATTGTATCTACTTGGTATGGATTTCTTATGAATTCTAGAACTAACCCTGGGGTCTGGCCAAATCCTTACTCTCTCCTTTTGATATTGAAAGGTATACCTGAGAGCATACAGCCTTTGAGCGTGTTTCTTCATGGCTTGTATAGATGATGACTGAGGAAACTCTTTGTCAACCATCTTCAAAAGTTGCTCATCGTGCTGTTTCTGCTGTTCTTCTTCTTCAATCTTAACTTTCACCATTTGCCTCTGAAAGTCTGGTGTGATCATTTGTTGACTTCTGGGCTCAGGTATTTTTAGAACAGCAGAGATTGGCAGACTGTCTTCTTCATCATCTTCTTCTTCTTCTTCCATCCTCAACACCCTTCTCCTCCTTCTGGGTGCATCATTGGATGTGGTTTGAGGTGGTTTTTGGGGTAAGGGAGTTGGTTTTGAGGGTTGAGTTGGTTTAAGTTTAGGTTTAGGGATTGGTTTGGAGAGTTGTGGGGTTGGTTGTTTTTGAGTGGGAGTTTGGGAAGGCTGATCTAGCATTTTTGTGGTAAGTTTGGCTTTGGAAAGCTTGGCCATATCAGTTCTCTTCCCAGCACCTGCTTCATCTAAGGCTTCGATAATCAACCCCTTATTGAATGCTTCAGAAGCACAGATTCTGGTGGTTATTGCCAGAATACTGTCTCTGGTCCATGATTTAATCTCAATTAATGATCTTCCCAAGTATTTTGCAATAAACCTGATCATTATCTCCAACCTCTCCCTTTCCATCACACTGTAACTGGCCCATCTCTCTTGTATCTCTTTAATCTCCAGCCTTCTGATCTCAGTGTCTAAGTAGCTGTATCAAAGCCTTGTCTGAAGAGTTGGTCTATTATTCTGTCCATTGATCTGCTGTGAGCTTCATCAGCTTCTTTAATCAGATCTTCCAATGATTTCTCTTCATCAGGCTTTTGAGTTTCAGCACTTTTCTTTCTCTTGTATGTGATCAGCTGTTTTTCTTTTCTAACTCCTTTTCTTTCTCTTGTTGTTTCTCATCTTCCACTCTCTTTCTCTTTCTTTCTTTCACTGCCTTAGACTCCCCCTTTTTGGGTGCATTGGGTTCAGGGGTTTGAATGGCAGAAAGCTTCTTTTGCACACATCATCAACAAGTGTTTGTAGATTTGAGGAGATCCTCTCGTCAATGGCTTTATGCACAATCTCATTGATGATGGGAGTGATGAGAGGTAAGGAATGTTGAAAGGTAGCAACCATCTGCTCAGAGGGGTTCTGTCCCTGAGAGGTGGTGCCAAAAGCAGTGGCTGGTGGCTCAGTTGAGTGTAGTGGCTGAGTGTTTGGTGAACCTTCAGATGAAGGTGCCATCTGTGGGTTTATTGGGGCAGATGGACTTTGATCCTGAGACATTTTGGCAAGCAGTTCTTTGAGTCTGCTCACCTCAGCCTCAAGGATTGTGTTATGGGCTAAGACATCAAAGAAAAAGCCCAGGTCATCATCAGTCTTTGCTGAATCACCTGACCTCCTGATTGAATCAGGATGTACATGCCCTGAGTGTAGATCAGTTGTAGCATGTGCCCCTTGTTCTTGGTTCTGGGGACTTCCTGCCTCAGGACTGAGTCCTTCATCGGCAGTTGCCTCTGGTGAGGTCTTAGAGATGTTACCAACTGCATCCTGTTCATTTGCTGAATCAGTAGAAGTGGCAGCCTCACCAGATGTTCTAACCTCCTCCTCTACACGGGGAGATTGAACATTATAACCCCTGTGCTGTGGGTTATCAGCAGCATTTTGGTCCTCTTCCTCAGCTGTTGAGGTTCTCCCCATTGTAATTGGTTTCTGGGGAGGAGGAGAGGAATGCAGCTGACTCAGCACTTGTGCAACTATAATGGTTGGGCTTTGAGGGGCGGTTGCATTTGGAGATAGGTTTGAAGCAGATTGCACCCGGGGTGACTGGTGCTCTTCAATGGTAACCTTCTCAATTGAGATAGGTTCCAGCATTGTGGTATCCCCAATTATGGTTGCATCAGGATCCTGTTGAGAGGATGCCTGAGCGGCTAGGGCTGGTGGAGTCTTTGACACTACTGGGGGGTTAGAACCAGTAAGTGTTTCCTGTATTGGTGTTACAGGGGCATCCTCAGGGGACTCATCTCCCTGAGTAGCCTTTTTGGGCTTTTTGGTGTTGGGTTTGGTGGGGACTTTGGATCTGGAAGTGGAGGCTGTGGGTTCCCGCTGCTTGGGTTTTAGCAGCCGGGCAGCCCCTTTCATTGTAGGGTCAGAGTTGTGCCTGGAGTATACTTCAGGCAATACAGCCGGAGCAGGGACTCCAAGGCCAACAAGGCCGTCTGATTTTAGCTGATTTAAAATTATGGCCATGAGAAACCTGGGATATAATATCCATCTGTTTGCCACAGGTTTCAAAGCCAGATCCTTTAGTTCCATAAAAACTATCTCAGAAAAATTTAGATTTTGTCGTTCAAAGATAGAGTATAATACCTGTTGCCATCGGGAGGACATCTGATCCCATGAGGAGGTTTTTGGTGCAAGGCAGACATTCACCATGTGGAATATAAGACGTTCAGCATCATGGAAGTGCTTCTTCAGAATGGTGGTAGCACTTAAGTCTCCTTCATACCCGTTATTGATGAAAGACATATCAGTTGTGCCTTTCGGGTATTCTGTGACACAGGTGGCATCATGTAGATTTAGGGTTTGTCGAATGATGTCTGGAGTGATGACCACCTGTTTCTGGTTAACCAACGACTGGAGAGTGATTTGGCGATCATTCTCACCAGTTTGCACAGAGACGTTGGTCCAGAATTGGCTTAGGGAATCGGGGTATATGGTAGGATTCAGAAGAAAAGCGGTTCGGTACTGGGAATCTACCATAAGATCGATGGCATTATCAAATTTGTTCCAAAAGGCCGATTTCGAGAGGTAGGCAACACAGTTGTGTCTGGGTTTGAGTTTCATGGTCGCCATTGTTGAGAGAGTGAAGGACATGAAACGGCTAATGAAACGTTTGAAATTAGGTTTAGGTATTTATAGGGTAAGAAAAGGCTGATATAAAACGACTGAAAGTGTTGGTGCTGTCATCAGTTGTTTGAAAACAACTGAAGACCTGGTATTAACTTTCAGAAGTTGTAACAACTGAAGACTTGGTATTAGTCATCAGTAGTTGTGAAACTACTGAAGACATGGTTTTGGCTTCAGGTGTTGTAAACAACTGAAGATTTGGTGTTAGTCATCAGTAGTTGTAAAACTACTGAAGACATGGTTTTGGCTTCAGTTGTATGAAGTGAAACAGCAGTTGTAGAAACAACTGAAGAGAAAAGTTTCTCATCAGCTGTTGTCGTCAATTCTTAGCTCATCAGCTGTTTCATTCTGACCTCAACACTTATCAGACTTTGTCTGATTTTCAGACGTTTCATTGGTCATCAGTACTTATCTGTTATACTTACATCAGTAGTTGTAACTACATCAGTTCTTTTCAACAGATAGAGTACTTCAGTACTTTTAAGTAATTTAGTCTTCAGTAGTTATGAAAACTACTGAGGATAAAAGAACTTATCAGTACTTATTTGTGACAATAGTATACGAATGCTCATCAGTACTTGTTGACTGAGATCATCAGTAGTTGTCACTTATTCTAGCTGCAGCATACCAAGCCTTAACACTAGGTTTTGGAAAGTTGAACTGTCCAAAGGCTTAGTAAATATGTCTGCAAGCTCATCAGCACTAGGAACAAACTTTGGATCAATCAGACCTTTTTCAAAACAATCCCTAATAAAATGGTGTCTGATCTCAATATGTTTGGTCCTAGAGTGCTGGACTGGATTCTTGACAATACAAAGAGCTGAAGCACTATCCATTAGTAATGGAGTCTTAGTCTCTGTAATGCCATAATCCAATAATTGATTCTGAAGCCAGAGTACCTGAGATGTACAACTTGCAGCAGCAATGTACTCGGCTTCAGCAGTGGATGTAGCAACAGATGTTTGTTTCTTACTCTGCCAAGAAACCAAACAGTTGCCTAGGAATTGACATCCACCAGAAGTTGATTTTCTAGTTATTTACACCCTGCATAGTCACTATCAGAAAAAGCAACTAATTTGCAAGAGTGCCCAGTGGAATACCAAAGACCTAGAGATTGAGTACCTTGCAGATATCTAAAGATCCTCTTGACTGCAATCAAATGAGACTCTTTAGGAGCAGCCTGAAATCTAGCACAAACACAAGTTGCAAACATAATATCTGGTCTAGAAGCTGTTAAGTACATCAAGGACCCAATCATACATCTGTAAAGTGTTTCATCAACAGCTTTACCTTTCTGATCTGCATCCAGTTGTGTGGTGCTGCACATGGGAGTAGAACAGGGCTTACAGTTTTGTAAATCAAACTTTTCCAAAAGACTCTTTGTGTATTTTGACTGATGAATGAAAGTTCCATCAGCCTTTTGTTTGATTTGCAAACCTAGAAAGAACTGTAATTCTCCCATGGCACTCATTTCGAATTTTTGTTGCATCAACTTTGTAAATGCATCACACAACTGTGGATCAGAGGATGCAAAAATAATATCATCAACATAAATTTGAACAAGGAGCTTATGCTGACCCACTTTCTTAATGAACAAAGTTTTATCTATGGAGCCTCTAGTGAAATTATTCTGAAGAAGAAAATTTGACAGTGTTTCATACCAGGCTCTAGGAGCTTGTTTCAACCCATAAAGAGCCTTATCAAGTTTATACACCCAATCAGGATGTTTATTATCCTCAAAACCTGGTGGTTGACACACATAAACCTCTTCTTTTATTTTACCATATAAAAATGCACTTTTGACATCCATTTGAAAAACTTTAAGATTGTGGAATGCAGCATAGGCTAAGAACAATCTAATTGCCTCCAGTCTGGCTACAGGGGCAAAGGTTTCATCATAATCGATACCTTCTTCTTGTGAAAACCCCTGGACAACCAGTCTGGCCTTGTTCTTGACAATTTGCCCATTTCATCTGTTTTATTCCTAAACACCCATTTAGTGCCTATTGCACACTTACCTGGGGGTAGAGGAACCAGTTCCCACACTTGCTGCTTTTTGAACTGAAGAAGCTCAAGCTGCATGGCATCAACCCATCCATTGTCTCTTAATGCAATATGATAGTTCTTTGGCTCTTGCTGACTGATGAAGAGAGCATAGAAGCAGAAGTTGGACAATTGACTTCTAGTTGAGACACCAGCATTGATATCACCAATGATTTGAGACATTGGGTGATTCTTCAGCTCTTGGTACACTATGAGATCTGTGCAAGTGTTTGTAGCACGCTCAGCAGCAACAGATGTTGATCCAGATTCTTGAAACCAAGTATTAGATGGCAAGTCAAATGAAGTAGAGGATTCAAAAATCTCATCAGCATTTGTTGTGGATGGTGCTACTGAAGCTACAGGAACATCAAGTTTAGTAGACTCAGGCAGTTGATCACTAAACTTGAATAGGTGAGTACTGGGATCATCATCAACATCAGTACCACCAGATGGATGACTAGCTGCAGAAGGTGATGAATTCACATGATCTGCAACAGCTGGAGGCTGATAAGGAACATATTGCAGTATGTCCAGATCAAACAACTCCACAGGGTTTTGTGGAATTTTGTCCTTAGGGGATTCATTGAACTTCACATGCAAGGTTTCTTCAACCATCTTTGTTCTGCAGTTGAACACTCTGTAAGCCTTGCAAGTGGATGAATACCCAACAAAATACCCTGCATCCACCTTAGAATCAAACTTTTGGAGTTGATCCTTTGTGTTGAGAATGTAACAAGGACACCCAAATGCTCTGAAGAATGAAATTAGAGGAGCCAAATGATGTAGAACTTCATAAGGAGTCTTCATCAACCTCTGATTCACTAAAGCTCTATTTTGCACATAGCATGCTGTGTTGACAGCTTCAGCCCAAAAGGTCAGTGGCAAACCAGAGTCAGCCAACATGGACCTTGCAGCTTCAATTAGGGTCCTGTTCTTTCTCTCCACTACTCCATTTTGTTCTGGAGTCCTTGGGATGCTATACTGCCTCTTGATTCCTTTTGAAAGGTAGAAATCATCAAGTGTATGGTTTCTAAATTCAGTTCCATTATCACTTCTTATACACTTGACTGATAGGGAATACTGCTTCTCAACATACAACACAAAGTTAATAATTGTCTGAGCAGCCTCATCCTTTGAATGCAAGAAGAAGGTCCATACAAATCTGGAGTAATCATCCACAATTACCAGACAGTATTTCTTCTTTGCCATGCTCATTACTCTCACAGGACCAAAGAGATCCATGTGCAGTAATTGCAAGCAGGCAGTGGACTTTGGTTCTTCTATAGGAGGGAATGAAACTTTGTGTTGTTTTCCTTTTAAACAAGCAGTGCAGGTTTCATCACAGTGGAACTCCTTTATTGGTAGACCTCTCACTAAACTATTGTGGATCAGCTGATTCATGTTTTTGAGATTAACATGACCCAGCCTTCTATGCCACAGTTTAGATTCCTGAGGAGAGGCCTTGGAGAACAGGCAAGGATGACCTTTTATATCAATCTTCTTTGACAAATCCAAGGCATATACTCTTCCTATCCTGTTGGCCTTCAGGAGAGTATGTTCATCCAATACCTTGTCAATCAGCCTCAGAACTTTGGAAGACAGAATCCGGCAGTTCTGGCTTGTGAAAAGTGCAACATGCCCTTTATCACACATCTGACTGACACTCAGTAGATTATACTTGAGATTCTCCACATGGTTAACATCATCAAATCTGATTTCTCCATTTGACACAAATCCTTTCCCGATGATGTAACCTTTAGCATCATTTCCAAATGAGACAAATCCCTTCTTTCCTTGAGAGTAGTCATTAAGAAGAGAACTGCTCCCAGTCATATGCATAGATCCTCCACTGTCTACATACCAGATGCTTCTTTGGCATGCTGAAGAACCCTGCATTTATCATAAGAAACTAGTTAGCTTTAGAGACCCAAACCTTTTTGGTTTTGGGTCTGTTTTCATCAACAGATTTAACCATAACTTGTTTCTCATGATTAACAGCTGATGAAGGTGGAGATGGTGCTGAAATGGATTTCTTAGATTTGGGCTTGGATTTCCTTTTCAGTGGTTTGATCACAAGTGCATCTAGTTGGTTAACTCTCCCCAACAAATGCTGAACCATCATAACAAGTTGTGTCTGATTTGTTGCTAAAGCCTTCAGCTCATTTGACACATCAGTACTTGTTTTTGATGAGTTCCTGTGACCCACCATTTCCTCCTCCTTGAAATTCATAGACTTAGTCTGATGTTTATCATGAGGAACACTATCAGCTGTTTTCTGATAAACCCCATCCTTCTTTTTGGATGTTGGCGAGGCCTTGGGTTTATCAGTTTGAGATGAATGTGGTACAAACTTGGTCTCAAACTCATTTTTCATTTTATTAATCTCTTCTTTAATGAGCTTATCTCTGTTGAGTTTGGAACCCTTTTTGTACCAGCATTCATCAGATAGATGATTGAATTTACCACATATTTACATGGCTTATTCTTCATCTTGGATTGATCAACTGCTGAAGTGGAAACTACTGAAGGTGTGATCTTCAGTACTTCCTCCTTTCAGTACTTGTGTTAAGTACTGAAGGATCGGTAACAACTGAAGACTTGTTCTTCAGCTGTTCTCTATCCATCCTGAAAGACCGTATGGTAGATTCCTCAGCAGTTGTTAATCCTTTTATTTCAGCAGATATGAAATGCTTTTCAGATGTTATGACTTGCCCTTCAGTACTTGGAGTACTTTGAGGGACAACATCTGAATTGCTCAGCTTCATGTGTTTAACAGCATTTAAACCATCAGGCAATTGATTTGCTGAGATCTTAACACTGACTTCATCCTCTAATTTTGACAATTTTGTATTATCATTTGAGAATGAATCACATGATGATGTGGTTTGGAAATTACTTTCACCTTCAGATTTTACTATTGATTTTGAAGTAAAATCAGTAGGTGGTGCAGTATGATTGTAACCTATTCCAAACTTCACATTTGAAGCTGTTTGCTTGCTGAGAAGCATATCAAATCCCTTGCAGGATGTTACCCAGCGGTCACACTCAACTTGGGTATCTGCAAGTGTCTCTTTGAGACTTCTGTGGTTCTCAAGTATGACCTCTACCTTAGCCTTTTCATCATTAAGTTGACATTTAAGCTTGTAAATCTCATCATCTTTGTCATTAAGAACAGACTCATACTCAGCCTCTTTGAGACAAAGGCAGCTATGCATGATTCAGAACATAACTTGGCTTTAGCCTCAGAAGATACCTGGGTTACCTGTGAAGATGATGCATCGGAGCAGGAACCCTCAGTAGACTCCAGGGCCATGAGAGCAATATTTCCAAAAGGATGTTCACCACCATGTTGACCAGTACCAGCAAATAATTGCTCATTGAAACCAGAAAGATCATCTGGTGAGCTGCTCCAGTCAACAACTCCTGGTGTGAAGAAGCTGTGATGAGGTTGAGATTGTGATGGAGATGGTTGAGGCTCAGGTAGGGCTTGAGGTTGTTGTGCTATAGGAACTTGAACTGGATTTGGCTGTGGCATGTAATAGCAGGGATATGGATATGGCATTAGACCCTGAGGGACAAAATATGCAGGAGATTGAGGTTGTGAGTGATGACCAGAACTAGCAGGATGTTGCCCTTTGTTTTGTGAACTATTGCTTGGAAAGGTCACAAAGGGTGCAGAGGAGTTAGATCCAGTTGATCTACACTCTCTTGCAAAGTGCCCAAGCCTGTGGCATTTGTGACACCTCAACTTACTCTTGTCAAAACCAACTTTGGTTTTGCCAGAGAGTCCTGGAAATTCCTACCAGTTCTCTTGTAGAATTTTGAGATCTGATATTGATCAAGGCCATTTGGCTCAAAATATCCATCTCTTCTAAATCATCATCAGCAATACCCATCAAATCATCCATGATAAAGCATAAATTATCACTATTACACCCAGAATGACTGTCAACACCAACAAATGCATGATCAGAACTGTTTGAAGAGAAATCTATATGCTCATCATAATGGCTTTCTGATCCAGCATATTTTGACTCATGACCGACCAAGGCAGTGTTCCCTGGTACAAAGTCATCAGTGAGCTTTCCTGATGATGCCAGTTTCCTTTTCTGCTCTATCTCTCTTTCAAATGTAAGCAGTTTCCCATGGAGTTGGGTGAGAGATAGGCTATCCAGATTTGCACTGGAGCGTAGGACAATGGTGTATGTGTCCCATCTCTCAGGCAGTGATCTGAGGAATCTGTTGTTCATCTGGCTGTTAGTATACTCATGCTTGACCATTTTCAGCTCAGAGATCAAGCAGGAGAAACGCTCAAACTGTTGAGTCAGTGTCTCACCCTTCCTATGAGAGAATGTCTCATATTGTTGGGCGAGGATTTCTCTGTTGTTTGCTAAGACCTCATCAGTTCCTCCGAATTGTTCCTTCAAAGCATTCCAGAGGTCATGAGCAGTTTCATGATGCATAAGCCCAGAATAGATTTCATTAGGCAGTGCCATGGCTAGAATTCCATGGGCTTTAGCATCAATCTCAAACAGTTTACGATCTTCATCTGAGTATTGCTCCTTCTTCTTCGGAACCATTTGGTTGGTCTCCGGATTGTTCACCATAGGCTTGTGTGGACCGTGAACCACAGATGTCCAACAACCTGAACTGTTAACAGACAGGTGATGGAGCATTCTTCGTTGCCATATGTTATACTCACTCCTAACCAGCATCGGAGGCTTGGTTGAGGAGCCAATATTGTGAGGGTCATTAGAAGGAGTAGTCATTCTCAGATTCAAATCAATTCAATCAAGTTTCAAAAGATTTAGCACAAAAACACAACAAACTCAATATGAACCAAGAAGAAACTCAAATTGACTAACCAGAAGCAGCAGAAGACCAATCTCTATAACCAATTCTTGCAAATATGCTAATTCGATCAAACTTTTGATATCGAAATAGCAGTTTCAATGATCAATTGTTAAACCGATCAATGATTAACCTGCTCTGATACCATTTGTCAAGATCAGCGATCAAAGTTTGATCAATTAGAGTTGAGTCGCAGCGGAATTAGAACAAGAATTAGACAAATATAGCAAGAACACAATAGATATTCAATGGAACAGTACACGGTTATAGAGAAAGAGGGTTTTCTTCAAAATGGATAATATCATTCATGCACACATGCTTTGGTATGGCGGCTGCTAAGCTTTTCTAAGTATGCTATAGCTGCGCAGGGCATCGCACCTTACAAATAGGTCAACATTCCTTATATAGAGGAATGTGACGTCTGCTGATGTCACTTGATAGTGACATCTAACAGAATTATTACAAACAACTGAAAGTAAGCAAACTACTGAGAATGTTCACAACAACTGAGAACATCTCAGAATGCTAAGTACAAGATGAAACTAAAACTACTGAAACTACAAGTACTGATTACAAGAAACATAAAACTACTGAAAGGAAACCATCACAACTACTGAAGAGGTCTTCTTCAGCTGTTGTGACAACATCTGAAACTTTGTCTTCAGACTGTCTTCAGCTCTTTCACTTCAGACTTTGTCTTTAGCTCTTTCACTTCAGACTTTGTCTTCAGCTCTTTCACTTCAGATTTTGTCTTCACCTCTTTCACTTCAGACTTTGTCTTCAGCTCTTTCACTTCAGACTTTGTCTTCAGCTCTTTCACTTCAGACTTTGTTATCAGTTGATGTCTTCAGCTGTTGCAGACTACTTCAGTTGTTGTAATGTCCATGGGACTTAAAGGTTTTTCTGATCAGGCTCATTGGTTCTTTTGGTCCAACATAAGAGCTTCATTTCTGCTGTCTTTTGTGCCAAGTTGCCTTTAAGGAGTAAGAGTATTGGCGAGCCCTTCGATGTAGAAACTGCCATAGGTAAGTCTACCAGGATTTCTGAGATGATGGAAGGTTGTGTCATAGAAGTAGAAGGTCATAAATTTCCAGTTAGACCATTCGTGATGACCTTAGGCGGTTTCGATGTAGTCCTGGGAATGGACTGGTTAGCGGCCTACGAGGCGAATATCGTATGTCGCAAGAAGATGATTGGACTGACAGCGCCTGATGGGAGTTCGGTGAAGATTTACGGTGATCGAGTTACGACCAGTCCGAAGGTGATTTCATTGGCGGTGGCTGGAAAGTGTATGAGGCGTGGATGTAGTGCCTACTTAGCCTACGTAAAAGATGTTGATACGCCAACACCACAACTGTCTGATGTACCGGTTGTGTGTGAGTTCCCAGATGTGTTTCCTGAAGATTTACCAGGTGTACCGCCTGACCGCGAGATCGAGTTCCAGATTGACTTGATACCCGGTGCTCAACCTATTGCTAAGGCACCGTATCGGTTAGCCCCCTCTGAGCTGAAGGAATTGATGGAGCAACTGGAAGAGTTGCTTGATAAGGGGTTCATTAGACCGAGTATCTCTCCATGAGGTGCCCCAGTTTTGTTTGTAAAGAAGAAGGACGGTAGTATGAGGATGTGTATTGACTACCGCGAGCTGAACAAGTTGATAGTGAAGAATCGGTATCCATTGCCAAGGATTGATGACCTGTTTGATCAGCTCCAAGGTGTCAGTTGGTTTTCGAGAATAGATCTTCGATCTGGTTACCATCAGTTGAAGGTGAAAGAGCAGGATATTCCTAAAACAGCTTTTCGTACGCGTTATGGACACTACGAGTTTCTCGTTATGTCTTTCGGTTTAACCAACGCACCAGCTGCATTTATGGATCTGATGAATCGAGTGTGTCGGCCGATGTTGGATAAATCAGTGATTGTGTTCATCGATGATATCTTGATTTATTGAAGAGCGAAGTGGAACATGTCGGTCACATTCGAGAGGTGTTAGAGACGTTGAGAAGGGAGAAGTTGTATGCCAAGTTCTCCAAGTGCGCATTCTGGTTGCGCGAGGTTCAGTTTTTGGGTCACGTGGTGAATCCTGAGGGGATTATGGTGGACCCGACAAAAGTGGAAGCTGTGATGCAATGGAAGTCTCCAAGGACGCCATCCGAGATTCGTAGTTTCTTGGGGTTGGCGGGCTATTATAGGAGATTCATCCAAGACTTCTCTAAGGTAGCTTCTCTACTGACCAAGTTGACCCGTAAGGATGTGAAGTTTGTTTGGGGTCAAGAGCAAGAGAAGGCTTTCGAAGAGTTGAAGACGAGGTTGACTCAAGCTACTGTCTTATCATTACCCAACGGGAGCAAGGATTTGGTGGTTTATTCAGATGCTTCTTACTCGTGTTTGGGTTGCGTACTGATGCAGCGAGGAAAGGTTATAGCTTACGCATCCCGACAATTGAAGGTTCATGAGGTTAATTACCCTACTCATGATTTGGAGCTAGCAGCTGTGGTCTTTGCGTTAAAAATTTGGAGGCACTACCTGTACGGGACGAGGTGCACCATCTTCACTGACCACAAGAGCTTGAAGTACTACTTTGAGCAGAAGGATTTGAACATGAGGCAATGTAGATGGTTGGAACTGATAAAGGATTATGATTGTGAAATCCATTACCATCCGGGCAAAGCCAACGTAGTGGCGGATGCCCTTAGCCGAAAGGAGAGGCCTGAACCAATCCGGGTGAAGGCTTACCAATTGATTTTGACCCCCGATGTAATGAAGAAGGTTAAGGAGTTTCAAGATGAAGCGTTGAAGAAAGATCATCTTAACCTGAAAGGATGAGAGGTCTAGTCGCAGAATTGGGTGAAAACACTCTCGGTGTTAGAACCCGATTCGGACGGATGTGGATCCCTTGTTACGGGGATTTATGTGGGAGGCTTATGAATGAAGCCCATAAGACTCGATACTCCATTCATCCCGGTGCTACAAAGATGTATCAAGACATGAAGAAAGATTATTGGTGGCCGGGTATGAAGCGCTATGTAGCGGAATATGTGAGTAAGTGTCTTACTTGCTTGCAAGTGAAGGCCGAGCATCAGAAGCCGTACAGGAAGATCCAACCTTTGGATATACCCGAGTGGAAGTGGGAGCATATCACCATGGACTTTATCACGAAGCTACCGCGTACCGTGAAGGGGTACGATGCTATATGGGTGATAGTCGACCGTCTGACGAAGAGTGCTCACTTCCTACCGATCCGAGAGACGTATTCATCTGAGAAGTTAGCGGATCAATTCATCAGGGAGATTGTAACTCGTCACGGGGTGCCGGTGTCTATTGTTTCTGATCGTGACACTCGGTTTACATCTAAGTTCTGGAAGAGATTTCATGATGCAATGGGGACGAGGTTACACATCAACACGGCTTATCATCCACAGACGGATGGTCAGTCGGAGAGAACCATTCAGACGCTTGAGGATATGCTTCGGGCATGCGTCATTGATTTTGGAGGTAGTTGGGATGACCACTTACCGTTAGCAGAATTCTCATACAATAACAGTTATCATGCCAGCATTGGTATGCCCCCTTATGAGATGCTATACGGTAGGAGATGTAAAACACCCGTTTGTTGGGGCGATATTCGTCAGAAGGAGTTGGGAAGTATTGAGGTGATTGAGGCTATGACTGAGAAGCTCGAAAAGATCAAAGCCTTTATGAAGGCAGCCAAAGGTAGGCAGAAGTCTTATGCCGATAAGAGATGTAGACCAATTGAATTCCAGGTGGGCGATAGAGTTATGTTGAAAGTCTCACCTGCGGAAGTGTTTAGCTGATGGGGATATGGTTGTACCACTGGGGGACATTGAAGTTGACGAAAGGCTCAATTATGTGGAGCAACCAGTGGCAATCATTGACCGCAAGGAGAAACAGTTAAGGAATAAAGTGGTTCCTCTTGTGCACGTACAGTGGAAGCACAGGAAACGATTCGAGTCTACGTGGGAGCCTGAAGAAGAGATGAGGCAGCATTACCCACACCTGTTTGAGGAATAACAGGTTTCGGGGACGAAACCTATATAAGGGGGGTGGACTTGTAACACCCGGAAAATTTTAAAAGACGAGAAAGAGGAATAAAAGCAGATAAAAAGGAAGAAACACAATTTAACCCAAGTTGAGGGGCTAAATGTGTCAAAAAGGACAAAAAGAATAAAAGTAGGTGTAAAAGGTGATGGCCGGCCACTCTTCTCTGCATATATTCTTTTCACCAGATTTTAGAGAGAGAAAGCAGAGCTGAATTTTTCGGGTTTTGAAGAAAGAAGAAGGAGAATTCGAATTCAAGGTAAGAATTCTTTGTTTTAAGTTGTTCTTGGCTGGCCTATGCCTTGGTTGCATGCTTATGTGTGTTTTGTTATGTTCGGGTGTGTGTTTTTGGTGGGTTTCTAGGTGTTTGAACTCATAGTGCAGACGGGTTTGAAGGAAGTCACACTCGAAGGCTGCGAAGGTGAGTTCTAGATCCCCGGTTTCTATGTTTTAAACCTGTTTTAGGGCTGGAAATACATGTAACTAACTTTTTTTTGGGTGTGTTAGGGCCTGCATGTTTGCTCGGTTTACGTGGTTGTATGCTTGCTCTAAGAGATAGGATGCTAGATCGGTGCGATGAATGTATAAGAATGAGGATTGGGAACTGATTTTAGTATAAGATGCGGTTTCAGGTTATTGATCATCCGCATTAAGTTTTAATATTTGCATAAGTGTTGTTCATCCGAAGTAGTTAAATGTTCATCCGCATTTGTTATATGTTCATCCGCATTTGTTTGTCCATGCTCATTTGCTTCCGTCATCCGCATTTGGTTCATGCACATTTCTTTGGGACACTTAGAATATTTTCTGAGTTGTTCATCCGCATTGGTTTACTCATCCGCATTGGTTTATTCATCCGCATTTGTCTATTCATCCGCATTTGTTTGCTCATCCGCATTTCTTTAAGGAGACAGAATTTTCTGAGATTTTGGGATGTAGAGCTTAAGTGTTAAGAAAGGAGGTTTTATGGGGGACTGTGCTTGATTACGTTTTGCATGCTTTGTATGCTGTTGTGATGATGTTGTTCCATGTTATGTTTATGTCATGACCTTACGAGGTGTGACTTATGTAAAGTATTACTTAACGAAAGTGGAAGAAAACTAAAGAGAAGTAAGAATGAATGCATGCATTAATGAATGATCGGAAGTAAGAAAAGTCTTGCAAGCACTGTAAGGAGGTTCACATCCAGTGAAGGGTGTTAGCTCAACGGTGTACGGGTTAGCTACCCCAGAAGGATGCACACTGGGGTCTAGTCCTTGTGACTAACCATACGTACGGGACCATTTTTGCTTACCCTGGTGCTGGGCCCGCCTCGAGCATGATGTTTGAAGTCTATTTATAGTCTTTGGTCCAGTACCCGCTTTGTGCATGATGTTTGGGGTATAGCACATGGCATGGTCCAAATGATGATACCCCGATGCTGGGCCCGCCTCGGGCATGATGTTTGAAGTCTACTTATAGTCTTCGGTCCAGTACCCGCCTTGTGCATGATGTTTGGGGTATAGCTCGAGGCATTAGCCTGGAGCTCGAGGCAAAAGCAATTATAATGAAATGGCTAATTTAAAATAATTCCGCTGCGACGTTTTGGAAATGGTAAATGTAAATTATATGTTTTATGTGCGATGATTGTCCAACTATAAGCGTTTCGGGAACGGGGCCTTACACTATTTCTTCAACCATATCAGGAGGCAGTTCAAACAAGTCTTGCACTATGATCTGTGATGGTGTGAGGTTAGCCCCTAAGTAGGCTTCAAAGCTTGTTGAAAGGCTGCAAAAGTTGCCTTTTGCTACTTACTTTGCAATATGATTGTTAATGCATCCATTGGTTCCTCAAATTTATGAGTGTTTTGAGTTTTTCTTTGGAGCTGTTTGCTTGAGCTGGAAGCATATGGATGTTGTTTTCTTTGGGGTGTTGCTTCATGGGAATCATGAATACCTGTCTTTTTGGACTTTTGTTTATTGTGAGATGATTCAGGAGTAGAGAAGAAGAAGTTTCACTTGAGTCCAGATACTCCTCATCCTCTTCTTCACCAGTGCAAGTTAAGAATGCACTATCTGTTTGTTGTAGTTCCTTGAACTTGTATGATTCCATATGTCTCATGGTGCTATTATTTCTGGATATTTCATTTAGTTCTAGTGCCTCCATTTTTGCCACAAGTGAATCTAATGATAATGCTTCTAGATCCAGTGTTGCTTTCATCAAAGAGACTGACTGAGTCCAGCTCTTTGGAAGTGTATGCAACATCTTCTTGTTGATCTCCATAGATTCGTATTTGAGACCATAAACAATCATCTCATTTACCAGCTGAACAAATCTGTGAAGTTGTTGTGGTATTGACTCTCCTTGCATATGATGGAAGGGTTCATACTGGGTCCTCAATTTTTCCTTCTTGATTTCCCTTATTTCTTCATTCGTTCACACATGTTGTGAAGCACCTTCCACAACTCATGTGTTTTTTGAAATTTTCAACTGTCGTCAGTATTTCAAATGGTAGAGTCATTGCCAAGATGTTGTATGCTTTCATCTCTGTTTGACCTTTTTAAGGTCATCACCAGCTACACTTTTTAAGCTGACTGGTTTCTGTATGTTGTATTCTGGACCAAGAGTCACAGGTATGTATGGTCCCTCGGTTATGGATGTCCATAGATCCAGTTTCGGAACATAATTTTCCATTGTTGGAAACCTGCTTTGTTCTTTAGCCTTGGTGGTTTGAGACCACTGTTGGTCCTGAAATTTCATCAGACATGGTTGTTGAATTTTAACTTAATAGTTTAAGTTAAATTTGTTTGATTGTTAATTTAGCTCGGTGCCAAATTTGTTTTATCCTAAGGTCACTACAGTTGGTTTTTAATGATTTTTGTTACTTTTAATTTTAGCGAATAAAAGATATTAATTAATACATTTTAAAATCAATTAATGCCTAGGGTGATGTCACTATCAAATCCTGGTGAAATAAAATGAATATTCTATTTAAGGAATGTCAACTTTTATTGATGTGAGTCAAGAAAAGTGAAAAACCCAAAATACAAAGAAAATGTTTTAAAAGCTAACTTTTTTGATCAAAAAGTAACTTTTTCAGAAATTCAAAAGAAGAATCGGTTTCTTCTTTGTTTTTGATGAAAAACCAACCAAATCACGAATGATTTTGAAGGTTGTGTACGAATGAAAAACTAGGGTTTATCCTATTGTTATTGCGGCTGAAACAACTTTAATAAAACAACAATCGGTTTGTTGTTTGAAGATGGTTAATCACCTAATTTTAGTACAGAATAAGTTAAATATGATGTTAAAATACAATGAGTAGATTCAAAGTATTCAAAACAGTGATTATTTGATGAAATCTGGATAGAACAATACCCATGTACTGTTGTATCGAAAAACCCTTAAACCGATGAGGTTTTTGAGAGTTTTTGTGATGAACACGTTTGTAAACAGTGTATGAATGATGTTTAGAGCTTTTAACACACAAAATCTTCTTCACAATGTATGAAAACAGATTATTGAATCATGTTTTGAACATTTATTGAATCATGTTTTGAACATTTATTGAATGTTTGATGTAGAAGAGGGTTTTGTGACAATTTTCAGCTCAAAAATGGATGATATGAAGCTAATGAACCACATATATCATTGTTTTGATTGAGAGGATCAAAAATCAATGAATGATTTGAGCCAAGGCTCTGATACCACCTATTAAACTTCAAGTAGTTCTTGTGTTTAAATAACATAGAACACCAAGAACAAATAATGAATTCCCCTAAGGATTGTTTTTCATCTTTCAAATATAAAAACAGATTGTCATACAATCAATACTCAACAATCAAAGAATTGGATGTTCTAATGATTTTTTGATGTTAAGAAACATGTTGTTATACCTATTTGATCGACAATCAGTAGTTGAATCAAATAGATATTGGGGTTTCGATTGATCAGGGGTTTAAGGGTTTATCGCACAGTGTAACGTTTTAGAAAATTTGATTTTCTCTCTCTCACTCGTGATGAATGAAATTTTGACAAGTGTTGATTTATATATACAACTGACAAAATGAATATCCGTTGTGTGTATAGTGTCATTATACACTGTGTGAATAGTTTAACTTAAATTTTATTTTAAGTCATGCGCTGTGAAATACACATGCGTTGTGGGTACAGTGCATCCGCTGTACAACTTTAGGTTGTATGCTGTGGACCCTTGAATGTTGTACCGTGGTCACAATGGATGACTATTTGGTCATGCACTGTGCAGACTTTGTGAGAATTTGACATTGTTCACATACCGGATGAACATTTGTTCATGTGCTGTGTAAACTTGAATGATTGTTTGGATGTTCACAGCGGAGGACTCATTGGTCATACGCTGTGTACACTTTGTTTATTTGAGATATTCACACCGGATGACTTATTGTCATGCGCTGTGAATGTTTGAATGATAGTGTACATTGTATGATTACCTGTGTGCATACACTGTATACACTTGTACTGTATCAACAACGGATGACTAATGTTAGTCATGCGTTGTGCAATGTCACTGTATTCACAACGGATGCCTTACTTACATCATATGCTGCGAACACTTGAATGTTCAATGATGCATAGCGGATGCATGTTTGTTTGTCCACAATATACACTTACTGTATTTTTCATGATGTGATGGTTAACTGTATATACAGAGAATGAATGTTTGTGTGTCCGTTGTGTCCACAGTTGTCAAAATATAATTTTTTTTTTGTTTTGAAACTTTTTGATAGGATCAAAATGAATCGATCTGTGATGATATTGTGATACAATTCAATCAAACAAACACATGCAATCAATTTAATGCAAACAAATCACAAAAATTCATAGGTTTTCAATGATTAGTAAGCATAGAAAGTACACGTGTAAGTAAAAATAGTTACAAGTTCGTTCACTGATCTATTCTCTATCAGTCTCTTAAGATTAGTCTACCTACATAATACGCTAACTATGCTATTTATACTATCAAGAAAACAAAAGGAACATATTTACAAAAATAGTCCATATACTATGACAAAAACTATAAAAGACACATAAAGACTAAATGTTAATCTTTAAGAAGCATCTACAATACTCCCCCTAAGATTGACATTGTCTTTGGTCTTCAAAATCAATCTTCTGTCTTCAAATCTTCTATCTTCAATCTTTTATCTTCTACAATCTTCAGTCTTTGGTCTTTGTCTTCAATCTTCATGCTTTTTCTTTGTCTTTAGTCTTCATAAATCAAAGAAGTCTTCAGGCTCTTCTTTAATCTTGAATACTGGCTTCTCTTCATAAAGTTCTTGTTCCCTTAGAGCTTTAGCAATAGCCAACTTGAACTTGCTAGCTAAGATGCCTTGCTCCGGTTTAGCTTCATTTGTCTTTATCTCCATTTTGTTCATGATTTCCAAAGTTTCCTTTGATAGACCTGCAATATCCACGTTAGCATAAAATTCTATTGGGTTTGGGTTATCTTTATAATGAATTTCTAAAACCCCTTTGCTAGATATCATCATGAATTCAATATCTATATATTTCATCACAAAGTTAGCATACGCCAATGCATTCCTCAATGATATCCTTTCCATCGCAGCATTCATCACTTTAATGATAGACAAAAAATACTTCTTATAATTCTCAGCCGTTTCTGGAACAACTTTTTCAATCTTCTGTATAGACAAGAATGAAATGTAACTAGGATGCAAAAGCTTCAACTCAAAAACACCAAATAAAGAAATCATATTATGATCCCAATCAATCAAATCTCATACTAACTTCAGCTCAAACATATCTGAATTGTAAAACCACCTCAAGATTGGCTTTGATTATTGTGTTCCATCAATGACTTTGAGTCATGGATTTCTGATTTTTTCAAAATATTGATCACTAAATGCATCTAGGAACTTTTCTTCTCTAAAATCTTTCTCAACTCCTTTTCTCTTCTTCTTTAATGTTTGAAAATACTCCTTATCTTCCTGATCACACCGAGTTTGTAAAAAAGAACTCATCCGATTTATACCTCTATTTAACAATTGCACAAAATTTTCTCCACGCTTAGCTTTAGATGGATTAATCAATGGCAATTTATTCAACTCTTTGAGATCTTGAACAGGAAGTTTTATAATACTTGAGAAAAAATGATAAACGTCACAGATTGCATTTACCCTTTTGATCAGAAATGCATCAAAGACCTCATCATATTTCCATGTGACGATCTTCACTTCTTTTGTAGTATCAGGAACAATCATGGCATTTAGTAGCTCAGAGATAGATTGTCCTTTCTGCAAAACATTACGAACTAGATCTCCTACTGAACGTGCCTTGTTCCACAGTTGCTTTTGTTCCAAAAAGACTTGATAACCTTGCCTTTCAGTCTCTGGAAACATTCTCATAAGCTCCTTCTTCCTTCATGCACTGCGCTCTTCATAGCCATAGACTGAATTTCCTGAGGTTTCAGAATCCTCGTTCTTTTCATGATTTCTTAGTATTGAGGATTGTCCATGTCTAGCACTATCATCTTGTTTGTTTGTCTTTCAGTAGCTTGGAAACTTCTTACTAACTTGCTCAATGACTCAGCTTGTAATCGATTAAGTTTCTTTCATGGATGATTTCGAGATTGTAACCACATTCTGAGTGTTGTAACATTCATATCATCAGGGTTTGGATGATGCAACTCAGAAGTAGATAGTTCTTCAATATTAATGCTCTCCTGTAATGGGTTCCACTCCCCGTGTTCCACGACAATCTCATCTGGATCAATTGGTGCACTGGATTCAGCAGCTACACACTTCTCAAACTCTTCATTAATTTGAGATACAGTTAATCCATCTAGAAATACTCTGTTATACTTCATCCTGATAAGATAGTTATACCTTTCTTCAACATTAACAGGTATATCATCATGGCTTATATCAATCGGTGAACAATGCTGATCAATATTAGCTTCTACTAAATCTTCATCATCCAATACTTCATTATACCAATCATCATCAAATTCACCTGCTAAATTATCTAAGGCTCCAATTGTTTCTTGTATATCCGAATCCTCTTCATCTATTCTTGCAGGTTAATCAATCACCTTTTGAACTTTGGATGATGATTCAGGTAGTACTGAAACATTAATATCATCTATTTTCCTCTTTCCTTTATCCACTTCAGGGATTTTTTCAACATCTATCGGAGTTATCTCAGAAATAATGATCAACTCTAGAGACGAAGACTTTTGTTTTTCTTTCATCTTTTTCAATTCTTCTTTCATAACTTCATTTTCTTCATTCAATTTCTCAAGCTTTTCCTCCATTAAATCATAGTCTTTCATCATTACTTCAAATGTTTTAACAATATCTTCTTCACTTTTCATCAACTCTTCAATCACTTCATCTTTCTTTTTCAATCCTTCTTGTAATTTCTCATTAGCTTCATTTAATTCTTCAATCACTTTCAAATGCTTTGAATTCTCTTCTTTCAGCTCATCTATAGTCTGCTAAAAATTAACTTCTTCAGTTACATTAACTTCTTGTTGAGGTTCATTCACAAATTCATTATAAATTGCAGCTTCAACAACTTGAATATTCTCATTAAACACAAACTGTTCATTAGTATCTACCATCTCTTCAATCATACTCACTATCTCCTTAACAGTTTAACTATCTCTACTAATTTCTTCACTTTGATTAACTTCAGTATCCTCATCATGAATTTCTTCAGTAACTTGGTCAATCTCTTGTACATTTTCATCAATTTCTTCATGAATTTCCTCAGTAGCTGACTCAGTTTCATCTACAGCATCATGTCTTTCTTCACAAGCTTCTTTAGTAACTTGCTCAGCTTCTTGTATATCATCATGAGCTATTTCCATCACATCATCATCATAACCACCATCATCACCATTATCATCTTCAGAAGAACTTGAACTCTCATCATCATCATCATCATTATCATCATTGTCATCATTATCATCATCATCATTATTAGGCAATTCTTCAATGAGATCATAGGGTCTATAGGTTCTTCTTCTGCCAAATGGTAGTGATCAATAGTAATGTCAACTTCATCATTAGCCACATTCCTTATGTAATCAAATAATGGTACATTTTGAGCACCAGAGACTATAGCAAGTCTCTTATAAGAAATCTCAGACATGTGCTATAGCATCAGAGTTTCACCACTCACACCATCTACATGTATATCCGGATGCTCTTCATTTATAAACATCTGTAGGAATCTAGGATACATCAGATACTTGTTCTGAATTCCTTTTTCCAAGTTAAAGATAAAACCTTTTAGAATCCACTTAGACATATTAAATCTCCGATTAGTTGCAAGTGCTACGATAGGAGATGCTATGTCTACTGGGAAAGAGTCCATCCAGCACTCCTTTTGGACATACAGTGTTAAAAGATATAGCATAACAGCTTCCAGTGGTTATAGACTCTTGCTCTAAAGAATTGTTTCCTTGGAAAATGATCAAAATGACCCATTTCCATGAATGTCTCTCTACATTCATTAAATGTCAATTCAGATAAATCCTCTGGATCATTTGGTCCCAATCTTAAAGCTTCTCTTATGGACTCTTCAGATACTTCAATCATTCTGAAGTTTAACTACGTTTCTCCCTTCATCATTAACTTCAACAGATGCAGTGTTCCAGAACTTCTTGATTAGTCTTGCGTAGATGATTGGCTGATAACACATGACATAAACATACTTCGTTCTCAGCAAAAATCTAATCATCTCTTCATATCCCACAGAATCTCTTAATTCTTCATTCAGTAAAGCTGCAATATTGTGTTTAGGCTCGAAGTTTAATTCAGCCATCTGCAAAATTAAAAAACAAGAAATTTAGATACCTGAATATGAAACAGTTAGAATCAATTGAAAGTTTATTGAAATTTAAAGAATTTGTATGTTTTAAAACATTTTTGACTAACTTGCACTTAAAAATTCTAAGCGTTTGACATTCTGTTCAAGAACAAATCATCATTCAAGTTAGTTTTTTATGATTTATACACACTTTAATTCTCAAATTTATCTCAAAAGCAAATTTGTAACATGAATTTTTAAACAATGTTTTTTTTTTGTTTTTTTTTAATTTTTAATTTTTTTTATATTTTATTAAAAAAGTTTGAACATGACTGTTCATCTTCATCAGTCGACTAATGAAGAATCATCACAGATTCAAGATCGATGAACAACAGATTTGAATGCATCGATGAAGTAGAAATCATGTTTCCATTAACATTTATCCTCAGTTACAGTTCATTATTCTCATTTTACTCACAAGTTCAACAGATTCAATCAAATAGGGTTCATATGCCCTAATAGGTTCGATACGCCCAATCAAATTCAACCTATTAAACTAAAATTTCTATGATTTTGATCATAAACTTACATTTAGAATCTGATAAAACCACTATCGAATGCAAGATAAGAACAAAATCAAACAGAAATGAGTGAATCAGGGTTATTGAGAGTTGGAGTTTTATGAGTGTTCAGGGGTTTTGAGTGAATGAAGATTCTGAATTGCAAAGTGTAGCTTTTATACTAAGTGAAATTTTTAGGCGCATGAGCACTGTTTGTGCGCATGAGGTTAGGCGCATGAGCACTGTTTGTGCGCATGAGGTTAGGCGCATAAGCACTGTTCAGACGCATTGGCACTGTTTAGTCGCTTTTGCACTGTTCAGGCACATTGGTCTAACTAAAACGCCAACACTTGGTATTTTTCACTTGATACTCCAAATTCTTGAAAGTCTGGATACTGTTCAAGCGCATGAGAGAGGTAAAATGCCCCACTTAATCATTTTCAGACTTATGATAACTGTTTAGACGCATGACAACTGTTTAGCCGTATGACAACTGTTTAGCCGCATGAGGCTATCTGAAACGCCTAACACTCTTGTATAAATTCTGAAAAATCATCATGCTCCTAATCCTAGACTTATTAACAATGTTTAGGCGCATGAGAGGACTTTCGTGTGTCTAACACTTGTAATTTTCAGATCTTCCACCTGTACACTATTTAGACATATTAGTACTGTTCAATGCTAATAATTAATCAATTTATCAAATTTTGACTTTAATTAGTCAAATTTTGACTTTCACCCAAAATTTATATAATAGACCCTCAATTTTGAACTTTTTACTTTTTATTTTGAATTTTTTTTTTATTTTTATATTTTGACCTTTTATTTTTGTTTTAATTTTTTTTTAAATAATTTTCCTTCATTTTAGTCTCTAATTTTAACAAATAATCTCATTTAAAATATTGCAAGAAGCTTTTCCACTTAAATTATTTTTCAGGTTCATTTTTACATTATGTCAAACACACACTTGCTTGAACATTTTAGCTTCATCATTTCCATCCAAAACATTAAATTTTGATTTTTCATATCTTAAAATTTGAAAATCAATTTTCTTAGACACTTTTCCTTTTAACTCTTTTTACTCACCCTAAACTTTAAAGTTTAACAAAACTTTAAAGTTTAACAAAACTTAGAAGTTTCTTGATTTTGTCACATGAAGATCACACTAATCATTGTTAATATGCCTGCACACAGAAAACATGCAAAAAATCAAAATTAAAGCAGAATAAAATTCTAATATTTACAACTGAATCAATGTCTGTAGTGAGATCATATTAGTTAAGATGAGCACATTAAAATAAAAAAATTGATGGATAGTCATGGACAGTGAATAAATCCTGATCAGGTGTGTTCCAGGTCAGCATTTCTGCAGTAAAGGAGACACGAAATCTAACGACAGTAAATGAGTGCAAGTAGAAAGATATTCAGCATACTTACTTTTTCAATTCTTGGATTGATTAAGGTACAATTAGATATGACATTATGCAGTCACACTTTAGACTTAGAGAGGTTAATTCTCATAAAGACATCCAAGAAGTCACTGTTCTCAACTTATTAACCTGACATATACTATAACCAGATCTCATTTGATATTTATGCACATTGGCATCTTGTTGCATCAGTGAGAAGATCCAGGTCTGTAATCACTTACAACAAAGGATATCTCATCACTTCAGGTTTATGATGACTCAAAACAGAGAAGTGTTAGATGCTTTAAATAATTAGAGCTTATGGTTATTCATATCACCACCAGGTGTGAGATTATGACTTAACTAACTATCAATTTGAGAAATCAACACTACTCATTAGTGCTAAGATAGACATACATGAATGCATGAGTGATTTAGTTTAATCATAAGAATTTACTTTATCAGTCTAATTGCATGAACTTACTTACACATCATATCTGATCATGTCAGACTTTGTTATCAAGTGAAGTATACAACTGATCATACTAATGTATCTATCATTTCTCATATATTGCAAGGACAGATTCATCCTAAATGATGAATTAACAAAGAAAAACTCTATTTTTATAGTTTTTGTTTTATATTTTTATCTTTTGATTTTTTGATTTTCTATTTTTGTATTTGGTTTTCTTTTTCTAAGAAACATGCACACACAAAATACAATTATGCATTAACTTTGACAGTTTCTCTTACTGTGTCCTATTCAGGTAAAGAAGGGTTCTATTCATATGTAGACTCAATTAACTGAAATACTTAAAAACCAATTTTTTTTTAAATGTAGTTAATAAGACCAATTGACTCTACCAAATACTCAAACCATCCTGGTAAGAAGGCTTTAGTAAAAAGGTCAGCCAACTGTTTTTCACTTGCAATTTGAATCAGAATGATTAAACCTTTTTCAGAGTTATCTCTAAGAAAATGATATCGAATCTCGATATGTTTTGTTTTTGAATGTTGGATAGGATTAGCTTTATTGAACATAGCAGCAATGTTATCAATGTAAATTGTAGTTTTAAGAAATTTGAACCCGTAATCCAACAATTGGTTTTGTAACCAAAGGATTTAAGAACATCCTGCTAAAGCAGCTATGTACTCAGCTTCTGCGGTTGAAACGGAGACATTTTTTGTTTCTTACATTGCCATGAGACTAATCTGGGTCCTAAAAATTGACACGCACCCGTAGTTGATTTTCTATCTTGACAACATCCTCCATAATCACTATCAGTATACCCATATAACTCGAAGTTTCCTTCATAAGGATACCATAACCGTAAGGCCGTTTTTCCTTTGAGATATCTAAATATGCGTTTGACAGCAATTAAGTGAGATTCCTTCAGGTTTGATTGACACCTGGCACAGACACAAACAACATACATTATGTCAGGTCTAGATGCAGTAAGATACATCAAGGAACCAATCATAGATCTATATAAGGTTTGGTCTACAGATTTTCCTTTCGAATCAGGCTCAATCTTGGTGTTTACGTCAGCTGGAGTTCTTATGGACTGACAATCTTGCAGTTTAAATTTCATCAAGAGTTTGTCGATGAACTTCTCTTGATTTATAAATATTCCCTCTGCAGATTACTTGACTTGAAGTCCAAGAAAGAAATTTATTTCTCCCATAGAACTCATTTCAAAATCGAAACTTCATGATTTCTTCGAATTCATTGCACAATTTTGGACTTGTAGAACCAAATATGATATCATCAACATACACTTGTACATATAAAAGATCATCAGCATCCTTCTTGATAAACAGAGTCGGATCGATTTTCCCTCTCGTGTATCCAGGTTGGATTAAGTGCTGTGATAATGTTTCATACCAGATTCTAGGGGCTTTATGGAGTCCATACATAGCTTTGCTAAGCTTGAACACACGATGTGGAAATTCTGAATCTTCAAAACCCGGAGGTTGCTTTACGAATACATCAACGGTGATTGGTCCATATAAGAAAGCACCTTTCACGTCCATTTGATAGACCTTGAATTTCATGAATGATGCATAAGTCAGAAAGACACGAATTGATTCAAGTCTTGCAACTGGAGCAAATACTTCATCATAATCTATTCGTTCCTCTTGCGTGTATCCTTGTGCAACTTGTCTCGCTTTATTTTGAATAATAATTCATCAATCATCTATTTTGTTTCTGAACAACCATCGTGTGCCTATCACATTTTCTCCTTCAGATAAATCCACAAGATTCCACACTTCTTGTTTGCGGAATTGCAATAATTCTTCTTGCATAGCCTCAATCCAACTATTGTCCTTTAATGCTTCGGTAACGTTTTTAGGAACAATTTGAGAAAGAAAACAAGAGTATAAGTAAAGATTTGCTTGTTTTGATTTACTTCTTGTTGTTCTCTCATTCAATGGACCAATAATCTGAAACATTGGATGGTTTTTGTGAATACGAGATGTTGGAATCTTATTCCCTTGATCATGAACATCCAGATTGGTTTGGTTCAAGTTAGAAAGCTAATGCAATAGGTTCGAAGATTGTGGATTGAAATTAGGAACTTGAGTCGGTGAGTTGATGAAGTAATCAAGATAACCGGTATGAACTACATCACCAGAAATAGATGAAGTTCTAGACTCAGGTTGTACAATTTCTATACCATCATTAGGAATAGGTTGTGAAACATCTTGATTTTCTGAAACGGAATGATCTTCATCTTGTTGAGAAAGATCATCATTGTTTTCAAATCGAATTATAGAATCTTTGACAAAAGAGAAAAATGGATAATATGGGCTTGAGTCATCCAATCATCAAAATCTGAATCATCACTGAAAGACCCGAGATCTCCTCGAGATTTCTTCTTACCTGTAGAATCAAGCAAGTTAGATTGATCAAACAAGTTAGATTGAAAAGAGTTTGACAATGAATCTAAATCAAATAACCAAGTTGGACCATTTGAAACTAATGGAAAAGAATTTTCAAGGAATTTAACGTTGAATGTTTCAAGTATAACATTTGTCCTAGAGTTATAAACTCGATAGGCTTTTGAAAAAGATGAATATCCAACGAAAAATCCATCATCAGATTTTGCATCAAATTTTCCTAGCTGATCACTTGAATTTAAAATCATAACTGGACAACTAAAAAATTTAAGAAAATCTACGTTGGGTTTCCTGCCAAACATCAACTCATAAGAAGTTTTCAGTTTGTCTATCACAATTAAAGTACGATTCTGTATGAAACATGCAGTAGATATGGCTTCATCCCAGAAAGTGATAGGAATTTTCGCATCTGCTAACATGGATCGTGCAACCTCAATCAAAGTTCTGTTCTTCCTTTCAGCAACTCCATTTTGTTGTGGAGTTCTGAGAGCATGAACTGATGAGCAATTCCTTTTTCAGCACATAACATGTCAATATTAGAATTTTTAAATTCAGTTCCATTATCACTTCTTATTATTTTTCCTTTTTGTTCAAGATGATTTTCTACTTTTATGATGAATTCTTTTAATAATTCAGTCGTTTCAGATTTAGCATTCAAAAAGAAAACCCATGAAAATCTTGTAAAGTCATCGATGATAACTAAACAATAAGATTTTCTTCCATAACTCTTCACATTGGTTGGTCCAAAAAGGTCCACATGCAACATCTGAAGGGGTTTGGAATTTGAGTTTATCTGCTTGGGCTTATAAGACGCTCTATGCTGCTTCCCCTTTAAACATGCTGAGCAGAGATCAGTAGTGGCAAACTTCTTTGTTGGAAGGCTGATAACATGATTTCCCGCTACTAGCTTGTTGATAATCTTGAAGTTGGAATGCCCGAGACGTCTATGCCAAAGTTGGCTTTCATCATTTGAAGCTTGAGCAATAAGGCATGTTGTTTTTGTAGATGGATCAACTTGAGACATATCTAGCTTGTACACATCTCGATCCCTAACAGCTTTAACAACCACCCAGTCTTTGCTAATCTGAAAACCTGGCTTCAAAATATAGCAATAAGAATCATCAAAAAGAACAGAATAGGATTTATCACAAATTTGGGATACGCCTAACAAGTTAAAGTTCAACTGTGAGCAGTAGTTGACTTTATCAAAGCTTATTATCCCATTGGATACTGTTCCTTCTCCTGTGATTTTTCCTCCCGCATCACCACCAAAGGCAACATGTGTACCATCCTTTAAATTAAAGTCTTGAAGTAAGGCATGATTGCCTGTCATGTGCCGGCTACACCCGCTATCCACATACCATGTGTTGATTGGTCTTCTCGGGCGTACCTGCAAAACAAAGAAATTAAGTTGAGTTATCTACCGAAGCTGAGATGTTCTTAGATTTTCCAAACTTATCAACAATTGTAAATTGTTTGAAATGAAATTTGTTGACATCAGGCTTATTTTTAATGAATTTACGAATTCTGTTATTATTCACAAATTTTTGATTATTTGGAAAATTCATACTTTTTGAATGACCAATTTTTTAAAAACTTTTATTTTCAAAATATTTATTATTCATTCTTACAGACCTTGAAATGAATTGATCTTTAAAATATTGTTTTGGTCTCACCGGATCATTTCTTTTGAAAGATCTCAAACCTAAGGAAAGTTGGTTAGTTAATCTGTGAAACCCAACATTTTGATTTCTTTTATATTGAGGATTAACATAACCTTTGCTCACTGGTGAAGTAGCAAATCCTTTCCTCGATGAACTCTTTCGAAATTAACAATTTTCAGTATTGTGAGTCCGTTCATCATAGTAAGTACAGTACTTATTAAAATAGCACTCTGATGTTGAGTGATTTCTCATGTCGTATATGTGATAGTACTTGTTGAAAAAGCATTCAGCAGTGTTGTGATTGTACATGTCACATATTTCATAGTACCTCTGTGGAGTTTTAAATAATTTTTTATTAACTTTTGATGTTGACGCAACATTTGTTCCTTGTTTAGGTTTAGCCGTCAAAAAGTTAATCTTTTGTTTTTGATTTGACAGATTTTTCTTTTTCACATTTTGTTTTTTCTTTTGAACATAAACTTCATTCATTGTTTCCTTAGATACAAATCGTTTAATGACAGTGGAAGACTTAGAATCTGAACTTGTTTTCAGATCAGAGGTCGATTTGTTCTTAGGAGTTTGCTTAACATCTTGAATTGAATTCATGTTTAACATACCAGTAGACACAAATTTTACTGGTTTAAATTTATTTATTTGATTTGTTGTCTGTGTCTGATTTTCTTTAATTTGATCATTTTTAGCTTTATTCATTTTTCTTCTTATCCTCTGGTTCCTTGATTTTGTGGAACTTGATTTTACTTGAGATTGAACATTTTCAGTTGAAGATTCTTTTCATTTTCTTTCTTTTTCTGGTCCTTTTGCCATTAAATAAATTCAGGATTATTTAGACCATATGAATTAGAATCTTCTGATGTTACTTCTTCATGTTTAGCTTTATCTTTGGTTTTGGAGTTTTGGATATCATTTTTAGTGATTACTTCCTCCAAGACAAATTCTTTTGGAACAAAAATTTTATTGCTTTTCGGTATTGGTTCATAAGATTTGACTTTAACCGGATGATCTTTTTTGATTTTTTCAGTATCTTTCTCTTCAAAGATTTCTACATTAGCTTTCTCTTCTTCATTATCAAAAATCTTGTTCTTGTTTTGGAAAGCTTTGAGTTTTGCCTTATTCTCAGGAGAGTGATCATGTGTATCAAAGTTTTCTGGCAAAGTGTTAGTTATAGATTCAGGCATTGGTTCGTGAGTGAAACCTAATCCTGCTTTTTGTTTATCTTTTCTTTCACTTACTAGTTGTTCCACGATTGTTTTGGAAATTTTGACTTTAGCAAGATCAACTTGAGTAGCAGCATGTGCTATTTTCTCCTGTTCTAAGTTCTAAGTCATTTCTTCAAGTTGTTTTGAAACTATTTCTAGTTCTTTCAAATTTTTGTTCCATGAAGTTTGTAAAGAAATGATCTTTTCATCTGACACTTTGTGATCATTTTTGAGTTTATTATGCATCAATTCCTCTTGCTTAACTTTTTCACATATTTTGTATGAGTAATTTCTGTAATATTCAATGTGTTCAAAGCAAGATTTTGTGCATAGTTTTTCTCTTACTTCTGATGGTATTTCAGGATATTTAGAAGGAGAGGTCTAAGAGTTAGAAGATGAATTTTCAACCTTTGGTTGATCTGATTATGCCATTAAAGCAACTTTTTTTGAATCCTCTTTAGGATCAGATTTATCACTCTAATCGTATTCTTCTTCTTCATTCTCAGAATCATATTTACCCTTTGGATCACTATCTTCTGACCAATCTTCTCCTTGAACTTATGCAATAAGAGATAAACTAGAGGTTAAGTCAGCTGTAAACTGCTTTGCATATGCACTCCAGTCGTATCCATCCTTGATGCTTACTACTAAAGCTTTCTTGAGTTCTTTAGAAGCTTTTGAGTCATCTTTAAGTTCAGGCATTGGTAAGCTTTGGTATGGGTTTTGGAATGTCTTTTGAGATGATTGTTGAAACCTCTAATTGCTTGAACTTGATTGGCTATTTCCTCCTTTGTTTCTGGGAGCTTTGCATTCCCTTGAAAAATGACCATAGCTATTGCAGTTGAAACACCTTGACTTAGACTTGTCAAATCCAACAGTCTTGTTAGCACTTGGCTTGTAGTTCCTATTGACATAAGAGTGTTTCTGAGTTCTGTATGCAATCATTACCATTTGCAAATTTAGATCCATTTCCTCCATGTCATCTGGGTCCATCTCGAATAAGTCCTGCAAAACAAAATCTAATTAAGTTAAATGACTACCCTGATAAGCTTGAAAACTATCCATAAAAGCAGTAAAAGCAGATTTGGATTCTTCATCCTGTAATAGGATGTTAATGACATCTTTAACTTTGCTAGATTTAGCAGAGTTAATAGATGGAGTCTCATTTTGAGGTTTAGAACTTTGAGGCTTAGGAGGAGACTGAGGTTGAGATTGAGATGTATAAGCAGGTGCACTTGTATAAGAAGAATCTGTAAAGAACCCTGCTCCAACAAACAGATCACCCTCTTCTTCTGGTAAACTCTCATTTTTAGCCATAAAGACATTCTCCATAGTACTAGCTGGAGATGCAACATATTTGAACTGAGACATTGAAGCTGCTCTGTCATTATTCCTTGAGCTTTAATCAATTTCAACAGACTCAATTTTGGCTATCAACAGATCAAGATCCATAGGAAATTTTTCAGTGTGCTTTAACAGTGTAACTGTTTGTTTCCATAAAGATGGAAGAGCATTAAGAAGCCTAAAGTTTTGATCTTTTAGATCATTTTTGATGCCAGCAGTTGACATCTCAGTTGTCAGTTGCACAAATCTATTCATCATTTGGTTTATGGTTTCACCAGATAAATGCTCAAATAGCTCTAACTGTCTCTTCAATTTCTGTTTCTTAAGATCTTGAATCTCCTTACCACCTTCACAAATTATCTTCAAAGCTTTATACTTGGTATATCCTGTCTGATAACCATCAAGTCTGGTTAAGACTTCAAGTGGTAGTCCTTTACAAATCACAGAATATGCTTTTATATCATTCTTAACTTTCCTTAGATCATCACCCTGCAATCCATCTTCAGGGTATGGTTCTGGAAAGTCTTTAGTATAGACAAACCGTCTATCAGAACCATCTGAAGAGATAGGAATGTGAGGTCCTTTTTCTATTGACTTCCACAAGTTAGTGTCAATAGAATTAAGGTGATGTTTCAATCTAAGAGACCAGTTTTTAAAATCAGCTCTTTTCTTTAGCTTAGGAACTCTGTTTTCTAAATCTTCTGATTTCACCATTTTTAATTTTGGATTTTAGAAAAAGATTTTTTTTTTGTTGTTTTTTTTTATGTTTTTGAATTAAAACAATGAATTGAAAATATTTTTGGATTTTTTTAAGTTTTTGAAAAATTTCTGAAAACTTTCTAAGTGTTGATGTTGATGCACCTGAATAGTGATGAAGCGCCCAAACAGTTGAGATACTTTTTACTTTGACTTAGAAATGCCCAAGGGATTGCCTTAGTGGAATTCTCAAAAATGCCCAAGTTGAATGTGCCTGAACAGTTATGAAACGCCCCAACAGTTGTCAGACGTCTGGGTGTAAAAACGCCCACAGTTCAAAAACGCCTCAACAGTTGTAATGCGCCTTGTCCACGTAATACGCCCCAACAGTGGTAAAACGCCTGATCCAAAAATGCCTTAACAGTGCAAAAACACCTAAATAGTTGTCAAGCACCTAACACTTAGTCAATTTTCAGTAGTGTTTTGACCTAATGCGCCAACTTCAACAGATTCATACGAACTCAGATTAACTGAAATCCTTCAAAACTTGATTAATTGACCTAAAATCCTCCAATTAGGTAAGAATTCGATCAATTAATAGTCCTCTAACTTCAATTTCATCAAACAACAACAATAAATTGATCTTTGATTCAAAAATCAGTTCGACTATGAAGAACAAGTTCGAACACTGATTTGCACAATTTACTGAATTTGAACGAATTGAACTGCAAATTGTGTTTCAATTCATGTTTCAGATGATGAAACACAACTGAAATCAACAATTACTTGAATGAATTGCTTATCAGTCACAGATTCAAGTAATTTCAAGAGTTCGACAGTTTGAAGAACTTCAATCACTGAACCAACAGCTCTGATACCATTTGATAGGATCAAAATGGATCAATTTGTGATGATATTGTGATACAATTCAATCAAACAAACACATGCAATCAATTCAATGCAAATAAATCACAAAAATTCATAGGTTTTCATTGATTATTAAGCATAGAAAGTACACGTGTAAGTAAAAACAGTTACAAGTTCGTTCACTGATCTATTCTCTATCAGTCTCTTAAGACTAGTCTACCTACACAATACGTTAACTATGCTATTTATACTATCAAGAAAACAAAAGGAACATATCTACAAAAATAGTCCCTATAATATGACAAAAACTATAAAAGACACATAAAGACTAAATGTTAATCTTTATGAAGCATCTACACTTTTGCTCATCAGCTATGAACCTTAATGCATACGCTGTTGAGACTTAGAAATTTTTCGGTTTTGTTTCACATATTTTTGAAATGTTTCAAAATTTGAATGTTTGTTTAACAAATAATATTGAAAATGTTTCAAAATTTGAATGTTTGTTAAGATTATAAAATGTTACATGATCAATATATAGATGTTAAAATATCACTCACAAGCAATATTGATAAAATGACAAAAATTTAAACTTCTTTTAATGGAAATTAACAAAGTTCAATTTGATTGTTTGTATGATAAATATTTAGAAAGATAACACTTTATCTAATTAAGAAATGATTGATTTTCATGCTTGGACATGAATCATTTGCACATGACATGAGATCATACTAGTCTAAAATCCTTATTGAGTTGATTGGATGATTTTGGGAATAGACATAGACTAATAAAATATTGATTGTAGATATTGTGATCCACTTAAACTCATGCATGATATTAATGATTGATTGAAACAGTGAGTGATTATCATGTTTTGGGTGTATTGATATGATTTGTATGTACCCCATATCTGATTGTATGTTAAGATCAATCCTCCTCAAGATATGGTAGAAAGTACTTTCAAAACTTATGACCTAGCTACTTAGGAGTATAAAGGCTAAATTTGATCCATGTTGTCTGATCCAAATTGGGATTCTTTTTCACTTCACTTTGAAAGGTGATCCTCTTTGGGATTGTTTTGATTCATTCACAAGGAATGTAGTCTAAAAGACTTTATTGATTGTTAATCTAAGATGGATGTGTTTCTTATTAAGAATCTATTTGGATCATGATGTAGGTCATTTAGGTCTATGCTCAGCACAACAAAGAATGCCTTAGTGTACTTCAGGTATATGAAAATCATAATAAAGGAGACACTTGTATGATTGAGCAATTTATAAACTCTTTCACTTGGTGTGTAGTAGTTACTTTGCATGTAATCTATATTGGATAGACCAATACTCACCATAAACCAAGATGTGAGTTGTTAAAAACATAATCATGAGAATTTAGTTCTTTACTGTCGTATGTGATGTTAAGTGTCCCATGCTGAGCCTATCCATATATCAAACAAAGTATTGTCAGTTTTTATTAGTAGAAAATGATTCGAGTGAAGAAGTAAGCTAATGTACTATTATTTCTCATAAGTAGTCATGTGTGATTCAAATTGTTTGTTAATTGGAAAACATGAATGTTTGTTTGATATCTTGATTTTTAAAGATGTTTGTTTGAATCAAATGGTTTGGAAAATAGGTCAGCCAATTGATTATCTGTGTGGACCTTGATCAACTTTATTAGACCCTTTTCTGAGTAATCTCTTAAAAAGTGATATCTGATATCAATATGTTTGGTTTTTGAATGTTGAACAGGATTGTCAATGATAAACATGGCAGCATAAATGTCAACGTGTATGGGTTTTTTATGAAAATTAAGTCCATAATCAAGCATCTGGTTATGAATACAAAGCACTTGAGAATAGCATGCAGAAGCAGCTATGTATTCTACTTTAGTTGTTAACACAGAGACATTTGTTTGCTTCTTGCACTGCCAGGAGATCAAACTTGATCCAAGGAACTAACAACCTCCTGTAGTGGATTTTTTGTTGTTGCTACATCCACCATAATCACTGTCTCTGTATGCATATAAAGAGAAATCTCCATCCTTGGGATACCATAGGCCAAGCGTTGGTTTGCCTTTTAAGTATCTGAACATTCTCTTTACAGCATTTATGTGTGATTCCTTTGGATTTGCATGGTATCTAGCACACATATAAACTGCATACATGATTTATGGTCTGCTTGTAGTTAAGTACATCAGGGAGCCTATCAAAGATCTGTAGAGCTTTTGATTAACTGTTGTGCCTTCTTGATCAGGTCCAAACTTCAATCAAGTAGCAAATAGTGTCTTGCTTGATGTGCAATCAGACATTTTGTATTTCTTTAATATCTTATTCACATACTTGCTCTAGTTGATAAAAATTCCTTTTGTAGATTGTTAAACTTGAAGACCAAGGAAGAAGGTAAGTTCTCCTATTGAGCACATTTGGAATTTTGATTGCATAAAAGTCTGAAGTCTTGTTCTTTCCTTCTACAAAGTTGTATGTTGGAGGTGCCAAAAGTTATGTCACCATATAGACTTGAGCTATCAACAAGTCTTATTCTTTCCTCTTTAAGAACAATGTTTGATCTATCTTCCCTTGGTTGTACCCATTCTGTAGCAGAGACTTAGATAAAGTTTCATACCACTTCCTAGGTGCTTGATGAAGATAGTACAGAGCTTTATCTAGCTTCTAGACTTTATAAGGGAATTTTGGGTCTTCAAAACCTGGTGGTTGATCAACATATACCTCTTCATCTATCTTTTCATAGAGGAATGCACACTTGACATCCGTTTGGAAGACAGTGAAGTTTTTGGATGAGGCATATGCAAGGAACACTCAGATGGCTTAGAGTCTAGCTACAGGAGCAAAGACATCGTCATATCAATGCGTTCCTCTTGAGTATTTCCTTGGGCTATGAGCCTTGCTTTGTTTCTGATAAAAATCCCTCTATCATTAGCTTTGTTCCTGGACAACCATCTTATGCCAATGGCATAGTGACCTTTTGGGAGGTCAACTAATTGCCATACCTGTTGCTTTCTGAATTGTTGTAATTCCTCTTGCATTGCTTCTATCCAACTATTGTCTTTGAGTTCTTTGGTGATGTATTTGGGAATGTTTAGAGATAGAAAGTAGGAATATAAGCAAATGATTACTATATCAGAATGACTACGTGTCATTCTAACATTAAGGTCACCTATGATATTTTCTAAAGGGTGATATTTGTGAACTCTGGTTGTTTGAATCTAATCAATAGGGATGGTTAAATCAAGATTGGTGATCGTTTGGTTGGGTGCTGATGGATGAACAAGGTCATCTGTGATTTTTGGTTTGTCTGGCTATGTCGGTTCATTGAATGTTTGAGGTGAATCATCAAAGAAATCTAAGATTTCATCTTTATGATGGGTATCAGGTAATGAGTGATAGTCATCATCTTCTTTAACTGCGTCTGGTTAATGTGACCTTGGTTGTTCGTTTTGTGGTGTTTGAGTGGTCACTGGAGTTGATGAAGATGGTATGTTTGGTGATGTTTTTTTTGATGTGTTTGTTTGTTCTGGAGGATCCGCAGTTAGAGGAACATCAATGGTTGTTGGTGGAACCATTGGATACTCATTGTTATCATTGGTACCTAAAATATCAAAGTAAGATGTGTCAAATGATTTTGTTAATGAATCAATATCAAATAACCAGTCTGATCCAATGAAATTCTTAGTGAAAGAATGTTCATTAAAAACAACATCTTTTGTTTCTTCCACTATGTTATGCCTTGGATTGTATACTCGGTAAGCTTTTGAGCTTCTAGAGTATCCAACATGGAATCCATCAGCTTTTTTTGGAGCAAACTTAGATAATTGCTCTCTGGTGTTTACTATTGAGAAAGAACATCCAAAAGCTTTAAGAAAGACAATAAAAGGTTTTCTTTTAAACATTAATTCATATGGTGTTTTGGAATGTTCTTTGATTATTAATGTTCTATTTTGAATGTAGCAAGCTGTGTTGATTGCCCCAGCCCAAAAGGATATGGGTAATAGAGAATCAGCTAGCATTGACCTAGCAACTTCTATCAATGTTCTATTTCTCCTTTCAGTAACTCCATTTTGCTAAGGAGTCCTTGCTATACTAAATTGATGACTGATTCTTTTCTATGCACAAAAAGAAGAAATGGAGTTATTTTTGAATTTCATACCAGTATCACTTCTTAAAGATTTAACTTTAAGATCTAATTAATTCTCAATTTTAGTGATAAAGGATTTGATGATTTCTGATGTTTTTGACTTGTGTAGTAGAAAGAAAACCCAGGTAAATATGGAGTAATCATCAACTATGACAAGACAATATTGCTTCTTTCCTATACTTAGGATGTTTGTTGGGCCTAAAAGATCCATGCGAAGCAATTTGAGTGGTATGTTGTTAGAGTTTACCAATTTTGACTTATAGGACACTCTATGTTGTTTGCCTTTCAGACATGCGGTGCAGTGGTTTGTACCGAAAAATTCCTTTTGTGTTAAACCAATTACTAAGTCACCTTTTACAAGTTTATTCATTCTGTTAAAATTTGAGTGACCTAATCGTTTGTCCCATAATGGGGAAACATCTTCTGATGCTTTTGATAGTAAACATGTTATAGGGGTTAATGCTAAAACCGTGTTCATATCAACAATGTATGTGTTGTAATGGCGTGGTGTTTTCAAAAGGATACAGTCTTCAGGTATTTGAAAACCCGTCTTGAGAATGTAGCAGTTATTAGAGTCAAATAAGGTGGCATATCACTTGACATAGATTTGGGATATGCTGAGAAGATTGAATTGGAGGTTGGAGCAGTAGTTGACATTTTCAAAGCTAATCAACCCGTTTGATACTGTTCCTTCGCCAGTTATCTTTCCACCAGTCTTATCACCTCCAAAGGCTACATTTCCTCCATGTTTGCTTCTAATATCCCAAAGGAGGGAACAATTGCCAGTCATCTGCCTGGAGCATCCACTATCAACATACCATATCTTGTCAGGCCTTCTTTGATGTCCCTGAAAAAATAAAGAAATTAGTTAGATGGTGTAACCCAAGCCAAGACGGTCTTGGGTTTTTCGTCTTTCCCATTACACAAATTTCTTCTAATGTGGCATTATCTGCTGGTTTAGGAATTCTAGTCACACTTGATTTCTTTTGTGTGTTCTTAGCTTTGTCTAGAGAAGTGCTTTGTGCACTTCTCCTATCAGTGCTAATGTTTGATGTTTGTCTATTCTGAGACTTATGTCTCCTGGTTAGTTGTTTAAAGTTATCATAAAAGTTTTATCTTTGTTTAAAACAACTTTTTTATAAGGCGTTTGTCATGGCACTCCTCCTTTCTTATTGTTAGAAATAACTGACTGTTTCTCAGTTGATTTCTCAACTTGAGGTTGTTTGTTTTGCTTCTTGTTTTTCTTATTGAAAAACTAGTTAGTAGTATTGTGATTATTTCTTTCACAGATGGAGCAATAATTATGAAAATGACATGATCCAGTGCTATGATTTTTCATGTCATAATAGTTTCAATACTTACCATATTTGCATTTTATATGGTGTGTGTGTATTGATCACACCACTCGCAGTATGGTAACTTTGCAATGTTTTGTTTGTTAGTAACCTTTGATTTTAAACTAGACATTAATGGTGCATAAAAAGTTACTGTTGTTTGTTTTGGCTGAATAGGGGCTTTGCCTTTTCCCTTGTTTGTTTATTAGGGAAAAATGGTGGAAGATTCAACCTTTCTACCAGCAAAGCAGATGTCAAAGCCTTGTGATTGCTTTTGTTGTTTGGATGTTGTGTCAACCATACTTGAAACCTTTTTAGGTTTAGTAATTGGAGTTCTGACTCATCATACAATAAGTCTTCATCATCTTTATCTATTGTTTGTTCATCAAACTTGTTGTTTTCCTTTTGATAATAGTCAGTTGATTTTATTGGTGGTGAAGCTTGACTCTTAACAAATTTTATCAAAGGTGTTTTTGATATTAATGATGATTTTGATGATAATGATAATGATGAATGTTTTGAGTCATCAGTCCTATCATGTGGGTCAAGAGACTCACCCTGCTTGTTGGTCATAGAATCAGGAAGTGGGATATAATTGTCACTATAAGGTGGATTGACCTTATTGTATCCTAATCCTGAGGGGTATTTAAAAGCCCTTTGCTGAGCATGATGTTCTTCAAACTTCTTGTTGCTTACCTTAAGTTTCTGAAGTTTCACTTCAGTTTCAGCCTGTAATGTTTTGGACCGAGTCAATGATTCAGAGAGTTGCTCTACTTGAGCTTTCAGTGTTAACTTTTCAGACATCAATTTGTCCAAATCATTTTGTAATGAAATAATTTTAGTCTCATATTGTTTTGTTCTAATTTTAAACTTTCATTTAGAATGTTTGTTTCAATTACTTTCTTAGAAAGTTTGTCTATATGTTCTTTATATCTATTGAATTCGTCAATGGATGCTTGTGTACAGAGGTTTTCCCTTTCCTCTTTCGGGATTTTTGAGATTTTATCCTCTATGTTTGCCATGAGGGCATGATCGGGAGATTGAATCTCAGCTTCGTACATACACCAATCATATTCACCATCTTGTTTGATAATCATTGCAGATGATTTTGAATGTTGATTTGGACTGTACTTTGTGATTTGAGCTGGGGTTGGTGCAGCAGGAATACTGATAGGAGTTGGGATTTGTCTGTTTGAGAGATAACTACTTGAGGCTTGTGTCTGTTGGTTGTTTCTGTCAACTCTAGGTTGTTGGCATTCTCTGGAGAAGTGTCCATAGAGTTGGCAATTATAGCATCTTACCTTTTTTTTATCAAAACCAATTTTGGTTTTGAAGGATCGGTTAAAGGGGATGGTCAATACAATCAGCTTCACAATGAGGAGAGTTTTAGAACACTTAACAGATCAAATGGGGAACCGGGTTTGTGTAAATGATACAAGAAACACAAGTAACTGAGACGTAACTAAGAACAAGAACAGATGAATATGGGTTTCAAGGATGTTGTATATTGCTCTCAAGTTCTATTACAAGTGTTACAAAGCATTAAAAAGAAATTCAAGGACCTGAGATACTTTATACTACATCCTACAGCTGTCCATACTATGATAGCCAGTTGGAATACTAATCTAGACAACAAGATCAATGTAGAGTCAAAAGACAGATTGCCTTTTAACTAGTGACTATGATATGCCATATGTGACATCCGGTAATTTTCCATTACCAAACTCCGTTAGTTCCGTTAAGTCTTGCATACACGTGTCGGGAGCACACACTAGTTGTCGTTGAACGTTGGTGACTTAATAATAATTAATAATGATAAACTAATTATAATTTAACTGGTTACGTGATTATCAAGTTGTGCTTAGGTGATTATGTGATTTAAATGCTTATTGTGAATTTTATCGCATAACGTGGAAACGTGTATATTTATTTCGTGTATTTTGTGGCAAATGGAAATTATGCATGATTATTATTTGTGACTAATAATAATTGTGTTTAGTAGTTAAAAATTATTTAAAAACTATTCAAAGAGTCTAATTTTTATAAAATACAAAATGCAAGGGTTTAAAAGGTATTATGCAAAAATTATATTTTTTAAAAACACAAAACCCAACCCTAACAGCCCCCATTCGGCCGCGACCTGCACTCCCTCACCCTCACCATCACGAATTCAGCCAAGAACAAGCATTCACATTCAAATTTGGATCGATTTCAAGGCATACAACAAGTTAGAACCTTCAATTGCAAACTATTACACATTTAAAGGTTAGATTTTTATATGTTCTTGATGATTCTTCATGTTGGCCGAATGTTCCATGCGAAATCTTCAACTGATGGTCGATTGATGCTTGTTTGTTGTTGTTAATGTGTTTGTTGGGTAGATTACATGTTTATTAACGTCAAGTATGCAATAAAGGTTGGATTTTTAGATGTTCTTATGGAATTTACATTAGGGCCGAAACCCTAATTCGAAAATCTGAATTTGATGTTAGTTATTGGTTGTTTGTTGATGCTATTATGTTAGTTGGATTGTATAGATGCTAGTTAACGTCGATTATGCAAGAAAGCTTCGATTTTGGTTCATGGTTCATAGGTTACTAAGAATAGTAACTTTATTTTGCATGAATTGATGATTTGATGATGTATGAATGTTATGGATGTGTTTATGATGATGATTAAATGCTAGGTTGATGATATGAACAATTTAAATTCGAGATGATGTCTTATAGTTCATACATTGCTAAAAATAGTAACTTGTGGTGTTGAATGTTGATGAATCATGATGATTAGGTGTTGTTGATCATGTTTAGATGTTGTCATGCACTTGAATTGGTATATAATTGATGAATTCATGAATGTAGTGTGAGTTTGATGAATTTGGGATGAACTTTCCCAAAAGGGAAACTTTATTTGTGCATCTCCGTGAATTGGATAAATTGAGCATGTTTGGGATATTAGGACCATGCTAGTGTGTTCATGGATGATTTCTAAGGTGACTAAATGTGTTATTTAGGTTGTATGAATGTTGATTTGGTTTGTTACCTGTTTTGGCCTGTTTGTGGAAAAATCATGGTATGAGTCATATAGGTAAGCTAGGACTTTTGTGGATTGATGATTGATTAAGAATGAACATTTTAGATGTTATGAGCAAGATAATAGTTGAGATTCGCATGACTTGAATGATATCTAGTTGTATGATGATCTAGGTAGTACATGTGGTTAATGAAGTGCTATATGTAATCAAGTTGTATGTTGATCATGTATGATATGCTGTTGTGTTAGTATTAACGAATTATCACCTATAATGTCACCAACGGGTCAAACGGGTCAACTGGGTCAAATGTGTCTTGTCTTTCTAAAACCTTGAGTCCCTTGGTTTGTAGAGCACTTAGGGTTTCCTGTTGATTCTGTGTACACGTACTTATGTACTCTTGTGTTCTAGGTGACCTTTGAACGTTGTCTTTCCGCTCTTTCTTTCAAGTTAAGCTCTAAGTTAATTCTTGCGCGCATCAGGTGAGTTCTTGCCCCACTCATTTTACATAATCTCTTTTGGGGGAGATAGCATACTGTTGATCATAAACGCTTTTATATATGAGTGTGTATAATATTGATATAGTGCTGTTTACCATGGAAAGTCCTCACAATTTCGGATTGTTAATATTGACTAGCGGGGAAATTTTGGGTAGTACTACTAGGTTTGACGAGCCCCACCTGTGTGACTCGAGGTCATACGGGTGCAATTTTGTCCTAACATATATTCGTCACGACCTGGTAAGTCGTGACGGGAGGCAACAAAAGTAACACAGTCAGCTTCGATCGCGAAATCACTATGATTAATATTTTTATGTCAATAGACTAGCTATCTATTGCAATACACTACTTATGATTTGAAAACTGTTTATCTGTTTACCTATTAACGCAAACTCTTGAACTCACCAACCATGTGTTGACTTGTTTAGTATGCTATTCTCAGGTTAAGGTTGCCAGTTGCCTAGGAGCACGCACGTCAGCATTGTTGAGTTGTCTACATTTGCCTTGTTTACAAATTTGGGATTATTTTCATATTAAACAATTGTGATTGGGGCGCGTATGTTTTGCGCATTCTCTTTACATACTACTTGTTTGGGTTTTCTGGTTTTAAAAACGCTTCCGCAGTATTTTAAACGTTAACTCTGGTTTTGTTTATTAGTCATATAGAGTCGTTCTTGGTAACTAATGACTGAGATCCTGGTATGTCACGCGCCTCGCGATAAAACCCCGCATGCGGATTTTGAGGGTGTGACAGATTGGTATCAGAGCCATTGGTTATAGGGAACTAGGTTGCATACACACACTACACTATAACCGCACAGTTGTTATTACTCATCGCTTACTCTCCTTACTGTATACTCATTGGCATACGCAACACGTACTTCGCAGCATGGCATCGTCGTCCAGGAATTTAGGCAAGAGACCTGCACGATCTGAGTCACCTCCTACTTCTCCCGTACCTGATAGGGGATTTAACTGGCCCCGACATCCTTATCCTCCTGGCGAGATAGACTGGGATCAGCCTTTCATACCTCCTGAGCTCGATCCTCCGCGGAACTGGGATTTCTACCCCACCTACATAAACCGTATGGCATATAGAGAGCGTGTACCACCAGTAGAACCTACACGACCTAGGACTAGGTCATCGACCTCCTCTACTTTGCCTACACTTCCTACTTTGAGCATCCCTCTGGAGCAGGCATTTGCAGCCCTAGTTGCCATACTGGACACAGAGCGACAGCGGATTAGAGGACTCACTGATGAGAACTCTGCATTACGATCTAAGATGCGTCAGCTGTGTTTCCAGGTAGAGACGCTTCAGGAGCGACTTTCGATGGCCATTGGTAGACATCATACGCTGGCAGGCAACGTGGTAGCACTTAGTGGGCGCATGGATGCACAGGATCACCATAACATTGTGATCGATGATAGGTTTGCTGATTTAGAGGCACAACTAGCAGCACTTCAGGTTGTTGAAGCCCCTGCACCTTTGGTGGACCCTGATGAGGAAGACCCAGAAGAGGAACCCGAGGAAGCCCCCGAAGAAGAACCAGCAGAGATGGATGAGGACAGTGACGGATCTGACGTAGTGGACTGATCCTACTTTTAAATGACTTAGACTATGTAGTGTTTCTTTTCTTTGAAACCTATGTGGGAAGGGTTGTTTCCCACCCAACTGACAAACTTAAATTTTGACATTGATGGAATATTTTGTGACTCAATTACAATTTATTTATCTTTGATTATTATTTCTGTTATAAATGTTGTGGTTGTGGTGAATACATTATTTCTTATTGTTTACTGTACCTTGATGAGATTAATGTGTTGGATGTTACTCATTATTGTAATTGTGAATTGTAAAGTGAAATATGGACGCACGTGGAAGAGGACGTGGGCGTGGTCGTGGACGTGGCGCCGGAGGTCGTGGGGCCGGAGCCATAAACATGACCCTTGCGGAATTGGCGGCATTAATTAACGAACATGTTCAGGCGGCAGTGGCTGCTGCCCAACAGGGACAACCAGCAGGTAAATGATAACAAGAGGTTAAACTAATTATCCTAGTTAATTGCCTAGGATATCTGACTAATGTTTGGGATTGTCAAAACAGGACCACCACCATGTACCTACAAGTCCTTCATGGACTGTAAACCCCATACCTACAGCGGGACGGAAGGAGCTGTGGGGCTTGTAAGGTGGTTTGAGAAGACAGAGTCTGTCTTCGCAAAATGCAACTGCCCGCCTGCTGATCAGGTGAAGTATGCCACCGGGACATTGGAAGGCGTAGCACTTTCCTGGTGGAATGCCCAGGTGCAAATGCTGGGTCAAGCCATGGCCAATGAACTACCTTGGGATGAGTTTAAAAGGATTATGACCGAAGAATACTGCCCCCGAAATGAAGTGCAGAAACTGGAGATTGAGTTCTGGCAACTCAAAATGCAAGGCTCAGAAATTGAAGCCTACACGACTCGTACTCATGAGTTAGCCACTCTATGCCCAGGGATGGTGAATGAAATTCACAAGAGGGTGGAGCATTATATACGGGGATTAGTGCCCGAAATTCAAAGTATGGTAACTGCCTCTAACCCCACTACCATACAACAAGCAATCCGAACAGCCCACAGGCTGACTGACCAGGCAGTTGAGCAAGGACGGTTACCCAAACGGGTGCGGTGGCAAGCGTGCCCGACCAGAAACGCAAGTGGGATGGTTCAAGCAACAAGGGATCGTCATCCAGCAGCCAATCTCAACCTCAACAACAGCAGCAAAGTCAGCAACAGCAACGGAAGTTCGATAACAACCGAAGCTTCAACCAGGCGACTCCCTCAAATCAAGGACCGGTGGGTATGGTGGAAGACTGCCGAAGTGCAACCGGTGTAACTACCACCATGTGGGTCGATGTGATAACTTCAAGTGCCAACGTTGTGGGAAGATTGGTCATGCAGCCAAAGACTGTCGGGGTGAACTGATGAAGAAGCCTCAACAATCACAAGAAACTCCGAAAGGTTGTTTTGAGTGTGGAAAAGAAGCCATTACAGACGCAACTGTCCCCAGCTTAAGAGGAATGGTAATGGCAACAACAACAATGGGAACAACAGCAATAATAACATTGGCAACAACAATAACAACAACAATGGTAATGGCAACAACAATGGAGGCAATAACAACAATGGAGCCAAAGGAAGAGCCTTCGTCATTGGCTCAGGTGAGGCTCTAAATGATCCTACAACAGTAACTGGTAAATTTTGGTTAATGGTTGTTTTGCTACCGTATTATTCGATACCAGAGCCGATAGAAGTTTCGTGTCCACTAGGTTCTGTAGTCTTTTAAGTGATATGCCCTCAGCCTTAGAAACTAAATACACCGTGGAGTTAGCTAACGGCACACAGATTCACGTAACGCATATTCTTAGAGACTGCAAGATAGAGCTTGCTGGTCATACATTCACCATAGATCTCATGCCTGTTACGTTAGGAAGCTTTGATGTGGTAGTAGGCATGGATTGGCTTTCCGATAAACAAGCGGAAGTCATATGCCACGAGAAGATCATACGGATTCCATTGGTGAAGAAGTCCTTACGGTCAGAGGTGATAGGAGTGGTGCGGTGATAGGCATCATCTCGTTTATGAAGGCACAGAAGTTGTTATGAAAGGGTCGACTAGCCATATTAGCACTCGTCACAGATAAACAGGTCGAGGAAAAGAAGATAGAGGATATCCCCGTAGTTCGTGAGTTTCCCGAGGTGTTTCCGGAAGACCTGCCTGGATTACCGCCTCATCGTCAAGTTGAATTCCAGATTGAGTTGACTCCAGGAGCCACTCCAATTGAGAGAGCACCGTACCGGTTAGCTCCGAACGAACTGCAGGAATTATCTGCCCAACTACAAGAGTTGTTGGATAAAGGGTTCATCCGACCGAGTTCGTCGCCCTGGGAGCGCCAGTTCTATTTGTGAAGAAGAAGGATGGTACATTTCGAATGTGCATTGACTATAGGGAACTGAACAAGGTTACTATCAAGAATAGATATCCCTTACCTTGTATCGATGATTTGTTTGATCAACTGCAAGGATCAAGCTATTACTCTAAGATTGATCTGAGGTCTGGGTATCATCAGCTTAGAGTTCGAGAAGAGGACATCTCGAAGACTGCTTTCCGTACACGATATGGTCACTATGAATTTTTGGTCATGCCATTTGGGTTGACGAATGCACCAGCAGTATTCATGGACCTCATGAATCGCGTGTGCAAACCCTATCTTGATCAGTTTGTTATCGTCTTTATTGATGACATACTGATATACTCAAGGACCGAGGAAGAACATGGAGAGCACTTACGTTTGATCTTGGAATTACTTAGAGAGGAACAACTGTATGCAAAGTTTTCTAAGTGTGATTTCTGGATACGTGAGGTACAATTCTTGGGTCATATTGTCAACAAGAAGGGAATACATGTTGATCCTGCTAAGATTGAAGCGATAAAGAATTGGTCTGTTCCTAAGACACCGAGTGAGATACGACAATTCCTTGGATTAGCGGGTCACAGCCTTGACTCACAAGGGAACAACATACAAATGGGGTGAGAATCAGGAAACTGCTTTTCAGTTGCTGAAGCATAAATTGTGTAGCGCACCAATATTAGCGTTACCGGATGGTAGTGATGACTTCGTAGTCTACTGCGATGCGTCTATTCAAGGACTTGGATGCGTCTTGATGCAGCGGGATAAAGTGATAGCTTACGCCTCTAGACAGTTGAAGATTCATAAGAAGAACTATACCACCCATGACTTGGAACTGGGTGCGGTAGTGTTTGCCTTGAAGATCTGGAGACATTACTTGTACGGTACCAAATGCACCATCTACACCGATCACAAGAGTCTTCAGCATATTTGAGCAAAAGGAGTTGAACATGAGGCAAAGACGCTGGGTGGAATTGTTAAACGACTATGATTGTGCTATTAAGTACCACCCGGGGAAAGCAAATGTAGTTGCTAATGCGTTGAGTAGAAAAGAGACTGCTAAACCTCGACGAGTGCGAGCACTGCAACTAACAATTAGTACGCAATTACCTGAACAAATCCGAGAGGCTCAGACGGAAGCTCTGAAAACAGAAAACATTAGGTCTGAATCGTTAAGGGGAATGGAAAAACAATTGGAAGTAAAAGCGGATGGAATTCGTTACTTCATAGATAGAGTATGGGTACCTCTACACGGAGACCTGAGAGACTTGGTGATGAGTGAGGCTCACAAGTCCAAGTATTCTATACATCCTGGATCTGACAAGATGTACCATGATTTGAAGGCGCACTATTGGTGGCCTAACATGAAAGCAGATGTAGCTACTTATGTGAGCAAGTGTCTGACCTGCTCGAAGGTTAAAGTGGAGTATCAGAAACCATCTGGTCTACTACAACAACCCGAGATCCCTATGTGGAAGTGGGATCAGATATCAATGGATTTTATTACTAAGTTACCTCGCACTTCTACGGGTTATGATACAATATGGGTTATCGTGGATCGATTAACAAAATCTGCTCATTTCCTAGCGATAAAGGAAATAGTCAAGATGGAGAAATTAACTCGACTCTATTTGAAGGAGATCGTTTCGAGGCATGGAGTACCAATCTCGATCATTTCTGATCGCGATTCTCGTTTCACTTCACACTTCTGGCAATCACTGCAGAAATCTTTGGGTACGCGATTGGATATGAGTACTGCTTATCATCCACAGACTGAAGGTCAAAGCGAGCGTACTATACAGACTTTGGAGGACATGTTACGTGCTTGTGTGATTGACTTCGGGAATAACTGGGAAGTTCACCTACCATTGGTGGAATTTTCTTACAACAACAGTTATCATACTAGCATAAAGGCAGCACCTTTTGAAGCTTTGTATGGGTGAAAGTGTAGATCACCAGTTTGCTGGGCTGAAATTGGTGATAGTCAATTAACGGGTCCTGAGTTAGTACACGAGACAACTGAGAAGATTGTCCAGATAAGAAACCGCATGGCCGCAGCACGAGACAGACAGAAAAGCTATGCTGACAAGCGACAGAAACCTTTGGAATTTCAAGTTAGTGACAAGGTTTTATTAAAGGTCTCACCATGGAAAGGCGTAGTTCGGTTTGGTAAGCGAGGAAAGCTAAATCCAGATACGTTGGACCATTTGAGATAGTGGAAAGAATTGGCCCAGTGGCCAATCGACTAGCCTTACCTGATTCATTGAGTGGAATCCATGATGTATTCCATGTTTCAAATCTAAAGAAATGTTTAACGGATGAAACGATGGTTGTACCGCTAGAAGAAGTTCAAGTAGACGAACAGTTACGCTTCATTGAGGAACCTGTCGAAGTGATGGATCGTGAGGTGAAAACGCTTAAGCAAAGCAAGATACCCATCGTCAAAGTTTGTTGGAACTCGAGACGTGGACCACAATTCACGTGGGAACATGAAGACCAAATGAAGCTTAAGTATCCTCAGCTATTCGAAAAGACGATGCCAGCCGGCGAATGTACTGATTAAATTTCGGGACGAAATTTCTTTCAACATGGGGGGACAACTCATCCAAAACTCACACGATTTCGATTTCCTTGTGCCAATGCAGTAGACCAGTGATGGAACACTCACCATGTAACGCAATTTTCGGGACGAAAATTCTTTCAACATGGGGATAATGTGACATCCGGTAATTTTCCGTTACCAAACTCCGTTAGTTCCGTTAAGTCTTGCATACACGTGTCAGGAGCACACACTAGTTGTCGTTGAACGTTGGTGACTTAATAATAATTAATAATGATAAACTAATTATAATTTAACTGGTTAAGTGATTATCGATTTGTGCTTAGGTGATTATGTGATTTAAATGCTTATTGTGAATTTTATCGCGTAACGTGGAAACGTGTATATTTATTTCGTGTGTTTTGTGGCAAATGGAAATTAAGCATGATTATTATTTGTGACTAATAATAATTGTGTTTAGTAGTTAAAAATTATTTAAAAACTATTCAAAGAGTCTAATTTTTATAAAATACAAAATGCAAGGGTTTAAAGGGTATTATGCAAAAATTATATTTTTTAAAAACACAAAACCCAACCCTAATAGCCCCCATTCGGCCGCGACCTGCACTCCCTCACCCTCACCATCGCGAATTCAGCCAAGAACAAGCATTCACATTCGAATTTGGATCGATTTCAAGGCATACAACAAGTTAGAACCTTCAATTGCAAACTATTACACATTTAAAGGTTAGATTTTTATATGTTCTTGATGATTCTTCATGTTGGCCGAATGTTCCATGCGAAATCTTCAACTGATGGTCGATTGATGCTTGTTTGTTGTTGTTAATGTGTTTGTTGGGTAGATTACATGTTTATTAACGTCAAGTATGCAATAAAGGTTGGATTTTTACAAGTTCTTATGGAATTTACATTAGGGCCGAAACCCTAATTCGAAAATCTGAATTTGATGTTAGTTATTGGTTGTTTGTTGATGCTATTATGTTAGTTGGATTGTATAGATGCTAGTTAACGTCGATTATGCAAGAAAGCTTCGATTTTGGTTCATGGTTCATAGGTTACTAAGAATAGTAACTTTATTTTACATGAATTGATGATTTGATGATTTATGAATGTTATGGATGTGTTTGTGATGATGATTAGATGATAGGTTGATGATATGAACAATTTAAAATCGAGATGATGTCTTATAGTTCATACATTGCTAAAAATAGTAACTTGTGGTGTTGAATGTTGATGAATCATGATGATTAGGTGTTGTTGATCATGTTTAGACGTTGTCATGCACTTGAATTGGTTTATAATTGATGAATTCATGAATGTAGTGTGAGTTTGATGAATTTGGGATGAACTTTCCCAAAAGGGAAACTTTATTTGTGCAAATCCGTGAATTGGATAAATTGAGCATGTTTGGGATATTAGGACCATGCTAGTGTGTTCATGGATGATTTCTAAGGTGACTAAATGTGTTATTTAGGTTGTATGAATGTTGATTTGGTTTGTTACCTGTTTTGGCCTGTTTGTGGAAAAATCATGGTATGAGTCATATAGGTAAGCTAGGACTTTTGTGGATTGATGATTGATTAAGAATGAACATTTTAGATGTTATGAGCAAGATAATAGTTGAGATTCGCATGACTTGAATGATATCTAGTTGTATGATGATCTAGGTAGTACATGTGGTTAATGAAGTGCTATATGTAATCAAGTTGTATGTTGATCATGTATGATATGCTGTTGTGTTAGTATTAACGAATTATCACCTATAATGTCACCAACGGGTCAAACGGGTCAACTGGGTCAAATGTGTCTTGTCTTTCTAAAACCTTGAGTCCCTTGGTTTGTAGAGCACTTAGGGTTTCATGTTGATTCTGTGTACACGTACTTATGTACTCTTGTGTTCTAGGTGACCGTTGAAGGTTGTCTTTCCCCTCTTTCTTTCAAGTTAAGCTCTAAGTTAATTCTTGCGCGCATCAGGTGAGTTCTTGCCCCACTCATTTTACATAATCTCTTTTGGGGGAGATAGCATACTGTTGATCACAAACGCTTTTATATATGAGTGTGTATAATATTGATATAGTGCGGTTTACCATGGAAAGTCCTCACACTTTCGGATTGTTAATATTGACTAGCGGGGAAATTTTGGGTAGTACTACTGGGTCTGACGAGCCCCACCTGTGTGACTCGAGGTCATACGGGTGCAATTTTGTCCTAACATATATTCGTCACGACCTGGTAAGTCGTGACGGGAGGCAACAAACATAACACAGTCAGCTTCGATCGTGAAATCACTATGATTAATATTTTTATGTTAATAGACTAGCTATCTATTGCAATACACTACTTATGATTTGAAAATTGTTTATCGGTTTACCTATTAACGCAAACTCTTGAACTCACCAACCATGTGTTGACTTGTTTAGTATGCTATTCTCAGGTTAAGGTTGCCAGTTGCCTAGGAGCACGCACGTCAGCATTGTTGAGTTGTCTACATTTGCCTTGTTTACAAACTTGGGATTATTTTCATATTAAACAATTGTGATTGGGGCGCGTATGTTTTGCGCATTCTCTTTACATACTACTTGTTTCGGGTTTTCTGGTTTTAAAAACGCTTCCGCAGTATTTTAAACGTTAACTCTGGTTTTGTTTATTAGTCATATAGAGTCGTTCTTGGTAACTAATGACTGAGATCCTGGTATGTCACGCGCCTCGCGGTAAAACCCCGCACGTAGATTTTGAGGGTGTGACACCATATCACACATCCTTTTCTATTATATAAAGGATAACAGGTACAAAGTAGGAAGTTACAGACCCAAGACCATAATCTATAGTTTACAAAATCATGGTCCTTTTCACCAACTTGTATAAGTTGGTGAGTCTTCAGAGTTGCAGCGGAAAGTAAGTCAGCTTTATGAAAAAGTAGATCTGAGAAAGCTTGTCTTCTCTGTCTTCGGAAGAAATCAGTCTTCATAACATTTGGCTTTCGAAGACTTTGTCTCTGAAGCTTTGGAAGACTTCATCTTTGGCTTCGGAAGATTCGGACTTTGGTTTCGGAAGATTTTACACATAGAATATTTTCTGTGGAGAGTGTAAAACTTCTAAAGTAACTTCTACCATGTATATCAGTGCATGCATGCAGGAAGCACCTTGGTTGTTTTGGCTTCTTTGGTTGCATCAGCCTTCTAAAAACTCCCCCTAGGCTGATGCTACCAAAACAAAGAAGTTATTCACATGTTGACAATCCTTACTAGGATCAAGACCATACCTTTCTTCATCATCTAGTTAGGGTCCCTCAGACTGTCATAATATCTTCGCATGTCATGGAGATCATGTAGAGGAAGATCAAGCATGGCTTGCTAGAAATAGACATCTTGACCTCCTTGATCTCTGATGACATTCCACCTGTCTGGATTAGCAGCAAAAGTCTAGGACAAGATGGGTCATCCAATTGCAAGACGCTCCTCTTTGAGTTGGAGTTGGTTAAGCAGCCTCTTCTTGCACTACCTCAGGATGCTCTAACTCAACCTGAGCACCCAGCTATGGATCAAAAAATGAAACTGTGTTATTTTAGGGGGTTCAACCTTGACAACCTCAGGTTGAGCTGGACTTGGTAGAGAATGCAAGTCAAGAAGCTATCCTATTTTAGTCTTCTGCTTGATCACTCTAATATGCTCATCCATAGTGGATAGAGACATTGGACCAAGCCTCCTTCTAGAGAATCCATACAGCTTCAAGAAGCTTATCATCCTTTATCTTTTAGCAGACGCCTTTTGGCTCTTTTGGATGATGGCTCTTGACTTTGTTGAACTGGGGAGAGGTAGGAGCATGCTTGTAGAGCCTTTTCTGTCTCCTTTCTTCTTTGTTCTTGAGGAGCAATGTTACATCCTCTGCCTCCTTCCTCTCATTAGACAATTCGTTGTCAGCCAGTTCATTCAGTTCATTTAAGGGGAGAGAGAGTAGTTCATCTACATTGTAGTTTCTGGTCCCCAAGTAGTTTATCCTGGCTGCCCTCAACTCATCATCCTGAGTATTTGGCCTGGGGGCAGCCCTAATGACAGCTTCCATGAAGCCTGGAGACTCTCTTGAACTTTCTCCCTTTTTTCTTTCTCTTCCTCTCTCTTTCTTCCTCCTCAATCTGCTCAGAAGTCAGTTTTCTTTCCCCTTTGACACTCACAGGCCTTAGTGACTCAGGATGGAGAGAGCTTTGGCCTTCATTACTAGATTTAGCAGTCAAGCTCTGGCCAGAGAGAGGTTATGAAGCACCTTCACCAGCTGGTGCCTCACTGAGGGTAATAGGTGCTGAAGAAGTTCCTGTCTCAAGGTTCACAGGTTCAACTTCTGGGCCTTTAGTCAAGGCTTCCCCTTGAACCTAATCTTAGGGTCCACCTCAACATCCAGTTGACCAAAAGTCTTACCTGTTAGCCTCTATCTATATAGTCTTGATATCAGCTTGTATTCTTCAAACACCCTTTCTTGAATCCTATCTGCTAATCTTGCAGCTTGTCTGTTTTGACTTGGGTTGACAAGTGGAAGATCAATCAGATGGATGCTCTCATAGAAGCTCAGGTTAAAAAAGTTGAAAATTTCCTGTTGACCCTGAGATCTAGAGATGAGAAGAGCTCTTATATCAGTGTCGTACCTCCATCCCATGATTGGATTCTCAGAGTGATGAATGGGGTAGGCATAGCTCTGGGAATACCTTCCTCAAACAAACTTTGTATGAGGGAGTCCACATCCATGTAGATTTGGGCATCTAAGTCAACATCCACGTAGACTTTGAGGAGGTTTCTGAGTATGGACCATGGTGGTGAATTCTCCACGTTCATACTCTGTGAAGAACTCCCAAGTTCTATGATTGTTTGGACTTTCTCCCCTTTTTTGGTAGCATCACCTTCTTGCATAAGTGAGCTTAGGGTTGGGTCTGTCACATCCATAAGTTCTTGTGGACCTGGTTGAGTTCTCCGGAGTGATCTTCCAGCTAACTTGCCCTTGAAATCGGTGATCTCAGGTTGCTGGTCGTTGACCCTCCTTTGTAAGATGGTCACCTGAGATTCCAAGTGACTTATCTTTGAGACTAAATAGGTGCATGTTTTTGTCAGTTTTTTCACCTGTAGTTTCAGACTCCCCTCATCTTCATTAGAAGAATCTCGGGGGATAAGAGAATAGGACAAAGGTCTTCTTCCTCATCACTAGCACTTTGTTCTTGGCTGCTGGATTTTCCCTGCATCATGACAACTTCACGTGAAGTGTCAAGAGGCTAGGTTGCCATGGTTGAGGTTTGAATGATGTAATCATTTGCTGAAGTGAGAGCCTCTTCCATATGGACCTCCTGAACAGGTTCAGGGAGATCCACCTCAGCAGTAGGTGGATGATGTGGGCTAGACATAGGAGAAATAGGAGTACTCAGCTTTCCTTGAGCAGGGGGGAGAAGAGAGACTCATGATACTCACTGAAGCCTATGTCTTCATCATCATAGAATTCAAGGTTTGGAATTGGTTGGTTTAGATCAAGAGGCTGGGGATGGTAACTATCCCTGAAGGTTGTTTACTAGAGTTTTGAGTCTCTGAGTGAAGGCTTAGGGCTGTGGGGGTTATGAACTCATCAGGCTGAGCATGAGGAACCTCAGCACTAATCATTGTTGAGATGGAAGTGGTTTTCTCCTTAGGAGAAGTGGGAGCTCAAGTGTCCACTTCCTCCTGTATGGGTGACGATATAGGGGCCTGTCCAAACTGAGTAGCATGTGTAGGGGTTCATTTGGATTTTCATTAGTAGGTGATGGTTATTTTTGGCTGTATAGGTGGTTGGGAAGTAGAGGGTGTGGGTTCAACACTAGCTGGTGCTGCTAGGTTGTCACCTTGAGCAATAAGCTCTAACATTTTTGGAACAAGGGCTATTTCTACTCCTGAGAAGCCAGCAATTGGATTCCTCATAGTGTTGAAGATGCCAGGCTTTATTTATCCCATTTGGAAAACCCAAGCCTTGATCTTGGGCTTATCAAAGTGATTTGAAGACCAATGTAACAGTAAGTGATCCTATGATCAAGCTTTTGAGGATCATTAGCTGTTGTTGATGAAGAACTTTTAGTCACTTGGTCTTTCTTCATCTTCCACACCATCTTTGAAAGATTGGACTTGACCTTCAACACCTTGGAAGTTTTGACAAACTTTGGATGTTTTGGAGACTGGACCTTTGGAAAATCTCCTTTCACTGCAGCAGGCTTCAGTACTTCGGAAGCATTGTTTTTTTCTGAGACCAAATTTCTTCCGAAGGCAAGTTTTCACTTGTCTTCTTTTTCACCTTGGAGCTTTCGAAGAGAAAAGATTTTCCTTCTGAAGCTAGTTCTTCTCAGAAGTTTTCTCTTTGATCAGGTTAATAGTACCTTTAGGATTGTAGATGCAATCCTTAGTAAGATGAGAAGTACTACCACATATGATGCAATCCATTTGCTTCCTTCTGAGATTCTTCTTTTAAGAGAAAGACTGAACTTGATCACTTTCCACCTCCATCTTCATCTTTACAGATGATGCAGCAAGCTTCTTAGGGTGAGGCTTGCTCTTGGAACTGGATGGTTCAGGCTGTGTAGCAGTGATACACAGCTGATAAGCCTTCTTTTCTTTGCTGGGATGAGTTGGACAGTAACTAGCACTCCTGGTACTAGAGTTCATAGTTAAGTCTTCAGCCTTCACCACTTCAAATCCTATAGAGATACAAATTTGTTTCTTCTTATAGTTGAAAGTGGCCTTGATCTCTTGAGCCTTCTTTGATTTTCTCTTTGCTTTCCTGATCAAGTTCTTCCTCTTAGACTTGGTCATCCCAGATTCTTTCCTCTCCTCAGGAGAATAGTGACCCTTTTTAGGATGATCTTCTTCACTCTTCTCAGAATCATCCTTCACTATCTCCTTTTCATCCTCTTCTTCAATGGGGTCTATAAGTGGGAAGCTCATCTTCATAAGTTCCACACCATGGAGGTCTTACTGATAATAGAGTGTGTGGAGGAGCTATCTCAGTAGATCCCAGTCCCTGCTTATTCTGATAACAAACTTTTGCATGCAAGGATGAGGATATCATGTTCTTGAAAATCTCTTCTTCAAGAACATGTTTGCCCTGGCTTTGCTGATCACAAGCTCAGCCTGGCCTTCAGCTAACTTAGTGATGAGATCTTTTTTGAGTCCTGTAGTTGGTATGTTCATGCTTAAGAGTTGAAATGGCTTTCTTAAAATCTTCCAAAACTTAATTGCTCTCAGAAGAAAATTGTCCTTCAAATACATGTAAATACTTACAAGCATATTTAAGCTTCGGAAGATATCTCTGAATTTCTTCCGAAGGTAAATTTCTTATAAGTAGTTATTTGATTTAAAGATATAATTTTCTTCTGAAGACAACTTGAAGTTTTCTATTTTAAGTTTGTAATCATATTCAGCTTTTTTGAAATCAGCTTTTAAAATTTTTTTAAGGACTCAAGATCAGTTCTCATCTCTAAGTTATAGGACCTATATCAGTTAACTTTAGCAATACATTCAGGTGTACAAGGATGTTCCAATACCTTGGCTTTTTCATGATCTACCATCAGTGCTTGGTTTGGAGATGCATCCTCAACCTGAAAGCTCCAGTCAAAGCCTCCCTCTTCAACAACAACTACAGCTTGCTTCTTGGGCTTCTCATTCTGGGGAGCTCCATCAGTGTAGTTTGGTCTACTTTGTGCTTGACCACCATTTGTCTTTGGTGCCTTGCACTCTCTAGCAAAGTGTCCCATTTGGTTACAGTTGTAACACTTCACTTTGCTTTTGTCTAGCCCAAACTTTCCATTGGTTGCATTGCTAGGAAACTTCCTCCCTATCCTCTTGCAAACCTTCATGGCTCTGTGAGTGAGAGGAGCCATTTACTGGACTATTTCCATGTACTCCAGATCATCTGGATGGATACAGTCCAGGTCTTCAAGGGTAAAGAGAAAGTTTCCTTTGCTTTCATCACTAGACACAAAGGCTTATGAAGAGCTTGTCTCTTGGAAGAGGCTTCCTTGGATGTAGCTATCTCTTGGTGTCTTCGGGAAGGTGATGAAAGGACCCTTTTGTGAGTTGTCAGGGAAGCAGATGAGATGATGTTATGGTTCTCTGCAATCCCTTTCAACCACATGAAGGGCTGAACTCTGCTGATTGTTGGAGTTACCAGATGGATTTTACATGTTCATCTCCATCTGGTAGCCACTGAGGATACCATACAACTTAGTGAGAGTAAGGGTCTTGAGGTTCCCAGTTCTTTTAATGACCACACAATAGCGTGTCCATTGTCTTGAAAGAGAGGACATGAACTTCCTCACAATGTCCCTGTTCTCAAGACTTACTCCAACATCCATTAGAGTATCCACAATCTCAACATACCTGAAGTATTGTTGAGTCATGGTTTCACTTGTTTTGAAGGTGAAGTTCTCAATCTGATGCTTTAAGAGTTCCTTCTGGTTTTCATTTGCTTCATTTGACCCCTCATACATCAGCTTCAGTGCATCCCATAGTTGCTTGGCAGTCTTGCACTCCTTGAAGCCTCTATAGATAGAGTTTGGAAGAGTAGTTTGGAGGGCGGTCATAGCCTTCTGATCTATGTCTACCTTTTACCAGTCTTCATCAGAATAATTAGCCACTTCCTTTGGTATGATACCACCACCAGCAGCAGCTGAAGAGGTGGACGGTACATGAGGTCCATAGACAACAGATCCCCACATCCTAGAGTCTTGAGACTTGATGAAGCCTTCCATTCTATGACACCAAGTATCAAAGCCATCAGGAATGATCAGTGGAGACTTTCTCATAATACCGATTTCCATATCAGCCTTTATGATAGCTTCCAGTTGAGATATTAAGTGTTTTGTGAAACTGAAGGGATTTAAGATGGTGAGATCTTACAATCAAGAGCCTAAAAAGATCTGATACCAATTGTAGGACCGGTTAAAGGGGATGGTCAATACGATCAATCTCACAATGAGGAGAGTTTTTGAACACTTAACAGATCAAATGGAGAACCGGGTTTGTTTAAATGATACTAAGAACACAAGTAACTGAGACAGAACTAAGAACAAGAACAGACGAATATGGTTTTCAAGGATGCTGTATATTGCTCTCAAGTTCTATTACAAGTGTTACAAAGCATTAAAAAGAAATACAAGGACCTGAGATACTTTAAACTACATCCTACAGCTGTCCATACTATGATAGCCAGCTGGAAATACTAATCTAGACAACAAGATCAATGTAGAGTCAAAAGGTAGATTTCCTTTTGACTAGTGACTATGACATGACATAGCTCACATCCTTTTCTATTATAAAAAGGATAACAGGTATAAAGTAGGAAGTTACAGACCCAAGACCATAATCTATAGTTTACAAAACCATGGACCTTTTCACCAACTTGTATAAGTTGGTGAGTCTTCATAGTTGCAGTGTAAAGTAAGTCAGCTTTATAAAAAAGTAGATCTAAGAAAGCATGTCCTATCTGTCTTCGAAAGAAATCAGTCTTCATAACATTTGGCTTCCAAAGACTTTGTCTCTGAAGCTTTGGAAGACTTCATCTTTATCTTCGAAGGATTTGGACTTTGGCTTTGGAATATTTTACACTTAGAATATTTTCTGTGGAGAGTGTAAAATTTCCAAAGTAACTTCTACCTTGTACATTAGTGCATGCGTGCAGGAAGCACCTTGGTTGTTTTGGCTTCTTTGGTTGTATCAGCCTTCTAATATAACCTTACAGGTTTTCTTATCCATGCTTAACCTCCTGTTCCTTTGTAGGAACTTCTTGGATCTGTATGCAATCATTGTCATTGACCATTGAAGATCCATTTCTTTAACCATATCAGGAGGAAATCATCCAGGTCTTGTTGTATGATCTGTGATAGTGTGAGGTGAGCCCCTAAGTAGACTACAAAGCTTGTTGAAAAAGCTAAAAGCTTCCTTTTGCTCCTCACTTTGCAATATGATTATTAAGGCATCCATTGGTTTCTCAAATTTATGAGTGTTTTGAGTTTTTGTTGGGTGCTGTTTGCTTGAGCTGGAGGCATGTGGATGATGTTTCCTTTGTGGTGTTGCTTCATTGGAAGCATGAACACCAGTCTTCTTGGACTTTTGTTTGTTGTGGGATGATTCAGGAGCAGAGAAGAAAGAAGTTTCACTTGAGTCCAGATACTCCTCGTCCTCTTCTTTACCAGTGCAAGTTAAGAATGCACTACTTGTATGATTCCACATGTCTCATTGTGTTGTTATTTCTGGATATTTCATCTAGTTCTAGTGCCTCCACTTTTGCCACTAGTGCATCTAATAATAATGCTTCTAGATCCAATGTTGCTTTCATCAAAGAGACTGATAGAGTCAAGCTCTCTTGAAGTGTATGCAACAACTTCTCGTTGATCTCCACAGATTCGTATTTGAGACCATAAACAATCATCTCATTTACCAGCTGAACAAATCTATGAAGTTATTGTGGCATTGACTCTCCTTGCATATGATGGAAGGTTTCATACTGGGTCCTTAATTTTTCCTTCTTGATTTCCCTTATTTCTTCACTTTCTTCACACATGGTGTGATGCACCTTCCATAGCCCATGTGTTGTTTTGAAATTTTCAACTCTTGTCAGTGTTTCAAATGGCAGAGTCATTGCGAGAATGTTGTATGCTTTCATGTCTATTTTGACCTTTTTGAGGTCTTCACCAGCTACACTTTTTAAGCTGACTAGTTTCTGTATGTTGTAGTCTAGACCAAGAGTCATAGGTATGTATGGTTCCTCAGTTATGGATGTCCATAGATCCGGGGCTTGGAAAATAATCCAGTTTCGGAACATAATTTTCCATTGTTTGAAATCTACTTTGTTCTTTAGCATCGGTGGTTTGAGACCACTGTTGGATCCTGAAAATTCATCATACATGGTTGTTGAATTTTAACTTAACGGTTTAAGTTAAATTTGTTTGATTGTTAATTTAGCTCACTATGATTTGTTTGATTGGTGCCAATTTTTTTTTATCCTAAGGTCACTAGGATTTGTTTTTAATGAGTTTTATCACTTTTAATTTTACCAAATAAAGGATATTAATTAATTCAATTTAATATTAATTAATGCCCAAGGTGATGTCACTATCAAATCTCGATGAAATAAAATGAATTTTATGTTTAAGGAATGTCAACTTTTAATGATGTCAGTCAAGAAAAGTCAAAAACCCTAAAAACAAAGAAAATATTTTAAAAGTTAACTTTTTGTATCAAAAAGTAACTTTTTCAGAAAATTCAAAAGAAGAATCAGTTTCTTCTTTGTTTTTGATGAAAATCCAACAAAATCATAGATGATTTTGAAGGTTGTGTATGAATGAAAAACTAGGGTTTATCCTAGTGTTGTTACAACTGAAACAACTTTAATAAAACAACAATCGGTTTGTTGCTTGAAGATGGTTAATCCACTGATTTGAGTAGACTAACTTAAATATGATGTTTAATTACAATGAATAGACACAAAGTATTCAGAACAATGTTTTCTGATGAAAACTTGATACAACAATACCCGTGTACTGTTGTATAGAAAAACCCTTAAACTGATGTGGTTTTTGAGAGTTTTTGTGATGAACACGTTTGTAAACAGTGTATGAATGATGTTTTGAGCTTTAAACACACAATATCTTCTTCACAATATATGAAAACAGATTATTGAATCATGTTTTGAACATTTGTTGAATGTTTGATGTAGTAGAGGGTTTTGTGACAATTTTCAGCTCAAAAATGGATGATATGAAGCTAATGAACCACAGATATCATTGTTTTGATTGAGAGGATCAAAAATCAGTGAATTATTTAAGCCAAGGCTCTGATACCACCTAATGAAATTCAAGTAGTTCTAGTGTGTAAACAACATAGAACACCAAGAACAAACAATGAATTCCCCTAAGGATCATTTTTATTCTTTCAAATATAACAACAGATTGTTATACAATCAATACTCAATAATTACAGTGTGGAAACCCATGATTAAAGATATGATATCTATGTGTGTGTATGATTGTGTGATTGCAAGTGATAGAATACTTAGATGAATATAAAATGCTTGATTGTATTGATTGTTCAAAAGCTTACAAAGGATTAGGGTATTATGCTATTTATAGCCTATACACAATAGCTATATACAATTACAAAAATACCCTTATGTAAACGAAAATTACATAATATCCTAAGTCTAAGTCATCCACTATGGATGATAAGATGTCCGTTGTGGATGTATAAACGTCCACTTTGGATGATGAATAAGTTGTCCGTTGTGTATGATAGTCATCCGCTGTGAACACTTGATGAATGTTTGTCTTGTAGTTGTCCGTTGTGGAAGTGCATCAGCTGTGAATGTGCATTCGCTTTCTACTTATTCATCAACTGTGGAGACTTATTCATCCGCTAAGAGTACTTAGTCATCAACTGTTGAGTTCTTCATCCACTGTGATCACTTGGACTTCTTTAGACATCAACCACTGCTGACCTTTACTCATCCACTGTGGGCATGTCTTCATCCGCTGCCAACACTTGTCAAAAATTCTTTTATCTATAAATCTGAAAGAGAAATTTAAACAATAATTAGTGTCTGTTATGAATGTCAATGATGCTAATATGTTAGTTAATGATTGTTTGTATGTTAGACCACATTATGTTTGATTATGGCAAGCATTATCCTTCAATGCACTTGTTGAGTCCAACAAGGGAGGAGTACCATGACAAATTCCTCATACAAAAGTTGTTTTAAACAATGACAAAACATTCTATGACAACTTTAAACAACCAGATAGAAGACATAAGTCTCCAAATAGACATCAGTCAGACATTAGCACTCAAAGGAGAAGAGCTCAAACCACTTCTACTACAGAATGGGTATACCAGAAGGATGATTGACCAAACATTTTTCTTAAGGAGAAAAGAACAACACTTGCTAGTAGTACAAGTCTATGTGGATGACATCATATTTGGCTCCACCAACATACAACTTTGTAGAGAGTTTGAGGCTCTTATGTAATCAAAATTATAAATGAGCTCAATGGGAGAACTTACCTTCTTCCTTGGTCTTCAAGTTCAACAATCTGCTGAAGGAATTTTTATCACTCAAAGCAAGTATGTGAATCAGATCATGAAAAAATACAACATGACTGATTGCACATCAAGCAATACACCATTTGCAGCTGGATTGAAGTTTGGCCCCAATCCAGAAGGAACATCAGTTGATCAAATGCTTTACAGATCCATGATAGGCTCACTGATGTACCTAAATGAAAGCAGACAAGACATCATGTATGCAATTTGCATGTGTGACAGATACCAAGTAGATCTAAAAGAATCACACATCAATGCTTTAAAGTGGATTTTCAGATACTTGAAAGGCAAGCTAGCACTTGGCCTATGGTATCCTAAAGATAGAGATTTCTTTTTATTTGCTTGTACTGACAGTGATTATAGTGGATGCAAAACAAAAGAAAATCCACAACAGGAGGATGCCAGTTTCTTGGATCAATATTTATCTCCTTGTAGTGCAAGAAACAAACAAATACGTTTGTGTCAACAGTTGAGGCAGAATATATAGCTGCTTCTGAATGTTATTCTCAAGTGCTTTGGATTCAAAACCAAATGCTTTGTTGGGTCTGAAAAATAGTCTAATATTATCAACGCAGTCAAAGTCAACGCAAAAGTCAAGACGACACGTTCGGAACGAAGATTAGTAGTGAGTCGGTGAAGATACAAAGAATACGGGTCTTAGAGTTAATATATATTTTGTTGTCAACAAAATATATATTTAATCTTTATTTTTCTAGTTTGTGTCTTAATTGTAATTTCATAATTGTCATGTTTTAATCATAGTCTAGGGGGCTAAATGTCATTAAGTCTAATTGTCATTAGACTATATATAGCTAGAGTTATTAGAGTGTTGTTAAGCTTGGAAGAGCCATTGATTGAGGGTCTTTTCACATTTATAATAACATGTTATTGATCATTAAACAATCAGCAAAACACACATTTGCTCGGTTCTGATTCGAACATTGATAAACCCTAAGCAGATTCATGAACCAAAGCAAACTGAAATCATTTGATATCATTAATGAAATCATTCATTGAATACATCTTTAACAACCATTGTCACATGTATTAGACATGTTTATATGATGAATTTTGATTAAATGTTCATCGGGTTCATGAACAGTCAATGTGTTCATGTCAAAAACATTCAAAATTGGCTGTTGATCTTTGAAAATGTTGAATATGATTTTTAATATGATGTAACTTTGCAAACATGTTCCATATTCAGTAAAAAAAAATATAAAAATAGTTAATTTGGCATGACATTACACACAACAATATTAAATGCATATACATTGAATGTGCAATAAATGATATATATTGACTTCAAAAGTCAACTGAAATTCATGAATAAGTAGTGATGTGACATAATCAATGTATGATTTGAACAAAACAACTCATTGTTATGAATAAAACATAATCCAATTAAATTTGGATCAAAACAACTTGAAAACAACAAGATTTGAAAGATTAAAATTGATTAAATTTGACTTTTAAAATTCAAACTGCTCAAAATTGATAATGGTCAACTAACAAACACTTAGACCATAATCAATAGGTTCAACATACATGATTCACCATATCATATCATCAATCATTCATATCATACATATCAATAAACAAAAGAAAAAACAACAATCATACATATCTAATCATTCAAATAATCAAAACATCAATTCATGCATAACAAACATAACAAACAAATCATATCATCAATCATTCATATCATACATATCAACAAAAGAAAAACAACAATCATACCTATATAATCACCCAAACAATCAAAACATCAATTCATGCATGTAAGGCTCCGTTCTCGAAAACCCCACAGTTGGTCAATCACAGCCTTATTTCAATAAGACACAATAAATTTCATAAAAACATTACAGCGGATTAATTTATCAAAAACCATTCATGCATTAATATTTGATGTTGACAAATAATACATCATTGTTTTAAAAGAGTTACAAAAGAATATTCAGACGTATTAGAAAACAACAACATTATCGTGCATGAAATGGATGTCAGTCTTTGCCCACCAAGTAGCTTCACCCTCGTGCCATCCTCAGCAACAAGCTACTTGTCAACTGAAAACGCATAAAAAGTCAGCGTTGTTGAGTGAGTTCTAGTTATATAAATAAGATACTTTTCTTTCGTTTAAAACATTTTTTTAACTTTCGTACATGGTCATTCATCGTACATACATCAAGGTAATATCATTATTAACTTCCATTATCGCACATATTCGTTCCTTTCACACCTATTCATTATCTTTCACTTCTATCTAGATCCTATCATAAGCTATGCACCATCTTTGGCACGAAGCCACCTCAGCCTTGGGGTTAAGCGATAAGGATCCCGTTTCGCACGTATGGATCAGTCACCAAGACTGGTCCCCCTGTGTGTACCCTCACGGGTTAGCCAAGATCGCACGCTACATCGCACACAGTTGAGCTAACAATTGTTCAATGAGTTGTGAACCTCTTTAAATTTGCTTGCAAGACTTTCATTCATTTGTTATGTTCCACTTTTCATTATCTTTAATCTTTCGCTTCTTTTATGATAATACTTTACGTATAGGAGCATTAACAAACCATGTAATTTCACGTAATAATACGTAATAAGGAACATCAATAACAAACCACAAACATGCGTAACATGAATAAACACAAACCACCAAAATATTCCAGAGCTAAATCATTAATTTCTATTTCCTAAGATTTCAGAAAAATCCTATGTCAACTTAGGCGCATGGGCACTATGTAGGCGCACGGGCAGTTGGGCGCACGGGAAAAACTTAGGCGCATGGGAAAACTTAGGCGCATGGGGACACTTGGGCGCATGGGCACTATGTAGGCGCACGGGCAGTTCGGCGCATGGGAAAGCTTAGGCGCATGGGCAAAGTGTTAGGCGCATAGGAAAGTGTTAGGCGCATGGGCAGTTTACCTATTCTAACTCATACTAATTTCAGTCCCCATTCATCATCCTAATGTATTCTTAGCCCAAATACAGCATACTAAGCACATAGAACAACCATACAACCACATGACTCGGTCAATACATTCACAAGCACACACCCCCATGTAAAACAGGTGTAAACATACGGTTCCAACACACTGAGCTATAAAAATAATAGTTTATATGCATTTCAGCCCCAAAACAATTTTAAAACAAAAAAATTGGGGACCTAGAACTCACCTACAACAGCCTTCGACTAAAACTCCTCCAACCTCGAGAGCACTTGGAGTTCAAACACGTAAACACACCAAAAACACACAACCGAACAAAGAGGAACACATAAGACTCGGTCCAAAAGCTAAAAATCCAGCTGAAACCGAACAAAACACACGAGAAGCTCACCTTCAAGCCGATCTTCTTCTTCTCTCTAAAAACCGATGGAAACTCTGTTGTTCTTCTTTTTGCAGCTGAATCAGTTGGTGGAGCAGGGTAGTGGGTGGTCATGCTCACCTTTTAAACATCATAATAATAAAGTTTGTATCTTGCATAACTTTAACCCCTTAACTTGGGTTATTTCACCTTTCTTTCTTTATACTTCTGTTTTCTTTTCTTTATTATTTTTTGTAAATTTTCGGGTGTTAAAAGTCCACCCCCCTTATATAGGTTTCGTCCCTGAAACTTGTCACTCCTCGAACAGTTATGGATAATGCTGTCTCATCTCTTCTTCGGTCTCCCACGTAGACTCCGATCCCTTCCTGTGCCTCCACTGTACTCGCACCAGTGGAACCACTTTATTCCGTAATCTCTTCTCTTTTCGGTCAATGATTGCCACTGGTTGCTCTATGTAATTGAGTCGTTCATCCACTTCAATGTCCTCAAGTGGTATAATTATATCTTCATCAGCTAGGCACTTGCTCCAACCTATAGGCCACCTCTCCTACTCGAGCAATGATTCGAAAAGGTCCTATATACCTCGGGCTCAGCTTACCCCGCTTTCTGAACCGAATGATCCCCTTCCAAGGTAAAACCTTCATCATAACTTTATCACCCACCTTGAATTCAATCGGTCTACACCTCTTGTCAGCATACGACTTTTTCCTATCTTTTGCCGCCTTCATAAAGGCCTTGATCTTCTCCAACTTTTCAGTCGTCGCCTCGATCACTTCAACGCTCCCCAACTCCTTCTGTCCTATGTCACCCTAACATACGGGCACTCTACACTTCCTACCGTATAGCATCTCATATGGTGGCATACCAATGTTGGCATGATAACAGTTGTTGTATGAGAATTCAGGTAACGGTAAGTGTTCGTCCCAACTTCCTCCGAAATCAATGATGCAATCTTGGAGCATATCCTCAAGCATCTGTATAGTTCTCTCTGACTGACCATCCGTCTGAGGATGATAAGTCATACTGATGTGCAACCTCGTCCCCATCGCGTCATGAAATATCTTCTAAAACTTGGATGTAAACCGATTGTCACGGTCAGACACGATAGACACTGGTACACCATGACGTGTCACAATCTCTTTGAGGAACAGATTCGCCTACCTCTTAGATGAATATGTCTCGCAGATAGGTAGAAAGTGAGCACTCTTCATCAAACGGCCAACTATCACCCATATAGCATCGTACCCCCTTGTCGTACGTGGTAACTTCGTGATGAAGTCCATGGTGATGTGCTCCCATTTCCACTCGGGTATCTCCAAAGGTTGGATCTTCCCGTATGGCTTCTGATGCTCCACCTTCACTTGCTCACATACGCCGCTACATCACGCTTCATACCCGGCCACCGGCAATCTTTCTTCATATCGTGATACATCTTTGTAGCACCGGGATGAATGGAGTATCGAGTCTTATGAGCTTCATCCATGATTCGCCCCCGTAGGTCTCCATAACGAGGGATCCACATCCGCCCAAAGCGGGTTCTAACTCCGAGATTGTTTTCACCCAACTCCATGACTAGACCTCTCATCCTTTCAATGCCTCATCTTGGAACCACTTGAGCTGTGTCATCACATCGGAGGTCATCACCAACTAGTAAGCTTTCAACGGGCTCGGGTCTCTCCTTTCGGCTAAGGGCATCCGCCACTATGTTGGCCTTGCACAGAAGGTAGTGGATCTTACAATCATAATCCTTGATCAACTCTAACCACCTCCTTTGCCTCATATTAAGGTCCTTCTACTCAAAGAAGTATTTCAAGCTCTTATGGTCAGTGAAGATAGTGCACTTCGTCCCGTACAAGTAGTGCCTCCAAATCTTCAATGCAAAGACCACAGCCGCTAGCTCTAAGTTATGAGTAGGGTAATTAGCCTCATGGATTTTTAACTGTCAGGACGCATAGGCTATTATTCTTCCCTGTTGCATCAGCACGCAACCCAACCCCGAATAAGAAGCATTCGAATAGACCACTAAGTCTTCGCTCCCTTCGGGTAATGCCAAGACAGGAGCTTGGGTCAATCTTGCCTTTAACTCTTCAAAAGCATTCTCCTGTTCTAGACCCCATAAAAACTTCACATCTTTGAGAGTCAATTTAGTTAATGGTGAGGCTAACTTAGAAAAGTCTTCGATGAATCTTCTATAGTAGCTCGCCAAACCCAAGAAACTATGGATCTCGGATGGCGTCTTTGGAGACTTCCATTGTATCACCGCCTCAACATTTGCCGGGTCTACCATGATCTCTCCAGAATTTACCACATGACCCAAAAACTGAACCTCGTGCAACCAGAAAGCACACTTGGAGAATTTAACATATAGCTTCTCTCTTCTAAGTGTCTCCAGTACCACACGAATGTGACCGACATGCTCTTCTTTGCTCTTCGAATAAATCAGGATATCATCGATAAACACAATCACTGATTTATCCAACATCGGCCGACACACCCGGTTCATCAAATCCATAAAGACAGCTGGCGCATTAGTTAGACCAAAAGACATAACGAGAAACTCGTAGTGTCCATAACGCGTTAGAAAATCTGTTTAGGGGATATTTTGCTCCTTCACCGTCATCTGATGGTAACCAGATCGAAGATCTATTCTCAAAAACCAACTGGTACCTTAGAGATGATCAAACAAGTCATCAATTCTGGGTGGTGGATATCGGTTCTTCACCGTCAACTTGTTTAACTCACGGTAGTCGATGCACATCCTCATACTACCATCCTTCTTCTTTACAAACAAGACCGGAGCACCCCAGGTAGAGATACTTGGTTGAATGAACCCTTTGTCCAACAACTCTTGCAACTGGACCATCAGTTCCTTCATCTCAGACGGAGCCAATCGATACGGTGCCTTGGTAATAGGTTGAGCACTAGGTATCAAGTCGATCTGGAAATCGATCTCGCGGTTCGGTGGCACACCTGGTAAATCTTCTAGGAACACGTTTGGAAAGTCACACACAACTGGTACGTCGGAAAATTGTGGTACTAACGCATCCACATCCTTCACGTAAGCCAAGTAGGCAATGCATCCACGTTTCATGCACTTCTCTGCCACCACCATCGAAATCACCTTCAGAACTGTAGTAACTCGATCACCGTAGATCGTCACCAAACTCCCATCAGGCGCAGTCAATCGGATCATCTTCTTGCGACATACAATATTTGCCTCATAGGCTGCTAACCAATCCATCCCCAGAACCACATCAAACCTGCCTAGGGGCATCACGAATAATTTAGCAGAGAACCTATGGCCTTCCAACTCTATGTCATAATTCTATATCAGATCAGAAATCCTGGTAGACTTACCAATGGCAGTTTCTACATCAAAGAGCTCATCAATACTTCTACTTCTAACAGGCAACTTAGCACAGAAGGCAGCAAAAATGAAACTCCTACTAGCACCACAATCGAATAATACAGAGGCGCAAGTTTGGTTTACTAGGAACGTACCTGACACGACATTGGGGTCCCCCCAAGCTTCCTCCCGGGTCATCGTGAATGCTCTGGCCTTTGCTCTTTGCCGATCATTCTCGGTCCCCTTCTTTGCCCCAAAACTTTCAGTCCTCGGTTTCTTGCAATCCCTACTCAGATGGCCCTCTTCACAATAGTTATAACATCTTACAACCCCACACTCTCTTGCCATATGACCGGGCTTCCCACACTTGAAGCAGAGATTCAATCCCCACTTACACTCCCCTGTATGTTCCTTCCCGCACTTACCACACCTCTTCATTTCCGTACCTGATGTTACTACCCTTCGATCATCCACCCTTGCCTTCTTGTTATTTGGAGTGAAGCCACCATGACCAAACCGCTTCCCATTCCAGTTCCTATCACCACCACCCTTTTTACTCACCTCTACCACTATCACCTCTCTCTTATCATACAACCTCCCAGCCAGATCAACCACCGACCTAAAAGTACTCAGCCGGGCGTTGATCATGTGCCTGTGGATATCCGCCGGCAAACCCTGGATGTACCTCTTGATCTTCCTTGACACCGGCGTCACCTGATCCGACACCAGCCTTACCATCTCATTGAACTTAGTAGTATACTGCTGGTGTCTCATGGTTCCCGCCTCCAGCTGTAAGAACTCTCTCTTAATCTTTTCAAGTTCCTTATGAGGACAAAACTTCTCGATTACCATCTTTTTCAGTTCACTCCACCTCATCCTCCCAACAGCCCTGCTGCCCTCGGCCTAGACAATATTGACCCACCAACATAAAGCCGAGTCCATGAATGAGTGGGTAGCAAACTTCACCTTTTGATCCTCCCTACATTCGCTGATCTCCAACATAGCCTCCATTTCTTTCACCCATCGGTGAGCAGCAACAGCATTCCCGTTACCATCAAAAGTTGGGGGCTTGCATCTTTGTAATGCCCCATAAGTACACCCCTTGGTAGTTTCTTATACCTCTTCCTCTTCTTCTTTATCGTTGGAGACGACCCTCTCGGTTTCTGGTTGCTCCCTTTCACCTGAACCTCTCTCCTCACCCCCTCTCCCAATGGTCCTCCTCCTCTCCTCCTTCTCTTTCTTTTCATCCTCCCTCACAGCACGAATAACCTCAATCACCACAGACGGTAGGATTATCTGCATGACCTTATGAACTTCCTCCACAACTGCCTCTTTCATAGAGGCTCTCAGATTAGCACTCTCATCACCGCATTCCTGGTGATGAATCTCGGGCTCTGCAGGAGCCGTCTCAGCAGCCTTAGCCTTGTTCCTGGTGACACGTGGTCTAGCACCACGACCACCCTGTACACCACCTCGATAAGCCTTCAAAGATCTACCACAAGCCATCCTAAGTTCTATAAGATTCGAACACCAACAAAATCATTCAAGGTAATAGCTCAGTTTATGCAGAGTATAGTAAGTCATAATTACAGTGGCCAGTTGTGATTAGCCACTAACTTTACTCTTCATCCCCCAAGCATCCCCTATCCTCACTACATCAGTATCCAAATCTACTATGGGCACATTGATCAGATAGCATGCGTACAAAATACCGGTTATTTATGAAAAATAATTTACCTGATTACACGTAGCTACCTGGGCTGGCATCCCTCCATTCGGTCCCATTCTCAGTTTAAGTTTAGGTTTTGAAAATAATTTAGCCAATTCTCTTAAACTTTGGCTCTGATACCGACTTGTAAGGCCCTGTTCTCAGAAACCCCACAGTTGGTCAATCACAACCTTATTTGCAATAAGACATAATAAATTTCATAAAAAACATTGCAGCGGATTAATTTATCATAAACCATTCATGCATTAATATTTGATGTTGACAAATAATACATCGTTGTTTTAAAAGAGTTACAAAATAATATTCAGACGTATTACAAAACAACAACATTATCCTGCATGAAATGGATGCCAGTCTTTGCCTGCCAAGTAGCTTCACCCTCGTGCCATCCTCAGCAACAAGCTACATGCGAACTGAAAATGCATAAAAAGTCAGCGTTGCTGAGTGAGTTCTAGATCCTGTCGCTATGCCCCATTCGTTTGTTTCGCCCTTATTCATTATCTTTCACTTCTATCTAGATCCTGTCATAAGATATGCCCCATCGTTAGGCACGAAGCCTCCTCAGTCTTGGGGTTAAGCGACAAGGATCCTATTTCGCTCGTATGGATCAGTCACCAAGACTGATCCCCCCGTGTGTACCCTCTTGGGTTAGCCAAGATCGCACGCTACATCGCAAACAGTTGAGCTAACAACTCTTCAATGTGTTGTGAACCTCTTTAATTTGCTTGCAAGACTTTCATTCATTCGTTATGTTCCACTTTTCATTATCTTTAATCTTTCGCTTCTTTTATGATAATACTTTATGTATAATAGCATTAACACACCATGTAAAGTCAAGTAATAATACGAAATAAGGAACATCAGTAACAGACCACAAACATAAAATGAACAAACATAAACCATCAAAACATTCCAGAGCTTAATCATTAATTTCTATTTCCTAATATTTCAAAAAAATCCAAAGTCAACTTAGGCGCATGGGCACTATGTAGGCGCATGGGTACTATGTAGGCGCACGGGCAGTTATGCGCATGGGAAAAACTTAGGTGCATGGGAAAACTTAGGCGCATGGGAACACTTGGGGGCATGGATACTATGTAGGCACAACGGGCAGTTGGGTGCATGGGAAAAACTTAGGCGCATGGGAAAGCTTAGGCGCATGGGCAAAGTGTTAGGTTCATGGGCAAGTGTTAGGCGCATGGGCAAGTGTTAGGCGCATGGGCAGTTTACCAATTCTAACTTATACTAATTTTAGTTCCCATTCATCATCCTAACGTATTCTTAGCCCAAATTTAGCATACTAAGCACTTAGAACAAGCATACAACCACATGACTCGGTCAAAACATTCACAAACACATACTCCCACATAAAATAGGGGTAAACATATGGTTCCAACACACTGAGTTGTAAAAATAATAGTTTTTATGCATTTCAGCCCAAAAACAAGTTTAAAACAGAAAAAAATCGGGGACCTAGAACTCACCTACAGTAGCTTTCGAGTAAAACTCCTCCAAACTCGAGAGCACTTGGAGTTCAAACACCTAAACACACCAAAAACACACAACCGAACACAGAGGAACACATAAGACTCGGTCCAAAAGCTAAAAATCCAGCTGAAACCAAACAAATAACACGAAAAGCTCACCTTCAAGCCGATCTTCTTCTTCTCTCTAAAAACCGGTGGAAACTTTGTAGTTCTTCTTTTTGCATCCGAATCAGTTGGTGGAGCCGGGTAGTGGGCGGCCATGCCCACCTTTTAAACATCATAATAATAAAGTTTTCCTCTTGCACAACTTTAACCCCTTAACTTGGGTTATTTCACCTTTCTTTCTTTATACTTCTCTTTTCTTTTCTTTTTCTTTTTTTTTTTGTAAATTTCCTGGTGTTACAATGCATAACAGACGTAACAAACAAATCTTATCATCAATCATTCATATGATACAAATCATCAAACTTAATAACAATCATGCAAGTAACAAGTCATACAAGCAATCATACATACCCAGTAAATCATAAAATCAAGCAATAGTAAATCGTACAATCAAGCAACATACATAATCAGTAAACCATACAATCATGTAATCATACAAATTATCAACAAATCAATCAGTTAATCATGCAATCATACATGTAATCAACAAATCAATCATTATAAGTGAAATCATGCAATCATTCAATTCAAACATAAACACACATCTTGGACCCTGAAAGGATCATACATGCCAATTCAAAAGATGGTTGAAGGTTGTTCTGGTTGGAAGGAGCTAAGTCAAAGAATTAATGAGGGTGAAGAAAACAGAAGAAAAAGACAAGTATCGGCTGTCAACATTTGTCAATGCGGATGACCAAGAACAAATACGACTGAGTATTTGTTCATTCGTATTTACAAATGTGGATATGCATCATCAAATGCTGATAAGTATTTGTTCATCCGCATTAGTCCATGCGGATGACATACTTGATGCTGAAGCTCAACAGAAGAAATACGAACGAAGACCATTACATCTGTACTAACTAATGCGGATGTACAATACAAATGCAGATTATTATTTTGTACTTAGACTAGTATTCTAATGTATAGTTGTCAGGGTAGTTTAGTCATTTTGTACAAGCATTGTATTTGCCTATAAATAGAATAGTTTACACTATATTTGCAAGTTTCTAATGCTACAAGCTTTTTGCTAAAAATCCTAGCACACTTTGTATTTTGTTCATCAATATCAATATTTTGTATTTTCAACATTTAAGATCATTGATTTTGTATTTCCGCTACACAATCATTGCCTTAATCATCATCTTCGATCCTAGTTGATTCACATCAACTCAGACTCAAATTCGGACACGGTCAATTGGTATCAGAGCCTTGGCTCTTGAATTCGTTTCAAAATTAGCTTAGATCTTGAACAAAAATCAATTGAACAGGTGATTGAGTTGTTTATTAGCATGTTTCATACTTCTAATAAAGCATTCATACTGAAAATATGTGAAGCTTCTTCAACAGTTGCTGTTCTTTTGACCCAGAAACTCGAGAACTCTATTTGATTGTTAAATCTCAACAAAATCAGTTGGAATACACTCATAATCACTTGATATTGACAAAAACGACCTAAAAGCAACTTTACTGTTCGTAGAGACTGCTGCTACTGTTCACCGAATCAAGAAAACTTGACATTGGACTGTTTGAACATTCTGGACATAAAAATCAACTTAATCAATATTCAAACCATCTAAAATCAAGTTTGTTATAATGGATTCTTTTAACTTTTCTGAAGTTGGTCATGCATCTAAACCTCCAATGCTTAAACACAAGTCTAAGTTTAAGCAGTGGAAAATAAGGTTTAGAAATTACATTATAGGTGTGGATCCCAACTACTGGATATCCATATGCAAAGGACCCTACATTCCTGTTTCACTCAATGCTGATCAAGCAGTTAAGTACAAAACTATTAGAATCCCCATAGAGGATCCTAGTCTAAATCTTGATGATAAGGAATACAAGAAAATCCAGATGGATCTCAAAGCCTACTCCATTCTAACTCAGACTTTGAAAATGGATGTCCTCAAAAGACTAGAGAAATATGGAACAAACAAAGGTGTCTGGGATGCATTGTAAATTATGTGTGAAGGTTGCAGTGAGGTGACAGAAATAAACAAAGATAAACTGGTGAACCAATATGAAACCTTTCAGCATACCAAGGGTGAATCAATCTCCATGCTGCTACATCATTTGTGCAGTTGGTGAATGATTTTGAAATCATGGGGGTTACATATAAAGAAAAGGAAATGAACAAGAAGATGCTGCACAGTCTGCCAAAAAATTGGAAGCAGAATCTAACAATGCTGAAGAACACTCTTGACTTGGAGAGCACCAACTTAGACATCATGATTGCTAAGATTAAAGCTATGGAGTTAGATGAGCGAAGCAAAAACCTCAGTGGACTTCAAGTCATTTAGGCATGTAAGTTTCCATCAGAAACTCATTCTGTTGAAAATCCCTTCATGACAGAAGAAGATGATTTTCTGTCTTCCAAAGATCAAGGTAGAACAACAGGATTCATTGCTGCTTCACAACAAAACAAGCCATCATCTTCAACTCCTTCTACTACAACACCCACATGCATGCCTAAAAGCTAAAGAGCAAAAGGCAACTTACAATACTTTTGTTGCTAGCTTTGAGGCTTATTTAGGAGGAAGGCTTATATTAGCACATCTAAATCAAGAAGATCTAGAAGAAATAGATCCAGATGATGTTGATGAAATGGACTTGCAATGGCAGATGGACATGATTGCAATAAGAGCCAAGAAATTCTTCCAAAAGGAAAGAAGCCGAGTCTGAATGAGAATGCAAAACTTGGATATGACAAATCCAAGGTAAAGTGTTTTAATTATGGTATGAATGGGCACTTCTCTAGGGAATGCAATGCTCCCAGAAGAACTACCAACAATTACCAAAGGACTTCATATGGTCAGCCATCATCTCAATCCCATTCAAGCTTTCAATCAAACAATCCACATCAGTATTAGCATCAAAATCAGCACTAAAACTCATCAAAGTCAGCCCCAACTGACTCATCAAGCTCATGGAAGTAATCAACCAGCCTCCAATGCACTTGTCATCAGATAAGATGGAATTTGTGACTAGAGCCTAAATGCAGAGGAAGTCAAGCCTCAATTTCAGAATCATGCTCTCATGGCTCACATTAATGATGGTCCAATTCTAATGCCAACTGAGATAAAATCAAATCTCTATAGTGATAAATGCATTAAATAAGTACAAGGATATAAAGAACATAATCACAAGTTAACTCTTAAAAGCAAAGAAGAAAAGGTCAAATTTGAAATGTTAAAACAAGAGATGAAAAGTTTTGAAATTAAAATCAAATCATTTCTTTCAGATATTGAAAAACTCCATGGTGAAAAGTACACCCTCGTAGCTAAGAATGAGAAGTTAACTGAATTGTTAACAAAAACCAAAGTTGAGCAATCTGCTACGGAAGTGAAACTTCAAAGTTTCAATTCTCTTCTGTTAAGCTGCAAAAGTTACTTGACACATAGAAAGAGCCAAAGGATATGACTGGGATTGGATACAATACTTGTCCACCTCCATACAATGACAACTATACGATTATGCCTGAGGCACTCATTCATTCTAATCTAACTGAACCTAAAGTTATTGAAACTAAAACAATGGTTTCATAAATAACTAATCCTCAAAACAAACTGAGTGTTTATATTAAAAAAACAATGAGGATAAAATCAAGTTGGGCCACCCAATCAAAATCAAAGAGTTCTCAGACAAACCTGTAGTTATCAGGAAACCAAATAACCCAGTCAAAGCCATTGTTCCTTTTGTAAAATTCATTCTTGAAAATCTCAAAATGGTGGAAAATGCTAAAGTATCAATGAAATCCTCTGCTGAAAGTAGATCTGATAGTGAGATTCAATCTCCCAAAAATTCAAGCAAATCAGAAAAGGTTTCACTGAAATTCTAAAATAAAGCAATAGCTTCTCCATCATCCAAAGAGAAATCACTCATGGTTGAAAAATCAAAAGTAAAATCTAAACCAAAATCATCAACAAAGTCAGAACAGGGGGTCGGTTTTGACATTTTTAACCAAAAGGATGTTGACTAACTTGAAAAGGAGTCAAGTAAAGGTAAAAAGAAGCAAAAGCAGTGTCCAAGGAACAAGGCAAGTAGAGTTATGAAGCAATTTATAGAAATTAAGAAGGCTGAATTTGCGTCTTCATTAACAACAAAATCTGAGGCTAATCTAAAATCTGTTAAATCACATGAAGCCTCCACATAAAAATCAAAAGACAAACAAATGTATTGTGACATTTGTGACATGTCTAATCACAACATAGATGTGTGTTATTTTAATCAATATTGCTGCATCTGTGACATGAACAATCATTCAACTAAAAATTGCTATTTCAACAAGTATTGTTCTGCTATGATATGACAATCACAATACATCTGATTGTTTTTTAATCAGAAAGGATTGAAAGTTCCACAAAACAAGCCTATTTTACCAATATAAACTGACAAGGTGAAACATAAAAGTCTATCACATATTAAACAAACAAGGGTCTCAAATTCTGATGATGACTTCTATGACTCATAGCAGTCAAAGAGTGTCAAAAGGAACCTTAACCATAATATGAATCAATCACTTAGTTCTCACCCAAGACTTAAAACAAAAGTGATTTCTAAAAATAAAAAACGTGCATAATTTCTACGTAGAAATAGGGATGAATGATTTGACTATTCTTCAGATAGCTCGGTTGAAATTGATCAAATAAAAATGAAAAAGACTAAACAAAAATTCTTCAAACATCAAAAAGAAAAATCTTTTGCTAAAAAGATTCAAACAAGATTTGAAAAACCAAGGTTTGATGAATACCAAACGTCAACCTCTAAATCACAACTTAGAGGCAAGCATCAAAAGGTTACGGTAATTGATCGATATGGGCAACCCAAAACCACCATGGCTTGGGTTCCATATTCTAACTAGTTCTTTTTATGCTTGTAGGGTCGTCCATACAGGTCTAACAACTTATGGTATGTGGATAGTGGATGCTCCCGACACATGACTGGAGACAGTTCCCTCCTTCATGACCTTAAGCATATACAAGGAACTACTGTAGCATTTGGTGGATACTCACAAGGTGGTAGAATTACTGGAGAAGGGTTTGTGACAAATGGACTGCTGATCTTGACAAAGTGAACCACCACGAGTAGTTGAATTTCAACCTCCTCAGCGTGTCTCAGATCATTGACATGAAATACTCCACTCACTTCACAGACACCCATTCCTACATTCTGAAACCAGGATTTCAAATTGCTGAAGAATGGGTTGTCTTGAAGAATCCAAGAAAGAACAACACCTATGTCTTAAACCTTAATTTTATACAACAAATAGAAGAAACATTTCTTTTGTCTAAAGTATCATTTGATGAGTCACAGCTTTGGTATTGACGTTTGTGACATACAAATTTCAAAAACATGAACAAAGTGGTAAAAGGAAATCATGTAATTGGTTTGCCTCAAAAGGAATTTCATTTTATTGACCACTGTTCTGCATGTCTCAAAGGAAAAAAACATAAATCTTCCCATAAACCAAAGCTCGCGAACATAAACAATAATCCATTGAAGTTACCTTATATGGATCTCTTAGGACCAACTCATGTCATGAGTCTTGGCAAAAACAATAGTGTATGGTGACCATTGATGACTTTACACGATTCATATGGGTCTTCTTACTTCTTCATAAAAATTAAGCCTCCCAAATAATAAAAGATTTCATCACAAAAATTGAAAATCAGCTTGATCAAAAGGTAAAATCAATTAGAAGTGATAACTGGATACAGTTTAAAAATGAAAATCTAAGTTTTTTTTGCACACATAAAGGCATTGCTCATCAATTCAGTGCAGCTAGAACTCATTAACAAAAATGGGGTAGCTAAAATGAGAAATCAAACACCGTTGAAGTAGCAAGAACAATGCTAGCCGATGCTAAGCTGCCAATTACCTTTTGGGCTGAAGCCATCGACACATCATGTTATGTGCAAAATCGAACTTTGATACTTAAAGAAAGCAATAGAACACCTTAAGAACTGCTTTTTCATAGAAAAACATTTATTGGATTTTTCAAGTCATTTGGTTGTCCTGTCTCAATAATAAACACCCGAGACCATTTAGGAAAGTTTGCTCCTAAGTCTGATGAGGGATTCTTTGTAGGTTATTCCTCAGTCTCAAAGGCTTTCAAAGTGTTGAATCCTGGATTAAACATTATTGATGAATCAACAAATGTTCAATTCAATGAGCACTCATTTCCTAAGTCAATCAATGGCCCCGATTGGTTGTTTGATATTAACTCTTTTACAAGATCTTTTGATCAGTTCCACTTGTCTAATGTAGGTAACCTACAATCAACTGGATCTTCCAAAACAGTAGAGAGAAGGGATGACTTTTCAATGATTCAAACATCTTTTGCTAATCAATCTGATGAAGAAGTTCCACTGCAAGCTAATACTGTTAGATAAGAAATACAATATTAGAGTGTCTCAACTAAGGCTGGTCCTAGTTCACTGCCCACTCATTCAGCAAAACCATCTATTGAAGTTAGAAATCTAGAACCAGCTACTACGCCGGTTGAAACTGAAGAAAATGCAAATGATGAAAGTCTTCAAAGTGCTGCTAATGCTGAAGCTGAAACTGATGAAGCCTTTGATTACTTTCACAATTCTCCTATTCTTTCCCAACTTGAAAGTGCCTCTCACCAAGATGATCTGAATGTCTCCAACCTTGATGTAACAATTGTAGGTGAGTCAACTCCAACCACCAGGATACATAAGGATCATCCAGCGTCAAGCATCATTGGTGAATTAGATGAGTGGGTGACAAGGAGCTGGTCGAGTATTGCAAACATCTATTTGTTTTCTTACTTTTTGTGTCAAACTGTACCCAAGAATATTAAAGAGGCTCTTTAAGACAATAGCTAGATCGAGGCAATGCAGGAAGAATTGCTCCAATTCAAGAAACAAGAAGTGTGGCAGCTGGTAGACCTTCCCTAAGGACAATACCCTATCAGTACCAGATGGTTATACAGAAACAAGACTGATGATAGGGGCATTGTTATCAGAAACAAAGCTAGATTGGTTGCACAAGGATATATATAAGAAGAAGGAATAGATTTTGATGAGGTGTTTGCACCTGTTGCCAGAATAGAAGCAATCAGACTTTTTCTTGCTTATTATGCATCCATGAATTTCATATTATATCAAATGGATGTAAAGTTTGAATTTCTTTATGGCAAAATCTTTGAAGAAATCTACGTGAGTCAACCACCAGGCTTTGAGGATCCAGATTTCCCTCACGGGGTGTACAAGCTTGACAAAGCTTTGTATGGTCTACATCAAGCCCCATAAAAGTGGTGCAAGACTCTATCGTCTGTTCTTCTTGCACACGGGTATGAGAGAGGAATGATTGATCAAACTTTGTTTAGAAAAAGAAAAGAATATAAAATGCTGCAAGTCCAGATCTACATGGATGATATCATTTTCGAATCAACATACAAGCAACTTTACAAGGATTTTGAACACCTTATGCACTCCAAATTCCAGATGAGTGTAATAGGGGAGCTTACATTCTTCTTAGGGTTGCAAGTACAACAAAAAGCAGATGGAATTTCATCAATCAAACAAAATACGTGGAAACCATGTTCAAGAAATTTCTTTTTATGCATTGTCAATCTATAAGAACTCCTGTTGATACAAAAATGAAGATAGGTCTAGATCCAGATGGAAAATCAGTGGATTAGACTCACTATCGATCAATGATACGGTCACTCATGTATCTAACAGCAAGCAGACCTGACATAATGTTTGGTGTATGCATTTGTGCTAGATATCAAGCAGATCCTAAGGAATCATACGTAAATGTTGTAAGAGGATATTCAGATATCTCTAGGGCAAGCCTGCACTTGGACTATCGTATCTAAAGGAGGGAGACTTAACCTCTATGCCTACACAGTTAGTGACTACGGGGGATGCAACTTTAATTGGAAGTCCACTTCCGGGGGTTGTCAATTTCTTGGTCCTAGACTGGTCTCCTGGCAGTGCAAAAAGTAGACAAACATGTCTGTTTCCACATCAGAAGCTGAGTACATAGCAGCATCCGCTTGCTGCTCTCAAGTTCTCTGGATTCAAAACCAGATGCTTGATTATGGTTATAACTTCTTGAACATTCCCATTCATATTAACAACACAGCCACCGTGTTCATAACAAACAATCCAGTTTAGCACCCAAGATATCACTTTTTAAGAGACTGTACTGAGATAGGGCTAATCAAGTTGATACAGGTCCACACTGACAATCAATTAGCTGATATATTCATTAAGGCATTTGACTCTAGTCGGTTTGAATTCTAATTTTCATGATTAACCTTGAGTAAAAAAATCAAATTTGCAAAAACATTCAAATATTATAAAAATTCAAAAGAAGTCATTTTTGTTGTAGAATATGATATGTACTCCATTTGTGAAAAGATATAATTGCAATCATTATATCATTCACACTACTTATTACAAAATCTTGAAAGACAAACATTACTTATTTGATATGCGGGTAGGCTTAGATGGGAAAAGAAGATACATGTTATGATGAACTTAAGCTCATATTCAACTATGAAGCCATCATCTTAGAGTGTGTGTAAGTATTAGCTTGTCCAAGTGTGTGTGTGTGTGTAGTAACCTAAACACACCGGGTAATGATGCCTTATGAATCTTATTCACCCACATCAGTTTCTCCTCTGCTTTGCTGAGCAAAGACATGGAGAAATAGTCACAAAGTATTGATGTCATGATCCAAAAAGATTCCCAATATCAAAAACATCCAAAATGAATGAATTAATAATGTCTACTCTAGACTACATTCCTTGTGAATGCATAAAAAGAATCCCAAAGAGGATCACCTTCCAAAGTGAAGTGTAAAAAGAATCCCAATAAGCATCAAATAAATATAAGGATCAAAGTAAAAGAATCCCAATGAGGATCCCACTTACCCAAAACAAATTAAGATTTCATAATTTAAAAGACCTGGTCATGTAAGTTGTGAAAAAGTTCTACCATGCATTTCATGCGGGTGGTTGATCTTGCCATGTTTTTTAGTGTGAGGTAAATGTTGAATATTTAATCCACTCAAAACATGATAAAGATCACAAGCATTTAAATATTTACCAAGCATGAGTTTATGAGGAAAAACATATCTACAATCAATTTGTTAATGATTATGTCTATTTTACTAACGATTGCTTGCATTTGTGAAGAGTAAGATTGATATGGTCCCAAGTAAGGTATACTTCTACTTCATGAACTAATAAAAAAATCAAAAACAACAAAAACATTTTCCTTTCAGTATTCAAAATTTTAAAATCTTTATAGTTTTTACCCCATATGGATATAAACTTTAGGGTGTGTAATTAAAATTTTATGAAAATATTCACAAAAATATGAAAGATTTGCAAAATCTTAAAAATATTTTAATTATGTTGTACAGTTGTTTTTGTTCTTGAAAAATATAAAATTAGAAAAATGGTTGTGTTGGTGTGGAAGTTATACTATAGTATCTCAGTGTATGCACCCTTTTCGCAGCACAAAAGTCCGAGATCAGTCAAAACTGGGAAAATTGTATCACACCGGGTGTTCAATTCAATCCAAGCAAGAAATGACAATCCCAGCACAGTCAAAACATCATAAAAGTTAAAGCAACAGTGCAAAAACAGTCAAAACTATCCATAGCAAAAACATTAATTTTTGACAAAGTTCAAATTTTAATTTAGGTAATAGTGTTGGTTAATGCGGGTGAAGGTAACCCAGGCATTTAACCAATGCGGGTAATAGTTTCGTTCAAGAAAAACCAAGTGAAACTAATGCGGATATGTTAAGTCATCCACATTTGTCTCCAAGATGAAAAACAAATGCGTATAACAATATTTTCATAAAGCACCAAGGGAGAAAACTTATACGGAAAAATTTTTGTTCTTTCGCATTTCCCAATGCGGATAAGTTTTTGTTCATCTGCATTTCCTTAATGTGGATGGCATGGCCAATGCAGATGACAGTGTTGTGTATTTCTACCAAAAATAAAACAAGTGTTTGAACCTTAGTTAATATGGATGAGTAATGCAAAGCAAAGTACTACTAACATTCATCAGCATTAACTAATATGGATAGAAGTTCAAAAATGCGGACAAGTTAAATCTCACTCATATTTGCAACAGGACACAAATGCTAAGAAGTTAATTCTCTCTCGCATTTGCAACAGTACACAAATGCGAACATGTTAAATCTCTTCCGCATCTACAGTGTAAAACTTAAATTCTACACATTTGTTCATTTACTTGCAAAGTTTAAGAAATTCATTTAGTTGACTATTTAAATGCTTTAATCAGACTCATTTAATAAATTTCAAATTTGAGGGAACCAAAGTACGACGAGCGTTTTTCGACTGATCATCATCAAACATTCAAATCATCATAAACCTTGTGTGTTGATTGTTCATTAACCTTCATTTCATGTATATTTTGATTCTTTGCACAAGTAGTATCGAAACAAGGTGATTCTCAATCGATTTGAGTACATCGAATACCAAACCAATGATTAACATAGAACCCTAGGTTTAGAAAAATCAAAATTAACCATGAACAATGGATTTCAACAATATTTTCGAGTTCAATGAAATGGATTCTAATGTTTACATCAAGTAACAATCGATTCAGAAACCTTAGGTTAACCATGATGAACAAGGGAAACCGAGACTAAAAATGTTGAACTCAAATCATATTTCTCAGTGTAATAAGATGTTTAAAATAGTTAATATGATTGAAAATCATCATAATAACATAACACAAATGGTTAAAAATCATAAAATCCAAGACAGGTCAAATTGCTATACAACAGTGACTTTGAACTCTGAATTTTGTCAAAAGAAAGTCAAACTAAGAAAGTCAAACCTATTCTTGTTGTATAATTTGATAGTTGTTAATATATTACTAACACATGCGTCTCCATTATAGAATTATGGCAAATCGTATCCAGAGCAAACTCCACAATATCAGTGGATATCTGGATTCGAATATGCTAGAAGCTGAGGGCTTAAGAGATATGATTAGATTCATCTCTACAACAAGAATAGCACATGCCATCACCGTTAGAGCCATTATCTATGAAAACTTCATTAGATTATTTTGGGGAACTGCTGAAGTGAATCTAGTGGATGGTGTGAGGACCATATCTGGAAGGATCACTGACAATCATAGTTTAGTTATCTCTGAAAAAACTGTGACACAATGTCTACAGTTTGGTGATGATGCCAACTTTCAGCAAGAAATGGAAGAAGATGATATCCTGACATTCTTTGTTAATATTCGCTATGAAGGGGACTTCGAGGGAAAACAGATAGTCAAGGGATTGGTAGATTTACCGTGGAGATTTCTGATTCATCTATTCAAACACTGCTTGTCAAAAAGGAAGACTAGTTGGAATGACATCCCTATCACTACATCTTCAGCAATTTGTGCCTTGTGTACTAACAGACAATTCAATATGTCTGCTTATGTGTTCAGTGGCCTATTGTCCAACATTCACGAAGGCAGAAGACACATGTTTCTGATGTATCCTCGATTCATTTAATGCTTCATCAATGAAGCATTTCCTGATATTGTATCAAAAGGCCCTATGATGGACATTCCTCACTACAATGCCAAATCCTACAAGTATATCAAGAAGAGAGACCCGAGGAACTTCTATAGTGGAACATTCATGCCTTTACTTCCATGGATGCTACAACAGATAAATCCAAAAGAAGTTCATGAAAAAGAAGCTGAAGAAGCTATTCCTGATGTTGAGGAACAAGTTCATGATGATGTTCCTGTTGATGTGCCTGAGATAATAGAAGAACAAATAACTGCTCATGATCAACAAGCTGTTAAAGAGCATGCTAAAGCAGTAGAAGAAGGGCTAAGGCAAGTGTCACCACAGGTTGATGTAGGTGGTGATCTTCATACTGTGCCTTCTGATGAGCTCAAAATGGATCGATCTGTGATGATATATGAACACAATTCAATCTAAAGACATAAGTATTCAATTCAACACAAGCAAATCAACAAAAATTCATAGAGTTTTCATTGATTAGCATATAGAAGAATATAAAGTGTAGGAAACAGTTATAATACATCTAAATCTCTCTCACTAAAAACTACCTACATAAAACATATCTATGCTATTTATACTAATCAAGAAAACAAAGGAACATATTTACATAAAAAGTCCCTATACTATGACAAAAACTATACAAGACACATAAAGACTAATGTTAATCTTTTAAGAAGCATCTACAATATCCCCCCTAAGATTCACATGGTCTTTGGTCTTCAACATATCTTCAGTCTTCAAAATCTTTTTCTTCATCTTTATTTTCATTCTTTGATCTTCTGTCTTTAGTCTCCTCTCTTAATCTCCAACTTGATCTTCAGTCTTCATGCTCCAAAGAAATCCTCCGGTTCTTCTTTGATTGTGAATATTGGTTTCTCTTTGCATAGCTCCTGCTCCCTTAATGCTTTTGCAATAGCTGCTTTGAATTTTTCAGCAAGAATGCCTTGTTCCAGCTTTGCTTCATTTGTTTTAATCTCCATGTTGTTCATCAATTCCAGTGTTTTCTTTGACAGACCTGCTATATCAACATTTGCATAACATTCGATTGGGTTAGAATTGTCTTTACAATGAATTTCTAATACACCTTTACTAGAAATCCTCATGAACTCAATATCCTTTATGTCTTTCTTCACAATGTTTGCATAAGCTAAGGCTTTCCTCAATGAAATTCGTTCCATAGCTGTGTTCATCAATTTGATTATAGACATAAAATACTTCTTATCGATTTCTAATGTTTCAGGAACTACTTTCTCAAACTTTTGATTGGACAGAAACGAGATATAACTGAGATGTAAAAGTTTATGCTCAAAAACACCAAACAATGATATCATATCTTTATCCCAATCTTCTAAGTTTCTCACCAACTTCAATTCAAAAGTATCAGAATCATAAAACCATCTTAAAATTGGTTTTGACTTTTGAGTCCCTTCAATCACCTTTAATCCCGAATTTGTAACTTTCTCGAAATACTGATCACTGAAAGCATCGAGAAATTTTTCTTCACAACTTCTTTTTCAACACCTTTTTTCTTTTTCTTTAAATAATGAAAGTATTCTTTGTCTTCTTCGTCACATCTTGTATTCAAAAAAGAACTCATACGAGAAATACCTCTGTTGAGTAACTATACAAACATTTCACCCCTCTTGGCTTTTGTTGGGTTTATCAATGGAAGTTTGTTCAATTCTTTCAAATCTTGCACTGGAAGTTGTATGATGCTAGAAAAGAAATGATATACATCACATATAGCATTAACCCTTTTGATTAAAAATGCATCAAACACCTCATCATACTTCCGTGCAACTATTTTAACTTCTTTCATTGAATCAAGAACAATCATTGCATTTAATAACTCAGACATCGATTGTCCTTTTTGTAAAACGTTTCGCACTAAGTCTCCAACTATTCGAGCTTTACTCCAAAGTTGCCTTTGTTCACTGGAGACTTGATATCCTTGCCTCTCTGTTTAAGGAAACATCTTAATTAATTCTTTTCTTGCTTCATATCTTGAGCTTTTAATAGCAATAGCTTTTATCTCCTGAGGCTTTAAAATCTTTGATCTCTTGGTAATGTCAAGGTACTGAGGATTATCCATATCAAGTACAATCATTTTCATGGTTTGCTTCTTAGTTTCTTGAAAACTTCTGGCCATGTTTCTTAATGATTCTCCTTGTAATCTATTTAATTTCTTTGTCAGGTAATTTCTTGATTGCAACCACATCCTTAGAGCGTTGATATTCATATCATCAGGATTAGGATGATGCAACTCAGATGTTGATAACTCTTCAATGTTTATACTTTCCTATAAAGGATTCCATTCACCATGCTCAACATTGATTTCATCTAGATCTATCGGAGCAACAGGCTCAGCAGTTAGACATTTCTCAAATTCTTCATTAATTTGAGATATTGTTAGTCCATCAAGAAATACTCTGTTATACTTCTTTTTCACCAAATAATTATACCTATCTTCAATATCCATAGGTATGTCATCATGGCTCAAATCAACTAGTGAAAAGTGTTCATCTACATTAGCATCCGCCAAATCCTCATCTTCAAGTACTTCATTGTACCTGTCATCTCAAATTCACCCTCAATATTATCAAGTGCACCAATAATCTCTTGAACATCAGACTCTTTTTCTTCAAAATTTTCATCAATCACCTTTTGAATTTTAGAAGATGATTCAGGCATAGCTGAAATATCTACATCATCTATTTTTATTTTTCCTTTGTCAACTTCTGGAATCTTCTCAACATCAATAGGAGTAATTTCTGAAATAATTATTAAATCACGAGATGGAGACTTATTCTTTTCTTTCAACTTCTCTAATTCTTCTTTCATCAATTCATTTTCCTCATTCACCTTCTTTAATTTTTCTTCCATCACATCAAAATCTATCATCATTACCTCAAAAGTCTTTATATTATCATCTCGACTTTTTCCCAACTCATCAATTAATTTATCTTTCTCTTTCATTTCTTCAATCAACCTTTCATTGATAGCTTTAGACTCTTCAATTATCTTTAATTGATTCAAATTTTCTTCTTTAAGATCATCAATCTTCTTTTGTAAGTTTTCTTCTTCAGATACATGCATTTCTGGTAGATGTTCTTCTATAAATTCATTCATAATGCCAGCTTCTACAATATCAAGCTCTTGAGTGTTCTCATTTAATTAAAACTGGTCATTTTGATCTACCATTTCTTCAATCATACTCACAATATCATAAACAGTTTGGTTTACATCAATCTCTTATTCACTTTCTACAACTTCAGTATCATTATCATTGAATTCTTCAGTAACTTGATCTGTATCTTGGACATTTTCATCCATTTCATCATTCACTTCTTCAGTAGCTGACTCTACTTCTTTTGTCTCATCATGATCTTCTTCGTGAGCTTCCTCAATTACTTGCTCAGATTCTAGAACATTATCATGTATACATTCCATAACATCATCAAATTGACCACCTTCATCACCATCATCAAAATCAGATGAGCTAGAACTATCTTCCTCATCATTATCATCATTATCTTCATTTTCTTCACCATCATTTTCATCATTCTCTTCCTCAATAGGAAGTTACTCTATCAAATCAATAGGATCAATAGGTTCTTCTTCTGATAACTGATAATGATCAACAGTTATATCAATATCATCATTTGCTACATTCCTGATATAATCAAATAATGGAACATTCTGAGCTCCTGTCACTATAGACAATCTCGTATAAGATATCTCAGACATGTGTTCAAGAATCATGTTTTCTCCACTAACTCCATGAACTCTAATGTCTGTATGTTCTTCATTGATAATCATTTGAAGAAATCTTGGATACATCAAGTACTTATTTCTGATTCCTTTTTCCAAGTTAATGATGAATCCATTTAGAATCCATTTGGCCATGTTAAACCTTCTATTTTTTGCCAATGCTACAATCGGGGATGCAATGTTCACAGGAAAAGAATTCCATCCTGCACTTCTCTTGGACCTGCAATGTTGGAAAATGTAGCACAGTAAATTCCAATGATTATATACTCTCGCTCTGAAAAATTTCTTCTTTGGAAAGTGATCAGGGTGACCTATTGCCAAGAATGTTTCTCTACATTCATTAAAAGTCAACTCAGAATAATCATCAGGGTCATTATGTCCCAATCTCAGAGCTTCTCGAATAGAATCTTCAGAGACTTCAATCATCCTCAGATTGTTAATAAAACCTCTAACAACTTTTCTTCCATTATTATCAGAGTCAATGTATGCAGTGTTCCAAAATTTCTTAATCAGCCTTGAATATATAATTGGTTGGTAACACATTGCATAAACATATTTGGTTCTCAACAAAAATCTTATCATCTCTTCATATCTGACAGCATCCTACCTTCTTCATTAAGAAGAGCAGCAACATTGTGTTTTGGCTCGAACTTTAAATCAGCCATCTGCAAAATTAAACACAAGACATTTAGAATTTGAAGTTTAAACAATTAAAATCAATTAACATTTTATTGCATTTGAAGATGTTGTATGTTTTAACAAAATTAATTTGTCATTTTCAAAAATTTCTAAGTGTTGAGATCAATCACACTGTTCTGTCACTTTGCACATTTAACTTTTCTTTTTTGATTTGTTAACATTTTATCAACCATTTTAAATTTGGAAAAATATTATTTTGAATTTTTGTAAAAAAATTTTGGTAACTGTTCATCTTCTTCATCGGTGAAGAAAATCCATCACAGAATCAACAGTTGATGAATGGTCCGATTTGAATGCACAAACAGGGTCGAAATCCAGTTTATATTATCATTCAAGCATCAATTTCAATCCATTTTATCATTTCATTCAACATTTTAAAGATTTATACATAATCTAGGGTTTCGAACGCCCGAATAGGTTCAAATCGCCCAAATCAAATCAACCTGTTAATCAAAGATATTAGTGATTTTGATCACAAATTTATACTTAGAATCAAGAAATATGACTTTCGAATGCAAGTGCAACACAGAAAGCAATCGAAATGAGAAACAAGGGTTTATCGAGAGAACAGGGTTTTGAGAATTTAGTGTTCAGGGGAATTTTGTGAATGAAATGTGAAATCACAAAGTGTTGTTTATATACTAAGTGAAAAATTTTAAGAGCATGGACACTATTTGTGCGCATGGGCTTAGACGCATGAGCACTTTTCAGACGCATAAGCACTGTTCAGGCGCTTGTGCATAGCTGAAACGCCCAACACTTTTCATTTATACACTTGGAAGCATGGGAACTGTTCAGGCGCTTGGGAAGATTAAAACGCCCAACACAACCACACTCCTGTTTAGGCGCATGAGTGTGTCTAAAACGCCCAACACTTGTACAAATATGAAAAATCATCATGCTCCTAGTCTTTGACTTTTGACCATTGTTTAGGCGCATGAGATTACTTCCATGTGTCTAACACTTGTAATTTTCCAGATCTTCCACCTGTACACTGTTTAGACATATTAGCACTGTTCACATACTAATATTTAAACAATTTATCAAACTTTGACTTTGATTAGTCAAATTTTCATTTTTCATACAAAAGTCAACTTTTGACTTTTCATCCAAAATTTTCACAATGTACCCTCAATTTTAAACTTTTTGCATTTCAATTTTTTATTTTGAATATTTAATTTTTATATTTTGACAATTTTTATTTTTTATGTTTTCAATTAATTTCCCGTCATATTAGTCTCTAATTTTAACAAAAAATCTCATTTAATTTTTGCAAGAAGCTTTTCCATTTAAAATATTTTTTTTCAGGTTCATTTTTACATTATGTCAAACACACACATGCTTGAACTTTTTAGCTTTATCATTTCCATCCAAAACATTTAAATTTTGATTTTTCATATGTTGAAATTTAAAAATCAATTTTCTAGACACTTTTCCTTTTAACTCTTTTTACTCCCCCTAAACTTTTAAGTTTAACAAATCTTAGAGTTTCTTGAATTTGTCACATGAAGATTACACAAATCATTGTTAATATGCCTGCACATAGAAAAACATGCAAAAATCAAAATTAAAGCAGAATAAAAATCTAATATTTACAAATGAATCAATGTCTGCAGTGAGATCATATTAGATGAGATCAGCACATTGAAATAAAAAAAATTGATGGATAGTCATAGACAATGAATAAATCCTGATCAAGTGTGTTCCAGGTCAATATTGCTACAGTAATGGAGACACGAGATCTAAGGACAGAAAATGAGTGCATTTATCAAGATATTCAGCACACTTACTTTTTCAATTCTTGGATTGTTTAAGGTACAATTAGATATGATATTATGCAGTCACACTTAGACTTAGAGATGTTCTCATAAAGATATGCAAGAAGTCACTGTTCTTAACTTGTTAACCTGACATATACTATAACCAGATCTCATTTGGTGTTTGTGCACATTGGCATCTTGTTGCATCAGAGAGAATATCCAGGTCTGTAATCACTTACAACAAAGGATATCTCATCACTTCAGGTCTATGATGACTCATAACAGAGAAGTGTTAGATGCTTTAAATAATTATAGCTCAATGGTTATTCATATCACCATCAAGTGTGAGATTATGTCTTAACAAGCAATCAATTTGAGAAATCAACACTACTCATTAGTGCTAAGATAGACATACATGAATGCATGAGTGATTTGGTTTAATCACAAGAATTTACTTTTTCAAACTAATTGCATGAACTTACTTGCACATCATATCTGATCGTGTCAGACTTTAGTCAAAAGTGAAGTATACAACTGATCATACTAATGTACTATCATTTCTTACTTATTGCAAAACAAATTCATTCCTATATAATTATTAAAGAAAGACACTATTTTTGTGATTTTTGGTTTTATATTTTTATCTTTTGTTTTTCAGTTTTCTATTTTTGTATTTAGTTTTTTCTTTTTCTAATAAACATGTACACACAAAGATACATCAAGCAATTAACTTTGACAGGTTCTCTTGCTGTGTCTAATTCAGATAAGGAAGGGTTCTGATCATATTTAGACTCAATTAACTGAAATACTCAAAAACAAGTTTTTTTTACATGTGGTTAATAAGACCAATTGACTCTACCAAATAGTCAAACCGTCCTGGTAAGAAGGCTTTAGTAAAAAGGTCGGCCAACTGTTTTTCAGTAGCAATTTGAATCAGAATGATTAAACCTTTTTTAGAGTTATCTCTGAGAAAATGATATCGAATCTTGATATGTTTTGTTTTTGAATGTTGGACAGGATTAGCTGTAACGAACATAGCAGCTGTGTTATCAATGTAAATAGGTGTTTTAAGAAAGTTGAACTCGTAATCCAGCAGTTGGTTTTGTAACCAAAGGATTTGAGAACATCCTGCTGAAGCAGCAATGTACTCAGCTTCTGCAGTAGAAACAGAGACATTTGTTTGTTTCTTGCAATGCCATGAGACTAATCTGGGTCCTAGAAATTGACACCCACCCATTGTTGACTTTCTATCTTGACAACATCTGCCATAATCACTATCAGTATACCCATGTAACTCGAAGTTTCCTTCTTAAGGATACTATAGCCCTAAAGCCGGTTTACCTTTAAGATACCTGAATATTCTTTTAACAACAATTAAGTGGGATTATTTCGGGTCTGATTGATACCTTGCACATACACAAACAGCATACATAATATCTGGTCTAGATGCAGTGAGATACATCAAAGAACCAATCATTGATCTGTATAATGTTTGATCTATTGATTTTCCTTTCGGATCAGACTCAATCTTGGTGTTCACATCAGTTGGAGTTCTAATTGACTGATAATCTAGCAGATTAAATTTCTTCAAGAGTTTGTCGACGAACTTCTCTTGGTTGAAAAAAATACCATCTGCAGATTGCTTAACTTGTAGGCCAAGAAAGAAATTTATCTATCCCATAGAACTCATCTGAAATTTAGATTTCATGATTTCTTCAAATTCATTGCACATTTTTGGATTTGTAGAACCAAATATGATATCATCGACATACACTTATACAAATAAAAGATCATCAGCATTCTTCTTGATAAACAGAGTCGGATCGATTTTCCCTCGCGTGTATCCATGTTGGATTAAGTGTTGTGATAACGTTTCATACCAGATTTTAGGGGCTTGATGTAGACCATATAAAGCTTTGCTAAGCTTGTACACACGATATGGATATTGTGAATCTGCAAAACCCGGAGGTTGCTTTACATACACATCATCGGTGATCGGTCCATACAAGAATGCACCTTTTACGTCCATTTGATACACTTTGAATTTCATGAATGATGCATAAGCCAGGAAGAGACGAATTGATTCAAGTCTTGCAACTGGAGAAAATACTTCATCATAATCTATTCCTTCCTCTTGAGTGTATCCTTATGCAACAAGTCTCGCTTTATTTTGGATTACAATACCTCTATCATCAGTTTTATTTCTGAATAACCATCTTGTGCCTATGGCATTTTCTCTTTCAGGTAAATCCACCAGATTCTACACTTCTTGTTTGCGAAACTGTAATAATTCTTCTTGCATAGCCTCAATCCAACCATTGTCCTTTAACTCTTCGGAAACATTTTTAGGAACAATTTGAGAAAGAAAGCAAGAGTATAAGAAGACGTTTGCTAGTTCTGATTTACTTCTCGTCGTTCTCTCACTCAAAGGACCAATAATCTGAGATGTGGGATGGTTCCTGTGGATACGAGATGTTGGAATCTCATTTTCTTGAACATGAACATCCAGATTGGTTTGGTTCAAGTTGGACAGCTGATGCAATAGGCTTGAAGAATGTGGATTGAAATTAGGAACGTGAGTCGGTGAGTTGATAAAGTAATCAAGATTACCAGAATCAACTACATCACCAGAAATAGATGACGTTCCAGACTCAGGTTGTACAATTTCTGTACCATCATTAGGAATTTGTGACACAACTTGGTTTTCAGGAACTGACTGAACATTATTTTGATGAGAATGATCATCATTATTTAACTGAAAAATCGAATCTCTAACAAAAGAAAAGAAGGGATAGTTTGGGCTTGAATCATCTACATCGTCAGAATCCGAATCGTCACAGAATGAACCGAGATCTCCTTGAATTTTCTTTTCACCTGTAGAATCAAGCAAGTTAGATTGGTTAAACAAGTTGGATTGAAAAGTGTTTGACATTGAATCTAAATCAAATAACCATGCAGGACCATTTGACACTGATGGAAAAGAGTTTTCAAGAAATTTAACATTGAATGTTTCAACTATAACGTTAGTCCTAGAGTTATAAACTCGATAGGCCTTTGATACAGATGAATATCCAGTGAAAAATTCATCATCAGATTTTGATTCAAATTTTCCTAAATGATCATTTGAATTCAAAATCATAACCGGACAACCAAAAGATTTAAGAAAATCTATGTTTGGTTTCCTGCCAAACATTAACTCATATGGAGTTTTTAGTTTGTCTTTAACAATTAAGAATGGTTCTAAACAAAACATGCAGTTGATATTGCTTCATCCCAGAATGTGATCGGAATTTTAGCATCGGCTAACATGGATCGTGCAGTTTCAATCAATGTTCGGTTCTACCTTTCAGCAACTCCGTTTTGTTGAGGAGTTCTGGGAGCACTGAACTGATGAGCTATTCCTTTCTCTGCACAAAACATGTCAAGAGTTAGATTTTTGAATTCCGTCCCATTATCACTTCTAATTATTTTTACTTTTTGATCAAGTTGATTTTCAATTTTAATGATGAATTCTTTTATATTTAGCATTCAAAAAGAAAACCCATGAAAATCTTGTAAAGTCATCAATGATAACTAAACAATATGATTTTCTTCCAATACTCTTCACGTTGGTTGGTCCAAAAAGGTCCATATGCAACAACTAAAGGGGTTTGGAATTTGAGTTTATCAGCTTGGACTTATAAGACGCTCTGTGTTGTTTCCCTTTTAAACATGCTGAGCATAAATCAGTTGTGGCAAACTTCTTCGATGGAAGGCCAATAACATGATTTCCCGCTACAAGATTGTTCATATTCTAGAAATTTGAATGCCCCAGACGTCTATGCCAAAGTTGGCTTTCATCATTTGATGCTTTAGCAAAGAGACAAGTTGTTTCTATAGAAGAGTCCACTTGAGACATATCCAGTTTGTATACGTCTCGGTCTCTGACAGCTTTAACAACCATGCAATCCTTGCTTATCTGAAATCCTGGTTTCAAGATATAACAGAAAGAATCATCAAAAAGTACAGAGTATGATTTATCACAAATTTGGGATACACTTAACAAATTAAAGTTCAACTGTGAACAGAAGTTGACTTTATCAAAGCGTATAATCCCGTTGGATACTGTTCCTTCTCCGGTTATTTTTTCTCCCGCATCGCCACCAAAGGCGACATGCGTTCCATCTTTTAACTTAAAATATTGTAATAAGGCCTGATTGCCTGTCATATGCCGGGTACACCCGCTATCCACATACCAAGTATTTATTGGTCTTCTTGGGCGTACCTGCAAAACAAAACAATTTAAGTTGAATTATCTACCCAAGCCAAAATGGTCTTGGGTTTTCCAAACTTGTCAACAATAGTAAATTGTTTAAAGTGAAGTTTGTTGACATCAGGTTTATTCTTTATGAATTTACCAATTCTGTTATTTGTAACAAAATTATGCTTGTTTGGAAAATTTATGCTTTTTGACTGACCATTGTTAGAAAAGCTTTTATTTTCAAAACTTATGTTATTAATTCTCACTGACCTTGTAATGAAATTATCATTTATGTATTGTTTAGGTCTCACTGAATTATTTCTTTTGAAAGTGTTCAAACCTAAGGAGGGTTGGTGTTAATCTTTGAAAACTAACATTTTGGTTCCTTTTATATTGCGGCTTAACATAACCTTTGCTCACTGTTGAAGTGGAAAATCCTCTCCTCTATGAATTCTTTCTAAAGTAACAATCTTTAGTTTTGTGAGTTTGCTCATCACAGTAGGTACAGTATTTATTAAAATAACACTCTGAAGTTGAGTGATTTCTCATATCATAAATGTGATAGTATTTGTTAAAAAAACATTCAGACGTTTTGTGATTATACATGTCACATATGTTACAATACCTCTGTGGAGTCTTGAATAATTGCTTATTAACCTTTGACGTTGACGCAACATTAGAAACTTGTTTACTTTTAGGTGTCAAAGAGTTAATTTGTTGTTTTTGATTTGAAGGATTGTGCTTTTGATTTGAACCACTTTTCTTTTGCACAATTTGTTTTTGTTTTTGAACATGAATTTCATTCTTATTTTCCTTAGATACAAATCTTTTAGCTACAGCGAAAGTCTTAGAATCTGAACCTGTTTTCAGATCAGAGGTTGATTTGTTCTTAGGATTTTCTTTAACATCTTGAATGGAGTTTACATTCAACAAACCATCAAATATAAATTTAATTGGCTTTAACTTCGTTGCTTGATTTGTTTCTTTCGTCTGATTTTCCTGAATTTTTATTTGTTCATTTTTAGCTTTATTTATCTTTCTTCTTCTTCTCTGGTTCCTTGATTTTGTAGAACCAGTTTTCGGTTTAGATTGAACTTCTTCAGTTGAAGATTATTTTTCACATTCTTTCTTTTTCTGGTCTTTTTGCCATTTAAGGAATTCTGGGTTATTTAGACCAAATGAATTTGAATCTTCTGATGTTTCTTCATCATTTTTAGCTTTGTTTTGATTTTTTTGAGTTTTGGTTATTAGTTATAATATTCACTTCCTTCAAAACTGATTCTTTAGGAACAAAAACTTTCTTTGTTTTAGGCTTTATTTCATAAGATTTTACTTTAACAGGATGACCATTTTTTATCTTTTTGTTATCTTTCTCTTCAAAAATTTCCACGTTTGTTTTCTCTTCTTCAGATTCAGACATCTTGGTCCTGTTTTGAAAAACTTTTAATTTTGCCTTGTTTTTTGGAGAGTGATCATGAGTGTTAAATTTTTTTGGTAAAGTATTTGTTATTGATTCAGGCATCGGTTCATGAGTGAAACCCAATCCTGCCTTTTGTTTATCTTTTCTTTCGTTTACCAGTTTTTCCACAATACTTTTAGAACTTTTAACTTTTGCGAGATCCACTTGTGTAGTAGCATGTGCTATCTTCTAGAGTTCAAGATTTTTTGTCATCTCTTCAAGTTGTTTTGATACAATTTCAAGTTCTCTTAGAGTTTGTTCCATGAATTTTGAATAGAGATAATCTTTTCATCAGATACTTTATGATTGTTTTTGAGTTTGTTATGAAGTAATTCTTCTTGCTTGAGTTTTTCACAAATCTTATAAGAATAATTTTTGTAGTATTCGACATGTTCGAAGCAAGACTTTGTGCATAATTTTTCTCTGACTTCTGTTGGAATTTTAGAATATTTAGGAGGAGAAGTTTCAGAGTTAAAGCTTTCAACCTTTGGTTGATCAGATTTTGCCATCAATGCAACTTCCTCTGAATCTTCCTTGGGATCAGACTTGTCACTCCAGTCATAATCCTCTTCCTCGTTCTCAGAGTTTCCATCAGCTTTTGGGTCATTAAATTCAGACCAATCTTCTTTTTGTATTTCTGCAACAAGAGATAAATTGGAGGTTAAATCAGTAGTATATTGCTCAGCGTATGTACTCCAATCATAACCATCTTTAATATTAACAACAAGAGCTTTCTTGGGGTCCTCTAATGATTTAGAATCATCTTTCAATTATGGCATTGGTAGGCTTTGATAAGGTTTCTGAAATGTCTTCTGTGAAGATTGCTGAAACCTTTGATTACTTGAGCTTGATTAGCCATTTCCTCCTTTATTCCTTGGAGCTTTGTACTCTCTAGAGAAATGACCATAACTGTTACAGTTGAAACACCTAGATTTGGACTTATCAAATCCAACAGACTTGTTTGCACTCAGCTTGTAGTTTCTGTTGACATACGAGTGTTTCTGAGTCCTGTAAGCTATCATAACCATTTGTCAGTTGAGATCCATTTATTCTACATCGTCTGGATCCATTTCAAACAAATCCTGCAAAAAAAAGATCAAGTTGAGTTAGATGACTACCTTTATAAGCTTGAAAGCTTGCCATAAATGCACTGAAAGCAGTTTTAGACTCTTCATCCTGTAATAGGATGTTTATTACATCGTTAATTTGCTAGTTTTAGCAGAGTTTGCAGATGGAGTCTCTGCTTGAGATTTAGAACTTTTAGGCATAGGAGGAGATTGAGGTTGATTTTGAGTTGTATAGGCAGGAGCACTTGTGTAAGTAGAATCAGTGAAGAACCCTGCACCAACAAATAGATCACCCTCATCTTCTGGTGATGTTTCATTCTTAGCCATGAATGCATTCTCCATAGTACTTGCTGGAGAAGCAACATATTTATATTGTGACATCGAAGCTGCTCTGTCATTGTTTCTAGAACTTTCATCAATTTCGACAGAATCTATTTTAGCAATCAAGAGATCAAGATCCATTGGGAATTTCTTAGTATGCTTTAACAGTGTGATTGTTTGCTTCCATGAATATGGAAGAGCATTGAGAAGCCTGAAGTTAAGATCTTTTAAATCATTCTTGATGCCTGCAGTCAACATCTCAGTAGTTAGTTGAACAAATCTATTCATCATCTGATTTATTGTTTCACCAGATAAATGTTCAAAAAGTTCTAATTGTCTCTTTAACTTTTTCTTTTTTAGATCCTGGATCTCCTTTCCACCTTCACATATTATTTTCAAGGCCTTATACATGGTGCATCCCATCTGATAACCATCAAGCCTTGTAAGGACTTCAAGTGGCAATCCTTTGCACATCAGACAATAAGCTCTTATATCAATTTTCACTTTTTTTAGATCATCACCTTGCAGACCATCTTCAGGGTATGGTTCTGGAGAGTCTTTTGTGTAGATAAACCCTCTGTCAGGACCATCTGAAGTTATAGGAATATATGGCCCTCTTTCTATTGATTTCCAAAGATCAGTATCAATAGAGTTCAAATGATTTTTTAATCTCAGTGACCAATTCTTGAAATCTGCTCTATTCTTCAGCTTCGGAACTCTGTTCTCTGAGTCTTCTGATTTTACCATTTTTAATTTTTTTTTTGTTGTTTTTAATGTTTTGAATTAAAACAATGAATTGAAAATATTTTTGGATTTTTTTTTTATTTTCTGAAAAATTTCAAAAAATTTTCTAAGTGTGAAAGTTGATGCGTCCAAATAGTGGTAAAGCACCCAAACAGTTGTGATACTTCCTTTGACTAACTTTGAAACGTCTAAGGGATTCCCTTAGAAAAATTCCAAACCGCCCAAGTTGAAAAACGCCCAAATAGTTGTAATGCGCCTCAACAGTTGTAAAACGCCTGGAATTCCTTTCAGAATCTTCAGTTGAAAAATGCCCACAGTAGAAAAACGCCTAACTGAAAAACGCCCAAACAGTGGAAAAGCGCCTAAACAGTTGTTATGCGCCTAACACTTAGGCAATTTTTAGCAGTGTTTTTGACCTAATACGCCACATTCATCAGTTTCATACGAACTTAAATTTTCTGAAATCCTTCAAAACTTGATTAGTTGATCTGAAATCCTCAAATTATGTAGGAAATTGATCAATAATCAATCCTTCAACTTCAATTTCTTCAATTAACAACCAAAATTGATCTTTTGATTCAAGAACAGGTTCGACAAATGAAGAATAGGTTCGAAGAGCATTTTGCTCAAATTCACTGATTTGAACGAATTGTACTGCTAATTGTGAATCAAATCAAGTTCCTGATGATGAAACACAACTGAATTTAACAATTATACGACTGAATTGTTTATCAATCATAGATTCAAGTGATTTTGAGAGTTCGACAGTTGAAAAACTTCAATCACTGAACCGAAAGCTCTGATACCATTTGATGAGCTTAAAATGGATCGGTCTGTGATGATATATAAACACAATTCAATCTAAAACACAAAAGTATTCAATTCAACACAAACAGATCAACAAAAATTCAGAGTTTTCATTGATTAGCATATAGAAGAATACAAAGTGTAGGAAACAGTTACAATACGTCTAAATCTCTCTCACTAAAAACTACCTACGCAAAACATATCTATGCTATTTATACTAATCAAGAAAACAAAGGAACATATTTACATAAAAAGTCCCTATACTATGACAAAAACTATACAAGACACATAAAGACTAATGTTAATCTTTTAAGAAGCATCTACACCTTCAGTTTTGAGATGCCGATATCCCATCACCCTTCAAAGTATCACCTATTCACACTCCTCATGTATCTCCTATTCATTCTTCTTCAGAGGTTGCAGCAGAATCTGTTGAATCTACTAGTTCTTTAGATAGTTTTGAATCATCTTTAGATGATGAGGATCCTCATACTGGTTTTCAGATTCCTGTGAGACAAGTAAGTTCTAAGGCAGGTCCTTCAAAAGGCTTTGCAGAATCTGAAATCAACCAACCTGATGCCAAGGATGAAATGATTTCTGATCTCTTACTGAAGGTAGCTAGAATGGAGAAATTGTTGGATAGAAGATCGAGCATCATAAGAGATAGACTTGATGAACTAGATGAGAAGGAGAAGGAGTGAAAGGAATTAAAGGGCAAGTATCAATCTGAAAAAGAAGAAAAAGATAAAGAGATTGATAGCTCTCGAACATGCTAGAGGAGAAGTCAGTGGACATTTGGATACTGTAAACATCCAAGCCCCTGCCATGGAAGAACAAGAGAATCTTCTTGACATCCAATCTAATATTATCTCTGATCTCAATAGACAGATAGAAGCTCTAACAAAGAGACTTTCTGAACTTGAGAGGTTGCTCGAGGTTAAAGAAGAGATGGCTAAAGAAAAGGAAGATGAAAGAGATGAAGATGTCTCTGGTGGGAATAGTAGTGATGATGTAGACAAGGATGGTGAGCCTGAAACCTAACACAGCGAGCTTAGGGTGGAAGAAGAAAGTCTTGCTATGGTTTTTTATTCTAAACCTTCATCTGAAGGCAGACTTGATATGGAGAGTGAAATAAAAAACTTTATTGAAGACTTTGATGTTTACTCTTCTGGAGAGTTTATTATTGATGATGACATCTGGGAATTTATCAGAGAACACAATGCTCCAGTTGAACCAATTTTGGTTATTCCTCCTAACCCTGTGCCATTAGAAGAAGAACTAGGCCTACAGCTTGTTCCTGCATCCACTTAAATGATGAGGAAAAGGAACTTGTCATAAAGCTGTGTGATGATTTTAGAGAAAAAGAAGTTGCTAAAAAACAAAGGAAGAAGTTGAAACACATGAGAAAGATAGAAAAGAAAAGGAAGCCAAAGCCTCAGTACCCTCTTCTTCTGGTCCCCGTTTACACACATATTCCAGGAAGAGAAAGTACTTGTCTAAGAAGGCCAATGGCAAAATGCCAATGGCAGAAGAGGAACCGGCTCCCAAGAAACAAAAAGATGATCCTAGAAGCCTAGCTGCTATTGCTTAATTCCTAGATGAGCATGAGAAGGTTGGGGAACAGCTGAAAAAGAAAATTGAAGTGATTAATTTAGAAGAAGGAGAAATTAAGGGAGGATATGATGAAAGTCTATTTGAGGATCCTTTGTTCAAGGACAATCCTGCAAAGTTTGAGTCATCTGTTGAGGTGATGGTTGAAAAATCTCAAACTGATGATTTGGTGGTCAAAGCTATATTCCTAATTAATCACGGTTATTATGCTAATGGTGTATTTGGAATAGCATATGAGGGAATGGTAGAGGAAGTCAACAACATGCAAAAACTTCCAGACCCTACCTTTATGACTGATTATGAGAAGAAAATAATTAAGAAAGAGGCAAAGATGTAAAAGCCTGATTTGAAAGTCAGATCCCCAATCTCATTCACTTCAAGACAGACTATATAGACTTCAGTGCCTCAATCCTAATATCCGGATCCCTACAGCATAACTGATAGGGAAATGAAGGATTATCTCTCCATTCAAGGCTTCACTAGAAGAAAACTGGGAAATAAGAAGACTAATTCCCTTCGGGCTGCAATCTTTAAGATAATCATAGAAAAGAAAGAAAGATTGAAAACAATAAAATAGGAAGTTGTAGAGAGGAAGCCTAGAACTAGAATTTTAGCTCAATACATGCAATTCACTACCAATGACCATGATGTCTTGGCACCCCTGTTGCACAAAAATCCTGAGTGGTTTATTGAACCCTCTAAAGTGGAGTTACATGAAGGGTTGACCACTTCAGAGATGATTAGGGGTGTGTCTACTCCATAAGGAAAAATAGATGTAAAGATTATTCCCTGGAAGTATGATAGTGATTGCAACATGTTTATGGTGAAACGTATCTCAGGGTTAGTTCAGTTCATCACTGAGTACTCTGCATTAGTGAACTCTAGGCAGATACATGATTTGAAAGGATTAGCAAAGTTGGAAATGATTAATCACAAAGCAATGTACAGAGGATATGAGTTTGAAGAAATTCTAAAGGTGTTTAAGAAAACTAACAACTTCAAATCTCTGAAGGCAATAAGCATCAGAAAAGACAAATCATTCAATAATCCTCTAGAAAAGAAGAAGAAAAAGAAAAAGATTGAAGAGTTGGTATGTCCTTAACTGAATGTAATACCAACCTAGTCTTTAAAAAGAAAGATGGTTGCTGGAACCCACAAGACCAAACCAATCTCAAATGTATTCTATAATGAGAAAAATTATGATTTGGTAATAGAAAGAACTTGGGGAGGAAAAGAAGGACCCAAGATAAGGATATTTAGCGGATATGAGGTTAGATTACTAGATGAATCCTATATCCACTACATATTCACAAGACACTTCATAGAAATAGATAACAAGCTTGGAGAAGCTGATATGTATTTCTTTTTTAAATGCATCAAGATAATCAAAATAGCCTTTGACAGAATCAATAAAAAGAAAGAACATAAGAAAAGAAAGAGGGTTCCACTGTAAATCGGGAACATTATGAAGCTTGAGGTTAACTCCAATGGTGAGCTGGTTATGCACAGAGATGGAATGTCATCCGTTTCTATGTATGAACCTCAAATGCTCAAAAGGATTCCTCTTGAAACTATACACCGGATGAGGGATATATTATACATGTTCTGGATGCTGAGCGGATGAAGGAGGCACAGGAATTTGTCACCATGATCAAAGCCATTCTGGATCCAACCATTACTCAATTCTCCTCTGATCCGGATCCTACAAAAGCTTCTACATCAACCCCCGAACCATATGTTGATCCATTCTTCCCAGAAAAACTGAAAGAAAAACCACTAGAATCTTCACAACCTCCACCACCATCAGTCCCTTGAAGTACTTAGGCTGTATAATCCTTAGGGGGAGTATTGTTAGACCCTGAAAGGATCATGCATGCCAAGTCAAGAGATGGTTGAAGGTTGTTCTGGTTGGAAGGAGCTAAGTCAAAGAATTAATGCGGGTGAAGAAAACATAATAAAAAGACAAGTATCGGCTGTCCGCATTTGTCATTGCGGATGAGCAAGAACAAATATGGCTGAGTATTTGTTCATCCGCATTTACAAATACGGATATGCATCATCAAATGCTGATAAGTAATTGTTCTTCAGCATTAGTCCATCCGGATGACATACCTGATGCTGAAGCTCAACAGAAGAAATACGGATGAAGACCACTACATCCGCATATATTCTGATGTATAGTTGTAAGGATAGTTTAGTCATTTTGTACAGTCATTGAATCTGCCTATAAATAGAATAGCATACACTATATTTGTAAGTTTATAGTGCTACAAGCTTTTTGCAAAAAACCCTAGCAAACTTTGTATTTTGTTCATCAGTATCAATACACATAGCATTTATTAGTATTTTCAGCATTTATGATCATTGATTCTATATTTCCGCTACACAATCATTACCTCAATCATCGTATTCAATCCTAGTTGAGTCACATCAATTCAAACTCAGATTCGGACCTCGTCAACACACATTATCACTAACAAACAAAATAATAACAATCAAACATTAAAGGTTGGCAACATCATCCTTAGTGGAAGTATTGTTGGACTTAACAAGTGTATAAAAGGATAATGGTTGCTATAATCAAACATAAAGTGTTCTAACATTGAAACAATCATTAATAAATACATAAGCATCATTAACATTCATAACATATACTAATTAAGTTAAAACGGTTCATGATTCGGCTTATGGTTCATTAATGTTAGAATCAAACACGAGCAAATGTGTGTTTTGATGATTGTTTAATAATTAAAGACATGTTGTTATACCTACTTGAACAAATGTTAGTGATGAAATCATACAAAAATTGGGTTTTGAATGATCATGGGTTATCGCACTATAACAACGTTTAGAAATTTGATTTTGCCTCGCACACTCATGATAAATGTGAAAATGACTAGTGTTGATCTATATATACAACAGATAAGATGAATGTATGATGTGTATACAGTATGTCTGGAAATTATCAAAGTCCAATTTGATTGTTTGCATGATAAACTTTTATAAAGATAACACTTTATTTAACTAAGAAGTGAACGAGTTGTATGCTTGGACATGAATCATTCACACTTGAGATGAGATCATAGTAGTCTTAAATCCTTAATGAGTTGATTTGATGATTTTGAGAATAAAAATAGACTAATACAATGTTGATTGAAGATATTATGATCCATTTAAACTTATGCATGGTATTATGATTGATTGAAACAGTGAGTTATTATCATGTTTTGGGTTTATTTAGATGATATGTATGTACCCCATACCAGATTGTATGTTAGGATCAATCCTCCTGAAGATATGCCAGAAAGCACTCTCAATACTTATGACCTAGCTACTTAGAAGTATAAATGATCAATTTGTTCCTTATTGGTTGATCCATATTGAGATTCTTTGGCACTTCACTTTGGAAGGTGATCCTTTTTGGGATTCTTTTGATTCATTCACAAGGAATGTAGTTTGAAAGACTTTATTGATTGTTCATCCAAGATGGATGGGTTCCTCATTAGGAATCTTTTGGATCATGATGTATGTCATTCAGGTCTGTGCTTAGCATAACAAAGTATGCCTTAATGTACATCAGGTCTATGATTATCATAATAAAGTAGACACTTGTATGATTGAGCAATTTATAAACTGGTTCCCTTAGTGTATATGAGTTACTTTACAAGCAATCCATATTGGATAGACCAATACCTATCATAAACCAAGATGGGTGTTTCTTACCACACAATCATGAGAATTTAGTTCTTTACTATTGTATGCGATGTTAGGTGTCCCATGCTAAGCCTATCCACGCATCAAATAAAGTATTGCCAATCTTTAATAGTGGAAAATAACTCAAGTGAAGAAGTAATTTAATGTACTATCATTTCTCATGTGTGGTCATGTTTGATTCAAATTTGTTTGATAATTTAAGAACATGAATGTTTGTTTTATATCTTGATTTTTGAAAAGATGCATGTTTGATGTTAAACTTTGACTTTAACAAAATGAAGCTTGTATGAAATTAATATTTTGAAATCATTACTTGTTTGATTCATAGTTGATCATTCCAAGTGACTGAACCAGGAATTCAAATCTTGTTGAATCAAATGGTTTTGTAAACAGGTCAGCCAACTGATTGTTAGTGTGGACCTTGATCAACTTTATTAGTCCTTTTTCTAAGCAATCTCTCAGAAAATGATATCTAATATCTATATGTTTTGTTTTGGAATGTTGAACAGGATTATCAGTTATGAACATGGCAACAAAATTGTCTGTGTATGGGTGTTTTAAGAAAATTAAAACCATAATCAAGCATTTGTTTTTAAATCCAAAGCACTTGAGAATAGCATGTAGAAGCAACTATATATTCTGCCTCACAGACATATTTGTTTGTTTCTTGCACTGTCAGGAGATCAATCCTGATCCAAGGAATTGACATCCTCCTGTTGTGGATTTTCTGTTATTGTTGCATCTACCATAATCACCGTTAGTGTATGCATATAAAGAGAAATATCCATTTTTAGGATACCATAGCCCAAGTGCTGGTTTGCCTTTTATGTATCTGAAAATTCTCTTTACAACATTTATGTGTGTTTCTTTTGTATATGCTTGATATCTAGCACACATGCAAACTGAATACATGATGTCTGGTCTGCTTGCAGTTAGGTACATCAGTGAGCCTATCATGGATCTATAGAGCTTCTAATCAACTGATGTTCCTTCTTGATCAGGACTAAACTTCAATCCAGTTGCAAATGGTGTTTTGCTTGATGTGCAATCAGTCATGTTGTATTTCTTCATGATCTGATTCACATACTTGCTTTGATTGATAAAAAGTCCTTCAGTAGATTGTTGAATTTGAAGACCAGGGAATAAGGTGAGCTCTCCCATTAAGCTCATTTGGAATTTTGATTGCATAAAAGCCTCAAACTCTCTACAAAGCTGTATGTTGGTGGAGGAAAATATGATGTCATCCACGTAAACTTGTACAACTAAAAAGTCTTGTCCTTTTTTTTCAAGAATAATGTCTGGTCAATCTTCACTCTAGTATACGTATTCTATAGTAGAAACTTGGATAAAGTTTCATACCACTTCTTAGGTGCTTAATGAAGACCATACAGAGCTTTATCTAACTTGTAGACTCTGGGTCTTCAAACCCCGATGGTTGAGCAACATATACCTCTTCATCTATCTTTCCATAAAGGAATGCGTATTTCAAATCCATTTGGAAGACAATGAAGTTCTTTGATAAGGCATATGCAAGCAGCACTCAGATGGTTTCCAGTCTTGCTACAGGGGCAAAGACATAATCATATTCAATGTTTTCCTCTTGAGTGTAACTTTGGGCAATAAGCCTTGCTTTGTTTTTAATGACAATCACTCTATCATCTGCTTTGTTTAAGAATAGCATACTTGTGCTAATGGCATATTGACCTTTTGGAAGGTCAACTAACTGCCATACCTCTTACTTCCTAAATTGATATAGTTCCTCTTGCATGGATGCTATCCAAGTGTTGTCTTTGAGTGCTTCTGTGATGTTTTTGGGTACAGTGAGAGATAGAAAGTAGGAAAATAGGTAAATGTTTGCTGTATCAGATTGACTGTGTGTCAATCTAACATTGAGATCGTCAATGATATACTCTAAAGGTTGATATTTGTGAGCTCTTATGGTTTTAATCTAATCAACTGGGATAGTTGAATCAAGAATTGTGATTTGTTGGTCGGGTGTTGATGGGTGAGCAAGGGTATTTGATGTTGTGGGATTATCTGGCTACGCATGCTCATGGAATGTTTGTCGTGAATCATGAAAGAAATCTAAGATTTCATCATCATGATTTGTATCTGGTAATGAATGGTAGTCATCATCTTCTTTAGTTGTGTCTGGATGTTTTGACCTTGTTAGTTTGTTGGTTGATGGTGAACTGAAGCTTGTGGTTGATTGGTCACTGGAGTGGATGATGATAAAGTGTTTGTTGATGTTTCTCTTGATGTGTTAGTTTGACCTGTAGGAGTTGTAATTTTTGTACTGGAAGGAGTAATGTTTGTTCTCCTTGGAAGATCAGTACTTAAAGGAACATCAATGTTTGGTTGCGGAACCATTGGATATTCAATGTCATCCTTGGTACCTGAAACATCAAAGTCAGATGTGTCAAATGATTTTGTTAGTGAATCAATATCAAACAACCAGTCTGATCAAATGCCTTTCTTAGTGAAAGAATGTTCATTGAAAACAACATCCGTAGTTTCCTCTACTCTGTTCAATCTTGGATTGTATACTCTGTAAGCTTTTGAGCTTCTAGAGTATCCAACAAAAAATCCATTGTCTTCTTTTGGAGCAAAATTAGATCGATATTCTCTGGTGTTTAATATTGATACAGAACATCCAAATGCTTTAAGAAATCCAATGAAAGGATTACTTTTAAACATTAATTCATATGGAGTTTTGGTATGTTCTTTACTTATTAATGTTCTGTTTTGAATATAGAAAGCTGTGTTGATTGCTTCAGCCCAAAGGATATGGGCAATAGAGAGTCAGCTATCATAGATGTAGCAACTTATATCAATGTTCTGTTTCTCCGTTCAGCAACTCCATTCTGCTGAGGAGTCCTTGCCACACTGAATTGATGACTTATTCCTTTCTCTGCACAAAAGGAAGAAATAATATCATTCTTAAATTCAGTACCATTATCACTTCTTAATGTTTTTACTTTAAGGGGCAATTGATTTTCAATTTTAGTGATAAATGATTTGATGATTTCTACTGTTTCTGACTTGTATAATAGAAAGAAAACCTAGGTGAATCTGGAGTACTCATCTACTATAACAAGGCAGTACTGCTTCTTTCCTATGCTTAGTATGTTTGTGGGGCGAAAAAGGTCCATGTGAAGCAGTTCGAGTGGTGTGTTATTAGAGTTTACGAATTTTGACTTATGAGATGCTCTATGTTGTTTGCCTTTCAAACATGCAGTGTAGTGGTCTGTACAGAAGAATTATTTTTGTAGTAAACCTATTACTAAGTCACCTTTTACTAGTTGATTCATTCTGTTAAAATTTGAGTGTCCCGATCGTCTATGCCATAATTAGAAAACATCTTCTAATGCTTTTAATAGTAAACAAGCTTTAGGGGTTGATGCTAAAACTATGTTCATATCAACAAGTATGTGTTGTTTTGATGGGCAGTTTTCAAAAAGATATAGACTTCAGGTATTTCAAAACCCATCTTGAAGATGTAGCAATTATTGGAGTCAAATAGGGTGGCATATCCTTTATCAGATTTGGGATACACTTAGAAGATTAAACTGGAGGTTGGAGTAGTAATTAATATTTTCAAAACTAATCAACCCATTGGATACTGTTCCTTCACCAGTTATCTTTCCACCTGTCGTGTTACCTCCAAATGCTACCTTTCCTCCATGTTTTCTCTTGAAATCCCGAAGGAGGGAACAGTTGCCAGTAATATGTTGGGAGCATCCACTGTCAAAATACCAGATGTTGTCAGGCCTTCTTTGATGTCCCTACAAAGACAAAGAAATTAATTAGAGGGTGCAACCCAAGCCAAAATGGTCTTGGGTTTTCCGTCTTTTCCCATAACACAAATTTCTTCTAACGTAGCATTGTCTGCTGGCTTAGGAATTCTAGGTACAGTAGATTTTCTTTGCATGTTTTTAGCTCTGTCGGGAGAAGTGCTTTGAGCTCTCCTCCTTTTAGTGCTAATGTCTGATTTTTGTCTGTTTTGAGACTTATGTCTCATATCTGTTTGTTTAAATTTGTCGTAAAATGTTTTGTCATTATTTAAAACAACTTTTGTATGATGAGTTTGTCTTTGTACTCCTCCCTTGTTCTTGTTAGGAACAATTGTCTTTTTTTTAGTTGATTTCTCAACTTGAGGTTTTTTATTTTGCTTTTGGTTTTTCTTACTAAAAAAGCAAATAGTGTGTTTGATGATTTTTTCTTTCATAAATTGAACAGTACTTGTGAAAATGACATGTTTCTGCACTATGATTATTCATATCACAGTATTTACAATACTTACCATATTTGCACTTTTTTGTGGTGTGGGTGTATTGATCACACCATACGCAGTACTGCAAATTTGCAGTACTATTTTTGTTGAAAGCTTTTGATTTCATGTTTGACTTTAATGCAATATCACAGTTGATTTTTTTGGCTAAACTGGGGTTTTTCCTTTCTGTTTGTTTGTTCTTTTGGGAGAGACAATGAAAGATTCAGCCTTTCTTCCACCAGAACAAATATCAACAACTTGTGTCTACTTTGATTGTTTTGGTGTTGTATCAACCACACTTGAAACTATTTCAGTTTCAGTAATTGGTTGATCTAACTCATCATATAGTAGATCTTCACCATCTCTGATGTGTGAACATCAAATTCATTGTTTTTTCCTTGATAGAAATTTGTTGATTTTATTTGTGGTGGTGCTTGACTTTTAACAAATTTTATGAGAGGTGATTTGATATTAATAATGATTTAGATGATGATGATGATGATGATGATGGTTTGGAGTTATTTGTCTTGTCATGAGGGTCAAGTGATTCACCCTGTTTGTTGGTCATTGAGTCAAGTAGTAGGATATAGTTAGCATTATAAGGTAGGTTGACCTTATTATATCCCAAACCTAAAGGGTCATTGAATGCCCTTTGTTAAGAAAGAAGTTCTTCAAACTTCTTATTGCTCACCTGAAACTTTTGAAGTTTCACTTTAGTTTCACCGTGTAGCGTTTTTGACTAAGTCAAAGATTCAGAGAGTTTCTCAACTTGAGCTGCTAGTGTTAGTTTTTCAGACGACAGTTTTTCGAAATCCTTTTTCAGTGATAGAATTTTGATCTTATATTGCTTTTGTTTTGATTTTAAACTGCCATTCAAAATGTTTGTTTCAATAACTTTCTTAGAAAGTTGGTCTTCATATTCTCTGTGACTTATGACTTCGTCAATGCATGCTTAAGAATAGAGATTCTCCTTTACCTCTTTTAGGATTTTTGCAATCTTATCCTCAACATGTGCCATGAGGCATGGTCAGAAGATTGTATCTCTACCTCATACATACTCAAGTCACACTCACCATCTTTTTTGATTGTCATAGCAGATGACTCGATGTTTTGATTGGGGCTGTACTGTGTGATTTGTGCTGATGTTGGTATAGATAGGGTGCTAATAAGAGGTGGAACTTGTCTGCTTGTATGATAACTACTTGAAGTTTGTGGTTGTTGGTTGGTTCTGTCAGTGTTGGGTTGTTGACATTCTCATAAGAAGTGACCATAGAGCTGGCAGCTGAAGTATCTCACTTTGGTTTTATTAAAACCAATCTTTGTTTTCTTGTCCATACTCAACCCCTGTTCCTTTGCAAGCACTTCTTCGATTTGTATGCTATCATTCATTGACCACTGAAGATCCATTTCTTCATCCTTATCAAGAAGCAATTCATCCAAACCATTCTAGATGATTTATGATGGTGTGAGATTTGCACCCAAATAAGCCTCAAAGCTTGTGGAAAAGGCTACAAAAGCCGCCTTCTGCTCCACACTTTGCAGAATAATTATGAGAGCATCCATGGGTTTCTCAATCTTATGTATGTTTTATGGCTTTGTATTATGCTTTTTGCTGGAGCTGGAAGCATGTGGGTGTTGTTTACTCTGAGGTGTTGCTTCATGTGAAGCATGAACACCGGTCTTCTTGGACTTCTAATTGTTTTATGGTTATTTTGGAGCAGAAAAGAATGAAGTTTAACTTGAATCAAGAAACTCCTCTTTTTCTTCTTCATAAGTGCATTTTAAGAATGCACTATCTATTTCTTGCATCTCCTTGAACTTGTATGATTCCACATGTCTAACTATGCTATTATTGTTGGATCTCTCAACTAGTTCTAGTGCCTCTACTTTAGCCACTAGTGCATCCAATGATAATGCTTCTAGATCCAGTGTTGCTTTCCTCAAAGAGACTAATTAAGTCCAGCTCTTGTTTATTTTCACAGATTTGCATTTGAAACCATAAACAATCATCTCATTTACCAGCTATACAAATCTGTGAAGTTGTTATGGTATTGACTCTCCTTGAACATAGTGAAAGGTTTCATATTCGGTCCTCTATTTTTCTTTCTTGATTACCCTGATTTTCTCACTTCCTTCACACATTGTGTGTAGCACCATTCATAGTTCATCTGCTGTTTTGAAGTTCTTAACACTTGTTAGTATCTCAAATGGTAGAGTCATTGCTAGAATTCTATAAGCCTTCATGTCTGTTTTAACCTTTTATAGGTCATCACCAGCTACACTCTTTAAGCTTATTGGTTTCTGAATGTTGTAATCTCGATCAAGAGTCATAGGTATGTATGGTCCCTCAGTTATGGAAGTCCATAGATCCGGGTCTTGAAAAATAATCCAGTTTCTGAACATTATTTTCCATTGTTTAAAGTAAGCTTTGTTCTTGAGTCTGCATGGTTTGAGATCACTATTGGTACCTGAAATTTCATCTGACATGATTGTTAGCTCTTGAACTTAACGATTTAAGTAAATTTTGTTTGATTATTTAGCACGATGCTAAATTTTGATTTATCCTAAGGTCACTAGGATTTGTTTGTTAAATTTGTCAATTTTAAATTGTTGTTTATCGAATAAAGGAATTACTTAATTCAATTTCAAATTAATTAATGTCCTAGGAAATGACATAGTCAATTCTCAGTTGAATAAGGGAATATGTTTAAGTAATGTCACTCAGTCAATACCCTATAGTGATGTCAGTCAAAAAATCAAAACCCTAAAAACAAATAATATGTTTTAACAGTTAACTTTTTCGATCGAAAAGTGACTTTTTTAAAAATTCAAAAGAAGAATCTATTTCTTCTTTGTTTTTGATGAAAAACCAACAAAATCACCGATGATTTTGAAGGTTGTGTATGAATAAAAAAACTAGGGTTTATCCTAGTGTTGTGGCGGCCGTGATGATCTTCGAAGAAAACAACAATCAACTTGTTGTTTGAAGAACAAAAACCTGATTCAAGTATGAATATACTCGAATATGATGATTTTACACAAGTATGGTATGTTTAAAAACAATGTTTGTTTGATGAAAACTTGATAAAATAGTACCCGGTTAATATTCTATAAAAAAAAACCCTTAAATGGATGAGGTTTTAGAGGTTTTGAGATGTTTCTGTTTTGAAAAGCAGTGTATGAATGATGTTTAGAGATTTTAAAACATAAAATCTTCTTCATAATATACTAAAACAGATTATTAAATCATGTTTTGAACATTTCTTGAATGTTAGAAGTAGAAGAGGGTTTTATGACAACTTTTAGCTCAAATAATGGTTGATATGAAGCTAATGAACCATAGATGTCATTGTATTGATTAAGAGGATCAAAAATCTAGTGATTGATTTCATCCAAGGCTCTAATACCACCTGATGGAATTCAGGTTTGGGTTTTGAACTTGAACACAAGAACAAAATCAATGAATTCTCCTAAGGATCATTTTCAATCTCTCAATAATAAAAAAGTTTTTATAGTATCAATACTCATTAATCGTAGTACGAAAACCCATGATTAATGATTTGAAATCTATGTGTGTGTTCGAATGCTTGAATGATAATAACTGCTTGTTTGATTGATTGTTCAAAAGCTTACAAAGGATTAGGGTATACCGCTATTTATAACCTATACAATAATCTATGTACAGTTACGAAAATACCCTTATGTAAACAAAATACATATAATCCTAAGTTTATAAGTCATCCACTGTGGATGATTAGCTATCCGCTGTGGATGATAAGATGTCTGCTATGAATGTTGAATAACTCGTCCGCTATGCCTTGAATGTTGTCCGCTGTGAACACTTGCTGTTTGCTTTGTTGTTGTCTGCTGTGGACTGTTCATCAACTGTGGACTTAGTCATCCGTTGTGTGTGATTGTTCAGCCGCTGTGGACACTTAAGCAAAAATTCCTTTTTATGTACAATCCTGAAAAAGAAATTTAAACTTCATTAGTTTTGATATGAATGTTAATGATGTTTATGTGTTAGTTAATGGTTGTTTGAATGCTAGAACACATTATGTTTGATTATGGCAAGCATTATCCTTCATGCACTTGTTGAGTCCAACAATACCCAACTAGTTCCAATGGCCATCTTTCCCAGTAGAAATTTAATGAGCTCCTATACCTTTAATTTCTAAAACTAATTCAATTAATTTTATTTGGCATCCACCCAACTTGGTTATCGTAAAACTTATTTGTAATTCTTTGTTAATCTGAGATATGAAACATGAGTAAAGATAGGTATTGATAACAACTGATATGCTTCTTGTTCTCACCTCTTTAGTAAGTGGACCATGATGTTCAAAATGTGATCTTTCTAAACTCGATATGAGGAAGTTTCGGGAACTAACCAAGTCTGTTGTAGATTTGTGAGATGATCAGTGACATCTTCATATTCTTCACTATGTGATGATGTTGGCTGATTAACAAAACATTCAGTAGGAATATGGACCTATAATGTTGAATCTTTATTAGACTTAGCATTCATGGACCCTATAGTAGTTTCAGGAATGATCTCAGATTCTAGATCAACTTTTGGAAAAGGTGGCACTTTAGATGTTGTTTTAAGACCCGGATCGGGAACAGGTTGACTTTTAGCTATGGTAGCTAGAATGTTCACTCCTGAAGGATCAATAGTAAATGCAGGTGACTTGGAAGTCGAATGCACATAATCCACTTTAAAGTCCACATCAGAGTATTTGTATAAATCATCTTTTATTCTTGTAAGAGGAGTGGAAACATTAAACGATGTAAAAAATGAATATAATTAAAAAGCCATGACGGATCGTGTCTCGCATTAGTATGATTCAGTACCTTCCAGTCAGTGCAATATGACTCAGTGATCACTTATGTCATTCTTTTTTAAACATGATAGGATGTTTTATTGGATTAGTATATAACAAAATAGCATTCGTCAACCTTTTCTTCATAATTTGGGCCTGATTTCGTATGCAATAGGGTACAAGCTCTCTCAAATGCTTTGAAATCCCCAACTTTGGGGTTATAACCATAAAAGATCTCATATGGAGTCTTTTCATATCGCTTGCTGAGAAGAATCCTATTCAATGTACCATGCATTATTTACAGTTTATGCCTAGAAAAATGTTGATAGTTTAGAATCTGAAAGCATTGTGCGTGCCTCCTCTATTAAGGTTTTCTTCCTTCTTTCAGCAAGTTCATTTTGCAAAGGAAATCTAGTTGCACAATATTGCCGAGTTATCCACTTTTCTACATAGTAGTTATCAAGAAGTGCATTTTTGAACATAGAACTTATATCACTGTATATGAGTTTCACCTTTTTGTTAGTTTGATTCTTGATTAGAGTCATTAACTACTTTACTAAGTCTGCAGTTTTAAGTTTGTTAGACAAAAACAAAACCCAAGTAAAAAGTGGGTAATCAACAGTGGTAACTAACTAATATGATTTGTGCCCTATACTCATTACATTTACTGGACCAAAATGATCTGTGAATCCAAGGATCGCAATCAGGAATTATCAGTGTTAGATTGGTTTCGAATTAATGATCACGAAATTACCATTAATCTTTGTTTAATTGATTAATTAATAAATATCAATGCCAAAGAAAATAAACAATAAATACTCAAACGATATCAACAATATGCAAAGAATAATGTTTTGAATCAAACGTAATTCATTAAAACTGATTAATTATTACCAAGAATCAAATAAGAATTGCTAACAAAATTCTATGCTATGATTGTGTTTATGATTTTTAGTGTGTTGATGTGATGGCTGCTAGGGTTTGTGTTGATCGTGCGTAACGATGTGATGGTATTTTTATCGCCGTCTCTTACTTTACTTGATGTGAAACCTAGGACTCATATTTATAGACACGCGTGTTTCTGTTAAGGAAACAACGAATCTCTTGGAGTCTGTGGTTGACTTGTTGACTTGAAACACTTGTATGATATAAGTACGTGTCTGGTTCTTCCGTAGGTCCTTTGTTCTTCCGCAGCTACTTTGTTCTTTTGAAGGAACTTTGCTTCAGTTTCTTCATGTGTGGTGTTTGTTCATCAGTGAATACCCATATTCATCAGTAGAAGATCTTCTGATGAATGTCTTGTAAGAAAGATATCTACGGAAGAACAAAAATGTTCATCCCTAGATGTTTCTTACACTTAGTCAATTTCAGAAATGACCAAGTATAATGTTTGTACTTGTAATCATACACATAAATCAACGCACATATGGGTTAACCTATATACATAATGAATTACAAATATTCATTACATGTATTGATTAAAGTTCTAATCCTATACAAAATGACCTAGACCTATTATTCCTAGATCTAACAATACTCCCCCTTAGGCTTAGAAACTTGTAATCAGTTCTTCAAAGCTGAAAGCTCCTTCACTCTTGCTATAATTTTGTTATAGAAGTATGAGACAGTAGTCTTCTGATCATCATACTTGTAGTTGATCTTCATTTTGCTAATCTTTTGTAATGTTTCAAAACTGAGACCCAGAACACCTTCTTCGTATGTAAGAGTTTCCAAAACATTATTGTTGTGGACTATCTCTAACTCATCTTGCTCTGAGATCCTCAGCTCACTCACTTCCTTGATGTTTGATCCTCTCAAATTCCATGCGTCATATCTTCTTCTCTTGTAAGCCTTGGCATGCGGTTTATCAATCACTTAAATCATATGAACATGTAGGCATAGATCATTCTGAGCTCTTTCATCAGTCAGCTTTGGGAAGAATTTGTCATGTAAGTATGAAGTGTAGCTGGCATGGAGTAGCTTGATTTCCACTGGATCAAAGATCCTAATTCGATCAGCTCTCTTGTTCTCTGCATTCCTCAGCAGCACCAACTCTTTTGTTTTCTCAACATATCCCCATTCAGTTATGGGTGATGTATATTGATTACCATCAAAGCTTTTAGTAGTTGCTTCCTTCTTGTTTTGGTATCCAACCCTCTTTAGAAACTCATCATCTACCAATGTAGAGGAGTTGGATTTTGATCTTTTAATTCTCTCTATTCTTGTTTTGTGCTCATCATCCTCTCTCCTAGCTTTTTTTAGCACATCATCTCTGAATTTTGTCTTTAACTTACCCATAAATACAGAGAAGTCTCTTCCTCTTGGGTGAATTAGGTAGTTAGTGATGATTAGGCTTTGTAGATCTTTGATGTCATATTCAGGCATGCACAGGACTTCTTCTAAATCATGAAAGTACTGCACCCTTCCAGATGATCTCTTTATGACTGCATAATCCCACTCTTGATCATATTTCCAGGCCATAATCCTGTTGTGTTCCACAGAGTTGGGAGTTGTGAGGTGATCAAACAACTCTATCAAGGTAGACTTCTGTTTAGTTATTTCTCTAACTGTTGTTCCAAGTGGCCATACTTTGTTAGGTATCACTTCTCTTGGTTCTCTAATCAGTTTATCTTTCCCTTTATGCTGGTCTTTACTTTCAACAGTGATAGGCTCAGGAGGGACTTTGTTGTGATGCTCAGCAGCTGGATTTGGAGCTTTAGTTCGGAATTTCATACCAGTTTCAAGCTCAACTTTCATTACATGCTCCATCATCCTTCTAAGCTCTCCCACTGACCTCTCTTTCAACTCACGCATTTTATAATTATGACCTTGTAACCAGCATGTCATATTGTATTTGTTCAGCTTGGCTGTATCATAATGGCCTAGCTCTTTCTTTATTCTCTGAATTGATTGGAAGGTTATGAATGTTTCATAATTGCAATCTGGGATCATGAAGCTTGCTAGCTCAAATTCCTTTAGTACTTCCTTCATTTCTATTATGTTCATTCTCTCAACCATGTCATAGGGAAACCCATGATTGATTAGGGTCATAAACATAGTTGATTCAGGCCTCTCTTCCAATATGTCTTTAGTGGTCAGTAGGTCATCAGCCTTTGATTCTTTTTGTTCTTTGGGAGACTCATCTTTAGTAAGCTCATCCCATTTAGCATCACTCTCAGTTTCATCATGAGATATATGCTTTAAGGTTGAGACATCCAATGAAGGAGTGTGTTCTAGAGATTTGATCTTATTGGTGATTCTTCAACATCAATCACTTCTTTTTTTATAGTCCCCAAGTATCTCCTCTTTCTTGAGTATTGAATTATTTACTTTGATGTCTCAGCAGATTCTTTTGATTGTTTTGATGCAGTGGCATTTGACTTAAGGTCGCTTATCTTCTTTTTCAGTTCTCTATTGAGTTCATGTAGTGCATCAATTACTTCATTATTAGTATGAGCATCTTCTCTTAACCTTTTTAATGATGCTTCTTGTTTCATCAGCTGTTCATCCTTTTCTTTTATCAATCCCGATAACTCTTGTATTCTTTCCTTCCTTTTGTTTGACTTGATTACAAGTTTGTTATATGCAGCAACCAAGTAGCTTTTACTCACAGGGATATCATCCTCACTTAGATCATCTTCATGATAAGCAATCAAATCAACATAATTGGCTTCTTCTTCTCCTTCTTGTTGTTCAGCAGCAATCTCTTCAACATTTACATCATCAGGGGCTAATCTAGCTGTGCTTGAATAGGACTCAACAGCTTGATCTGCCTGTTCTTGGTGTGGCTGTTGTTGTTGCTGAGGATCGATGATTGGAGATGTTGGTTCAGTTTGGTTAGACATGACTGGGGTTTGTGAGCTGGTGATTGTGAGTGGAAAGGTACTTGCTTGAGATACTAACTTAGTCTCACCAGTGTGTACTGAGTTTTGAGATTGAGTAGCTGAGATGGGTTTTGTATGAGTACTCTTAGGAGATAGATTTTGTGGAGTTAGAGGTTGTTGATGAATGGGTGATTGAGGGTGAACTGGAGAGTTTGGTTGGGTGTTTTGACTGGCTGGTGATTGGATTTGTTGAGATTGATGATGGTGGTGTATGGGAGATTGAGAAGGGGAATGTTGAGGTAAGTCTTGCTCAGCATCAGTAGATTGACTATCTTGCTGACCTTCCCACACCAGTTCTGATGGAATGTTGGCATTAGCATCCGCCACATGTGCAAACATTGGCATATCTTCTCCTTCATACTTTCCACTTATCTTATTCAGTACAGATCTCCCTAAATGTGCTTGAACAAACACATCACCTTCTCTTGCTATCCAAGGCAATTCACCATTGATGATCAGTTGCATAAACCTTGGAAACATGAACATCTTCTCAGGTTTTTGAACTCTAACATGGTCACACAAACGTTCCAGTATGTACTTTGAGTAATTGTAAGTTCTCCCTTCCAAGATACCAATGATTTCGGATGAGATGTGTCTTGAAAATCTGTCTAATCTTGATTTCCTGTTAGAGATGCACTTGAGGTAAGTGTGACATAGGAATCTGTAAGGCTTACACAATCTCCCTTTCTTAATTTCACCTTTATCAAATTCACCATCATACCCCATCAGGTAGAAGATCTTTTCTATGAATTCATTCTCAAATACATCCGGATGACCTATCTTTATATCTCCCAAGTTGAGATTTCTCCTAATGCTCTGTTCATCAATTCTTAAGTGTTCATTCCCAATATCTGCATGTATCACCTCATCTTCTCCTTCTTTTTCTATTCTTGCCGAGTTCAAGAAATCAACAATGTGTGATTGATGAATCACAGGCTCCGCTGATAGGGCATAAAAAAGCCTAGATCTTCTTAAATAACGGATGATATCTCGACATCTTTCTGATACAGGGTCATCGGCATTGAGAAAGGCACACATATTATGCTCTCTAGCAAACCGATTAGCCATCTGTTTATAAGAGTTAAGAAGAGTAGGTTAGAATTAATATTATAGAGATGAGAATATGAACAGTTTTAATGGTGACAATGAATCAACCAGTTCATTATTGATGATTATGACATGTTTTACCTTCAAATCAAGAATCTGAAATCAAGTTTATGAGTTTGTTTGATGTTTTGATGTGGTAATTTGAATGTTTGAACAAAGGAGGGAGAGATTTTGACGAATGTTTTTCTTTTAGGTCAAAGTTCTCTGAAAAATTGAATAATGAACATTAAAGTCAAAAACATCATTTATGCTCCCTTGGACACATTAATTTCATTTATTTAATGAAGTGGGTCCAACATTCCTTATTAAACTTTCCTAGAATTTATTTATTCCTTAGATTTCTGTTCTTCCGTAGGACATCTGTGGATGCTTAACATCTGCGGATGCCTAACTATCAAGAAATGAAATATAATTTGAAGTATAACTTGATTATCCATAGATTACCACTCTATGAACATAGATTATACTTTTAAAATATTAACACAACCGAGTTTACCAATCTACGGATGGACATGTCCTACTTGATTAAGTTTCACACTATAGCTTCTACTCATGCTTAGAGAGCACGGTTTGAAACTTCTTTTGATTGTATGGCCCTAATCAACTGATAGAACCATTTATTGCTATTGGACCTTGTTGACTTTGTTTTCATGACAATTTGTGCACACAAATTATAATTTGAAAAACTTCATGAATCCTTCAGCCAAGTTAGTGCTCAAGTTCCAATTCCTTCATTTGAATTTGGATCATTGAATTCAACTATTATGTTTCATGTATTTCATGTATTAACTACTCCCCCTAAATTTGTGATTAATGATAAAGTGTTGCATTCATCATAAATTTATGAAGTAAATAGCATGAAAGGCACATGATTGTCCAAATATTACACACAATAAATAAACTAAAAGTAACAAAATTGAATTAAATATATGTACATGCATATAAACACATATAATGGGATCATACTATGACACTAAACTTCTTCCTGATTGAGATGACTGTTGAAATATGACTTGATTCTAGTCCTGATTGCAAGTATGTTTGTCCACTTAAATCCAAACAAGAGTATGGAATCAACTAGACATGCTGTTTATCATGTTTTCATGTTTATTAGTGATAAACTATTATGGGCTCGACATTCAATTCACATTAGAGTTTGTCCTCCGTTTGTGAGTCAATTCATCACTTTTTCACACTTAGAAACTATGTACATTAAGTTATAAATTCTATCTTAAGACATATGAGTTGTCTCATAAATGCTTTGCTACAAAAGCTCTTATGTAAATATATAGTTGATCACTATGGATTCTTTAGAGAGCTTAGATATGATTATCATCTAGGTCACTAGGTCTTTACTTACGTAAAACAGAGGTGCCTTTAACGCAGGTCTTTGTTTACACAAAACAGAGGGATGATAAGGATCATGATCTTTTCACCAGTTGAATACATATGTATCCCATAGTGTTCATAAACTCATGTCTTTGTTCACACAAAACAGAGGGAATATGATTTGCAAAGATAAAAGTTATAAAGTGTTTTACATAGTGTGCTTAGGTGAATGAATTGATCACATCAGGATAAGATTTACTTGTTTGATCCTCAAAATGAAGTTTCTCATAAACAGTCACCTTTTCATTATGTTAAGCATGCTCTTAGTATAATCTTCACTCAAGTTGAATCTACTTACATATCAAAGAACTTTTGATCAGTTTTTAAAGAAATTTAAGAACTCAGGAAGCAAGCAAAGGCACAGTGTACTATCATTTCCCAAACATATGTCATGCAGAAATAGAAGACACAATAAATAAAGACAATATTTTGAATTTTGTATGTTTTTCTGAATGTTTTTTTTATTACTATTTACAAGGACAGACACATGCTTTTCTTTGTTAATAATGATTAATCTAAGTTAATCATGCCCAAAGACTCAATTAAAAAATTAAATCTAACTGAATCAAAGGCCTTAGTGAATAGATAAGCAAGCTGATTTGTTGTATCCACTTTAACTAACTTGATTAAATCTTTTTCTGAGCAATCTCTCAGAAAATGATATCTGATTTCAATATGCTTTGTTTTACTATGTTGAACTAGATTAGCAGTGATAAACATAGCAGTTGAATTGTCAATATAAATTGGAGTTTGAAGGAAATTGTAACCATAATCAAGTAATTGGTTTTGTAACCAAAGGACTTAAGAGCAACCAGCTGAAGCAGCTATGAACTCAGCCTCAGCTATGGATACAGATACATTTGTTTGCTTTTTGCACTACCATGAAACAAGTCTTGGTCCTAAAAATTGACATCCACCAGTTGTGGATTTTCTATTGTTGTTGCATCCTCCATAGTCACTGTCTGAATAAGAGTAGAGAGAGAAGTCTCCATCTTTTGGATACCATAGACCAAGGGCTGGTTTCCCTTTAAGATATTTGAAAATCCTCTTCACAGCATTCAGATGGGACTCCTTTGGATCTGATTGGTACCTAGCACAAACACATACAACAAACATTATGTCAGGTCCACTGGTAGTTAAATACATAAGAGATCCTATCATTGATCTATATAATCTTTGATCAATAGATTTTTCTGTAGGATCAGGTACAATTTTGTCAATTGTTGAAGCAGGTGTTTTGCATGAAGATGTATTAGCAAGATTGTACTTCTTCAATATTTGATGAATATACTTTTCTTGATTGATGAATATGCCATCTGTTTTCTAATGAACTTGTAGTCCAAGAAAGAAAGTTAATTCTCCCATTGAGCTCATTTGAAACTGAGATTTCATCAACTCTTCAAAGCTTTCATACAGTCTCTTATTTGTTGATCCAAATATAATGTCATCTACATATATTTGAACAACTAAGAGGTCTTGATGTTCATGTTTGAGAAAAAGAGTCTGAACAATAGTTCCCCTTTTGTATCCATGCTTAAACAAGAAAGATGATAATGTTTTATACCACTTTCTTGGTGCCTGATGAAGACCATACAAAGCTTTGTCAAGCTTGTAAACTCTATGTGGGTAATCAGGATCTTCAAAACCTAGAGGTTGAGCTATATAGACTTCTCCATCAATTTTCCCATATAAAAAGGCACACTTCACATCCATTTGATAAACATTGAACTTCTTATATGACGCATAGGCTAGGAATACTCTAATGGCTTCAATTCTTGCAACTGGCGCAAAAACTTCATCATAGTCTATCCCTTCTTCTTGAATATATCCTTGAGCAATCAGCCTAGCTTTGTTTCTCACAATGATACCTCTGCCATCTAGTTTATTTTTGAATAACTACCTTGTGCCAATTGGATGTTGGCCTTTAGGAAGATCAACTAGATTCTAGACCTTTTGCTTTCTGAATTGTTGAAGTTCTTCTTGCATGGATTCAATCTAGCTATTATCTTTTAGTGCAGCTGTAATGTTTGGAGGAACCACTTGTGAAAGAAAACAAGTGAAAAGACAGATGTTTGTAGCTCCCCCTTGGCTTCTTGTGGTTCTTTCATTGAGATCTCCAATGATGTTTGGAGGAACCATTTGTGAAAGAAAAGGTGATTGGCAATTGTGAATCAGCTAGCATTGTTCTTGCTGCTTCAATGAGAGTTTTGTTTCTTCATTCAGCAACTCCATTTTCTTGTGGAGTTCTTGGTGCACTGAATTGCCTTGCTATGCCTTTATTCCTGCAAAATGAATCTAAGATAGTATTAACAAATTCAGTCTCATTGTCACTCCTAAAAATTTTAACTTTTAAATCAAGTTGATTCTCAATCTTTGTGACAAACTCCATTAATGTTTCTGATGTTTCACTCTTTTGTTTTAAGAAAAAGACCCATGTGAATCTAGTGAAATCATCCACAACCACTAAACAATATTGCCTTTTTCCAATGCTCATCACATTAGTTGGACCAAAAAGATCCATGTGAAGCAATTTGAGTGGTGTAGTGTTTGTATTTATTATTTTGGATTTATATGACACTCTATATTGTTTTCCTTTATAACATGAAGGACAATGGTTTGAACAAGAAAATTCTTTCTTTGGCAATCCAATGACTAAGTTATTTTTTACCAATTTATTCATGTTCTTCAAGTGGAATGAACAAGCCTTCTATGCCACAACTGAGATTCATCTTCTAATGACTTAGATAGCAGGCATGTTTCATTGTTTATGAGTTCTGTATTATTCATATCCAAAACATATGTGTTTCCTTTTCTTGATGCTTTAAGAAGGATTCAATCTTCTGGAACTGCAAAACCTGGCTTAAGAATGTAACAATTAGTGTTATCAAATAATGTGGTATAATTTTGATCACAAATTTGAGACACACTCAATAAATTATATTGCAAATTTTCACAATAATTTACTTTCTCAAATTTGAGCACACCATTAGTTACCATTCCTTCACCAACTATTTTACCTCCCTTCTTATCCCCACCAAATGCCACATAAGAAGCATTTTTTTGTTTGAAGTCATGGAGAAGAGAACAGTTTCCTGTCATATGTCTGGAACAGCCACTGTCAACATACCACTTGTTGTCAGCTCTCCAAGATTGTTCCTGCACAATTAAAGAAATCAATTAGATTTGGAAACCCAAGTCTTAATGATCTTGGGTGATCCTGTGAAGTCTAAAATTTTAACTTCCTCATGAATGAGTCTTGAAGATTCAGTATTAATTTTTGATTCAATTGATTCATTGTGTGTTGTTTGTGGTGAGGATGATTCTGTTGATGATGAACTTGTGGAATTTTGTTCTGATTTTTCAAACTCTTCCTCAAGGATCTTCTCTTTCTTTATTTGCTGTTTTGACTTTGATGATAATCCTTGATTGTTGAAAGTTTCATCATCCTTTGATTTTGAATGTCAACATGAGTTTCTTTTTCAAAATTATCAAAGAAAGTATCATTAGCATTTGACTTCTTGTTGTTCAAATCCACCTTTTTGTGAGGTGTCTTTGATTGTTGAGGAGTCTTTGATTTCTGTTCAGGTTGTCTTTTCTTCAAAGGTTCACTATCAACTGATGATTTCTCTTGTTGTTTTGTCACCTTTTTTTTGTTTTTGTTGTTTCTTTAATCTTGAATCTTTTTGATCTTCACTTGATTGAGATTCTGATTCATCCTACTCAGGTTGTTTCTTCTTTGTGCTCTTTGTCTTGTTATTTTTGTTAAAATAACATTCTTGAGTGGAATGGTTATTTTTGTTACAAATAGCACAATGTTTGTTGAAGTAACAGTCTGAAGTCATGTGATTGTTCATATTGCAAATGGAGCAATAGCTGCTGAAGTAACAGTCTTCAGTGTTGTGATTTTTCATGTCACACCATTTGTAATACTTTTCTTCTGACTCATTATCAGACTCAATCAATTTCTTCTTCTTCAGCTGTCTTTGAGTCTTCAATTCCTTCTCAAACTTTACTGAAGCTGACTCCTTTCCTTTTCCTGACATGATGTCAAAAGGTTCATGTTTATCAGCTGAAGTTTATTGCTTTGAGCTCACACCTTTTTGAGTTGTTTTCTTGTTGGTTGTTTCTTTTGCCTCCCGCAGATCATCTACTGATTCAGTAGATTTGTTTTTCCGCAGATCTACTACTGAAGGATGTTTCTTCTTCCGGAGAAGTTCTGCTGATACTTGCTTCTTTTCTGTTTCTAAGGAAGATTTGTGTACTTCAGTAGATGTACACTTCTCAATCACTTCAGTTGAAGGTTTTTGTTGCTGATGAAGTACCTAAAGACCTTCATTTAGCTGAGCTATTCTCTTGCAAATAGTCTTCAACATGTTTCTTTGCTTTGGAGGATATGGCAACTTTGTTTGCTCAAGTACTTTGGGAATGATTGTTTCAACTGAAACATTCTTACCAATGTTCAGTTGATCCGCAGAGTTATCATCATGTTCATCAGAATCATCCAAGTTATCACATCAATCAAAGTCAAATTCTGATTCATTTTGTTTGATTTTATCTGATTCAGAAGACTCAGTTTCACTCACCTCAAATTCATTGTTATTAACTTGTTCAGTACATTTTGTTTCAAACTTGGTGCATGGCACAAAATGATTTGACAAGCTATTTGTCATTGATTTAGGTAAAGTTGTATAGTTATCATTCAAAGGAGGTGCAACAGCATTATATCCTAACCCATATATGTTCTTTGATTCAATATGAGAATTCAATAATTTCTCATATTGCTGAGATGAAAGTTGAAACTTCTGAAGTTTCACTTCAGTTGATGCATGATCAGCCATGGATTTAGTTAAGGAAGTGGTTAGATGCTCAACTTGGGCTTTTAAGCTGTAATTTTTTGAAACAAATTTATCTAAATCTTTTTGTAAATAGTTAATTTTGAATTGATATAATTTATGTTCTCTTACATGAGATTCATTCAAAATCATTATTTCTTTTACTTTATCAGCCAGTTGTTGAGCATGGACTCTATATCTTTCAACTTACTCAACACACACTGATGAACACAATCTATCTCTTACCTCTCTATCCATAGGTGGAACTTTGTTCTCCATGTGGGCCATTAAAGCTTGATTTTCTTCCAAAACTTCCTTCTCATACATGCTCAAGTCATAGGTTCCATCTTGGAGAATGATCAGCCCAGTTTCTTTAGAATTACCAGGTCCTGCTGATGTATTTGTGGCTGGTGGGGATGAGTTGGTTAGCTGTGGTTGTCTATAAGATCTCTGAGATGTTGTTTGATGAGATTGATGCTAATGAGACTGATTTTGCTACTGTTGTCTCATGTCCGGATTTGATTGTTGATTACATTCTCTTAAGAAGTGCCCATAGAGATGCATTTGAAACATCTTACCTTTGACTTATCAACACCAATCTTTGATGTTTTGCTTGCTGCAGCCAAATTTTTGTTTCTTCTCAAGTATTGTTTGGCTCTATAAGCAATCATTGCCATTTGCCATTGAAGATCCATCTCCTCTACTACATCTGGATGTAGTTCTTCCAAGTCTTATTGGCAGATATTTGCAGGTGTTAAGGTGCTTCCCAAGTAGGCTTGAAAACTTGAACTAAAAGCTGCAAATGCTGCTTTTTGTTCTTCAGAATCCAGAATCATAGTAATGGGCTCTGCTTGCTTGTTGTTTGTTGAAGACTCTGCTGTTGATGTAGATGCATCTTTTCTATCATCAGGTCTTCCTTTTTCTTTTCCTGATTTACTTTGAGAAGATTTCTTTGAAGGCTTTGATGCATAAAAGCTCACTTCTTCTTCATCTTCACTCAATGTACAAGAGTTGTCACTATCATTGTTAGAGATAAAAGCACTTCCAGCACTTTTGGTTTCTTTAAAATGATAAGGTGTGACATGTGTTCTCACACTCTTGTTTCTTGATTTTTCATCCATTTCAAGAGCCTCAACTTTAGCTACCAATGTATCTAAGCCAGTTGCTTTGAGATCAATGGTGTTCTTGAACATGGACATAGTTTGCTTCCAACTTTCAGGCAATGTATGGAGCAAATTTTTGTTCAATTCCTCATTTGTATACTTCAACTCCATGATGTTCATCTCGGTTACCAATTGCATAAACCTATGGAGTTGTTGAGGAATTGATTCACCCTCAATATGATGAAATGTTTCATATTGTGAGTGAAGTGTGTCCTTCCTAATGCTTCTGATTTCATCACTCCCTTCACAAAGAGGATGAAGTATCTTCCATAAGGAATTTGTTGTTTTATAATTCTCACACCTGATTAGTATTTCTTCAGGTAAAGCCATACTGAGCAAATTGTATGCTCTAATATCAATTTTAACCTTTTTAACATTATCAGGTGAAAGATCTTTTGTACTTCTGGGTTGATTTTTGTCATTATAATCCGGCCCAAGGGTGGGTGGTATATAAGGACCTTTAGTTATTGATACCCATAAGTCAAAATCAGTGTAGTTCACATGATTTTTGAACTTGATATTCTAGGACTTAAAGTCTGCTTTTGTTTCCAACTTTGGAGGCTGGTACGATGATCCATCGACAAAGCTACTCATTTAGTCAAATATTGAAGTTTTAACTAAAACAAAGTTTCTTATGAACAGTTAATGAAAGTCAGCCAATAACACATATCCATGTTTCAATTAATTTGAATATAGATCAATGTTAACCGAGCAATGTAACAATACTCGCTGAAAGACAAATCACTGATTTATTGAAATTTAAATCTTCACACCAAATTACTTTTGCTTAAAAACTATAGATCTAGTCAGAAAACTGATAGATCTATTCAATTAAACAATTCTAACACCGATAGATCAATCGATCTAGATCAATGAACACTTGGCTCTGATACCACCTGTGAATCCAAGGATCGCAATCAGGAATTATCAGTGTTAGATTGGTTTCGAATTAATGATCGCGGAATTACCGTTAATCGTTGTTTAATTGATTAATTAATAAATATCGATACTAGAGAAAATAAACAATAAATGCTCAAACGATATCAACAATATGCAAAGAATAATGTTTTGAATCAAACGTAATTCATTAAAACTGATTAATGATTACAAAGAATCAAATAATAATTGATAACAAAATTCTATGCTATGATTGTGTTTATGATTTTTGGTGTGTTGATGTGACGGCTGCTATGGTTTGTGTTGATCGTGCGAAATGATGTGATGGTATTTTTGTCGCCATCTCTTACTTTACTTAATGTGAAACCTTGGACTCATATTTATAGACACGCGTGTTTCTGTTAAGGAAACAACAAATCTCTTGGAGTTTGTGATTGATTTGTTGACTTGAAAGAATTGTATGATATAAGTACGTGTCTGGTTCTTCCGTAGGTACTTTGTTCTTCCGCATCTACTTTGTTCTTCCGAAGGAACTTTGCTTCAGTTTCTTCATGTGTGGTGTTTGTTCATCAGTGAATACCCATATTCATCCGTAGAAGATCTTCTGATGAATGTCTTGTAAGAAAGATATCTACGGAAGAACAAAAATGTTCATCCGTAGATGTTTCTTACACTTAGTCAATTTCAAAAATTGACCATGTATAATGTTTGTACCTGAAATCATACACATAAATCAACGCACATATGGATTAACCTATATACATAATGAATTACAAATATTCATTACATGTATTGATTAAAGTTCTAAGCCTATGCAAAATGATCTAGACCTATTATTCCTAGATCTAACATGATCCAAGTGAGGTAATTGCAATATAGAATTGAAAGAGTTAAACAACTTAGGTTTGGTTTATTATGTTGTTTACCCTTGGCGCATGAAACATATTTTTTAGTTATCAAAATTTATTTGATTGGTAATCCTCGAACATAATTACATTTTGTAATTGTGTATGAGTTTTCAAATTTGAATGACCCAGCCTATGATGCCATAACAATGCATCAGATTTTCATTATTTTGAAAAGATGCACACATTTTTATCAATATTTGTCTTGTTTTCAGGCCGATGATATATGACTTATTTCTTCTTGGTGTGCTCATATGAATCCAAGCCTCGAGTACTACAAATCTCAACTTCAAAATCAAGCATTCTTTATTTGTGAAGTCTGTTGAGAACCTTTTTTTGCAAATTTATGACACATAACAAACTATGGTTAAACTATTCAATATAACTAACATCTTTAAAACATATAGCACCATTAGTGACCATACCCAACATGCTAATCTTACCTCCTTTATCTCATACAAAATAAGCATACCCTACATTATATGATTTCAATTCATGTGGTAGAGATGCCCCTTGTCTGCGCCATGTGCCAGGAACAACCACTATGAACATACAAAAGGTTGTTAATAGGCCTCCTTGACTGTCCCTGCATGTGTTAGAAGGTTAAATGGAAACGGGTACCCAAGCCATTATAGTATTGGGTATTCTTGAAGCATCAATATTGGATACTTCTTGTAACCATGTATCATTCTTCAATTCAACAGTAGAAAATGCATTAAATCTTGGCTTAGCTTTCCATTCTAATTTTTGTTTAACAAAACATTATGTTACCTTTGGAAATATAACATTTAATTTTACCTTTTTTTTATAAGCCCTTTGTTTACATTTTTGAAAAGCATTTTGCTTGTTTTTTACTACACTCTAGTATCTAATTGAATGTGTAACCTTAGGAATCATATTCCCCATTGCCTTTGGTTTTTCAACTTTCATTGGCTTATGTGTCAGGATCAAAGTGGATCTAATGTTGGACCCTCAAAGGATCATGCATGCTAATTCAAGTGGTTAGTAGTAATTTCTTTTGGTTGGAAATGTCAAGTGTTAAAGGTAATGTGGTTAAAGAAGAAGAAATACAGATGAAGAAAAAAGTCTAAGTGTTGTACATCTGCATTAGTCAAATATGGATATCTTAGATAAACATGGATGAATATTTGTCCATTCGCATATGACTAATGTGGGTGTTGAAGAACAAAAGCTAAAGAACAGACAAAAGAAATGCAGCCAATGTTTATGTCATCCGCATGTGCAAATGCAAATGAATCAAAACAAATACTAATGAACAAAATAGAAATGCTTATATAGCTAATGTACTTTTGTACTTAGACTATCCAATGTATTTTGTCAAGGTAGTAAAGTAAATTGTACAGTTTATTGTATAAGGCCTATAACTAGATAAGTTTGTTGCTAATTTTGTAACCCTTACAACCCTGAATACACAACCCTCTTGTATTTGATCATTCTCTATCAATATACAAAGAATTTTGAGTATTATCCTTGTGTTTGATCTACAATTATTGTAATTTCGCTACAATCATGCATTGAATTTAATCTAGTATATTCGATACTATTGATTATAACCCAATCAATTGGTATCAGTGCCTTGGCTCTCGAATTCGATAAAAAATCCATTATTTTTTATAGTTTCCCGATTGATCTAATGATTAAGTTTCAATTCAGTGCGTTCTACAAATTTGATTAGTAATCAAACTCAAAATAGTCAAATTAATCAATCAATAGTTGTTAAAATTCATCATGATTTGAATATTCACTGTTCGATTGATTAAACACCATTAAAAACAAACAAATCATCAAATTAGAGAGTATAATGATACCCATGGGCGGAGATTAGAAAGGGTTCATAATTGAAGGCTATTACATTCAATTTGAGATAAAAACACCGGAAATTACATCAAAAAACAAAAGAACAGGATCAAGTACTGTTCACCACATTTGCTTAAACAATTTTTTATCACAATTGCCACTACTGTATAGTTCACCGCATTTGCCTAAACAACCACTGTTCATTGCATTTCCTAAGAACATTCATCATATTTGCTTGAACAAATCCACTGTTCATCTCAAACATGTGAAGGTCATGTTCACCGCATTCACTGTAGATCCCATTTTTGCAAGGCGAGTGAACAAACCTGGATCTCAGTCATTAGTTACTCAGAACGGCACTATATGCAACAATTGAACTAATTCAGAGTTTGAAACTTTAAAACATTTGCGGAAGCATTTTGTAAGAATTTCAAACATATAGTAACAAATGTAAACTGCGCAAAACACACTCCCAAACCAACTTATGAAAATATTTAATAAGACAAAATAGATGAATGTTTATTTCAAGGTATGCATGACTAGTGCGTGCTCCTACGGCAAGCTGCTAGTAACGACCTGAGAAAAGCATACTAAAAGTGTCAACTCAATGGTTGGTGAGTTCAAGAATTTGTGTTAAACATAATCAGTAACAGCTGTAAAACATAAGAAGTGCATTGAAATAGATAGCTAGTCTATATTTATAAGTAATAACCATAGTGATTTCACGATCGAAGCTGACTGTGTTTCGTTTGTTTGCCTCCCGTCACGACATACCAGGTCGTGACGATGTTTGTGTTAGGATAATATTGCACCCATTTGGCCTCGAGTCGCAAGGGTGGGGCTTGTCAGACCTAGTTGTACTACCCAAAATTTCCCGCTAGTTACCAATATTAATGATCAGAAAGTGTGAGGACTTTCAAGGTATACACAACTAACAATAATAAAGCGTTTGTAAACGAGTATGCTATCTCCCCCAAAAGAGAGTGTATAAAAAGTGGGGCATGAACTCACCTGGTACGCAACGAACAATAACAAAGAGCTAACGATGACTGGAAAGACAAGCCTTCAAAGGTTACCTAGAACACGCAAGTATATAAGTATGTGTACACTGAAAGCTTAACAACCCTAAGTACTCAATAATCACATTGACCCAAGGGTTTGGAAAACAAGACTCATTTGACCAAGTTTACCCGTTTGACCCGTTGGGGACATGTTAATTGAAATCTTGTTCGATCAAGTATAGCAACTCATACACATGATTATCATACAAGTTATTCACGTACATCACAATCATAAGTTCTATCACGATCATCATCCTAAGATAATTTATCATACAACACATACGAATCTCAACCAATCAATCATGCTTGATACAATTATAATTACATCACAAGTTATAAATCATATATGGAGTCTAATCATGCACTACATGCCATGTCAAGCCACTCACGACTTCACATCCTAAACTCTACCAATCCTACTAAGTAGGGGCCTCAGATTCACACTCGTGTATGATACTCATCATCACAATCCACATGTAATTCATACAACCAAGACATCAACATTATAATAATCAACAATCACAATTCATCATGACGAATGACTTGTACATAATACCACACTTGTACAAACCAAGATTTTCCAAATAGTTCATCAATCATCCAACTGACCCAATCAACACATTCCAACATATTCAACATCCTCAACAAGCATTCTAGCATGATCCTAAAATCATATACCTGCCAAATCCACATGATCACATGTTTCATATAATTAAAGTTTCCCTTTTAGGAAAGTAACACCCAAAAACCAATCTTTCATCAATTTTAATCATAGATTCATCAATATTATACCTAATCTAGTTCATAGCAATCATTATAACCCATTTAACATACACAAATCATCAAAACATGAATTCCAATGAAGAAAAGTTTCTACTTTAGACAATGTATGAACTGTATGACAAAACCATGGATTCCTTGCATAATCTACATAGATTAACATTCATATAATGTAACTAACATCATATCATCATCAAACCATCATCAATTTCGACTTTTCTACATGATTTTTGAACAAGGGTTTAACATGGATCAAAACTATGAAAATCTTAATAAATACTTACCTTTAGGTGTGTTTAAATGATGATTAGCACTTGATAACAACTTGAACACTTGAATCTCAATCAAAATCGATGACTTCTTGATGTTCTTCATCATAAATTGAATTGTGTGTGTGTGTGGTCTTCGGCCGCAATGGGGTATGGGAGGGGGGATTTAGGGTTTAATTTTTGGTAACTTTTAGTTTTGTGTTAATTACAAAGTAACCCTCCTTGTTTAAATTTTATAAATCTAATCTTTTTAAACACTTTTTAATTACTTCTAACTACAAAACTCATATATTATCATTCAACAATAATAATCATCTATTTTTAGCTAGCAACAAAACACACGAATCCAATATAACACGTTGACACATTACAAGGCAAAATCCATAAATAATATTTAAAATCTATAAATCACAAAACCACAAATTAATAATCAACATTATTAATTAAGTTATTATCTAATAACCATTGTTAATTATTATTAGCTCACCAACGTTGAACGACAACTAGTGTGTGCTCACGACACGTGAATGCAAGATCTAATGGAACTAACGGAGTTTGGTAACGGAAAATTATCGGATGTCACAACCGTATTTGTTACTGACATGAACTATTTGGACTGATAGGATTTTTTTTTGGAATGTTGAACTGATTGCAAATTTGGACATGAAAATTAGCTTACAATCAACTCACCAAAGCTAAAATCAATCTAATACTATCAAATCAAATTAAAAACAAGCAACTTAATCGTGGATCCACTAAATTCTTTGGAACTTGGGTATAATCCCAAACCACCAATGCTAAAACACAAATTTATATTTAAACAATGAAAGATTAGATTCAGGAATTATCTAATTGGTGTTGATGCAAATTATTAGATATCAATCTGTAGAGGCTCACACATTCCCACTACCTTGGATGCTGATTAGTATGGTACTATCAGAATTCCAGTTGATGATCCTACTCTAATTCTTGATCTTGAAGACTACAAGAAAATCAAGATTCATATAAAGGCATACTCACTCCAAACACAAGCCTTAAAAATGGATGTGTTGAAAAGGCTAGAGAAATAGAATACTATAAAAGGAGTGTGGGAAGCTCTTAACATAATGTGTATAGGGAGTAGTAAAGTTACTAAGATCCACAAGGATAAACTATTAAATCAGTATGAAACCCTCCATCACAACAAGGGTGAATCTATCTCTAAACAACTTCATAGATTTATGCACTTGGTTAATGATTTGGAGATTTTTTGTGTTACCTATAAGGAAAAGTAATTGAATAAAATGATGCTGCACTCTTCGCTAGAAAATTGAAACAAAGTGGCATCATGTTGAAGAGCACATTTGATCTTGAAAGCACCAGTTTAGACATAATGGTTGGTAAGATTAGGGCTCTAGACTTTGATGAGAAGTCCAGACATCTTGGAGGGACACAAGTAATTTAGGCATACAAGTTTTCCACTAAAGCTCACTCTATTAAAAATGCCTTTATTACAGAAGAGGATGATTTTATGGCACTCTAATAGAGTTTAAGATCAACAACTTTTGTTTCTTCTCCACATGCTAAGACCAACAAGATACCATCTTCTACAACCCAAGCTACAAATTAAGCTTACGCTCCATGTGAGCACACCACTGCAGAACTAAAAGAAACTTACAATGCACTTGTGTCAAGCTTTAAAGATTATCTGGGTGGTAGACATACTTTAACTCATCTAATACATGAAGATCATGAAGAAATAGATCCAGATGATGTGGAAGAAATGTATCTTCAATGGCAGATAGCCATGATTGCCATGAGAGCAAAAAGATTTTTCATAAAAGGAAAGAAGTTGAGCATGAATGAAAACACCAAAAATGCTTATGACAAAACCAAGGTCAAATGTTACAACAATGGTGTTAATGGCCACTTTTTCAGAGAATGCAATGCATCAAGAAGCACCAACAACAGATTCTCAGGAAGCTCTCAAGGTCAATCATCAAGTCAAAGCAACCGATGTTCTCACAATCATCAAAGCAATCAACCATTATTTCAACATAATCAACCTCGGATCACTCATCAAACTCAAGTGCCACCTCAATCTTCATCAAATGCACTTGTCATTAGACAAGATAGTGTGTGTGATTGGACTCTGTAAGTTGATGAAGTAAAGCCAACCTATCAGAATCATGCACTTATGGCTCACATCAATGATACTCCAACATCAATGCTAACAAAGGGAAAAGCCAATTTATGTAGTAAAAAATACACCAATGAGGTGCAAGGCTACATAGAGCAGAATCATAAATTGGCAAACATGTCAAAAGAAGAAAAAGTAAACATTGAGATTTGAAGCATGAAATGAGAAGTTCTAAAATCAAAATCAAATCACTACTTGCTGATATAGAAAAACATCATGGAGAAAAGTATACCCTTGAAGTGAAAGTTAAAAAACTTAATAAAATGTTAACCAAGAAAATAGCTGATCATTCAGCTGTTGAAGTTAAACTTGAAAGTTTTTAGCTTTAAGAGTTGATTGAATCTTAGAAAGAAGAAAAAAATAAGACCAACATAGGCTACAATGCTTGTACCTCACCATATAATGACAACTACACTATCATTCTTAAGTCACTAACAAATCAAATTCGAATGAAATTAAAACTATTGAAACTAAATCTGAAACCTTTTGTCAAACAACAAATCCAAAAAACAAACCTAATGTTTATGTAGAAACCGATGTTGAAAAGATAAAAAAATAGGCATCTAATTAAAATTAAATAGTGCTCTGATAAGTCAATGTATGTGCAAGTGTGTAAAAGTCCCATCAAGGCCATCATACCATTTGTGAAATTCACCCTAGCAAGTATCATCAATGATAAATATGCTAAGCCTAAGATGAAACAAGCTGCTGAAAGCAAATCTACTAATAAGATCAAATCTCATAATAATTAAAGAAAATCAGATAATGTTTCATCAACCTCAAAAGGCAAAGTTGTAGCATCCTCATCATTAAAGGGAAAAGCACCCATCATTTCATCTCCAACAAAGAAAAAAATTCTAAATAAAAACCACATGTTGGTTTGGACATCTTTTCAAAATCTAGTTGTGATAAATTCAAAAAAGATGAAAAGAAATCAAAGAGCAAGCAATCTCAACTTTTTAAACCTCAAAATAAAAGGGTTAAAAAACCAAATATTAAGGTAAAGAGAACTGAAGTTACTTCAAGCTCCAAGACCAAAAGAGAAATTAAACAAAAGGTCTTTCCATCAAAAGTTTCAACATCAAAAGCTTCATCATCTACATTGAAGAAACATTGTAAATACTTTAAACTATATGATATGTCAAATCATAACATGGTTGAATGTTACTTTAACAAGTATTGTACAATCTGTGATATGCACAATCATCAAACATCTAAATGTCATTTAACAAATATTATGCAATATGTGACATGACAAATCACAATGCAGTTGATTGTTTCTTTAATATGAAGGGTTTGAGGTCACACCAAAACAAACATGTTTCACCAGTATCACCAAAGTATGCCAATCATACTAGTCCATCATTTACAAATCATGGTAAGGTTTGTAAACATGATGAGAATTCTATGATACTTAGCATCCAAGATTTTTCAGAATCAATCATGAGAAAATTGACAAATGTAAAAGAGTTTTAATGCAACTTTTAGGACTCAAACTAAAACAAAATCATTTAGTGAACACCATGCTAGATTTCTTCGTCAAATAGAGATTAATGTTTTGATTATTCATCTGACAATTCTTCTAAGGTTGAAATTATGAAATAACAACCATCATCATCTAGATTCATTAAAAACAACAAGGAGAAATCCTTTGCTGATGAACTTTAACTATGTTAGAATCAATATGATCAAATATATTGATTGAATTTAGTGATATATTGTAATGAAAATACAATAATCAGAGATCAAACACAATGAAATTACTCAATAGATGCTTGTATATTGGTATGAGATCAAAATACAGGAAAGAGTTTTCAAAATTCTAAGGGTTGTGTAGGGTTACGAAATTTCAACACTTGTCATTTTCCTAGCATAACACATTCCAATCTCCACTTGAATTGGCACGCATAATTCTTTCATGGTCAAACAATACTCCGCTTAAGGATTATGCAACCTGTGTACTTCAAGGTTTGTAGGAGATGGAAGTTGTGAAGATTTTGGTGGATCTTCTGCTGTAGCTTGTTGTTGTAAAGAAGTTGATGCTTGGACTTTTATTGATGTTCGTGCAGGTGCTATTGCTGGTGATTGTTTAGGTGCAGATGGATACCGACTAATAGAAGGATCCAAAATAGAGCTAATCATGGTTGCAAAATCTTTGGCGTCTTGCATTCTACTTGGATCAAGTATATGTATCTTCATATGCTTCATTCTCTAAACAAATCTAATTAGGTACTGTCACAAAGATGTGCTTCATACATAGCTATGGTAGATAGGCCATATCTATAAATCATAAGATCACCATCAACATTGATTTCCAGCTTCACCATGCAACCAAAGTTCAGAGGAATTTCTATTTCTTCTTGGCTTCTTTCTTTGTGTTGATCCTATTATAGGCTATTTTTAGGATCTTGAAGCATTTTAGAAAGAATGTGAAATCATCTTCACCAAGTCTATTTTTCAGGCTTTTGAAGTGCCTACTGAACATATAATGAATATATGATTCTTCTAGTAATCGTACTTCATAAGCCTGAAGTGTTTGATATCTGGGCCTTCATTGCCTTTTAACCTTCTCTCTATCCCCAACTCAAATGTATCTTCATCATATCTAACATTGGAAAGTGGCTTCAAGGTATGAGTCCAAGATACTCCCTTTCTTTTCAGCTCATCTGTTGGATTTACACTTCCTTTTGGAACTACCAACTCATCATTACCTATCTTCTTCTTCTTAGAAGGAAAAGGGTTCATGAACATCTTTAAAATCTTTTCAGATTGGTAACCCTTGCCATCTATGCATGATTGATAAGCTCTAAGTTTGCAAGCTCTCGAAGCTCATGTATCTTCGGTGAGATGACTGGATCATGGTATTCAGTGAAGAAATGAAAAAAATTTGAAATTCTCTTCATCATGAAAATGTTCCAATCACTTTCATACTTCAAGATAATAATTTTAACATCGGTTTTTCCCTTGGAAGCAAACACACCTTGTAGCATCTCTGATGTCGTTAGACCTTCTTGAAGTTGCAGTTGAAAAGGTTGTCTAAACCAATCAGGATTTTGACTTATTAGAGGTGCTAATACATCAAGATCATCTTTTGAGAGTTGAACCTGTTAAGCTGAAATTCTTGTAATTGGCTTTCTTCTGATCACTTCTTCATCAACACCTTTCATCTTTACTTTTATTTCCTGAATGAGCTTTAGCATTGTAGCACTAAGAGTGTTGGTTTTCATGGGACCTAACTTTCTCTTATTAAAGCCATTCCTTGCTAAGAATTCCTTAATTCCCTACCAGACATCTTATATGGTTCCAAAAATGGATATTGAGCTCATGGTTGCTTGTCACTAGGCTATGTAGCAAATGAGGAAGTCCAGCTTGCTCTTTTATTGTTTCATTAGCTACCTCCAACTCATACTATGTCTCCACAATCCGGTCTAACAACGTTTTCACTTTCATAACTTCTTCTGTCATAGCCTTATAAGTCATGTTAAATACTTAATCCATATCATATCCCTGGTTAATCAGGAACATGGCTTTCTCCATAAGATCATCTGACCGGGCTTTCTCAACCATCATTTCCATACTCAACTCCTTTCTTGGTCGAATTTCTTGGAATTCAGGCTCATCTATCATACTTTCATCAAGTAAGTATCCTCCTTCTATTTCTTCTTCTTCCAAATCAATTACCTATCTTTGAATAGCTAGCTGCTTAGTTGCTTGATGATGTTCTTCCTTAAATTGACTAACAGCAGCCATGATATGTTTTCCTTCTCTTTTCAACTTTCTAGGCATGGTCACTTCTTCCTCAATTACTAGTCTTTTACTCTTGGCTTTCTCTACCAAATACTTTGTTTTTCTAGAATAAGTTTGTAGTTCTGATGAACCATACATAGTAACTTCAGATGGTTTATTGATCACTTCAGCTCTATCTTCTCTTTCTTTGGCTTTAAATTTCTTAGAAAGCTTCAAGATGAGTTCCTTTTGCTCCACTATCAGAGTTACAGCTGGAACCATCTGAAGATGTATATCACTTTCAAATATGATTGTCTTAGGAGGAATCAACACGAATTGTTCTACAAGTGTGCTAGCCTCATGGATAGTATCCATAATATCTACATCTATAAAGATATCTTCTGATGAATACGCATCTAGTTCCTCAGTCAATGTTCTGTAGTACCGGGAAGGGTGGTCAATGCAACATTTTCACAAGGTGGAGAGATATCAGGAGATCAAATAGGAAACCAGTTAGTGATGAAATAATGAACACAAGTAACAGAGCGAGAACAAGAACACACAAATATGGCTTTCAAGAATGATATATATTGCTCTTAAGTTCTTACAATTGTTACAAAGTGTGCATTAAGATACAAGTACTTGAGACACGTTATACTACATCCAATAGCCGGCCATACTTTGAAGGCCAACTGGAAACACTAATCAAGACAACAAGATCAATGTAGAGTCAAAAGGCAGATTGCCTTTTGACAAGTGACTAAGACATGCCATAGCTCACATCCTAATATATTATAAAAAGGATAATAATACACAGTTAGAAAGTTACAGACAAAAGACCTTGATATGCAGTTGACAAAAGCATGGACTTTTCACCAACTCATATAAGTTGGTGAGTCATCAAAAGTGGTAGCGGAAAGTGGTTCGGCGTTTGTCAAAAAGTGATTTAGAGAAAGCATGTCTTTTCTATCTTTGGAGGAAACCAGTCTTTGGCTTTGAAAGACTTTATCCTTGAAGCTTTGGAAGACTTCATCTTTGGCTTCAAAAGATATGGTCTTTTGGCTTCAGAAGACTTGATACTTAGCATAATTCACAGAGTTATATCAAATCTTCCAAAGCAACTTCCTTGTACTTTACTTGTGCATACTGAGAGCTCTTTGGTTGTTTATTGGTTGCATCTTCCTATAAGGGTATTCCTTACAAACCCCTTCTTTAGTTTGAGTAGAAGTAGGTGTCGTATATCGAACAATGCTGAGACAACTTCTTAACAAGTTTCTCAAATGTGCTAGGCTTCTTCTTTGGATCTTCCTTAGGCTTAACAGTCTTTTGCCTCCTAGAAAACCTATCGTCACCTCCTTCATCATCATCATCACCATCAGAGCTAAAGATGTCATCAAACTTATCTTAGTCTGACTCTTTATGTTTATCACCTTCATCATTAACATCTTTATCTTCTTTCTTGATCATGCTTTCTTTAAGTAGACTTATTCTATAAGTTAGCTCTAGTACTTTCTTCCTTAACTCATTGATCATATCAGATTGATCACTGATAAGTCTATAATGGTTTTCCATCATAATAGTTTGAATATCAGCATTCTAAATAAGGTCACTGATCTAATCTTTCATTTCCTCAATTGTAGACTCCAGCTCCTTGATCTATTAATATTTATAAATCAATTCATCAGTTCTATCAACAATGGTCTTATCTTTTCTGTTCATAATTTTCTCTATTCTACTTATCTTCAACAGAAGCTTAGAAATGAGTTCATCTCTGTCATACTTACTGGAAGGTTGGGTTTGTACTTAAGCAACTGATTTCTGTGATCCTTCAATGGTACGTACTTAGAAGTCTGTTGCCGTGCTGGTTACTCTGGTTGTACATGTAGTTCCACCTCATCTTGAGATTATTTAGAATCATAAAAAGTACTAGTAGATTCACTAGTATTAAATGATTCAGCAGCAGTAGTATGTGGCATATGAATGAGAGAAATATGAACAAGTGAAGCATGAAATGGTGATGGAATTGGCAATGGTTCATGATCACATGAAGCAATGTAAAGATCACCACCTACATCAGCTTGTGGTGATATTGCCTCCTGACATTCAACATGTATCTCTTCTCGAATGATAGGGAAATCAACATCTTGCTGCATCTCAGAAATTACAGCTTCAACTTCTTCTCCAACTACTTATTTTTCTTGAAAAAGTTTTGCCGCCTGTTCCTCAGCTTGTTCTTCTTCTCCCTAAATATTTATCTTGTCCTATCAACTCCAACATCCAAGGCAATAAGGGGAAATATGCACCATTGTAGTAACACGAATCATCCCTCTTTTTGATATAGCTATAAGACTTGGCATTGTAGTAGGATAGATTCATCATAGGTCCAACACCTACTATGTCAAGGAATTACTTGTTAACGAGACACTGTATGAACCTTGGGTACATAAGGATCATTTGTCTTCTTCCTTCACCCATATTGGATAACATACCATTAAACACATTACAAGATATGTTGAAGGGTTTGTTAGTGCATAGGGCACATATAGAAGAAGATGTGGTGTTATGAATGTCACTCCGCCCTGTCTATCTTGGACAAGCAGTGCTGAAAGTGGTGAACTAGAAATATCCATTGTAGATCCATCTAACCTTTAACTATCTACTTTATTTCAAATCCTTTCATATCCAATGTTTGTAAAGAATGTCAACAACTTATCTTCATCTATATCATTTTTTACTAGCATCATCACCAAACTATAGACACTGTCTCATAATTTGCTCAGTAATGGTTATTAGCACATGTTGTGAATCAATCCTTCCTCTCAGTTTTGGGATGTCATCAATCATGGTCACTTTAGCAGATCCCCAAAATGATCTTATGAAGTTCGCATATACACCAAGACTTACTATGATAGAATGGGCCACTTTGGTAGTAATAATGAATCTAATCATATCACTGAGATCAACATAAGGTAGATCAAGAAAACCACTAACATTATGAAGTTTACTCCAAGTGAGATTGGCCATTATTTTCATAAGAGACACATATATGACATGACTTTATAATGAATATGAGTATAAGATGGTTATTTTGAATTTCAGGTTGACTTCGTAAGGTTAAACTTTGACTTATCTAAACACAAAATTATGTAAATCCTTCAAGTATGATGTTTGTTATCTTCATTTGATTAATCATGTAAATTCTTCTAGTAGTAGTTATTGTCATTTTCTAGTCATTATTATTAAGCTTGATTTCATCTTTCAATCCTGTTCTTTTGTTTCAATCAAGTTAATACTCATCGAATTTTGTTCACTAAGGTTTGAATCAATGTTATTAACTGATTATTTATCATCATCTTTGTTTTTGGACCTAGGGTTCATCATTGATATTTTCGAGACTCGGTTAAATCGAACATGGATATATAACCACCTTAAAATCAATGGTCCTATGGTAGATGACCAATATAAGATGATAATATGGCTTAGAGTCAGTAGGAATAATAGGTTTATGGATGATTTGGAGGATGAATTGATGAAGAACACTCTTCGTGCTGTTTAGAGTCACTCAAATTTGAAAACTATTAAATGTGGTTTTAATTTGAGTTTAAATAGGTATACTGATCTTTTGTTTTCAAAATTCATAATTTTTGAAAACAAATGCGGATGCAAAAAATAGATTGCATTTGGTTACTGCTCATCGCATTGACAAATGTTGATAAACAAATAACTTGTTCGCATTTCTTCTATTACTTGCATTAACTAAATGTTGATGCATACTTAGTTTAAACTATTGTAAGCATTGGACAAATGTGGTGTACATTGTACCACTCTAATTAAGAAATGTGATCAATAGTGCACTTTGCATTTGTTTCACTTATTAAACCCGCATTAATTTATGCCCATATTAGTCAAATGTGGTTGGACACTTAAAATTGAGTACTATGCATGGCATTAGTTCACTCGCATTGAATAAAGTTTATAACACCTGTAAAATTTTCGAGTTCAAACCATAGTAACACTGTTACCCGCATTGGCACTATTCACGACATTCATAAAATACGACTGAACAATACTTATCCGCATAAGTGTTTTGGTCACTAGCATTTTGGTAAACACTGTTACTCGTATTTGTCTTATACTTGACATTATCTTTGATGGAATTCAGTTTTGCACTTGATAACAAGAACAAAATGTATGAGTTTCCCCAAGGATTCTTTTCACTCCCTCAATTATAACAACAAGTTGTTATGAAATCGATACTCATTAATCTTAGTACGGAAACCCATGATTAAAGATATGAGATCTATGTGTGTGTATGACTGTGTGTGATTGTATGCTTCAATGCTATGAATAATAACTGCTTTATTAGATTGATTGTTTAAAAGCTTCTGATCAACTGATGTTCCTTCTGGATCTGGGCCAAACTTCAATCCCATTGCAAATGGTGTTTTCCTTGATGTGCAATCAGTCATGTTGTATTTCTTCAAGATCGGATTCAGATAGTTGCTTTGATTGATAAAAATTCCTTTAGCTGATTATTGAACTTGAAGGCCAAGGAAAAAGGTATGTTCTCCCATTGAGCTCATTTGGAATTTTGATTGCATTAGAGCTTCAAACTCTCTACAAAGCTGTATGTTATTGTAGACAAATATGATGTCATTCACATCGTCTAATCAACTTCTATCTTGTAACACCTGAAAAATTCAGTAAAAAGAAAAAAAAGAGAGAAAAGAAAAGAAAAGAGAGAAAAAGGAGTATCACTTAAAAACAAGGGGTTAAAAGTGTACAAGGGGCAAACTTACCCATTATGGGATTTAAAAAGAAGTATGGCAGCCAACACTTCCTTTTTACACATACACTTCGGTTGCACATAAGAAAGAAGAAGCTACAATCGGTTTCTAGAGAGAGAAAGAAGAAGATCTTTAAGAAGGTGAGGTTTCCAAGTGTTTTCTTCTCGGTTTTCAGTGGGTTTGAACTTCTGGGCCGATCTTTATGTGTTTCCTTCATGTTTGGCAGCTTGTTTTTGTGTGTTTTGGTGCTAGAACTTAGGTAGCTCACGGGTTTGAGGAGTTTTCACTCGAAGGCTGTTGGAGGTGAGTTCTAGATCTCCTCTTTTACATGTTTCTGCTTGTTTGGGGCTGTTATGCATATTAAACTGTTGTTTTCTACACAAAACTATGTTTTCCATGAATTGTTCAACTGAAAAAGAATGAATGTTTGTTTCATGTGATTTCTATGATGCTGTGTAGATGCTAAGTATGTTTTAAGTGTATACCATGTTAGATCTATGCTAAGTATAATTTAGAATGATGTTTGGAGACTGGAGAATACAAATGATGCATTGCAGGTGATAGTTACAGTGTCCGCTGTGTACACTTAGGATATACATGGTGTCCGCATTGGACATGGTACGTCCGCTGTGGACACTTAGACAAATTTTGCGTGTTGTGCGCTGTGGAATTTGTTCATCCGCATTTGACCTTGTTCATCTGCATTGGACTTTGTTCACCCGCATTTGCCTTGTTCATCCGCATTTGCTTTGTTCATCCGTATTTGACTTTGTTCATCCGCATTTGACTTTGTTTCATCTTCATTTGACTTTGTTTCAACTGCATTTGACTTTGTTCATCTGCATTTGACTTTGTTCATCCGCATTTGACTTTGTTCATCCGCATTTGTCTTTGTTCATCCGCATTTGACATTGTTCACCCGCATTGGATTTTGTTCACCCGTATTGGATTTTGTCATCCGCATTGGATACATGGAATGTTTTAGCCATGCGCTTTGGACTTTGGCTGTTCACTGTAGACACTTAGAAGATTTTAAGCCATCTGTTGTATATCTGTTCATGCGTCGAAGACACTTAGAATATTTCTGGAATTTTGGGAAATAGAATTAAGTGTTAAGTCTTGACGTTTTATGGTGGTTTATGCCTATTAATGTTATGTATGTTTTTGGGCTATTGATGATGCTCCATATTATGTATTATGATGTAACTTTACATGGTGTGGTATGTGCTTATGTACGTAAAGTATTATTGTAATGAAAGTAGAAGATAAAGATAATGAAAAGTGGAATGTAATTAATGAATGAAAGTCTTGCAAGCAAAATGAATAGAGGTTTACAGGCATTGGGTTGTTAGCTCAACTGTGTGTGGTTTAGCTAACCCATGAGGATGCACACAGGGGTCAATCTTGGTGATTAACTAATATGTATGAAACGTGACCCTTTTTGTTTTCCTCGATACTGGAGTCAGCTTCATGCACAATGTTAGGGGTCTAATTATAGACTTTGGCCCATTACCAGCTTCGTGCACAATGTTTGGGGTATAGCATACGACATTGGTCTAGATGAAAGTGAAAGATAATAAAGTACAAAACAAGTGATTTTGAACGCTGGTGAAAGATAATAAATGATTATTATCAAGATGTACGTATGATGTGCGATCAAGAACGATAGTAAAGGAAATGTTTTACCAATAGTAAAGTATTTTATTATATAAACTAGAACTTACTCAGCGTCACTGACTTTTATATGCATATGCAGGCATGGATGCATAAGCTACTGAGAACAATTCGAGTCTAGCATCCATATTTTGAACACATAAATGTATTAATTCCATTTATGGGTTGTAAATGAAATGATGTGATAATTGACATGTTTTTATTCATTAGTGAAAAGTTAAATTTCTGCTGCAAAATGAGATGTTTTATATTATTATGCTATGATTGACCAACTGTAAGCGTCTCGGAAACGGGGCCTTACATGTTGGTATCAGAGCCAAAGTTTAAGAGAATTGGGTATATTATTTTTGAAAAAAAAACGTATTGATTAAACTAAGAATGGGACAAGAAAGAGAAAGGGATGCCAGTCCTAGTAGCGGCATGCCTGGAGGTAAATTTTTCATGTAAACGTTTTATGTAAATTAATGGAAAAAGGAATTATGTGCGTGTGCTATGTGAATTATGTTCTCTTAGTAGATTTGGATACCAATGTAGTCTGGACAGGGAATGCTTGGGGGATGAAGAGTAAAGTAAGTGGCTAATCACAACTGGCCACTATAATTAGGGACTTACAATACTTGACATAATCTGAGCTATTACCTTGAATGACCGCGTTGGTGTTTGAATCTTATAGCACTGGTGGTGGTAGATCTTCAAAGGCGTCTAGAGGTGGAGGTCGTGGTGGATGTGGTGCTGGGCCGCGTGTCACAAGGAATAGGGCTAGAACCACTGAAACGGCTCCTAAAGAGCCCGAGCTTCATCACCATGAAGGCAGGGACGAGAGTGCTAACTTGAGGGCCTCAGTGAAAGAGGTGGTTGTAGAGGAAGTTCATCAAGTCATTCCGGTGATTCTATCATCTATAGTGACAGAGGTTATTAGAGCAGTGAGAAAGGATGAAAAGAAGGAGGAAGAGTATAGGAGGAAAACTGTTAGGAGAGAGGGCGAGGAGAGAGGTTTAGGTGAGGGGGAGCAGCCAGAGACTGAGATGGTTGTCTCCAGTGATGATGATGAAGAGGAAGCAATGCAGGAAACTGCAAGGGGGTGTAGTTATGGGGCATTTTAGAGATGCAAGCCCCCGACTTTTGATGGAAATAGGAACATTGCTGGAGCTCACTGATGGGTGAGAGAAATGGAGGTTGTGTTGGATATCAGTGAATGTAGGGAGGATCAAAAGGTGAAGTTTGCTACCCACTTATTTGTGGACTCAACCTTATGCTGGTGGGACAACATTGTCCAGACTGAGGGTAGCAGGGTGATAGGGAGAATGAGGTGTAGTGAACTTAAGAAGCTGGTAATCGAGGAGTTTTGTCCTCACATGGAACTTGACAAGATCGAAAAGAGTTCCTACAGTTAGAGGCGGGAACCATGACACACCAACAATACATAACAAAGTTCAATGAGATGGTAAGACTGGTGCTAGATCAGGTGACACCCGTGTCACGAATGATCAAGAGATACATCCAGGGTCTACCGGCGGATATTCTTAGGCATTTGATTGTTGCCCGGCCAGGTACGTTTAGGTCGGTGGTCGATCTGGCAGGGAGCCTATAAGATGAGCGAGAGGAAGTGATCATGGTGGGGGTAAGCAAGAAAGGTGGTGGTGATAGTAACTAGAATGGGAAACAATTTGGCGGTGGTGGTTTTATACACAAGAACAAAAAGGCAAGGGTGGATGATCAGAAGGTGGGGACAACAGATACAGGGGCGAGGAGGTGTAATAAGTGTGGGAAGGAGTATGCAGGGGAATGTAGGTAGGGGTCGAATATCTAATTCAAACGCAGGAAGGCAGGGCATAGGGCCAAGGATTGTGGGGTAATAAGGTGTTATAACTGTGGAGAAACAGTTCACATGAGTCGTGAGTGCACGAGGCCGAGAGCTGAGAGCTCGAAGGCAGGAAAAGAGGCTGAGAAAGGGAAGGAAGTGCAGAAGGCCAGGGCGAGAGCTTTTACCATGACCCGCGAGGAAGCCAGAGTGGATCCCGATGTTATATCAGTTACATTTTTGGTTGATGACGCTAGTGCCTCTGTATTGTTTGATTCTTGTGCTAGTAGGAGGTTTATTTCTGCTGTCTTCTGTGATAAGTTGCCAGTTAAGATCAAAAAGACTGAAGAGCCCTTCAAAGTAGAAACTGCTATTGGTAAGTCTACCAGGATTTTTGATATGGTAAAAGACTGTGACATAGAGTTGGAAGGTCATAGGTTCTCTGCTAGGTTCTTTATGATGCCTAGGGATGGATTGGTTAGCAGCCTATGAGGCAAATATCATGTGTCGTAAGAAGTTGATTCGATTGACCGCACCCGATGGGAGTTTGATGACAATCTACGGTGATAGAGTTAGTACGATCTCAAAAGTAATCTCAATGGTTATGGTAGAAAAGTGTAAGATGCGTGGATGTGGTGCCTATTTGGCTTATATGAAAGACGTGGAAGCGACATTACCACGAATGTCGGATGTACTGGTTGTGTATGATTTCCCAGACGTATTCCCAGATGATTTAGCAGGTGTGCCACCTGACCGCAAGATTGAGTTTCAAATTGATTTGATACCTAGTGCCCAACCTATTGCAAAGGCGTCATATCATCTCGTTCCCTCTGAGATGAAGGAATTGATGACTCAGCTGCAAGAGTTGTTAGATAAGGGGTACATTCAACCGAGTATCTCTCCGTGGGGTGCTCCAGTCTTGTTTGTGAAGAAGAAGGATGGTAGCATGAGGATGTGTATCGACTACTGTGAACTGAATATGCTGACAGTGAAGAATCAGTATCCGTTACCGAGGATTGATGACTTGTTTGATCAGCTCCAAGGTGCCAGCTGGTTCTCGAGAATAGACATCTGATCTGGTTACCACCAACCGAAAGTGAGGGAGTAGGATATTCCTAAGACAACTTTTCATACGTCTTATGGACATTATGAGTTTCTTGTGATGTCTTTTGGTTTAACCAACGTGCCAGCTGCTTTTATGGATCTGATGAATCGGGTGTGTTGGCGTATGCTAGATAAATCAGTGATTGTGTTTATAGATGATATCCTGATTTATTCAAAGAGCGAAGAAGAGAATGCCGGTCACCTTCGGGAAGTTCTGGATACGATTAGAAGGGAGAAGTTGTACGCCAAGTTATCCAAGTGTTCATTCTGGTGATGCGAAGTTCAATTTCTGGGTCATGTGGTTAATCCTGAAGGGATCATTGTGGACCCGACGAAGGTTGAGGTAGTGATGCAATGGAAGTCTCCAAAGACGCCATCTCTGATTCATAGTTTCTTTGGTTTGGCGGGCTACTACAGAAGATTCATCCAAGACTTCTCCAAGATATCTTCACCATTGACCAGGTTGACCCGTAAAGATGTGAAGTTCGTATGGGGTTGAAAGCAAGAGAATGCTTTCGAAGAGTTAAAGACAAGGTTGACTCAAGCTCCTGTCTTGACGTTACCCAAAGGGAATGAAGACTTGGTGGTCTATTCGGATGCTTCTTATTCCAGATTGGGTTGTGTGCTGATGCAACGAGGAAAAGTTATAGCCTATGCATCCTGACAGTTGAAGATCCATGAGGCTAACTACCCTACTCATGACTTGGAGTTGGTGGCGGTGGTGTTTGCATTGAAGATTTAGAGGCACTACTTGTACGGGACAAAGTGCACCATCTTCACTGATCACAACAGTTTGAAGTACTTCTTTAAGCAGAAGGATCTCAATATGAGGCAAAGGAGATGGTTAGAGCTAATCAAAGACTATGATTGTGAGATCCATTACCATCCTGGCAAGGCCAATGTGGTGGCAGATGCCCTTAGCTGAAAAGAGAGACCCGAGCCGATTTGGGTGAAAGCTTATCAGTTGGTTATAACCTCGGACGTGATGAAGTAGGTTAAGGAATTTCAGGATGAAGCGCTGAAAGAAGATCAGATTAACTCCAAAAGGATGAAAGGTCTAGTCGCCAAGTTGGGGGAGAATACTCTTGGTGTCCGGACCCGATCGGGGCGGATATGGATTCCTCGTTATGGGGATCTACGTGGGAAGATCATGGATGAGGCTCACAAGACTCGATACTCAATTCATCCCGGTGCTACAAAGATGTATCATGATATGAAGAAAGATTACTGGTGGCCGAGAATGAAGCGCGATGTGGCGGAGTATGTGAGTAAGTGCTTTACTTGTTTAGAAGTGAAGGCGGAGCACCAGAAGCAATACAGGAAGATACAACCCTTGGATATACCCGAGTGGAAATGGGAACACATCACCATGGATTTCATTACGAAGTTACCGCGTACGGCAAGGGGATACGATGCCATATGGGTGATAGTTAATCGCATGACGAAGAGTGCTTACTTTCTACCGATCTGCGAGAGTATTCATCTGAGAGGTTGGTGGATCTATTCATCAAAGAGATAGTGACTCGTCATGGTGTACCGGTGTCTATCGTGTCTGACCGTGACACTCAGTTTACATCTAAGTTTTGGAAAAGATTTCATGATACGCTGGGGACGAGGTTACATATTAGTACTGCTTACCATCCTCAGATAGATGGTCAGTCCGAGAGGACGATTCAGATGCTGGAGGATATGCTGCGAGCATGCATCATTGATTTCGAAGGAAGTTGGGACGAACACTTACCGTTTGCTAAGTTCTCATATAACAACAGTTATCAGCCACCATTGGTATGTCTCCATATGAGATGCTATACGGTAGGAAGTATAGAACGCCTGTATGTTGGGGTGACATCAGGTAGAAGGAGATAGGGAGTATTGAGGTGATCGAGGCTACGACCAAAAAGTTGGAAAAGATCAAGGCCTTTATGAAGGAGGCAAAGGATAGCCAGAATTCGTATACCAATAAGAGACGTAGATCGATTGAATTCAAGGTAGGTGACAGAGTCATGTTGAAGGTCTCGCCTTGGAAAGGGATCATCCAGTTCAGGAAGCAAGGAAACTTAAGCCCGGGGTACATAGGGCCTCTCTGAATCATTGCTCGAGTAGGAGAGGTGGCCTATCGATTGGAGCTACCCGATGAGTTAAGTGGAATTCATCCAACGTTCCATGTATCTCGTTTGAGGATGTGCTTAGCTGAGGAGGATATGATCATGCCACTTGAGGACATCAAGGTGGATGAACGTCTCAATTATGTGGAGCAGCCAGTGGCCATCGTTGACTGAAAAGTGAAGAGGCTAAGGAATAAAGTGGTTCCACTTGAGCGAGTACAGTGAAGACACAGGAAGGGGTCCGAGTCTACGTGGGAGACTGAGGAGGAGATGAGACAGCGTTACCCACAGCTGTTCGAGGAGTGACAGGTTTTGAGAACGAAACCTATATAAGGGGGGTGGACTTGTAACACCCGCAAAATTCAGCAAAAAAAAAGAAAGAAAAGAAAAGAAAAGGGAGAAAAAGGAGTATCACTTAAAAACAAGGGGTTAAAAGTAGACAAGGGGAAAACTTGCCCATTATGGGATTTAAAAAGAAGTATGGCAGCTCACACTTCCTTTCTACATGCACACTTCCGCTGCACAGTGGAAAGAAGAAGCTGTAATCAGTTTCTAGAGAGAGAAAAAAGAAGATCTTAAAGAAGGTGAGGTTTCCTAGTGTTTTCTTCTTGTTTTTAGTGGGTTTGAACTTCTAGGCCGATCTTTATGTGTTTCCTTTGTGTTTGGAAGCTTGTTTTTGTGTGTTTTAGTGCTAGAACTCCAGGTAGGTCTCGGGTTTGAGGAGTTTTCAGTTGAAGGCTGTTGGAGGTGAGTTTTAGATCCCATCTTTTACATTTTTCTGCTTCTTTCAGGCTGGTATGCATATTAAACTGCTGTTTTCTACACAAAACTATGTTTTCCACGAATTGTTCGACTGAAAAAGGACGAATGTTTGTTTCATGTGATTTTTGTGATGTTGTGTAGATGCTTAGTACATTTTATTTGTGTAACATTTTAGATCTATGCTAAGTATAATTTAGAATGATGTTTTGAGACTAGAAAATACGTATGATGCATTGCAGGTGATAGTTATAATGTCGGTTGTGGACACTTAGGATATACATGGTATCCGCATTGGACATGGTACGTCCGCTATGGACACTTAGACAAATTATGCATGTTGTGCGCTGTGGAATTTGTTCATCCACATTTGACCTTGTTAATCTGCATTGGACTTTGTTAACTAGCATTTGCGTTGTTCATCAGCATTTGCTTTGTTCATCTGCATTTGACTTTGTTCATCCGCATTTGACTTTGTTTCATCTGTATTTGACTTTGTTCATCTACATTTGACTTTGTTTCATCTGCATTTGACTTTGATCATCTGCATTTGACTTCGTTCATCTGCATTTGACTTTGTTCATTCGCATTTGTTTTTGTTCATCCGCATTTGACTCTGTTCACCTGCATTGGATTTTGTTCACCCGTATTGGATATTGTTCATCCGCATTGGATAGTTGGAATGTTTTAGCCATGTGTTGTGGACTTTGGCTGTCCGATGTAGACACTTAGAAGATTTTAAGCCATCCGCTATACATCTATTCATGCGCTAAAGACACTTGAAATATTTCTAGAATTTTGGGAAATAGAATTAAGTGTTATGTCTTGACGTTTTACGGTAGTTTATGTCTGTTGATGTTATCTATGTTTGTGGGCTATTGATGATGATCTATATTATGTATTATGATGTGACTTTACATGATGTGATATGTGCTTATGTACGTAGAGTATTCTTGTAATGAAAGTGAAAGATAAAGACAATGAAAAGTGGAACATAATGATTGAATGAAAGTCTTGCAATCAAAATGAATGGAGGTTCATAGCCATTGGGTTGTTAGCTTAACTGTATGTGGTTTAGCTAACCTATAAGGATGCACACAGAGGTCAATCTTTGTGATTGACTAATATATACGAAACGGGACCCTTGTCGCTTGACCCGGTACTGGAGTCAGCTTCGTGCATAATGTTAGGGGTCTATTTATAGACTTCAGTTCGTGCACAATGTTTGGGGTATAGCATACGACATTGGTCTAGATGAAAGTGAAAGATAGTAACGTACGAAACGTATGATTTTGAACGATGATGAAAGATAATAATTGATTATTATCAAGATGTACGTATGATGTGTAATCACGAACAAAAGTAAAGGAAAGGTTTTTACCAAAAGTAAAGTATTTTATTATATAAACTAGAACTCACTCAACGTCACTGACTTTTATATGCATATCAGTTGGCAAGTGATTGATGATGCTGGGGAGGTGCAGGCGTGGATGCATAAGCTACTGAGGAAAATTCGAGTCTGGCACCCACATTTTGAACATGTTAATGTATTAATACAATTTTTGGGTTGTAAACGAAATGATGTGATACTTGACATGTTTTTATTCATTAATGAAAAGTTAAATTTCCGCTGCAAAATGAGATGTTTTATATTATTTATACGATGATTGACCAACTGTAAGCGTCTTGGAAACGGGGCCTTACATATCTTGAAGAGCTTGCTTGATTTTCTTTTGCACAGTTTGATATACATAGTAGGAGAATAGACAAATGATGGCAACACTTCACTTTCTTCTAATCACTCTTTCATCAAGTAAGAATGGCATCAACTTGAATGGATACATCAAGGTTAGAGTCATTCTGGTCCGTTTGATATGAAGCATCTTTTGGATTGAAGTGTCAGGGAGAGTCATGGAAATAATCATAGGGTTTCTCATGTTGAACATCTGAATCAGAAGGAGTTTGATAATTTTCTTTATTTGGATTTACCATACAATCAACATGTGTTGGGATATGCCCATGTTATTAAACTTCAAGTGATGTGTCAGATGAAGTTATAGGCATTGAACTTAGACTAGCCTCTTTGGATATATTTTCAATCTATGTTACTCAAACTGTATCAACCTGTAATCAAACATCTAGAACTAGCGAATGTGTAGAGGATGGAGGAATCAATGGAAATCATATCTGGCAGCTTTAGTTGCTTTAGTTTCATTGCTTTGCTAATTATGTTAGTATTTTCAATAAAACCTATTCTTTAGGAATTTGAAATCTAGGTTTTAGAATGTAACAATGGGTGTGTGTGAAACGAGTACAATATTCCTTATCATAGATCTATGACACATTCAGCAAGTTCAATTTCAGTTATTTACAATAGTTATCTTTTTTAAAACTAAGCTTGTTGTTTGTCACTGTTCCTTCCCCATGTATTCTTCCACCTTGTGAGTCTCAACCAAATGCAGCGGTTGTTCTTTGAATGTACTTGAATTCATGCAGAAGAGACCTGTCTCCTGTCATATGCTGGGAGCACCCACTATCCACATACCATATGTTATTAGACTTTCTAGAATGACCCTGGATGCACAAACAAATTAGTTAGAAGAGGGAACCCAAGCCATGATGGTCTTGGGTTTTCCATTTCCATTAACAATTGTAAAATTTTGCTATGTTCCTTTGAATCTTGATTCATCAGATTCATAAAATTTTGGTTTTAAAAACCTAGCTTAAAGTTCATCAACAAAAGACATTGCCTTGTTTTGTTTGATGAATCTAGATGATCTTGGTCTGTGATTCATAATCTCATCCTCTAAAGAACTGTTAGTTGTATAATCGAAACTTTGATCTCTATTATTATAAAGATATATGTCACGTTGTTGATTATATTATTCTAGTTTTGTTTGAGTCCTAACAATAGGAGTCAAATTTCTTTTAAAATTTCTTGTTTTCTCATGGTTGATTCTGGCCGATCTTGGAAGCCAAGTATCATAAAACACATCATTATGTTTATTAACATTTCCTTAATTTCTAAATGATTGACCTACATAATTGGCATAATTGGCATATTTGGGTGAGATAAATGAAACTAGCTTTTTCTATGCAGATCTCAGCCATTTCATCCTAAAGAAACAATCTAATATATTATGATTGGTCAATTCACACAATGAACAATATTTAGTAAAATAAAAATTTTCAATAGAATGATTGTGCATGTTACACACTACTAATTAAAGTAGCACTCAGTTGTGGTGTGATTTGACATGTGGTAGTTGTCATAATATTTCTGATTAATCTTTAAGTGGGATGTTGAAGTTTTTATTAATGGTTTCTTTTTTGAATTTGGCTTGGAGGAGGATGCAATCTCAGTTCTTTTCACCTTTGTAGGTTGTTTCACAACTCTACTTGTTATAGGTTTAGGTGACTATTTTTGCTTCTTCAAATTTCTTTTACATTCTTTTTGATGTTTATTTACATCTTTTCTTGAGAAAATATCAAAGACCACTTGTTGTTTTTCTTTTGAAATGTGTGGCTTTTGTTTTTTCAGAAAATATTTAATTTGATTGAATTTTTATAAGTTTTGACCTCATTATCAGATTTGCTTTTAGCTGGTTGTTTCATTTAAGCTTAGCATCCTTATCATTAATGATACGTGCTCAAGTGAATTTCATAAAGGGTATGATAGTCTTGATATGACTCTTAGGCTTTTGAACATACACTATCTTATCTGAGCACTCTTTGATTTTAATTGGGTGTCTCTTTTTAATCTTCTCACATTTCCACATAAACATGAGCTTTGTTTTATGGATTAGTTGTTTAACAAAGAGTTGCAGATTTTGTTTTAATAATTTTAATGACATTTAAATTTGATTTTGTCAGTGTCTGAGGCATGCACTGTAATTTTCATTATAAGGCGGGGAACAAACCTTATAGCCTATGTTAGTCATATCTTTTGGTTCCTTGTGTGCATCAAGTAACTCATGAAGCTTAGCTGATGAGAATTTAAACTCTTCAAGTTTCACTTCTATTGCTGAGTAATCAGCTTTTGACTTGGTTAACAAGTTAGTCATGTTTTCAACCTCAGCTACAAGTCTCTTTTCAAAACTTCTCATCGCATGTTTCAACATCTCAGATTTAAACTTTTCATCCTTTACCATTGTGCCTAGTTTGTGATTATATTCTCTATAGCCTTGAGCCTCATTAAAGCATTTTTTACTATAAAGATTGGCCTTTACCTCAGCTTGAATTAGTGTTGAAGTTTCATTGATGGGACCCATCAATGCATGATTCAGATGATTGGGCTTCACTTTCTCTGCTTGTAAACTCTAGTCGCATACACCATCTTGTTTGATGACAAGAGCAATAGAGGATGGTTAGATGATAAGTGATCTTGCTGTGCAATCTGAGGATTAGTTTGATGGTGTTATGGTTGATGAGCGTGAGACCTTTGATGGCTTTGATGAGAGTGAGAACATTGATTTAAGTAGCATTTTATTTCGTTGACCATAAGTAGCATTTGAGATTTTATTGTTGATACTTTTGGGTGCATTGCATTCACTAGAGAAATGACCATTTACTCCACAGTTGCAGTACTTCATGGTCTTGTCATAACACAACTTTGTATTCTCACTCAGGGTGAGCATCTTTCCTTGTCTGAAGAACTTCTTAGCTCTCATTGTAATCATGGCCATCTACTATTGCAAATCCATTTCTCCTACATCATCTAGGTCCACTTTTTCAAGATCTTCTTGGAGCAAATAAGCTGAAGTAAGTCTACCAAAAAGAGATGTTTCAAAGCATAAAACAAAGGCATTATAGGTTGCCTTTTCTTTGTTAGTGTGTGCTCACATGGAGCATAAGCTTGTCTTGCAACTTGAGGAATAGAAAATGATGATTTGTTCATCTTCACATGTCGAGCAGAAACAAATGATGTTTATCTTTAGCTATATTGTGTTGACATGAAATCATTCTCTTTATTAACAATGGAATTTTCCATAATATGAGCTTTACTAAGGAACTTCTACACCTCCATCACTTATGGACCACCAAGGTTTCTTGACTTCTCCTCAAGCTCTAAGGCCTCTTAATGGATACGAGTTTTTGAACTTAATAAGAACAAAAATGATGAATCCCCCAAGGATCTTTTCAATCTCTCAATAACAACAAAAGTTATGTTATGAATCAATACTCAAATAATCATAATACAGAAACCCATGATTATAGATATGATATCTATGTGTGTCTATGATTGTGTGTTTGTATGATTGAATGCTATGAATGATAATAACTGCTTGTTTGATTGATTGTTCAAAAGGTTACAAAGGATTAGGGTATACGGCTATTTATAGCCTATGTACACACTATGTACATTTACAAAAATACCCTTATGCAAAACAAATTATATAATAATTCGCTGTGGACACATAGCAAATATCTCTTTTATCTACAAAATCTAATGAAAGAAATATAAACTAGATTAGTGTTTGATATGACTGTTTATGATGTTTGCATGTTAGTAAATGGTTGTTTGAATGTTAGAACACATTTTGATTGATTTTGGCATGCATTATCCTTTAATGCACTTGATAGGTCCAACAATACTCCCCCTAAGGATGATGCTGCCAATCTTTATGTTTGCTTGTTAATGATTGTGTTTGTTAGAATTGATGTGATTGTTTGTTTTTGAATGATTTAATGATTGCATTTTCTATTGATAATATATGATTAATTGATTGCATGATCTACTGATTACACATGTGTAATCAGATTGTGTTGGACCAAAAGAACCAATGAGCCTGATCGGAAAAACCTTTAAGTCCCACGGATATTACAACAACTGAAGTAGTCTGCAACAGCTGAAGACATCAACTGATAACAAGGTCTGAAGACAAAGTCTGAAGTGAAAGAGCTGAAGACAAAGTCTGAAGCTAAAGAACTGAAGACAAAGTCTGAAGACAAAAGCTAAAGACAAAGACTGAAGACCAAGTTTCAGATGTTGTCACAACAGCTGAAGAAGACCTCTTCAGTAGTTGTGATGGTTTTCTTTCAGTAGTTTTATGTTTCTTGTAATCAGTACTTGTAGTTTCAGTAGTTTTAGTTTCATCTTGTACTTAGCATACTCTGAGATGTTCTCAGTTGTTGTGAACATTCTCAGTAGTTTGCTTACTTTTAGTTGTTTGTAATAATTCTGTTAGATGTCACTATCAAGTGACATCAGCAGACGTCACATTCCTCTATATAAGGAATGTTGACCTAATTGTAAAATGCAGCTATAGCGAAACTTAGAAAAGCTTAGCAGCCGCCATACCGAAGCATGTGTGCATGAATGATATCTATTGTGTTCTTTCAATATTTGTCTAATTCTTGTTCTAATTCCGCTGCGATTCAACTCTAATTGATCAAACTTAGAATCACTGATCCTGACAAATGGTATCAGAGCGGGTTAATCATTGATCGGTTTAACAATTGATCATTGAAACTGCTATTTCGATATCTAAAGTTTGATCGAATTAGCATATTTGCAAGAATTGGTTATAGAGATTGGTCTTCTGCTGCTTCTGGTTAGTCAATTTGAGTTTCTTCTTGGTTCATATTGAGTTTGTTGTGTTTTTGTGCTAAATCTTTTGAAACTTGATTGAATTGGTTTGAATCTGAGAATGACTACTCCTTCTAATGACCCTCATAATACTGGCTCCTCAACCAAGCCTCCGATGCTGGTTAGGAGTGAGTATAACATATGGCAACGAAGAATGCTCCATCACCAGTCTGTTAACAGTTCAGGTTGTTGGACATCTGTGGTTCACGGTCCACACAAGCCTATGGTGAACAATCCGGAGACCAACCAAATGGTTCCGAAGAAGAAGGAGCAATCCTCAGATGAAGATCGTAAACTGTTTGAGATTGATGCTAAAGCCCATGGAATTCTGGCCATGGCACTGCCTAATGAAATCTATTCTGGGCTTATGCATCATGAAACTGCTCATGACCTCTGGAATGCTTTGAAGGAACAATTCGGAGGAACTGATGAGGTCTTAGCAAACAACAAAGAAATCCTCGTCCAACAATATGAGACATTCTCTCATAGGAAGGGTGAGACACTGACTCAACAGTTTGAGCGTTTCTCCTGCTTGATCTCTGAGCTGAAAATGGTCAAGCATGAGTATACTAACAGCCAGATGAACAACAGATTCCTCAGATCACTGCCTGAGAGATGGGACACATACACCATTGTCCTACGCTCCAGTGCAAATCTGGATAGCCTATCTCTCACCCAACTCCATGGGAAACTGCTTACATTTGAAAGAGAGATAGAGCAGAAAAGGAAACTGGCATCATCAGGAAAGCTCACTGATGACTTTGTACCAGGGAACACTGCCTTGGTCGGTCATGAGTCAGAATATGCTGGATCAGAAAGCCATTATGATGAGCATATAGATTTCTCTTCAAACAGTTCTGATCATGCATTTGTTGGTGTTGACAGTCATTCTGGGTGTAATAGTGATAATTTACGCTTTATCATGGATGATTTGATGGGTATTGCTGATGATGATTTAGAAGAGATGGATATTTTGAGCCAAATGGCCTTGATCAATATCAGATCTCAAATGTTCTACAAGAGAACTGGTAGGAAATTTTCAGGACTCTCTGGCAAAACCAAAGTTGGTTTTGACAAGAGTAAGTTGAGGTGTCACAAATGCCACAGGCTTGGGCACTTTGCAAGAGAGTGTAGATCAACTGGATCTAACTCCTCTACACCCTTTGTGACCTTTCCAAGCAATAGTTCACAAAACAAAGGGCAGCATCCTGCTAGTTCTGGTCATCACTCACAACCTCAATCTCCTGCATATTTTGTCTCTCAGGGTCCAATGCCATATCCATATCCCTGTAATTACATGCCACAGCCAAATCCAGTTCAAGTTCCTATAGCACAACAACCTCAAGCCCTACCTAAGCCTCAACCATCTACATCACAATCTCAACCTCATCACAGCTTCTTCACACCAGGAGTTGTTGACTGGAGCAGCTCACCAGATGATCTTTCTGGTTTCAATGAGCAGTTATTTGCTGGTGCTGGTCAACATGGTGGTGAACATACTTTTGGGAATCTTGCTCTCATGGCCCTGGAGTCTACTAAGGGTTCCTGCTCCAATGCATCATCTTCACAGGTAACCCAGGTATCTTCTGAGGCTAAAGCCAAGTTATGTTCTGAATCATGCATAGCTGCCTTTGTCTCTATTAGAGAGGCAAATGTAGATTTAATCAATCAAAATCTTGAGCTTGAGAAAACTATTTGCAAAAGAAAAGCTGAGTATGAGTCTGCTCTTAATGACAAAGATGATGAGATTTACAAGCTTAAATGCCAACTTAATGATGAAAAGGCTAAGGTAGAGGTCATACTTGAGAACCACAGAAGTCTTAAAGAGACACTTGCAGCTACCCAAGTTGAGTGTGACTGCTGGGTAACATCCTGCAAGGGATTTGAAATGCTTCTCAGCAAGCAAACAGCTTCAAATGTGATGTTTGGAATAGGTTACAATCATACTGCACCACCTACTGATTTTACTTCAAAATCAATAGTAAAATCTGAAGGTGAAAGTAATTTCCAAACCACATCATCATGTGATTCATCCTCAAATGATAATTCAAAATCAGAGGATGAAGTAGTGTTAAGATCTCAGCAAATCAATTGCCTGATGGTTTAAATGCTGATAAACACATAAAGCTGAGCAATTCAGATGTTGTCCCTCAAAGTACTCCAAGTACTGAAGCAAGTCACAACATCTGAAAAGCATTTCAAATCTGCTGAAATAAAAGGATTAACAACTGCTGAGGAATCTATCATACAGTCTTTCAGGACGGATAGAGAACAGCTGAAGAACAAGTCTTCAGCTGTTACCGATCCTTCAGTACTTAACACAAGTACTGAAAGGAGGAAAGTACTGAAGATCACACCTTCAGTAGTTTCCACTTTAGCAGTTGATCAATCCAAGATGAAGAATAAGCCATGTGAAATATATGGTAAATTCAATCATCTCTCTGATGAATGCTGGTACAAAAAGGGTTCCAAACTCAACAGAGATAAGCTTATTAAAGAAGAGATTAATAAAATGAAAAATGAGTTTGAGACCAAGTTTGTACCACAGTCATCTCAAACTGATAAACCCAAGGCCTCGCCAAAATCCAAAAAGAAGGATGGGGTTTATCAGAAAATAGCTGATAGTGTTCCTCATAATAAACATCATACTAAGTCTGTGAATTTCAAGAAGGAGGAAATGGTGGGTCACAGGAACTCATCAATAACAAGTACTGATGTGTCAAATGAGCTGAAGGCTTTAGCAACAAATCAGACACAACTTGTTATGATGGTTCAGCATTTGTTGGGGAGAGTTAACCAACTAGATGCACCTGTGATCAAACCACTGAAAAGGAAATCCAAGCCCAAATCTAAGAAATCCATTTCAGCACCATCTCCACCTTCATGAGCTGTTAATCATGAGAAACAAGTTATGGTTAAATCTGTTGATTAAAACAGACCCAAAACCAAAAAGGTTTGGGTCTCTAAAGCTAACTAGTTTCTTATGATAAATGCAGGGTTCTTCAGCATGCCAAAGAAGCATCTGGTATGTAGACAGTGGAGGATCTATGCATATGACTGGGAGCAGTTCTCTTCTTAATGACTACTCTCAAGGAAAGAAGGGATTTGTCTCATTTGGAAATGATGCTAAGGGTTACATCATCGGGAAAGGATTTGTGTCAAATGGAGAAATCAGATTTGATGATGTTAACCATGTGGAGAATCTCAAGTATAATCTACTGAGTGTCAGTCAGATGTGTGATAAAGGGCATGTTGCACTTTTCACAAGCCAGAACTGCCAGATTCTGTCTTCCAAAGTTCTGAGGCTGATTGACAAAGTATTGGATGAACATACTCTCCTGAAGGCCAACAGGATAGGAAGAGTATATGCCTTGGATTTGTCAAAGAAGATTGCTTTAAAAGGTCATCCTTGCCTGTTCTCCAAGGCCTCTCCTCAGGAATCTAACTGTGGCATAGAAGGCTGGGTCATGTTAATCTCAAAAACATGAATCAGCTGATCCACAATAGTTTAGTGAGAGGTCTACCAATAAAGGAGTTCTACTGTGATGAAACCTGCACTGCTTGTTTAAAAGGAAAACAACACAAAGTTTCATTCCCTCCTATAGAAGAACCAAAGTCCACTGCCTGCTTGCAATTACTGCACATGGATCTCTTTGGTCCTGTGAGAGTAATGAGCATGGCAAAGAAGAAATACTGTCTGGTAATTATGGATGATTACTCCAGATTTGTATGGACCTTCTTCTTGCATTCAAAGGATGAGGCTGCTCAGACAATTATTAACTTTGTGTTGTATGTTGAGAAGCAGTATTCCCTATCAGTCAAGTGTATAAGAAGTGATAATGGAACTGAATTTAGAAACCATACACTTGATGATTTCTACCTTTCAAAAGAATCAAGAGGCAGTATAGCATCCCAAGGACTCCAGAACAAAATGGAGTAGTGGAGAGAAAGAACAGGACCCTAATTGAAGCTGCAAGGTCCATGTTGGCTGACTCTGGTTTGCCACTGACCTTTTGGGCTGAAGCTGTCAACACAGCATGCTATGTGCAAAATAGAGCTTTAGTGAATCAAGGTTGATGAAGACTCCTTATGAAGTTCTACATCATTTGGCTCCTCTAATTTCATTCTTCAGAGCATTTGGGTGTCCTTGTTACATTCTCAACACAAAGGATCAACTCCAAAAGTTTGATTCTAAGGTGGATGCAGGGTATTTTGTTGGGTATTCATCCACTTGCAAGGCTTACAGAGTGTTCAACTGCAGAACAAAGATGGTTGAAGAAACTTTGCATGTGAAGTTCAATGAATCCCCTAAGGACAAAATTCCACAAAACCCTGTGGAGTTGTTTGATCTGGACATACTGCAATATGTTCCTTATCAGCCTGCAGCTGTTGCAGATCATGTGAATTCATCACCTTCTGCAGCTAGTCATCCATCTGGTGGTACTGATGTTGATGATGATCCCAGTACTCACCTATTCATGTTTTGTGATCAACTGCCTGAGTCTACTAAACTTGATGTTCCTGTAGCTTCAGTAGCACCATCCACAACAAATGCTGATGAGATTTTTGAATCCTCTAATTCATTTGACTTGCCATCTAATACTTGGTTTCAAGAATCTGGATCAACATCTGTTGCTGCTGAGCGTGCTACAAACACTTGCACAGATCTCATAGTGTACCAAGAGCTGAAGAATCACCCAATGTCTCAAATCATTGGTGATATCAATGCTGGTGTCTCAACTAGAAGTCAATTGTCCAACTTCTGCTTCTATGCTCTCTTCATCAGTCAGCAAGAGCCAAAGAACTATCATATTGCATTAAGAGACAATGGATGGGTTGATGCCATGCAGCTTGAGCTTCTTCAGTTCAAAAAGCAGCAAGTGTGGGAACTGGTTCCTCTACCCCCAGGTAAGTGTGCAATAGGCACTAAATGGGTGTTTAGGAATAAAACAGATGAACATGGGCAAATTGTCAAGAACAAGGCCAGACTGGTTGTCCAGGGGTTTTCACAAGAAGAAGGTATCAATTATGATGAAACCTTTGCCCCTGTAGCCAGATTGGAGGCAATTAGATTGTTCTTAGCCTATGCTGCATTCCACAATCTTAAAGTTTTTCAAATGGATGTCAAAAGTGCATTTTTATATGGTAAAATAAAGAAGAGGTTTATGTGTGTCAACCACCAGGTTTTGAGGATAATAAACATCCTGATTGGGTGTTTAAACTTGATAAGGCTCTTTATGGGTTGAAACAAGCTCCTAGAGCCTGGTATGAAACACTGTCAAATTTTCTTCTTCAGAATAATTTCACTAGAGGCTCCATAGATAAAACTTTGTTCATTAAGAAAGTGGGTCAGCATAAGAACCTTGTTCAAATTTATGTTGATGATATTATTTTTGCATCCTCTGATCCACAGTTGTGTGATGCATTACAAAGTTGATGCAACAAAAATTCAAAATGAGTGCCATGGGAGAATTACAGTTCTTTCTAGGTTTGCAAATCAAACAAAAGGCTGATGGAACTTTCATTCATCAGTCAAAATACACAAAGAGTCTTTTGGAAAAGTTTGATTTACAAAACAGTAAGCCCTGTTCTACTCCTATGTGCAGCACCACACAACTGGATGCAGTTCAGAAAGGTAAAGCTGTTGATGAAACACTTTAAAGATGTATGATTGGGTCTTGATGTACTTAACAGCTTCTAGACCAGATATTATGTTTGCAACTTGTGTTTGTGCTAGATTTGAGGCTGCTCCTAAAGAGTCTCATTTGATTGCAGTCAAGAGGATCTTTAGATATCTGCAAGGTACTCAATCTCTAGGTCTTTGGTATTCCACTGGGCACTCTTGCAAATTAGTTTCTTTTTCTGATAGTGACTATGCAGGGTGTAAAGTAACTAGAAAATCAACTTCTGGTGGATGTCAATTCCTAGGCAACTGTTTGGTTTCTTGGCAGAGTAAGAAACAAACATCTGTTGCTACATCCACTGCTGAAGCCGAGTACATTGCTGCTGCAAGTTGTACATCTCAGGTACTCTGGCTTGAGAATCAATTATTGGATTATGGCATTACAGAGACACAGACTCCATTACTAATGGATAGTGCTTCAGCTCTTTGTATTGTCAAGAATCCAGTCCAGCACTCTAGGACCAAACATATTGAGATCAGACACCATTTTATTAGGGATTGTTTTGAAAAAGGTCTGATTGATCCAAAGTTTGTTCCTAGTGCTGATGAGCTTGCAGACATATTTACTAAGCCTTTGGACAGTTCAACTTTTCAAAACCTAGTGTTAAGGCTTGGTACGCTGCAGCTAGAATAAGTGACAACTACTGATGATCTCAGTCAACAAGTACTAATGAGCATTCGTATACTATTGTCACAAATAAGTACTGATAAGTTCTTTTATCCTCAGTAGTTTTCATAACTACTAAAGACTAAATTACTTAAGAGTACTGAAGTACTCTATCTGTTGAAAAGAACTGATGTGGTTACAACTACTGATGTAGTTACAACTACTGATGTAAGTATAACAGATAAGTACTTATGACCAATGAAACGTCTGAAAATCAGTCTGATAAGTGTTGAGGTCAGAATGAAACAGCTGATGAGCTAAGAATTGATGACAACAGCTGATGAGAAACTTTTCTCTTCAGTTGTTTCTACAACTGCTATTTCACTTCATACAACTGAAGCCAAAACCATGTCTTCAGTAGTTTTACAACTACTAATGACTAACACCAAATCTTTAGTTGTTTACAACACCTGAAGCAAAAACCATGTCTTCAGTAGTTTCACAACTACTGATGACTAATACCAAGTCTTCAGTTGTTGCAACTTCTGAAAGTTAATACCAGGTCTTCAGTTGTTTTCAAACAACTGATGACAGCACCAATACTTTCAGTCGTTTTATATCAGCCTTTTCTTACACTATAAATACCTAAACCTAATTTCAAACGTTTCATTAGCCTTTTCATGTCCTTCACTATCTCAACAATGGCGACCATGAAACTCAAACCCAGACACAACTGTGTTGCCTACCTCTCGAAATCGGCCTTTTGGAACAAATTTGATAATGCCATCGATCTTATGGTAGATTCCCAGTACCGAACCGCTTTTCTTCTGAATCCTACCATATACCCCGATTCCCTAAGCCAATTCTGGACCAACGTCTCTGTGCAAACTGGTGAGAATGATCGCCAAATCACTCTCCAGTCGTTGGTTAACCAGAAACGGGTGGTCATCACTCCAGACATCATTCGACAAACCCTAAATCTACATGATGCCACCTGCGTCACAGAATACCCGAAAGGCACAACTGATATGTCTTTCATCAATAACGGGTATAAAGGAGACTTAAGTGCTACCACCATTCTGAAGAAGCACTTCCATGATGCTGAACGTCTTATATTCCACATGCTCAATGTCTGCCTTGCACCAAAAACCTCCTCATGGGATCAGATGTCCTCCCGATGGCAACAGGTATTATACTCTATCTTTGAACGACAAAATCTAAATTTTTCTGAGATAGTTTTCATGGAACTAAAGGATCTGGCTTTGAAACCTGTGGCAAACAGATGGATATTATATCCCAGGTTTCTCATGGCCATAATTTTAAATCAGCTAAAATTAGACGGCCTTGTTGGCCTTGGAGTCCCTGCTCCGACTGTATTGCCTGAAGTATACTCCAGGCACAACTCTGACCCTACACTGAAAGGGGCTGCCCGGCTGCTAAAACCCAAGCAGCGGGAACCCACAGCCTCCACTTCCAGATCCAAAGTCCCCATCAAACCCAACACCAAAAAGCCCAAAAACGCTACTCAGGGAGATGAGTCCCCTGAGGATGCCCCAGTACCACCAATACAGGAAATACTTACTGGTTCTAACCCCCCAGTAGTGTCAAAGACTCCACCAGCCCTAGCCGCTCAGGCATCCTCTCAACAGGATCCTGATGCAACCATAATTGGGGATACCACAATGCTGGAACCTATCTCAATTTAGAAGGTTACCATTAAAGAGCACCAGTCACCCCGGGTGCAATCTGCTTCAAACCTATCTCCACATGCAACCGCCCCTTAAAGCCCAACCATTATAGTTGCACAAGTGCTGAGTCAGCTGCATTCCTCTCCTCCTCCCCAGAAACCAATTACAATGGGGAGAACCTCAACAGCTGAGGAAGAGGACCAAAATGCTGCTGATAACCCACAGCACAGGGGTTATAATGTTCAATCTCCCCGTGTAGAGGAGGAGGTTAGAACATCTGGTGAGGCTGCCACTTCTACTGATTCAGCAAATGAACAGGATGAAGTTGGTAACATCTCTAAGACCTCACCAGAGGAAACTGCCGATGAAGGACTCAGTCCTGAGGCAGGAAGTCCCCAGAACCAAGAACAAGGGGCACATGCTACAACTGATCTACACTCAGGGCATGTACATCCTGATTCAATCAGGAGGTCAGGTGATTCAGCAAAGACTGATGATGACCTGGGCTTTTTCTTTGATGTCTTAGCCCATAACACAATCCTTGAGGCTGAGGTGAGCAGACTCAAAGAACTGCTTGCCAAAATGTCTCAGGATCAAAGTCCATCTGCCCCAATAAACCCACAGATGGCACCTTCATCTGAAGGTTCACCAAACACTCAACCACTACACTCAACTGAGCCACCAGCCACTGCTTTTGGCACCACCTCTCAGGGACAGAACCCCTCTGAGCAGATGGTTGCTACCTTTCAACATTCCTTACCTCTCATCACTCCCATCATCAATGAGATTGTGCATAAAGCCATTGACGAGAGGATCTTCTCAAATCTACAAACACTTGTTGATGATGCTGTGAAATGAAGCTTTCTACCATTCAAACCCCTGAACCCAATGCACCCAAAAAGGGGGAGTCTAAGGCAGTGAAAGAAAGAAAGAGAAAGAGAGTGGAAGATGAGAAACACCAAGAGAAAGAAAAGGAGTTAGAAAAGGAAAAACAGCTGATCACATACAAGAGAAAGAAAAGTGCTGAAACTCAAAAGCCTGATGAAGAGAAATCATTGGAAGATCTGATTAAAGAAGCTGATGAAGCTCATAGCAGATCAATGGACAGAATAATAGACCAACTCTTCAGACAAGGCTTTGATACAGCTACTTTAGACACTGAGATCAGAAGGCTGGAGATTAAAGAGATACAAGAGAGATGGGCCAGTTACAGTGTGATGGAAAGGGAGAGGTTGGAGATAATGATCAGGTTTATTGCAAAATACTTGGGAAGATCATTAATTAAGATTAAATCATGGACCAGAGACAGTATTCTAGAAATAACCACCAGAATCTGTGCTTCTGAAGCATTCAATAAGGGGTTGATTATCGAAGCATTAGATGAAGCAGGTGCTGGGAAGAGAACTGATATGGCCAAGCTTTCCAAAGCCAAACTTACCATAAAAATGCTAGATCAGCCTTCCCAAACTCCCACTCAAAAACAACCAACCCCACAACTCTCTAAACCAATCCCTAAACCTAAACTTAAACCAACTCAACCCTCAAAACCAACTCCCTTACCCCAAAAACCACCTCAAACCACATCCAATGATGCACCCAGAAGGAGGAGAAGGGTGTTGAGGATGGAAGAAGAAGAAGAAGATGATGAAGAAGACAGTCTGCCAATCTCTGCTGTTCTAAAAATACCTGAGCCCAGAAGTCAACAAATGATCACACCAGACTTTCAGAGGAAAATGGTGAAAGTTAAGATTGAAGAAGAAGAACAGCAGAAACAGCATGATGAGCAACTTTTGAAGATGGTTGACAAAGAGTTTCCTCAGTCATCATCTATACAAGCCATGAGAAACACGCTCAAAGGCTGTATGCTCTCAGGTATACCTTTCAATATCAAAAGGAGAGAGTAAGGATTTGGCCAGACCCCAGGGTTAGTTCTAGAATTCATAAGAAATCCATACCAAGTAGATACAATGGCCAAGTGAGAAAGACCATAGATGCTGTTATTATGTTGGCCATTGTAGTCTCACCCTAGGAGATACTTGAAGACTTCAAGAGAGCCTACAAGTCAAAGATGACCCCTCAAACACTAATGGAGAACAAAATGGTCAAGAAGGGGTTGTTATACAAGAGGCTTGAAGAGATCAAGAAAAATGAACTCCAGTTGTTATTAGAAGGGACTCACCCAGATGAATTTGCTTACAGAGAGATAACAACTGTTGAGTTGAAAAATGGAAAGACGTTAAAGTACCTATCAGAGTACTATGGCCCAGAGTTCTTCTTCGAAGGAGAAGCAGAAGAACTCACTAAGGAGGAACAAGTTGTTCTCCTTGAGGCCTACGTCAGAGAGTCTTATAGACTCATCAATGGGAAGTAGGTTTCATGGTTGAGATAACAGCTCTGTGTCCAGTTCCCCAAGATAGAGTTCCCTTGCATCCTTTGACATTCACATCTACTGAAACCTGTTCCCTAGCCTGTGCTTATCTGATATCTCTGAAGCTGATCAAGAGAGTATTTCTGCCAAGAATAAGTGGGACCTTAATAAGCTTAAAGATTTTGGCTGCATTGGTTCAGGGGGAGTTTGTTGGACCAAAAGAACCAATGAGCCTGATCAGAAAAACCTTTAAGTCCCACGGACATTACAACAACTGAAGTAGTCTACAACAGCTGAAGACATCAACTGATAACAAGGTCTGAAGACAAAGTCTGAAGTGAAAGAGCTGAAGACAAAGTCTGAAGCTAAAGAACTGAAGACAAAGTCTGAAGACAAAAGTTGAAGACAAATACTGAAGACCAAGTTTCAGATGTTGTCACAACAGCTGAAGAAGACCTCTTCAGTAGTTGTGATGGTTTCCTTTCAGTAGTTTTATGTTTCTTGTAATCAGTACTTGTAGTTTCAGTAGTTTTAGTTTCATCTTGTACTTAGCATACTCTAAGATGTTCTCAGTTGTTGTGAACATTCTCAGTAGTTTGCTTACTTTCAGTTGTTTGTAATAATTCTGTTAGATGTCACTATCAAGTGACATCAGCAGACGTCACATTCCTCTATATAAGGAATGTTGACCTAATTGTAAAATGCAGCTATAGCGAAACTTAGAAAAGCTTAGCAGCCGCCATACCGAAGCATGTGTGCATGAATGATATTATCCATTTTGCAGAAAACCCTCTTTCTCTATAACCGTGTACTGTTCCATTGAATATCTATTGTGTTCTTGCAATATTTGTCTAATTCTTGATCTAATTCCGCTGCGATTCAATTCTAATTGATCAAACTTAGAATCACTGATCCTGACAGATTGTTTTGTTTGTTATGGATCATTTGTTTGCTTAAATTGACTTGTTATTTGCTTGAATGTTGTTCTGTTTGATTAAATGACTGTTTTTGATGAATGATTAATGTTCCGGTATGTATGTTATGTCAGGTATGTGTGGTTATTTATGTTTTGACTGTTATGTATGGTTAGAAATATATGTTTGGTATTTGTTTTATCTGTTTGTATGTTAGTGAACCTTTATGAATGTGAAGGACTTGCTTCATTTGCACTCTTCTACACTTTAGTTGTAGCCTTGATTGATTCTTCTACATCTTTCTTTGTAATCTGATCCTTTTCAGCTTCTTTGACTTGATCAGGAAAAGTTACAAGTCTTTTAGCATTCAGGCAATTCATAATGTGTTCAGTATAGTATTGAACTACACTGATCTGATCAACATACTTGTAACTGATTGGAAGCTGCACCATTTGTTCAAGGGTGGTTTTATCTTGACTTTGAACTTTAATGTTTCTAACCATATTATTTATAACATGATCACCATTAAACACTTCCAAATTGTTGTTCTCTGATATCTTGAGGCTTGTTATACCATCAATGTGTGTCAATGATTATTGACTGGTCTTTAATCTCTGTTTTAATGCAGCATTCACATAGATAGTGCCTAAGATCCTCAACATGTGAATGAAATAACAACAGTCACCCTTACATAGTACATCTTCAATCTGAGGGAAGACTTTGTCTTCAAAAATAAAATATATGATGGATGTAAGAGCTTAATCTCTACCGGATCAAATAATTTTATATCTAAAGCTTCTTTTCCCTTTAGCTTCCTTTCCATCACCACTTCAAAGTGATTCTCATCATCGAACCATCTTGTGATTGGATGATTTTACTGCTTTCCATCAATCTTCTTCATAATGAGTTTGAGGTCTGATGGTCTCAAAAGATATCCCACTCTGTTCAGAAGTTCACTGTCAAGGTGTTCTGCCTTTTCTTCACCTTGTGTTTGCTTACCAGCCAATTTTGCTCTCTTCTTAACTTGGCAATATGAAGCTTGTCTTCTCTGTCTGCTTTTAGTTTGAGTTCATGATGCTGTCTATTCATGTAAGATCTCATGATGTGAAAGAAATCAACACCTCTTGGATTGTTTGTATGATACACCATTCTCAACTGCAATAAATCTAACATATCTTCATATGAGAGTGTTCCCAGTTGGGATATGTTTGATAAATAGTAGACAAGGCCATATACTCTTTTAATTAACACTTCATCCCAAATTTCATCATATTTCCATTCTATAGTTTTTCTCTCATTATGCTAAAGCAGTTAGGGTGATTCTATCATAAAGCTTGAGAAAGTTGGTGTTTGCATTGATCGTTTCCATCACTTGATTCCCTTTGGGCCATAGCCTGTTTGGCATAAACTATCTAGGTTCCTCTATAGGGTGAAATTTAGAAGGAGCTTGATTATATATAGATAAAGATGCTGCTGGGTGAGGTCTAATAATCTAAGGCTTTAAGGCATTTACCAGCATGTTCTTGTAAATTCCTCTATCAAGCTCTTTCATTTAAGATAATGATCTACCAGTATATGACCAATAAGGCATCCTTGTGAGACTCAACCAGCTTTTCACTAGGGAGTATGTCATCTTTTTAATTTGAGGATCCTTAGGCAAGTTCTTCTGAAACTCTTGCTAGTCTTTGATTTCCTTATATCTCCTGTATGTTTACTTATTTTCATTCTTCATGAATTCTTGAAAGTCTTTGAGCAAGTCTTTAACCTTAGACAGGTTAAGATGCATGAATGCATCATAAGGAAAACCTCTGGTTGCAAGCTTTGTACCCATGAGGGTTTCTGGATCATCAGGTAATAGTCATATATGTTCTCAGTCTCTTCTTCATCCTTATCTTCTTTATCTTAAAATCAGAAAGAATGATGATTGGACCTTGTTGTTGGTCAGCTGTTTGAACAATTTCGTCTTCTTCTAGGTTTACAACCTCTGCTTCCTTTTTCTTGAATTCATCTTCATCTAAGGGCTCTGCATTCACTTTTAACAACTTTAATGGTGGTGAATGAGGGTCATCTTGCTCTTGCACCTTTTCTTTTCCTTTCTTTAGAGCAACAAGATATAACCTCTTCGTCTTTCTTTCATATGTTTTCAGTGGTGGTTGAGATGATGATGATGCTTGATGCTTAGAAGGTTAGGTATGCTCTTTCAATGACTCAGCAAACTATCTGAAAAGCTCTTTCTATTTCTCAGACAAGGGATTCATAGCAATTAAGCTTGATTGAGCTTGGTGTGTGTCAGGGGTATCGAAATGTCGCCTCAAGATGGGTGAGTAATGGATGTTCTCAAATGGATTAGTTTCCCCAAATAGTTAATCCATTGAGTATGATTCTTCTAGAATATTGATTTATTACTCTTGTTCTTGAGTGCTTGTTTCTCCGGTAGGTGAAATTTATTGATCAAAGAACTTTTCATTTAACTCTTGTTCTTGATCATCTGAATGCTCTTCCTCATTCAGATTTTGCTTGTCTACATCTTCCAATTCTCAGTTTAATCTCCTAATTTCTTCATTTTGCTCAGAGATTATCCTTTTCAATTCATCAATCTCATTATCCTTTGCACCTGATTGTCCTGTCAAGTAAGCTATATCTATCCTTGAACTGCTTAAATCTTGTTCAAGTTGTTGTTCAAGAAATTGAACAATCGACTTCTATGCCTTTTGATCAGCCACTAGCTTTTCTATCTCTTCATTTTTACTTTTAAGCTTATCTTTCAATATCTTTTCCTTATTGTTTGATTTTTCAATAAGCTTATAATGAGAAATCTCCATCTTTAGGATACCACAAACCAAAACCTGGATTGCCTTTCAAGTATCGGAAGATTCTCTTTACAGCATTTATGTGTGATTCCTTGGGATCTGCTTGATATCTTGCACACATGCATACTGCATACATGATATCTGGTCTGCTTGCTGTAAGGCACATCAGAGGACCTATCATAGATCTGTAGAGTTTCTGGTCAACTGATGTTCTTTCTGGATCTGGTCCAAACTTCAATCTTGTTGCAAATGGTGTCTTGCTTGAATTGCTATCAGTCATGTTATACTTTTTGAGTATCTGATGCATATATTTACTTTGATTGATGAAAGTTCCATCTGTTGATTGTTGAACATGTAGGCCTAGGAAGAATGTGAGTTCTCCCATTGAGCTCATCTGGAATTTTGATTGCGTAAGAGTTTCAAACTCTTTGCAAAGCTGTGTGTTTATGGAGCCAAATATTATGTCATCCACATAGACTTGCACTACAAACAAGTCTTGTTCTTTCTTCTTTAAGAACAATGTCTAATCAGTTTTACCTCTAGTGTAACCATTTTGTAGCAGAATCTTTGATAGAGTTTCATACCACTTCCTGGGTGCTTGGTGAAGACCATACAGAGCTTTGTCTAACTTGTATACTCTGTGAGGGAAATCTGGATCTTCAAACCCTGGAGGTTGAGCAACATACACCTGTTCATCTATCTTACCATAAAGGAATGCAGAATTTACATCCATTTGGTAGACAGTGAACTTTTGAGATCAGGTATAAGCAAGGAATACTTGAATGGCTTCCAGACTTGCTACATGATCAAAGACATCATCATAATCAATGCCTTCCTCTTGAGTATAACCTTGAGCTATAAGCCTTGCTTAATTTCTTATGACAATTCCTCTGTCATCTGCTTTGTTTCTGAATAGCCACCTTGTGCCAATTGCATATTGACCTTCAGGCAGATCTACCAGCTTCCAAACCTCTTGCTTCTTGAATTGCTATAGCTCCTCTTGTATGGCTTCTATCCAACTGTTGTCCTTTAATGCTTCAATGATGTTTTTGGGTATAGTTAAGGATAAGAAACAGGAATACAAGCAAATGTTTGTTGTATCAGATTGACTACGAGTCAATCTGTTGTTGAGATCACCGATGATGTTTTCTATTGGATGGTCCTTGTGAACTCTTGTGGTTGTAATTTGATCAACATGAATTGTTGAATCAAGATTGGTGATTGTCTGATCATGTGATGATTGTTGAGCAAGAGTATTGGGTAATGTGTGATTGTCTGATTGAGGGAGTTCAGTGAATGTTTGAGGGGAATCATGAAAGAAATCTAATATTTCATCTTCATGATGTGTGTCTGGTAGAGAATGGTAGTCATCATCATCTTCATGTTGTTTTGGTTTGTTTGTTTCCTATGATTGATTGGGTACAGGAGATGAAGATGCTGGAGTGTCTGAGGATGTTTCTCTTGAGATGTTTGGTTGATCAGGAGGTGTTGACACAGTTGTGCTTGAAGGAATGTTATTGGTTCTCCTTGGAGGATCAGCAGTCAACGAAACATCAATGGTTGTTGGTGGAACCATTGGATATTCAGTGTTATCCTTTGAACCTGAAACATCAAAGTAAGTTGTGTCAAATGATTTTGTTAGTGCATCAATATCAAACAACCAGTTTGATCCAATGACTTTCTGAGTGAAAGAATGTTCATTGAAAACAACATCAGTTGTTTCTTCCACTATATTTAGCATTGGATTGAATACTCTGTAAGCTTTTAAGCTTCCAGAATATCCAACAAAGAATACATCATCTGCATTTGGAGCAAATTTGGATAATTGTTCTCAGGTGTTTAATATGGAAACAGAACATCCAAATGCCTTAAGAAATCCTATATATGGTTTTCTTTTAAACACTAATTCATAAGGCGTTTTGGAATGTTCTTTGATGATTAATGTCCTGTTTTGTATGTAGCAAGCTGTGTTTATGGCTTCAGCACAAAAGGATATGGGCAATAGAGAGTCATCAAGCATGGTTCTAGCTGCTTCTATTAATGTTCTGTTTCTCCGTTTAGCTACTCCATTTGCTGCGGAGTTCTTGCTACGCTGAATTGATGACTTTTCCCTTTTTCTGCACAAAAAGAAGAAATAAAGTCATTCTTAAATTCGGTGCCATTATCACTTCTTAAAGATTTAACTTTAAGATCAATTTGATTCTCAATCATTGTGATAAAGGATATAATGATTTGTGTTGTTTCTGTCTTGTGTAGAAGAAAGAAAACCCAAGTGAATCTGGAATAATCATCTACAATGACAAGACAGTATTGCTTCTTTCCTATGCTTAGGATGTTTGTGGGGCCAAAAAGATCCATATGAAGTAGTGTGTTATTAGATTTTATCAATTTTGATTTATGGGAAACTCTATGTTGTTTGCCTTTCAGACATGCTGTGCAGTGGTCTGTACAAAAAAATTCCTTTTATGGAAGACCTATGACTAGATCATTTTTAACAAGTTTGTTCATTCTGTTAAAATTAGTGTGATCAAATCATCTATGCCACAATTGTGATACATCTTTTGTGGCTTTTGATAATAAACAAGTTTCAGGGGTTGATGCTGAAACATTGCTCATATCAACAATGTAAGTGTTGTTTAGACGAGGAGTTTTCAAAAGGATATAATCTTCTGAAATCTGAAAACCCGTCTTAAGGATGTAGCAGTTGTTGGAGTCAAATAACGTGGCGTATCCCTTGTCACAGATTTGAGATACACTCAGAAGATTGAACTGAAGATTGGAGCAGTAGTTGACATTTTCAATGCTAATCAACCCATTTGTTACCGTTCCTTCGCTAGTTATCTTTCCACCTGTTTTATCTTCTCCAAAGGCTACACTGCCTCCATGTTTGTTCTTAAAATCCCGAAGGAGGGAACAGTTGCCTGTCATATGATGGGAGCATCCACTGTCAACTTACCAGAAGTTGTCAAGCCTTCTAAGATGTCCCTTAAAAACAAAAGAAATCAGTTAGTTGGAGCAACCCAAGCCAAGATGGTCTTGGGTTTTTCGTCTTTTCCAACAACGCAAATTTCTTCCAAGACAGCATTGTCTGCAGGTTTTGGAACTCTAGACACACTAGATTTCCTTTGGTTTGTTTTAGCTCTATTAGGAGAAGTGCTTTGTGCTCTTCTCTTTTATGAGCTAGTGTCAGTGTTTTGTCTGTTCTGAGACTTATGTCTCCTTGATATGTGTTAAAAGTTGTCATAAAAAGTTTTATCATTATCTAAAACAATTTTCGGATAAGGAGTTTGTTTAAGAACTCCCATTCTGCTCTTATTTTGAACAACTAATTGTTTTTTAGTGTTTTTCTCTATCTGAGCTTGTTTGTTTTGTTTCTTGTTTTTTTTGTTGAAAAAACAATTTGCTATGCTGTGATTGTTTCTTTCACAAATGGAGCAGTAATTGTGAAAATGACATGATTCTGTACTGTGATTATTCATCTTACAGTACTTGCAGTACTTACCATATCTACATTTTTCAGTTGTGTGTGTGAATTGATAACACCATTCACAGTATGGTAACTCAGATTTTGTTTGTTTGCTGAAAACTTGTGATTTCAAATTAGATTTTAATGGAACTTCAAAAGTTACTGATTGTTGTTTTAGCTGAATTACGGCTTTGCCTTCTCTTTTGTGAGCTAAAAAACAATTTTAGCTGAATTGTTCAAAAGTTACTGATTGTTGTTTTGGCTGAATTATGGAGAAGTGCTTTGTGCTCTTCTCTTTTGTGAGCTAGTGTCAGTGTTTTGTCTGTTCTGAGACTTATGTCTCCTTGATATGTGTTAAAAATTGTCATAAAAAGTTTTATCGTTATCTAAAACAATTTTCTGATGAGGAGTTTGTTTAGGAACTCCCATTCTGCTCTTATTTTGAACAACTAATTGTTTTTTAGTGTTTTTCTCTATCTGAGCTTGTTTGTTTTGTTTCTTGTTTTTTTTGTTAAAAAAACAATTTGCTATGCTGTGATTGTTTCTTTCACAAATGGAGCAGTAATTGTGAAAATGACATGATTCTGTACTGTGATTATTCATCTTACAGTACTTGCAGTACTTACCATATCTACACTTTTCAATTGTGTGTGTGAATTGATCACACCATTCACAGTATGGTAACTCTGATTTTGTTTGTTTGCTGAAAACTTGTGATTTCAAATTAGATTTTAATGGAACTTCAAAAGTTACTGATTGTTGTTTTGGCTGAATTATGGTTTTGCCTTTCCCTTTATTTACCTGTTTGGGAGGGGCAATGGAAGTTACAGCTTTCCTTCCACCGGAACAAATATCAAATCCTTGAATCTGTTTCGATTGTTTGTTTGATGTATCAGCCACACTTGAAACCTTTTGAGTTTCAGTAAATGGCTGATCAGACTCATCATCTAATAAATCATCCTCATCATCATATGTTGTTTGATTATCAAATTCATTATTTTCTCCTTGATAAAAGTCAGTTGATTTGATTGATGATCGTCTTGAACTTTTAACAAACTTTATCAAGGGTCATTTTGATTTTAAAAGTGATTTTGATGATGACGATGATGATTGTTTAGAGTCATCAGTCTTTTCTTGAGAATCATGAGATTCATCCTGTTTGTTGGTAATGGAGTCAGGTAAAGGAATATAATTATCATTATAAGGTCGACTTACCTTATTATATCCGAAACCTGAAGGGTCCTTAAAAGCCCTTTGTTGAGTACTAACCTAAAACTTCTGAAGTTTCACTTCAGTTTCAGCTTGTAATGATTTCAGTTAATAAGATAGAGAGTTGCTCAACCTGAGCTGCCAAAGTAAGTTTTTCAGACATTAATTTATCTAAATCTGTTTGTAATGAAAGTATTTTAGTTGCATATTGTTTCTGTTCAGATTTTAAACTTTCATTTAAAATGTTTGTTTCTATGACTTTCTTTGACAGTTTATCAGCATGCTCTCTATACCTATTTACCTCATCAATGCATGCTTGACTATAGAGGTTTTCTTTTACCTCTTTCGAGATGTCTGTTAGTTTGTCTTCAATATCAGCCATAAGGGCATGATCTGAAGGTGATGGAATTTTAGCCTCATAAAGGCTCCAGTCATATTCTCCATCCTTTTTGATGATCATAGCAGAAGATGTTGGATGTTGAGTTGGACTGAATTGAGTGATTTGAGGTTGCGTTGGTGCATTTGGAATACTAATTGGTGGAGGCACTTGTCTGTTTGTATGTATTCCACTTGAGTGTTGTGCCTGATGTGTATTTCTATCAACTCTGGGCTGTTGACATTCTCTTGAAAAGTGCCCATAAAGCTGACTGTTGTAGCACCTAACTTTGGTTTTATCAAAACCAATTCTTGTCTTTTTCTCCATGTGTAATCCCCGATTTCTTTATAGAAACCTTTCTTTTATACCTGTATGCTATCATGGCCATGGACTATTGTAAATCCATTTCTTCTACCATATCTAGTGGAAGCTCATCTAAGTCCTGTTGGATGATTTGAGATGGAGTCAGACTTGCTCCTAAGAATGCTTCAAAACTGGTTGAAAAAGCTGCATAAGCTGCCTTTTGCTCTTCACTTTGTAGAATGATAGTAAGAGCATCCATAGGTTTTTCAAGTCTGTGTATATTTGATGTTTGAGGTTTTGACTGTTTGTTTGAGGTAGAATTATAAGATTGATGCTTGCTTTGAGGCGTGACTTCATGTGAAGCATGAACTTCAGTCTTCTTAAACTTGTGTTTGTTGCTGGATGATTCTGGTGCTGAGAAGAATGATGTATCATAAGAATCCAAGAATTCTTCTTCTTCATCTTTTCCAGTGCTTATGAGGAAAGCACTGTGTGTGTGTTGAGTTTCTATGAACTTATAGGACTCTACATCTCTAATTTGGTTGTTGTTTCTGGATTTTTCATCCATCTCAAGTGCTTCAACTTTGGCTACTAGTGAGTCAAGGGATAGAGCATCTAAGTCCAATGTTGCTTTCATGAGTGACACTGATTGAGTCCAACTCTCAGGTAATGTATGCAACATTTTCTTATTGATTTCAACAGTGTCATATTTGAGTCCATATACTATCATTTCATTCATAAGTTGGACATATCTATGGAACTGTTGAGGAATTGACTCCCCAAGTATGTGATGGAAGGTTTCATATTGGGTCCTCAGTATTTCCTTTTTGATTTCCCTAATTTCCTCACTTCCTTCACACATTGTGTGAAGTACCTTCCATAGTTCATGAGCAGTTTTGAAATTTTCGACCCGTGTCAAAATTTCAAAAGGCAAAGTCATAGATAAAATGCTATATGCCTTCATGTCTATTTTGACCCGCTTAAGGTCATCACCAGCTACACTTTTCAGACTAACTGGTTTTTGTATGTTATAATCTGGTCCTAATGTCAGTGGGATGTAAGGACCTTTAGTAATTGATGTCCATAAATCTGGATCTTGATATGTAATCCAATTTCTAAACATGATTTTCCATTGCTTGAAGTCTGATTTGTTCTTCAACTTTGGGGGTTTCAGTCCACTGTTAGAACTCATCATTTCATCAGCCATGTTTGTTTGATTTAACTTAATAAATTTTAAGTTAAATTGGTTTGTTTAAATTTTAGTCCGGTGCTAAAATTTTAATTAATCCTAATTGTCTCTAGGATTTGTTTGTTGTTGATAAACCCTTTTTAATTAGATTTACCAAAAAAAGGAAATTAATTAATTAATTAAAATCCAATGATAAGTCACTTTCAAATCTCGAATATTCTGTCAAGAGAATGTCAACTTTTTAATGATGTCAGTCAAATAAAGTCAAAAACCCTAAAACCAAATATTTTGTTTTCTAAAGTTAACTTTTATGATCAAAAAGTAACTTTTTTTAAAAAAAAATCAAAAGAAGATTTCGGTTCTTCTTTGTTTTGTATGATGAACAATCACAATCACTGAAGATTGTGAAGGTAATGGATGAACAAAAACTAGGGTTTATCCTAGGGTTTGTTGGCGGCTAAGATAATTTCAACAAAAACAACAATCGGTTTGTTGTTTGATGAAGATTAATCGCCTGTTTCGAGTGAAAAATAACTCAAATGTGATGTTTAAATACAATGAACCGATTCAAAGTATTCAACCCAGTGTTTGTTTGATAAAAACTGGATAGAACAATAACCGTATAGTGTTTATCCGAAACCCTTAAAAACCGATGAGGTTTTAGTGAGTTTTGTGATAAACATGTTTGAAAATCGTGTATGAATGATGTTTTAAGCTAAAAACCTTCTGTTTGAAGATGTTTTAACAACTGATGAACAATACCCGTGTATTGTTTCACAGAAACTTGTGTTGTTTGAGATGTTCAAGCTGAAAAATCAATAAAACTTCTTCAAGATGCACAAAATGATTTAGAAATCATATTTGTTTGCATTTGTTGTATGTTAATAGTAGAAGAAGATGAGTTTGAAGACTAAACAGCTTGTTGATGTGTGTTTTTGAAGCTAATGAACCACTGAAATCAATGTTGTTGAATGAGAGGATCAAAACCAATAAATGATTGAGCCAAGGCTCTGATACCACCTGATGAAATCAACTTAAACACATGTTGATTCCCCCAAGGATCTTTTCAATATCTCTCATTAATCAACAAAAAAGAACCATGGTGCAGAAACCCATGATTCAAGTGTTTGAAATCAGTGTGTGTGTGTTTGTGTGTGATTATGTGATTTCTAGTGCTTGGATGATAATAACTGCTTGATTGTCTTGATTGTTCAAAAGCTTACAAAGGATTAGGGTAGTGTGCTATTTATAGCCTATACACAAAAGCTATATACAATTACTGAACTACCCTTATGTAAACAAATATTACATAAATAATCCTAAGTCTATAAGCTGTCCGCTGTGGATGAATAGCTGTCCGTTGTGGAAGATATCTCATCCGCTGTGGAGAAGACATGTCATCCACTGTGTAGTGTTTGTTCATCCGCTGTGGATGAACATCCACTGTGGACAGTTGTGTGTTTGCTTGTATGTTGTCCGCTGTGGAATGTTCATCCGCTATGGATTGAACATCCGTTATGGACAGTTGTGTGTTTGTTTGAATGTTGTCCGCTGTGGAATGTTCATCCGTTGTGGATTGAACATCCGCTGTGAACACTTGTGTGTTTTTGCTTGTCTGTTGTCCGCTGTATGTTCTTCATCCGTTATGGGATGGATGTTCATCTGCTAGATTTCTTCATCCGCTGCAGATGCTCTTCATCCGCTGTGGGCAGTTATTCATCCGCTGCCGACACTTGGTCAAAATTTTTTTTATCTACAATTCTGAAAAAAGAAATTTAAACAAATATTAGTGATTGATATGAATGTTAATGATGTTAATGTGTTATTAAATGATTGTGTTGGATGTTAACACATTATGTTTGTTATATGTCTGATTTGGCAAGCATCATACTTTTATGCATTAATTCTTAATGCACTTGTTGAGTCCAACACAAAAATACTTTAGAGTACTCTATCTCTTCTTCTATGCGCATAACACTTTCTTGTTTGTTAGTTTCAGTCTGCCCAACATGAACAGTTTGTTCTTCTTGTTCTGTCTCATGCATAGAGGATGTTCCTACTTCCTTTTGTTGAGATGCATGTTCATCCATAGTTGCATCTATATCTCTTAAAAGAGATGAGAGTGTCTATTGGTCAAATAGATAAGGGCTGTGAGTTGGAGAAGGAATGTTCTGATAAAAATGAAATTGCTCTTCTTCTTGAGCTTCTTCTTGAGCTTCTTCTTGAATTGGTTTAGGTTCAGGCACAATAGCTACTTCTTGTTGTATGATTGGAGCTGGTTGAATGATAGGATCTTGGTGAATCACATTTTGGAACAACATGTGAGGTTCACCTTGACCTGGTATCCTTATAAAATCTTCTGGAACAGGAAGATCATGATTACAACAACTTCCTCACCATGATAGAGACTTGAGTTGATTCTGTTAAAGAGATGTTCATTGAAATGAACAGGCTTGAACATAGCTCCCTCTCTTTAAATGTTAGGCAAATGATCATCAATGATCATCAGAAAAAATCTTGGATACATCGAAAATTTGTTCCTCACTTTAGTTAGATTGTAGAAAATTCCATTGAGAACTTGAGCAGCAAAGTTGAATGGTCTTCTAGCTATTATACTTGCAATAGAAGAAGAACTCCTCAGTGAAGTAGCATCCCATCCAATCTTCCTATTAGCCATAATATTCTATTAAGTGTGCATTAGAAATCTAAATTGGGCACACATGTATGATTTCTTTATTTGCTTCCTGTCTATAGTGCAAGTGTAACCAATTTGCCTGAAGACATGGAGAAAATAGTTCCCATCAAACTCTATAGGCCCTTCAGCATCTTCATCTCCTAGCTGAAGTACTCTTCTAATCACTTCTTCTAAAATCATAATTTGTTGATCATGAATGTTAGAAATCACAACTTGTTGATTTTCCATCTGCCCAGACGAGCATTGGTCAAGAATTAGACAATATGATCTTCTATGATCTTAAGCCTAGTAGTCATAGCATGTATCAGCCTTGTTTGTCTAATGGCTTGGATAATATCTCCATAATTCTCAGCTTTAGGAGAGTCTGGGTTGAGATATGCACAGAGATTATGATCTCTGACAAACACAAGGTTTGCCATATCTGCAAATAAGAAGAATATGTTAGTACTTGAATGATTGAAATGAATGACGTTAATCTGATAAAACTTTCATTGTGTGTTCATTGTCCATTATGAATGTTATGAAATGTTAGATCATGTTTGTTGGTCATATTAATTGTGCCAAATTGTTTGTTTATTGAGATTAGCAGTTTGACTTTCAAGAAATTGATAAAAAGTCAATTTAGGTTGATTTTGCACTTGCAAATTTCATTGATTTAATGTTGTTTGGATCAAAATTCATTTTAATCATGATTGATTCATATCAAAGAGTTAATTTGTTCAAATAATTGAATGATTATATTTCATAACAATTTTCTCAATGAATTTTAGTTGACTTTTAAAGTCAAAGGAGTTCATTTAATGCACATTGAATGTGTGCATTGAATGTTGTTGTGTTTAATGCCATGCTAAATCAACTATCAATATATGTTTGTTAATGAAATTTGAAGATGTTTGATAAGTTATATCACATTTCAAGACATTTTCAACATTTTCAAAGATCAAACAATTGATTTTTGAAGAATTTTACATGAACATCTTGTCTGTTCATTAATTCGATGAACACCTAATCAAAATTCCTTAAATTAATAGACCTATTACATGCGACTATGATCATTAACATGTATTCAATGTTTGATTTCATTTATAACATCAAATTATTTCATTTTAGGTTACAGTTCATTGTTTAACTAGGGTTTAACAATGGTTGAATCAAATTCAATTAACTGTTTTTCATGATTGTTTGATGATTATAAACTTGTTGTTATACCTATTCGATGAAAAATCAATGATGAAATCGAATAAACTATTGGTTTGGATGATCAGTGGATGTTTGAACTATAGCAACGTTTAGAAATTTGAGTTTTTGCATCACACACTCGTGATAGATGAAAATCTAACAAGTGTTGAACTATATATACAATGGAAAAATTAAGTGTCCGCTGTGTATACAGTGTGAATGTACGTTGTATAAACAGTTAACTTAAAATTTCATTTTAAGTAAGCGTTGTCAATATCACATGCGCTTTATGAACAGTGTGTCCGCTGTACAACTTTTAAGTTGTACACTGTGGATACTTGTATGATTTTGACTGTGTTCACAGTGGATGACTCTTTGGTCATGCGTTGTGTACACTTGTATGTTTAATGAATGTTTATAGCTTATGAATAATAGCCATACGCTGTCTACTTTTACAATGTTCCCAAAGCGGATGAACATTTGTTCATGCGCTGTGCTTACTTGAATGATTGTTTTGGATGTTCACAGCATATGACAAATTGATGCGCTGTGTATACTTTGATTTTTTAACGTTTAGTCACCCCGGATGACTTATTGCTATGCGCTGTGAACACTTGAATAATAGTTTATAGCATGTGCTTACCTGTGTACATATTCTGTGTACACTTTCACTGTTTCTACAATGGATGACTAAAGTTAGTCGTTCGCTGTGGAATGCCACTGTATTCATAGTGGATGTTTTACTTGACACCATGTATTGTGAACACTTGTATGTTCATTGATGCATAGCGGATGCATGTTTGTTTGTCCGCTATATACACTTGGTGTATATACAGTGGATATATGTTTGTATGTTCGTTGTGTCTACAGTTGACAAATTTTAAAAATTTTGTTTGTTTTGAAAATGTTGCTCATTAGCAATATAACTTAATACATACGCCGATAACACTTGGTTTTCTATTTTTCCTTGAAATTTTTTGAAATGTTTTCAAAATTTGAATGTTTGTGAAAATTTTATAATTTTAACATAATTGATATATGGATGTTAAGATATCAACTACAAGCAATAATGTTCATGTATACGTGTCAGCTTGCTATTTTTGAGTGCTTGCTTGGCTTGGCTGTTTTTCTTTGTACAAAACATAAAATTTTAAAATCCTCAAATTTTAATATTTCAAATTTTATAATGTATGATGATGCATATATTCTGCTACTTTTGATATTTCAATGTTCTTTTTTCTCCCCTTAAATTTTTGAATATTTATAAAAACCTTTATAAAATGACAAAAATTTGAAATTGTGTGATGGAAATTATCAAATTCCAAGGTGTTTGCTTGCATGATTAATGATTAACATTTAGAGTGAACACTTCATCTAAATAAGAAAAGTGTGGTTGTTATGCTTGACATGAATCATTTTCACATGCTATGAGATCATACTAGTCTTATATCCCCATTTAATTGATGTGATGATTTTGAGAATAGACATAGACTAATACAATATTGATTGCAGATATTGTTATCCACTGAAACTCGTGCATGGTATTAATGATTTATATAAAAAGTGAGTGATTATCATGTTTTGGGTATATTAAGATGATTTGTATACACCCCGCACCCGATTGTAAGTTAGGATCAACCCTCCTCAAAATATGCCAGAAAGCACTTCAATACTCATAACCTAGCTACTTAAGAGTAAAAATGCTTAATTTGATCCTTATTGATTGATCCATATTGGGATTCTTTTGCACTTCACTTTGTAAGGTGATCCTCTTTGTGATTCTCTTGTTTCATTCGCAAGGAATGTTGTCTATAAGACTTTATTGATGATTCATCCATGATGGATGTCATTCTCCTTAGGAATCATTTTGGATCATGATGTAGGTCATCCAGGTCTATGCTTAGAACAACAAAAAATGCCTTAGTGTACTCCAGGTCTATGATAATCATAACAAAAGAGACACTTGTATGATTGAGCAGTTTATAAACTGTTTCACTTGGTGTATATGATTTACTTTACAAGCAATCCTTATTGGATAGATCAAAACTTACCATACACCAAGACAGGTGTTTCTTATCACACAATCATGAGAATTTAGTTCTTCACTGTTGTTTGTGATGTTAGGTGTCCCATGCTGAGCCTATCCACACATCAAACAAAGCATGTCAGTCTTCATTGGTGGAAAATGACACAAGTGAAGAAGTAATCTAGTGTACTATCATTTCTAATGATTAAGCAATGTGTGATTCTACTTGTTTGTTATTCTGAAAACATGAATGTTTGTCTGATATCTTGATTTTGAAAATATGATTATTTGATTGAAAAGTTGGACATTAACAAAATTAAGCTTGTACGATGTTAAAGTTTTCAAAAGCATTACTTGTTTGGTTCATAATTGATCATACCAAGTGACTGAAGCAAACATCAAATCTTGTTGAATCAAATGGTTTTGTAAAGAGGTCAGCCAATTGATTGTCAGTATGAACTTTGATCAACTTAATTAGACCCTTTTTTTCGCAATCTCTTAGAAAGTGATATCTGATATCTATATATTTTGTTTTGGAATATTGAATAGGATTTTCAGTTATGAACATGGTAGTAGAATTGTCTATGTGTATGGGTGTTTTTAGAAAATTGAAGCCATAATGAAGCATTTGGTTTGAATCCAAAGCACTTGAGAACAGCATGTAGAAGCAGCTATGTATTCTGCCTAGGCTATATACACAGACACATTTGTTTGTTTTTTGCACTACCAGGAGATCAATCTTGATCCAACAATCTGACATCCTCCTATTGTTGATTCTTCCACCATAATCACTTTCAGTGTATGCAAATAAAAAGAAATCTCCATCTTTACCATGTGCTAGTTTGCCTTTCAAGTATCTGAAAATTCTCTTCACAACACTGATTTGTGATTCTTTTGGATCTGCCTGAAATCTTGCACACATGCAAACTGTATACATGATGTCTGGTATGCTAGTAGTAAGGTACATTAGTGAACCTATCATTGATGTGTACAGCTTCTTATCAACTAATGTGCCTTCTGGATCAGGGCTAAACTTCAATCCAGTTGCAAATGGTGTTTTGCTTGATGTGCAATCAAACATGTTGTATTTCTTCAAGATCTGATTCACATACCTGCTTTCATTGATAAAAATTCAATCAGGTAATTGTTGAACTTGAAGTCCAAAGAAGAATATAAGTTCTCCATTGAGCTCATTTGAAACTTTGATTGCATAAGAGTTTCAAACTCTTTACAAAGCTGAATGTTTGTGGAGCCAATTATGATGTCATCCATAGAAACTTGTACAACCCAAAAGTCTTTTCCTTTTTTTTCCAAAAACAATATTTGATCGATCTTCCCTCGGGTGTATCCATTTTGTAGTAAAAACATTAATAAAGTTTCATACCACTTTCTGGGTTCCTAATGAGGACCATACAGAGCTTTATCTAACTTATAGACTCCATGAGGGAAGTCTAGGACTTCAAACTGTGGTGGTTGTGCAACATGTACCTCTTTATCTATTTTGCCATATAGGAATGCATATTTCAGATCCATTTGGAAGAAAGTGAATTTCTTTGATAAGGCATAAGCAAGGAACACTCTGATGGCTTCCAATCTAGCTACGGGAGCAAAGACATCCTTAAAATCAATGCGTTCTTCTTGAGTGTAACCCTAGGAAATAAGCCTTGCTTTGTTTCTAATGACAATACCTTTTTCATCTACTTTGTTTCTGAAAAGACATCTGGTGCCAATGACATATTAACCTATAGGTAGATCAACCAGTTTCCACACCCCTTGCTTCCTAAATTGTTGTAGTTCCTCTTGCATGGATTCTATCCAACTATTGTCTTTAAGGGATTCCATGATGTTTTGGGTACAGTGAGAGATAGAAAGCAAGAAAACAAGCAAATGTTTGTTGTATCAGATCTACTTCGTGTCAATCTGTCATTTAGATCACCAATGATATTCTCTAAGGGATGATATTTATGAGCTCTTGTGTTTTCAACCTGATCAACAAGGATTGTTGAATCAAGATTATTGATGGACTAGTCAGGTGTTGAAGGGTGAGCAAGGGTAATTATGTGGTTGGATCATCTGCTTAAGCATTCTCATGAAATTTCTATGGTGAATCATGAATGAAATCTGGGATTTCATCATCATGATGTGTGTCTGGTAATGAATGATAGTCATCATCTTCTTCAGCTATGTCATGATGATGTGACCTTGTTTGCTTGCTTGGTTGATGGTCACCTGAATATTATGGTTGATTGGTCACAGGAGTTAAAGATGATGGAGTGTTTATTGATGTTCCTCTTAAAGTGTTTGTTTGAGCTGGAGGAGTGGTAACTGTTGCACTTGAAGGAATGGTGTTTGTTCTCCTTGGAGGATTAGCAATTAATGAAACATCAATGTTTCTTAGAGGAACCAAGGATATTCAATATTTGTCTTGGTACCTAAGACATCAAAATAATATGTGTCAAATGATTTTGTTAGTGAATTTATATCAAACAACCAGTCAGATCCAATGACTTTCTTAGTGAAAGTATGATCATTAAAAATAACATCAAATGTTACTTCCACTAGGTTTAGTCTTGGATTGTATGCTTTGTATGCTATAGAGCTTCCAGAGTATCCAACAAAAATTCCATCATCTGCTTTTGGAGCAAACTTAGGTAAATATTATCTAGTGTTTACTATAGATACAAAACACCCAAATGCTTTAATAAATCCAATAAAGGGTTTTCTTTTAAGCATTAGTTCGTATTGAGTTTTAGTGAGTCTTTAATGATTAGTGTTTGATTTTGTATGTAGCAAGCTGTGTTGATGACTTCTGTCCAAAAAGATATGGGCAATAGAGAGTCAGCTAGCATAGATCTAGTAGCTTCTATCAATGTTCTGTTTCTCCATTTAGCAACTCCATTCTGTCGAGGAGCCCTTGCCAGACTGAATTGCTGACTTATTTCTTCTCTACATAAACAATAAATAGTGTCATTCTTAATTTAGTACCATTATCGCTTCTTAAAGTTTTGAATTTAAGATCTAATTGATTTTTAATTTTAGTGATAAATGATTTGATGATTTCTGTTATTTCTAACTTTTGTAATCGAAAGAAAACCTAGGTGAATCTGGACTAATCATCCACTATCACAAGGCAATGTTGCTTCTTGCCTATGCTTAATATGTTTATAGGGCCAAAAAGGTCCGTATGAAGCAATTTGAGTAGTGTGTTATTAGTGTTTACAAATTTAGACTTATGAGACACTCTATGTTGTTTGCCTTTCAGACATGCAGTGTTGTGGTCTGTACAGAAAAATTCCTTTTGTGGTAGACCTATTACTAGGTCACCTTTAACCAATTGATTCATTCTGTTAAAGTTAGAGTGTCCCAATCATTTATGCCATAATTAGGAAACAACTTCTAATTCTTTTGATAATAAAAAAGTTTCAAGGTTTGATGCTAAAACTTTATTCATATCAACAATGTATGTGTAGTTTTGATGGGGAGTTTTCAAAAGGATATAGTCTACAGGTATTTGAAAACCCGTCTTGAGGATGTAGCAATTTTTGGAGTCAAAGAGGGTGGCATATCCTTTATCATAGATTTGGATACACTTAGAATATTAAACTGGAGGTTGGAGCAGTAGTTGACATTCTCTAAGCTAATCAACCCATTTGATACTGTTCTTTCACAAGTAATCTTTCCTCTTGTCTTGTCACCTCCAAATGCTACATTTCCACCATGTTTGTTTTTGAAATCCCAAAGGAGGGAATATTTGCCAGTTATATGGCTGGAACACCCACTGTCAACATACCAGATGTTGTCAGGCCTTCTATAATGTCCTTGCACAGACAAAGAAATTAATTAGAGGGTGCAACCCAAGCCAAGATGGTCTTGGGTTTTCTGTCTTTTCCCAGTACATAAATTTTCTCTAAAGATGCATTGTCTGCTGGCTTAGGAACACTAGGTACACTAGACTTCCTTTGCATGTTTTTAGCTCTGGCATGAGAAGTGCTTCGAGTTCTCCTCCTTTGAGTGCTAACATCTGATTGATGTCTGTTTTGAGACTTAAGTCTCCTGTCTATTTGTTTAACGATTTAATAAAATGTTTTGTCATTGTTTAAAACAACTTTTGTGTGTGTAGTCTGTATGGGTACTTGATCGCGTAGGAATAATTCAGTGTTTAGTTAACCTAAATGTATGATTTTACATCATGATAAGTGTAGAACAAGTTCACGTTCTTTATGTTTGGCTTCATAGGTGTTTGGAGCTAAAGAAGGTCTATTTTGAGAGAAAATGGAGCAAAATACGGAACTACAAGGGTTGAAGCTGAAATTAAAGAAAGTTACAAAAATAGCCCAGGAAACCCTGAACCAGCGTATGATACACCGGGTATGGGCATATCATACGCCGGGCAGCGTATTGGTGGGCGTATTTGTGGCCGTATTTGACAAAAAATTACAGAAAGAGGCGTGTGATACGCCGCCTCTGGGCGTATCATACACCGGTATGCAACCAACTTCCGGATTTTGTGGAATTTCAAGCTACTTAAACATAATTCAACCCTAATTCGAGGAAGACTTTTCCAAGCTCGAATCATGACAATTCTAAGGCGATTTTTGGTGTTCCAAGGCTCCCAAAGCCATCCACAAACATTTCTCCAAATCAAGATTAAAGATTCAATGAAGACCATGAGTGGCTAAGTTCTTGTTGATTGCTTTTGGGAGTACAATTCATCTTAAGTGAAACAATTGGTATGTTTGATTAGGGTTTTTTGTATTGAACAATAGATTAGTGAATGAAGTTTTATGTTTTGATTAAGTTAAAAAGGTTTACTTATAATTAAAGTTGTGTGCTTGATTATCAGTTCTCGGTTTCCTTGCATCGTGAGCTCATTAAGAAAATTAGACAACGTGATATAGGTGAATTGGTAACTTTGTGAATGAACGAGTCTGAAAAGATTGTTCATTTGTTAGCACTTTAGTTGAAAGCTATGATCTTCAAGTATTGTTTCTTACAAACCCTAATTTAAAAATATCAATTGTGGATCTTGCGGAATTGGAAACCCGAAAGTGATTGTTTCTCATTATTAAGTTAAATTAGTTTCAAAGATTCTTGCTTTTTGCAATTGTGTTCATTATTTAATTCAAAGTTTCAATCTTTAATTATAAATTTTGTCTCTTTTAGTTAGTCGAGTTACAATTGTTAAACACTTTTCACATATTCCATGTGGAGACGACCTTACTTACCCTTACACAATTAAAGTAGTTAAGACCGAGATAATAAATTGTTTTTGATTGAGTCTCGACAACTAGATCAAAATGGCACCGTTGTCGGGGAATTAGTGCCCAAAGTGTTGATTTTTGTAGTTTTTTTAGTTTTATTCTCCTTTTTTTGTTTTGTTTTGTGCGGTGCTACGCTAGGTGTTTTATGTCTTGCAGGTTACTATCAGATTGTTAAAACTCACCATGAATAGAGTTTATTATTCATGTTCTGGTTGCGGGAGTCCAGTTCACACACAAGATGATTGTCCTGAGTACTTGCTAAAGTGTGAATATGAGAGAAGAAAATTATATATGTTGGATGTTTATTATGATGATGTACCATCATCTTATCCGTACTATGAGGCATCTTCTCCATATTATGAAGGATATTATCAGTCAGATGCGAGCTACAACTTTGAGCATGATTTGTATTACAACAATTATGAACAAGAGACGATACAAAGCTCAAGTTATAAGGAAGGTCATAATGACTATCAAAAAGAATACTCTCAGGAAACATAGGTGGTTGTTAATAGGCATAATCAAGGAGATTCTGATAGATGCTCGAACCACTCAAATACTTCTCAATGTGATGATTAGAATCAATTTTAGTTTCCTTATCAAAAGCAAGAAAATGTTGATATCCAAAATGTTAAACAATTTCAACATACTTATCAATCTGAGGAGGAGGAAAAGATTGCTCGATTCGAAGTGATGTTGTCAAGTATCGATGAAAGTTTATCACAACACCAACTTTCAGATCAACAATGACTCCACTACCTTAGCATAAAATGTGATGTGCTTTTGAAGAAAATCCAGATTGAAGAGTCACTAGAAAATGGGGTAATGGAGGAGGTTGTGGATACTAATACCATAGTGCTTTCCCCAGTTATAGAAAAATCAGAGATTGAATCCACCATGAATGGGGAAACAGTGGAAGAAATAGTTACAAATCTTTTGGAGCAAGACATGAAAATTCTTAAAAAACCAGAGACTGAGTTAAACAAAGTTTATCTCGACCCTTCTCCTGTACCTATTACTCTAACTTACAAAGTTACGGAAGAGGATTTAAGGATGAAGAAAACAAAGGTGACATTGCATGACATTGGACAAGCTATCATGAAGTGGCTTCCTAACAACTTCTCATTGTACATGCCTATAATTAGGAAACAACAATGGAGCTGGCATATCAACTTTCGAGCATTTGTCGGGAACTTAGTAGGCAAAGATGCAATTCAACCACCATAAGTGGTTACAGGTACGTTCTGGCTGAAGACCTAAAACTTTAGCGCTTGCGGGAGGCAACCCGAGAACTTTGTGGGTGTGTTCACTAGAAACCCTCATGAGACTACAACTCATCCACTCGGGTCTACCGAGGTGTTTAAAGGCTTGTTGCCTATGCTAAATGCAATTTTGATTCCTACAAAAGTGACTTTCAAATCTTTTATTAGTTTTTGTTTTTTTTCTTCCTCGGTTTGCTTTGTTTTTTTTGATAGTCAATCGAGAGACGTAAGCACTCAAGTGTGGGGAGGCACAAGTCGGTTAATGAAGGCTCTCACTAACGATCAGGTTCATGTGCTCTTTCCACTAATTTGGTTTTGAATAATATTCTTTTCATGTTTTGATTGAAATTGATTGATAATATGTTAGGATGTGCCATACTAGTCTCCCTTCATAATGAATTGTCTTGTTTAGCAATAATAGGAATGAAATTAAGAATGTAATTCCCTATGTTATGAAAATACCAATTGTGACTACCATACATTGAGGACAATATATCTTAAGTGTGCGGATAAGGGAAGAATTGAAAAAATTAAACCTTTTTGAAAAATAAATATTCAAATTAAGCTTAATTGTGCATAAGACCTAAATTGTTTTTCATACATGGTTAATTATCACTTGTTTGTACATGTATATATCCATTGGCATGCTTGTTCTGAAATTATAGTAAAGCATTCCCATCATGAGCTTTTATTAAATTAGGTAGAATTCTTAGAAGGCATAACAAACCAGATTGTAGATGACATATGTGCTTCATATTTTTAACCCTTTCCCACCGTTTTTGTGAGAATGTGATCCTAAATGAGCAATTCATAGCATATGTTGATTTGCTTTATATTTTTGCATAATGAGGGACACCATAATGTGCATCTAAGTTTGAACTCGTGTAATTGATACTTGTTAAGATCATGAACCAATATGTGCATGAATGTGATAGAGGCATTAGGAATGAACCATTTGCTTGAACCTTTTTCTTTGAATTCCATACTTTGATAATTTTTCTTTAGACACCATGTTGAGCACCAACTTGTTGTTTGAATAACCTTAGCCTTTTTATGAAACATCAGGTGATGAAGTCCAATTCATGATATGTTTAGTAGTGTTGTTTCAATAATAGTTCAATAATAGTATGATTGGTTGCGAATATGAGAAAAAAATGAAAGAAAAGAAAAAAAAGAAGAAAAATGCTAAATATGAGGTCAAAATGACCAAGATATGAAGCAACAAAAATAGTGTGAGAATTCTATGATATGATTTCTATTAGAGGATAGAAATTGATACACATCACATCTAGCATGTTTAAATTGGATTTCATTCACCATTAGCCATTCTTAAATCCCTATCTTACCCCACCTTAAACCTTAGCCCAACATTACAACCCATGAAAGACCTCTTGTTTTATGTATTATATTGTGTTAATTGATGGCGATATGATTAATACACGAGCTTATGATTAAGATGTACAGTCTTGGTTTGAGAGTTCCAGATATACTAGTATATAATCACTAGTCCACAAAACAAACAGAGAGGAGTGTTCATTATGAGGAACGTGAATGCATGCATGTTTGAAGCAAAAGGTGAAGTTATGCCAACTAAGGTGATTCTAAGTTTAAAGCATGAATGATATTACATGTTGGGTTGTGAATCTTACATGATGAAAGTTTAAAAGTAAGTATGCCTTATGACCTTAATTTATACAAAGTTATGATAACATAGCATGTTTGATTAAATAAGGGGAATTGCGCAAGTAAGTTTGTTTGAGGACAAACAAAAGGTTAAGTGTGGGGATGTGATCGCTTGGGAATAATTCAGTGTTTACTTAACCTAAATGTATGATTTTACATCATGATAAGTGTAGAACAAGTTCACATTTTTTATGTTTTGATTCGTAGGTGTTTGGAGCTAAAGAAGGTCTATTTTGAGAGAAAAAGTAGCAAAATACGGAACTACAAGGGTTGAAGCTGAAAATAAAGAAAGTTACAAAATGGCCTAGAAAATCCTAAACCGGCGTATGATACGCCGGGTATGGGCATATCATACGCCAAGCAGTGTATTGGTGGCCGTATTTTTGGCTGTATTTGATAAAAAATTACAGAAGGGGGGCGTATTCCAGATTTTGTGGAATTTCAAGCTACCTAAACATAATTCAACCCTAATTTGAGGAGGAGTTTTCCAAGCTCAAATCTTGACAATTCTAAGGTGGTTTTTGGTGTTCCAAGGCTCCCAAAGTCATCCACAAACATTCTCCAAATCAAGATTGAAGATTCAATGAAGACCATGAGTGGATAAGTCCTTGTTGAATGATTTTGGGAGTACAATTCATGTTAAGTGAGACAATTGGACAATGTATGTTTGATTAGGGTTTTTTATATTGAACAATGGATTAGTGAATGAAGTATTATAATTTGATTAAGTTAAAAAGGTTTACTTATAAATAAAGTTGTATGCTTGATTATCAGTTTTCGGTTTCCTTGCATCGTGAGCTCATTAAGAAAAGTAGACAACGTGATATAGGTGAATTGGTAACTTTGTGAATGAATGAGTCTTGAAAGATTGTTCCTTTGTTATTACTTTAATCAAAAGCTAAGATCTTGAAGTATTTTTTTCTTACAAACCCTAATTTAAAAGTATCAATTGTGGATCTTGCGGAATTGGAAACCCGGAAGTTATTGTTTCTCATTATTTAGTTAAATTGTTCATTATTTAATTCAAATTTTCAATCCTTAATTATAAAGTTTGTGTCTTTTAGTTAATTGGGTTACAATTGTTAAACACTTTCCACATATTCCCTGTGGAGACGACCTTACTTACCCTTACATAATAAAGGTAGCCAAGACCGATATAATAAATTATTTTTAATCGAGTCTCGAAAACCAGATCAGTACTCCACCCTTGTTCTTATTAGGAACAACTGTTTGCTTCTCAGTTGATTTCTCAACCTGAGCTTGTTTGTTTTGCTTTTTATTCTTTTTATTGAAAAAGCAATTGACTGTGTTATGATTGTTTCTTTTAAACATTGAACACTTATTCTAAAAATGACATGTTTTTATACTATGATTGTTCATATCATAGTATTTGTAGTACTTACCATACTTGCATTTTTTTTGTGTTGTGTGTGCATTGATCACACCACTCACAGTATGCCAAATTTGTAGTACTTAATTTATTGAAAAATGTTTATTTTAAATTTGATTATGGCGGTATATCAAAAGTTACTATTGGTTGTTTGTGCTGAATGGTGGCTTTTCCCTTCCCTTTGTTTTGTCTTTTGAGAGGGACAGTGGAAGACTCAGCTTTTCTTCCACTAGAGCAAATATCAAATACTTGCCTCTGCTATGTTTGTTTGGGTGTTGGATCAACCACACTTGAAACTTTTTCAGTCTCAATAATTGGTTGAGCAGACTCATCATATAAAAGATCTTCATCATCTTCATCTATGGTGTTAATATCAAATTCATTTTTTTCCCCTTGATAAAAATCTATTGATTTAATTTATGGTGGTGCTTCACTTTTAACAAATTTAATCAAACATGATTTTGAAAATAATGATGATTTAGATGATGATAATGATGATGGCTTTTAGTCATTTGTCATGTCATGAGGATCACGTGATTCCCTATGTTTGCTGGTCATTAATTCAGGTAGTGGGATATAAATATCATTGTAAGATGGGTTAACCTTATTATATGCCAGACCTAAAGGGTCTTTAAAAGCCCTTTGTTGAGTAAGAATTTATTCAATCTTATTGCTCACCTGAAACTTTTGAAGTTTCACTTCAGTTTCAACTTGTAGTGTTTTAGACTGAGTCAGAGATTCAGAGAGTTGCTCAACCTGAGCTGTACGTGTTAGTTTTTCAGACAAAAGTTTGTCCAAATCATTTTTAAGTGATATAATTTTGATTTCATACTATTTTTGCCTAGATTTTAAACTGTCATTTAAAATGTTTTTTTCAATAACTTTCTTTGAAAGTTGGTCTGGATGCTCTCTATATCTTGTGACTTCATCTAAGCATGCTTTAGAATAGAGATTTTCCATTACCTTTTTCGGGACTTCAGCTAATTTCTCCTCAACATGTGCCATTAGGGAATGGTCAAGAGATTGTATCTCTGCCTCATACATGCTCCAGTCACATTCTCCATCCTGTTTGATTATCATTGCAAGGGACTTGGAGCTTTGATTGGGGTTATATTGTGTCATGTGTGCTGGTGTTGGTGCTGATGGAATACTAATGGGTGGTGGAACTGGTCTATTTGTTTGATAACTACTTGATGTTTGGGGTTATTGATTTCTATTAACCCTTGGTTGTTGACATTCTCTTGAGAAATGCTCATATAGCCGATAGTTGTAGCATCTCACTTTTGTCTTGTCACAACCAATCTTTGTTTTCTTATCCATGTTCAACCCTCTGTTTCTTTGAAAAAACTTCTTTGATCTGTAAGGAATCATTGCCATAGACCATTGAAGATCCATCTCTTTAACCATGTCTTGTGGCAACTCATCCAAATCATGTTGGATGAATTGTGATGGTGTGAGATTGGCACCTAGATATGCTTCAAAACATGCAGAGAAGGCTGCAAATGCAGCCTTCTGCTCCTCACTCTGTAAAATGATTATGAGTGCATCCATAGGTTTCTCAAACTTGTTTATGTTTTGGGTCTTTCTGTGATGTTGTTTGCTTGAACTTGAAGCATGTGCTTGTTGTTTGCTCTGAGGTGTTGCTTCATATGAACCATGAACACCAGTCTTCTTAGACTTCTATTTGTGTTTTGGTGATTCAGGAGCAAAAAAGAATGAAGTATCACTAGAGTCAAGAAACTCCTCCTCTTCATCTACTTCAATACATGTCAAGAATGCACTATCTGTTGTTTGCATCTCGTTGAATTTATATGATTCCACATGTCTAACAGTGCTGTTGTTTCTTGATCTCTCATCTAATTCTAGTGGCTCTTCTTTGGAAACTAGAGCATCCAAAGATAATGCTTCTAGATCTAGTGTTGTTTTCATTAGAGAGACAAATTACGTCAAGCTCCCTAGAAGAGTATGCAACATATTCTTGTTGATCTCCATAGATTCATATTTGAGACAATAAACTATCATCTCATTTACCAGTTGTACGAATCTATAGAGCTGTTGTGGTATTGATTCTCCTTAAAGATAGTGGAAAGTTTCATATTGGGTCCTCAATTTTTCTTTCTTGATTTCCCTAATTTCATCACTTCTTTCACACATTATGTGAAGTACCTTCCACAGTTCATGTGTTGTTTTGAAATTCTCTACTCTAGTCAATATCTCAAATCGAAGAGTCATTGCCAGATTACTGTAAGCTTTCATGTCTGTTTTGAATTTTTTCAAGTCATCACCAGCTACACTCTTTAAGCTTATTGGTTTTTGTATGTTATAATCTGGACCTAAAGTCACAAGAATGTATGGTCCCTCAGTTATGGAAGTCCACAAATTCGGGTCTTGGAAAATAATCAAATTTCTGAACATAATTTTCTATTGTTTGAAGTCAGCCTTGTTCTTCAGTCTAGGTGGTTTAAGACCACTGTTGGAACCTGAAACTTCATCTGACATGATTGATAAATTTTTAACTTAACAGTTTAAGTCAAATTTGTTAGATTATTTAGCTCGGTGCTAAATTTGATTTATTCTAAGGTCACTACAATTTGTTTGTGACTTTTAGTATTACCGAATAAAAGTTAATTAATTAATTTGAAGTTAATTAATTAATTCTAATGAAATTTCAATAACGGTTCAATTAATAATAAGGGAATATTATGTCAAATGAATTATCAATCAGTCAACACCCTTTTTAATGGATTAATATTGTATTTTGTTCAAATTAATTATAACAGTTTTGCCTGAATCAATATCAATCAGTCAATACACCCTTTTCAATAACGGTTCAATTAATAATAAGGGAATATTCTGAAAATATTGTATTTTGTTCATTAGTATCAATATAGAAAGCATTTATTAATATTTTCAGCATTTATGATCATTGAATCTGCATTTCCGCTACACAATCATTGTCTGAATCATCATATTCGATCCTAGGTTATTCACATCATCTCAGTCTCAAATTCGGACCCGGTCAACTGGTATCAGAGCCTTGGCTCCTGAATTCGTATAAAAAATTAGCTTAGATCTTAAAGAAAATCAATTGAATTGGTGATTGAGTTGTTTATTACCAAGTTTCATACTTCTCATAACCATTCATACTAAAAATATGTGAAACTTCTTCAGCAATCGCTATTCTTTTGACCGGGAATCTAAAAAACTCTGTTCGATTGTTGAATCTCAACAATATCAGTCAGAATACACTCATTATCACTCGATATTGACAGAAACGACCTAAAATCAACTCTAGTGTTCGTAGATACTGCTACTACTATTCACCAAATCAAGAAAACTTGACATTGGACTGTTTGAACATTATGGACCTAAAAATCAACTTAATCTATACTCAAACCATCTAAAATCATTTTTATTATAATGGATTCTTTTAACTTTTCTGAACTTGGTCGTGCATCTAAAACTCTAATGCTTAAACACAAGTCTGAGTTTAAGAAGTGGAAAATAAGGTTTAAAAATTACATTAAAGGTGTGGATCCCAACTACTGGATATCCATATGCAAAGGACCCTACATTCTTGTTTCACTCAATGCTGATCAAGTAGCTTAGTACAGGACTGTTAGAATCCCCATAGAGGATCCTAGTCTAAATCTTGATGACGAGGAATACAAGAAAATCAAGATAGATCTCAAAGCCTATTCCATTATAACTCAGGCTTTGAAAATGGATGCCCTCAAAAGACTAGAGAAATATGGAACAGCCAAAGGTGTCTGGGATGCAATACAAATTATGTTTGAAAGAAGCAGTGAGGTGACTGAAATAAACAAAGATAAATAGGTGAACCAATATGAAACCTTTCATCATACTAAGGGTGAATCAATCTCCAAGAAGCTACATCATTTTGTGAAATTGGTGAATGATCTAGAAATCATGGGGGTTACATATAAAGAGAAGGAAAGGAATAAGAAGATGCTGCATAGTCTGCCAGAAAACTAGAAGCAGAATCTTACAATGTTGAAGAACGCTCTTGACTTGGAGAGCACTAGCTTAGACATCATGATTGCTAAGATTGAAGTTCTGAAGTTAGATGAGCAAAGCAGAAATCTTAGTGGACCTCAAGTCACTGAGGCATATAAGTTTCCATCAGAAACTCATTCTATTGAAAATGCCTTTGTGACACAAGAAGATGATTTTCTATCTTCTAAAGATCAAGCTAGAACAACTGGATTCATTACTGTAACACCCACATGCATGCCTAGTGATCAAAAAGCTGATGAACAAAAGGCAACTTACAGTGCCTTTGTTTCTAGCATTGAGGCTTATCTAGGAGGAAGACTTACATCAGCACATCTGATTTAGGAAGATCTGGAAGAAATGGATCCAGATAATGTTGAAGAAATGGACTTGCAATGGTAGATGGCCATGATTGCGACAAGAGCCAAGAAATTCTTTCGAAAAGGAAAGGAGCCGAGTCTGAATGAGAACACAAATCTTGGATATGACAAATCATGGTAAAGTGTTTTAATTATGGTATGAATGGGCACTCCTCTAAGGAATGCAACGCTCACAGAAGAAGTAACAATAATTACAAAAGAACTTCATATGGTTAGTCATCATCTCAATCCAATTTAAGCTTTCAATCAAACAATCAACATCAGTATTAGCATCAAAATTAGCACTAACAAACTCATCAAAGTCAGCCCCAACTGACTCATTAAGCTTAGGGAAGTAATCAACCAACCTTCAATGTACTTGTCATCAGATAGGATGGAATTTGTAACTGGAGCCTATATGTAGAGGAAGTCAAGCCTCGATTTCAGAATCATGCTCTAATGGCTCACATTAATGATGGTCCAATTCCAATGCCATCTAAGGTAAAATCCAATCTCTGTAGTGATAAATGCATTAAAGAAGTACAGGGATACAGAGAACATAAACACAAGTTAGCTCTCAAAATCAAAGAAGAAAAGGTCAAATCTAAATGTTAAAACAAGAGATGAAAAGTTTTGAAATTAAAATCAAATCACTTCTTTCAGATATTGAAAAACTCCATGGTGAAAAGTACACTCTAGCAGTTGAGAATGAGAAGTTCACTGAATTGTTAACAAAAACCAAAGCTGAGCAATCCTCTACGGAAGTGAAACTTGAAAAGTTTCAATTCTCACCTACTAAGCTGCAAGTGTTACTTGACTCACAGAAAGAGCCAAAGGATATGACTGGGATTGGATACAATACTTGCCCACCTCCATACAATGACAACTATATGATTATGCTTGAGGCACTCACTCATTCTGATCAAATTGAACCTAAAGTTATTGAAACTAAAATAATGGTTTCACAAATAAGTAATCCTCAAAACAAACCAAGTGTTTATATTGAAACCAATGAGGATAAAATCAAGTTGGGCAACCCAATGAAAATCAAAGAGTGCTCAAACAAACTTGTCATTGTTAGGAAACCAAATAGCCTAGTCAAAGCCATTGTACCTTTTGTGAAATTCATTCCTAAAAATCTCAAAGTGGTGGAGAATGCTAAAGTACCAGTGAAATCCTCTGCTAAAAGCAGATTTGATAGTGAGATTAAATTGTTCCAAAAATTCAAGCAAATCAGAAAAGGTTTCACTAAAATTCAAAAATAAAGCAATAGCTTCTCCATCATCCAAAGATAAATCACTCATGGTTCAAAAATTAAAAATAAAAAATGAACCAAAATCATCAACAAAGTCAAAACAGGGGGTTGGTTTTGACATTTTTAACAAAAAGGACGTTGACCAACTTGAAAAGGTGTCAAGTAAAGGTAAAAAGAAGCAACAGCAGTCTCCAAGGACCAAGCCAAGTAGAGTTATGAAGCAATCTACGGAAATTAAGAAGGCTAAATTTGTTTCTTCAGTAATAACAAAATCTAAGGCTAATCTAAAATCTTTAAAACACATGAAGCCTCCACATCAACATCAAAAGACAAACAAATATACTGTGACATTTGTGACATGTCTAATCACAGCACATATGTGTGTTATTTTAATCAATATTGCTACATCTGTGACATGAACAATCATTTAACTAAAAATTGGTATTTCAACAAGTATTGTTCTTTCTGTGATATGACAAATCACAATACATTTGATTGTTTTTTAATTAGAATGGTTTGAGAGTTCCACAAAACAAGCCTATATTACCAATATCAACTGACAAGGCAAAACATAGTAGTCATTCACACATTAAAGAAATAAGGGTTTCAAATTCTGATGATGACTTCTATAATTCATGGCAGTCAAAAAGTGTCAAAAGGAATCTTAACCAAAATATGAAACAATCACTTAGTTCTCGTCAAAGACTTAAAACAAAAGTGATTTCTGAAAATAAAAAACGTGCCCAATTTCTACATAGAAACAGGGATGAAAGATTTGAATACTCTTTAGATAGCTTGGTTGAAATTGATCAAATAAAAATGAAAAAGACTCCACAAAAATTCTTCAAACATCAAAAAGAAAAATCTTTTACTGAAAATATTCAAACAAGATTTTCAAAACCAAGGTTTGATGAATACCAAGCATTAACCTCTAAATCACAACTTAGAGGCAAGCATCAAAAGGTTACAGTAATTGATCAATATGGGCAACCCAAGACCATCATGGCTTGGGTTCCATATCTAACTAGTTCTTTTTATGCTTGTAGGGTCATCCATACAGGTCCAACAACTTATGATATGTGGATAGTGGATGCTCCCGACACATGACTGGAGATAGTTCCCTCCTTCATGACTGGACGCTTCATATGGATCTCTTTGGACCAACTCATGCCTTGAGTATTGGTATGAAACAGTATTGTTTGGTGATCATGGATGACTTTTCACAATTCACATGGGTCTTCTTCCTTCTTCATGAAAACAAAGCGTCCCAAATAATAAAAGATTTTATCACAAAAATTGAAAATCAACTTGATCTAAATGTAAAATCAATTAGAGGTGATAATGGGATAGAGTTTAAAAATGAAAATCTAAGTTTGTTTTTCACACACAAAGGCATTACTCATCAATTCGGTGTAGCTAGAACACATCAACAAAATAGGGTAGTTGAAAGAAGAAACAAAACACTAATTGAAGCAGCAAGAACAATGATAGACGATGCTAGGCTGTCAATTACCTTTTGGGCCAAAGCCGTCAACACATCGTGTTATGTGAAAAATCGAACTTTGATAGTCAAAGAAAGCAACAGAACACCTTATGAACTACTTTTTCATAGAAAACCATTTATTGGATTTTTCAAGTCATTTGGTTGTCCTGTCTCAATATTAAACACCCGAGACCATTTAGGAAAGTTTGCTCCTATGTCTGATGAGGGATTCTTTGTAGGTTATTCCTCAGTGTCAAAGGCTTTCAGAGTGTTTAATCCTAGATTAAACATTATAAATGAATAAACAAATGTTCAATTCAATGAGCACTCATTTGATAAGTCAATGAATGGTCCTGATTGGTTGTTTGATATTGACTCTTTTACAAGATCTTTTGATCAGTTCCACTTGTCTAATGCAGTTAACCAACAATCAGCTGGATCTTCCAAAATAGTAGAGAGAAGGGATGACTTTCCAATGGTTCCTACATCTTCTACTAATCAATCTGATGAAGAAGTTCCATTGCAAGCTGATCATGTTAGGCAAGAAGTAGAAAATCAAAGTGTCTTAACTGATGCTGGTCCTAGTTCACTGGCCACTCCTTCAGCAGAATCATTAACTGAAGTTAGAAATCCAAAACCAGCTACTGTGCCAGTTGTAACTGAAGAGAATGCAAAGGATGAAAGCCTTCAAAGTGCTTCTGATGTTGAAGCTGAAGCGGATGAAGCCTTTGATTACTTTCACAATTCTCCTATTCTCCCCCAACCTGAATATGCCTCTCACCAATATGATTTGAATTGCAACACCCGAAAATTTATAAAAAATAAAGGAAAAGAAGAGAAAAAGGGGAAAGATAACTTTTTTCGAAAGTAAAGCGGGTTAAAGTGTGCAAGTGGAAAACTTGTCTCTAATGGGTTCAAAAGGCAGGGGATGGCCGCCCACACCCCCATTTCCCCACAACTACTTTCGGTTGCAAAAAGAGAAGAAGAAGCTGCCATCGGTTTCTAGAGAAAGAAGGAGGAAGATTTGTTTGAAGGTGAGATTTTTAGGTGTTGGAACTTCAAGTGGGCTCTCAGGTTTGAGGTGTTCTACTCAAAAGCTGTTCAAGGTGAGTTCTAGATCCCCACTCTTACTGGTTTTCTATGTGTTTGGGGGCTGTTATGCATGCTGGACAGAAGGTTTCTAAACCAATCTATGAATTTTAACATGATGTGTGACTGCGTGATGATGATGTATGTTTTTAGATGATTTCAAAGTTGTGCATGATGTTTAGTATGTTCTAAGTGTGTAGCATGTTAGATCTAAGCTAAGAATATGCTTAAAATGATGTATAGAGATTGGAAATTGAGTAAGTTGGATCGCAGGTGCAATAAGCTGTCTGCTGTGGATCTCGTATGTCCGCTGTGGACACTTAGGAAGGTTGTCCAGGTCATCTGCTATGGACACTCACTGTCCGCTGTGGACATTTGGACATTATTAATGTGTCCGCTATGGACACTTAGGTATTTAGCTGTCCGCTGTGGACTTTGCATGTCCGCTGTAGACTTTGCTTGTCTGCTGTGGACCCTTGAGAAAATCTTGGCTGTCCGCTATGGACTTGGGTGTTCGCTGTGGACCCTTGAATGTTTTAGTTGTGCGCTGTGGACATACTTAGTGTTTCATTCATGCGCTGTGGACTCTTAGCTGTCCGCTGTGGATTTGGCCATCCGCTGTGGACCATTAGCCGTCCGCTGTGGACACTTAGATAATTTTACATGTTGCGCGCTTTCGACTTTGTTCATCCGCATTTACTTTGTTCATCCGCATTTGCTTTGTTCGTCCGCATTTGCTTTGTTCATCCGCATTTGCTTTGTTCATCCACACTTAGTATTGCTTATCTGCATTTGGACTTGTTCATCCGTATTTGGACATGTTCATCCGCATTTGGTTCCTCCGTATATTTTAGAAACTTGGAATATTTTTTGAGACTTTCATCCTCATTTGCTTGTCTGCATGTCATGAACATTCAGCCGCATTGGCTTATGTTCATCTGCATTTCTTTGGACACTTAGGATTTTCTAGAATTTTGGGAAGTAAAATGTAGTGTTAAGTTCTGATGCGTTATGGTGGTATATGCCTATTGATGTTATTTGCTTGTGGGTTGTTGTTATTATGTGCCTTTACGTGGCATGATATGTATGAGTACATAAGTAAAGTATTATTTAACTTAAGTGAAAGATAACGAATGACGAAAATGGAAGTAATGAACGATGAGATCTTTGTGGCTAACCCTGGTACTATGTCAGCTTTGGCATGAGTGGCGGTTTATTTATAAACCACGGCACAGTATCAGCTTTTAGCATGAGTCAGGGGTGTAGCATATGAGTTGAGATAAGATCCTTGTCACGTACCCCGGTGCTGTGTCAGCTTTTTAGCATGAGTCGGGGGATTATTTATAAACCCCGGCACAGTACCAGCTTTTAGCATGAGTCGAGGATATAGCATGTGGTAGGATCCATAAAGAAGTGAGAGATGAATCATGATGAACGATGATGAAGATAATAATTATTATCTAGCTGTACGTATGATGTCTGATCATGAACGAAAGTAGAGGATATGTTTTACACAATGTAAAGTATTTTATTATGAAAACTAGAACTCACACAGCGTCGCTGACTTTTTTTAGGCATAATAGTTGGCAGGTTACCGTCTGATGATAAGGAGGTACAGGCATGGATGCATAAGCTACTGGGGATGTTTTGAGTCTGGCATCCATATTTTGAGATAATATTGTATTAATACAAATTTTGTGATGTAAATTAATGATATGATGAATTGACACATTTTTAATTATCAATGAAAAGTTTTAATTCTGCTGCAAATGATGTGTTTTAAATGTTTTATGCAATGATTGACCGACCGTAACCGTCCCGGGAACGGGGCCTTACATGAATGTCTCCAAGCTTGATGTATCAAATGTTTGTGACTCAATTCCAACTACCAGGATACATAAGAATCATCCAGTGTCAAGCATAATTGGTGAATTAGAGGTGCGGGTGACAAGGAGCAAGTCGAGTATTGCAAACATCTGTTTGTTTTCTTGCTTTCTGTGTCAGCAAGAATATTAAAGAGGCTCTTCAAGACAACATCTGGATCGAGGAAATGCACGAAGAATTACTCCAGTTCAAGAAACAAGAAGTATGGCAGCTGGTGGACCTTCCCAAAGGACAATACCCTATCGGTACCGGATGGTTATACAGAAACAAGATCCGATTATAGGGGCATTTCTTAATCCAAGGATTGATCAGGAATTATCAAACTTGATTTATATAAGTATTGATCGCGGAATTATCAATACTTGTTGATTTAACGATTAACCAAGCAAAACACACGAAAAGAATAATTACGCAAATAAATTACTGATACGATGATGCTCTTGCTCCGATGATGCTTGCTAATAATCAATATATTGCTGTAATGCTCTATATTGGTTTTAGTGTTTCCAAAAAATTAACTTCTATTTTTTTATTTTTTTATTTTTTATTTTTTTTATAATGTTGTTGATCTCATGTTATATATAAAGATCCTATTCTGTTCTGATCTATTGCTAACTTATCGCTATAATTAAGCTAACAATATTTATCCGAATCCTCAGCCACATTTATCGGCATGGGAGTTCGTATTTTACAATGATTCTAATAAAGATAAGATTGTTGAAGTGAAGTGGAATATTCACTTGAATCATACGTCTTCAATCTTCATTAACGTTGTTGTTGCTTTGCCACGTTGACTTGTTGACTTTGGATTGACCACTTGATGATATGTAATACAAGTGTTGATTTTAGTCTTCCGTGGGAAAATACTCTTCCGCAGGAAACTAGTCTTCCGCAGCAACACTGCTTGATCTTCAGTATTTGTGCTTCCGCAGCAACTTGTGCTTCCGCCGCAACTTGTGCTTCCAGTAGCTTTTTCTTTTTCTTGTTTAGCTGAAGTTGTTCTTTCGCAAGAGATATCTACGAATGTACATCCTTCAAATATGTTCCTGAGAACATCTACGGAAGAACAATTTACTCATCCGCAGTTGTTCCAATACATATAACCATAACATATATTATAAATTGTAATGTAAGTATTAGTTAATCATACAATGAATTATTAAATAAACATAATCATAAACAAATATATTCATTGTATATCATTAAAACTGATGATTACAATTATGATTACATAGAGTGGTTCATCATCTAAACCTATACATAGAGTTCTATCCCTAACAGCATTCTTATCAGAAACAATGCTAGATTGATTGCACAAGGATATACCCAAGAAGAAAGCATAGATTATGATGAAGTGTTTGCACCTGTTGCAAGATTTAAAGCCATCAGACTTTTTCTTGCATATTCTACATCCATGAATTTCATAGTGTATCAAATGGATGTAAAGTGCACATTTCTTTTTGGCAAAATCTCAGAAGAAGTCTACGTGAGTCAACCACAAGGCTTTAAGGACCCGAATTTCCCTCAGAGGGTGTACAGGCTTAAGAATGCTTTGTATGGTCTACATCAAGCCCCAAAAAAGTGGTACGAGACTCTATCGTCTTTCCTTCTTGCACACGGGTACGAGAGTGGAAAGATTGATCAAACTTTGTTCATAAAAAGAAAAGAACATGAAATGCTGGTAGTCAGATCTACATGGATGATGTCATTTTTGGATCAACAAACAAGCAACTTTGCAAGGTTTTTGAAGACCTTATGTACTCCAAGTTCCAGATAAGTGCAATGGAGGATCTTATATTCTTCTTAGGGTTGCAAGTACAATAAGCAGAAGATGGAATCTTCATCAATTAATCAAAATACATGGAAACCATGTTGATCAAATTTCATTTTGCAGATTGTCAATTTATAAGAAGACCTTTTGATACAAAAATGAAGATAGGTCCAGACCCAGATGGCAAATCAGTGGCTCGGACTCACTATCGATCAATGATAGGGTCACTCATGTATCTAACGGCAAGCAGAATTGACATAATGTTTGGTGTATGCGTTTATGCCATGTATCTAACGGCAAGCAGAATTGACATAATGTTTGGTGTATGTGTTTGTGCTATATATCAAGCAGATCCCAAGGAATCACATGTAAATGCTGTAAAGAGGATATTCAGATATCTCAAGGGCAAGCTTGCACTTGGATTATGGTATCCAAAGGAGGGAGACTTCAACCTCTATGCCTACACAGATAGTGACTACGGGGGATACAACTTCAATAGAGAAATTGACAACCCCCAAAGGAGGGATGCAATTTCTCGATCCCAGGCTGGTCTCCTGGCAGTGCAAGAAGCAGACAAACATGTCTATTTCCACAACAGAAGCTGAGTACATAACAGCATCCGCTTGTTGCTTTCAAGTTCTCTGGATTCAAAACCAAATGCTTGATTATGGTTATACCTTCTTGCACACTCCAATTCACATTGACAACACAACCTCCAAGTTCATAACAAACAATCTAGTTTAGCACTCAAAAACTAAACATATTGAAATTAGATATCATTTTTTGAGAGACTATGCTGAAAAAGGGCTAATCAAGTTGATACAGGTCCATACGGACAATCAATTAGCTGATTTATTCACTAAGGCATTTGACCCTAGTCGGTTTGATTTCTTAGATCAATCCATTGGCATGATTAACCTTGAGTAAAAATCAAAATTTGCAATATCATTCAAATTTTGTAAAATTACAAAAAGAAGTTATTTTTGTTGAAGAATATGTTATGTACACCATTGGGAAATGATATAATCATAGTTATTACTTCATTCACAGTGCTTATTTCAAAATCTTGAAAGACTCACATGACTTATCTGATATGCGGGTAGGCTCAGCTTGGAAAAAAAGATATATGATGTGATGAACTAAAGCTCATATTTAACTTTGAAGCCATCAGCTCAGAGGGTGTGTAAGTATTAGCTTATACAAGCGGATATGTGTGTAGTAACCTAAACACAATAGGTAATGATGCCTTATGAATCTCACTCACCCATATCAATTTCTCTTCTGTTTTGCTGAGCAAAGACATAGATAAACGGGCACAAAGTGCTGATGTCATGATCCAAAAAGATTCCTAATATGGAACACCTCCAAAATGGATGAATTAATAAAGTCTACTCTAGACTACATTCCTTGTAAATGCATAAAAAGAATCCCAAAGAGGATCGCCTTCCAAAGTGAAGTGCCAAACGAATCATAATGAGGATCAAATAAATATAAGAATCAAAGTAAAAGAATCCCAATAAGGATCCCACTTACCCAAAACAAAATGAGATTTCATAATTTAAATGACCTGGTCATGTAAGTTATGAAAAAGTTTTATCATGCATTTCATGCAGCTGGTTTATCCTGCCATGATTTTGAGTGTGAGGTACAAGTTGAATATTTAATCCACTCAAAACATGATAAATATCACTAGCATAAAAATATTAACCAAGCATGAGTTTAAACGGACAAACATACCTATAATCAGTATGTTTATTATTATGTCTATTTTGCTAACAATTGCTTGCATTTGTGAAAGGTAAGATTGATATGATCCCATATAAGGTATACTTCTACTTCATCTTCAGATGAGAAAATCAAAAATTACAAAAACATTTTCCTTTTCATATTAAAAATTTTAAAATCTTTAAAGTTTTTATCCCATATGGATATAAACTTTAGGGGGAGTAATTAAAATTTTATGAAAATATTCATAAAAACATGAAAAATTTGCAAAATCTCAAAACCATTTTAGTTATGTTGTACAGTTGTTTCTGTTCTTAAAAATATAATATTATAAAATTGCTATGTTGGTGTGGAAGTTATACTATAGTACCTCAGTGTATACCTTTGGCAGCACAAAAGCCAAAGATTAGTCAAAACTGGGAAATTTATATCACACCGGGTGTTCAATTTAATCCAAGCAAGAATTGACAATCCCAGCACAGTCAAAACTTCATAAAAGTGAATGCAACAGTGCAAAAACAATCAAAACTATCCACAACAAAAACATTAATTTTTGACAAAGTTGGAATTTTAATGCAGGTAACAGTGTTAGTTAATGTGGGTGAAGGTAACCCAAGCATTTAACCAATGCGGGTAGTAGTTTTGTGCAAGAAAAACAAAGTGAAACAAATGCAGATATGTTAGGTCATCCGCATTTGTATCCAAGATGAAAAACAAATGCATACAAGAATGTCTTCATAAAGCATCAATGCAGATATGTTTTTGTTCATCTGCATTTCCCAATGCGGATATGTTTTTGTTCATCTGCATTTCCCTAATGCGGATGGCATCGCCAATGCAGATCACAATGTTGTGTATTTGTACCAAAAATAAAACAAGTGTTTGAACCTCTGTTAATGCGGGTGGAAAATGCAAAGCAAAGTACTACTAACATTCACAGCATTAACTAATGTAGATAGAAGTTCAAAAATGCGGCTAAGTTAATTCTCTCTCGCATTTGCTACAGTACATAAATGCGGTCAAGTTAGATCTCTTCCGCATCTACTACAGTGTAAACCTTAAATTCTCACCATTTGTTCATTCTCTTAGAAAGTTTGAGATATTCATTCAGTTGACTATTTAAATTCTTTAATCAGACTCATTTAATACTTTTCAAATTTGAGAGAACCAAAGTGCGACGAGCGTTTTTCGAATGATCATCATCAAACATTCAAATCATCATAAACCTTGCGTGTTGATTGTTCTATCAACTTCATTTCATCTGTATTTCGATTCTTAACACAAGTAGTATCGAAACAAGGTGATTCTCGGTCGATTTGAGTACATTGAATACCGAACAAGTGATGAACATAGAACCCTAGGTTTTGAAAAATCAAAATTAACCATGAACAATGGATTTCAACAACATTTTCGAGTTAAATGAAATGGATTCTGTTGTTTACAACAAGTAAAAATCGATTCAGAAACCCTAGGTTAACCATGATGAACAAGGGAAACCAAGACTTAAAATGTTGAACTCAAATCCAATGTTTTAGTGTAATAAGATGTTTAAAACAGTTAATATGATTGAAAATCATCATAAAAACATAACACAAATGGTTAAAAATCATAAAATCTAAGATAGGTAAAATTGCTATACAATAGTGACTTTGAACTCTGAATTTTGACCAAAGAAAGTAAAATTGTGAAAGTCAAACCTATTCATGTTGTAAAATTTAAAGTTGTTAATGCATTACTAGCACATGTGTCTCTATTGCAGATCTATGGCAAATCTTATCTGGAGCAAACTCCATAATGTTAGTAGATATCTGGATCTGGATGTGCCAGGAGCTGAGGGCTTAAGAGATATGATCAGATTCATCTTTACAACAAGAATAGAACATGCCATCACTATTAGACCCATTATCTACGAGAACTTCATCAGATCATTTTAGAGAACAGCTGAAGTGAATCAAGTGGATGGTGTGAGGACCATATCTGGAAGGATCACTGATGATCATAGTTTAGTTATCTCTGAACAAACTATGAGACAGTGTCTACAGTTTGGGGATGATGCTAACTCTCCCTAAGAAATGGAAGAAGATGATATTCTGACATTCTTTTCTGATATTGGCTATGAAGAGGATTTCAAGGGAAAACATATTGTGAAGGGATTAGTAGATTTATAGTGGGGATTTCTGATTCATCTATTCCAACACTGCTTGCCAAAGAGGAAGACAGGTTGGAATGACATCCCTATCACTACATCTTCAGCAATTTGTGCCTTGGGCTCTAACAGACAACACAATATGTCTGCTTATGTGTTTAAAGGCCTATTGTCCAACATTCAGGAAGCCAAAAGACACATGTTTTTATGTATCCACGATTCATTCAATGCTACATCAATGTAGCATTCCCTGATATACTAGAAGACCCTGTGGTGGACATTCCTCACTACAATGCCAAATCCTAAAACTATATCAAGAAGAGAGACCCGAGGAAATTTTATAGTGGGACATTCATGCCTTTACTTCCATGGATGCTATAGGAGATCAATCCAGAAGAAGTTAATAAAAAGGAAGCTAAAGAAGCTATTCCTGGTGTTGAAGAATAAGTTCATGATGATGTTCATGTTGATGTGCATGAGACAATAGGAGAACAAACAGCTGCTCATGATCAACAAATTGTTGAAGAGCATGCTGAAGCAACAGAAGAAAGACTAAGGCAAGTGTCACCATAGGTTGATATAGGTGGTGATGTTCACAATATGCCATTACTTTAAGATGTTGATATCCCATCACCCTTCAGACTATCTCCTATTCATTCTCCTCATATATCTTCCATTCATTCTTCTCCAAAGGCTGCAGCTGCATCCGTTGAATCTAGTGAATCTTGCAATTCTTCAGATAGTTCTGAATCATCTTCAGATGATGAGGATCCTCATACTGGTTTTCAGATGCCTGTGAGACAAGTAAGTTCTAAGGAGGTCCTACAAAAGTCTTTGCTGAATCTGATGTCAACAAACCTGATGCGAAGGATGAAATGAATTCTGATCTCTTACTGAAGGTAGCTAGAATGGAGAAATTGTTGGATAGAAGATCAGCATCATAAGAGACAGACTTGATAAACTAGATGAGAAGGAGAAGGAGTTAAAAGAATTAAAGGTCAAGTATCAATCTGAAAAAGAAGAAAAAGATAAAAAGATTGATAGACTTAAAGAAGCTCTCAAACATTCTAGAGAAGAAGTCATTGGACATATGGATACTGTAAACATCCAAACCCTTGCCATGGAAGAACAAGAGAATCTTCTTGACATCCAATCTGACATAATCTCTAATCTCAATAGACAGATAAAACCTTTAAGAAAGAGAGTTTCTGAACATGAGAGGTTGCTTAAAGTTAAAGAAGAGATGGGTAAAGAAAAAGAAGATAAAAGAGATGAAGATGTCTCCAATGAGAGGAGTGGTGATGATGTAGACAAGGAGGATGTGCTTGAAACCTAACACAGTGAGCTTAGGCTGGAAGAAGAAAGACTTGCTATGGTTGTTTATTCTGAACCACCATCTGAAGGTAGACTTGATAAGGAGACTAAAATGAAAAACTTGATTGAAGAGTTAGATGTTTACTCTTCTAGAGAGTTTATTAATGATGATAACAATTGGGAATTTATCAGAGAACATAGTGCTCTAGTTGAACCAATTGTAGTTATTCCTCTTAACCCTGTGTTATTAGAAGAAGAATTAGGCCTACAGCTTGTTCCTACAGTCACTTTGACTAATGAGCAAAAGGAACTTGTCATAAAGTTATGTGAAGAGCTAAGAGAAAAAGAAGCTACTAAAAAACAAAAGGAAGAAGTTGAAAGCCTTGAGAATGAAAGAAAAGAAAAGGAAGCCGAAGCCTTAGTACCCTCTTCTTTTGGTCCCTGTTTACACACATATTCCAGGAAGAGAAAGTACTTGTCTGAGAAGGCCAAAGGCAAAATGCCAATGGAAGAAGAGGAACCAGCTCCCAAGAAACAAAAAGATGATCCTAGAAGCCTAGCTGCTATGTCTCAATTCCTAGATGAGCATGAGAAGGCTAAGGAACAGTTGAAAAAGAACATTGAAGTGATTAACTTGGAAGAAGGAGAAATTAAGGGTGGATATAATGAAAGTCTATTTGATGATCCTTTCTTCAGGGATAGTCCTACAAAGGTTGTGTCATCTATTATGGAGATGGTTGAAAAAGCTCAAACTGATGATTTGATGGTCAAAGCTATGTTCCTAATTAATCATGGTTATGATGCTGATATTGTATTTGGAATGACTTATGATGGAATGGTAGAGGAAGTCAACAAGATGCAAAAACATCTAGACCCTAACTTTGTAACTGAATATAACAAGAAAAGTATTAAGAAGGAGGAAACGATGAAAAAGCCTAATTTGAAAGTCAGATCCCCACTCTCATTCACACTCAGACAGACTCAACAGACTCTAGTGCCTCAATTCCAATATCCTGATCCCTACAGCATGACAGATAGGGAAATGAAGGATTATCTCTCCATCCAAGGCTTCACTAGAAGAATATAGGGAAACATGAATACTATTTCCCTTAGGGCTGCAATCCTCAAGATACTTAAAGAAAAGAAAGAAAGATTGAAAACAATAGAAGAGGACATTATAGGGAGGAAGCCCAGAACCAGAATTTCAGCTCAAGACATGCAATTCACTACTAGTGACCATGATGTCTTGGCACCCGTGTTGCACAAAAATCCTAAGTGGTTTCTTGAACCCTCTCAAGTGGAGTTACATGAAGGGTTGACCACTTTAGAGATGATTAGGAGTGTGTCTGCTCCAGATGGAAAAGTAGATGTAAAGATCATTGCTTGGAAGTATGATAGTGATTGGAACATGTTTATGGTGAAACGTATCTCAGGGTGAGTTTAGTTCTTCATTGAGTACTCTGAATTAGTGAACTCCCTATAGATACTTAATTTGAAAGAATTAGCAGAGCTGGAATTGATTAATTGCAATGCATTGTATAGAGGATATGAGTTGAAGAAATTCTAAAGATGTTTAAGAAAACTAACAACTTCAAAAGCTCTGAAGGCAATATGCATCAGAAAACACAAATCATTCAATAATCCTCTTGAAAAGAAAAAGAAAACGAAAGAGACTAAAGAGTTGGTATTTCCTGCACATTCAGTATTTCCTGAATTGAATGTAAAACCAACTAAGTCATTAAAAAGAAAGATGGTTGCTGGAACCCACAAGACTAAACCAATCTCAAATGCATTTTATGATGAGAAAACTTATGAGTTGGTAATAGAAAGAACTTGGGGAGGAAAAGAAGGACCCGAGAAAAGGCTATTTAGTGGATATGAGGAGAGATTGCTAGATGAATCCTATATCCACTACATATTCACAAGACACATCAGAGAAATAGATAACAAGTTAGGAGAAGCTGATATGTATTTCTTTTTTAAATGCATCAAGATAATCAAAATATCCTTTGACAGAATCAATAGAAAGAATGAACAGATGAAAAGAAAGAGGGTTCCACTGCAATTCAGGAACAGTGTAAAGCTTGAGGTTAACTCCAAAGGTGAGCTGGTTATGCACAAAGATGGAGTGGCATCCACTTCTATGTATGAACCTCAAATGCTCAGAAGGATTCCTTTTGAAACTATACACCGGATGAGGGAAATGATTATACATGTTCTAGATGCCGATCAGATGAAGGAGGCATAAAAAATTTGCCACCATGATCAAAGCAATTCTGGATCCAACCGTTACTCAATTCTCCTCAGATCCAGATCCTGTAACAGCTTCTACATTTGCCCTCGAACCATATGTCGATCCATTATTCCTAGCACAAGTGAAAGAAGAACAACTAGAATCTTCACAACCTCCACCATCATCAAACCCTTGAAGTATATAGGCTGTATAAACCTTAGGGGTGTATTGTTGGATCCTAAAAGGATCATACATGCCAATTCAAGAGGTGGTTGAAGGTTGTTCTTGTTGGAAGAAACTACTAAGTCAAAGAATTAATGCAGGTGAAGAAAATAGAAGAAAAAGACAAGTATCGGTTGTCCGCATTTCTCAATGCAGATGAGCAAGAACAAATAAGGCTGAGTATTTGTTCATCCGCATTTACAAAGGTGGATATGCATCATCAAATGCTGATAAGTATTTGTGCTTCCACATTAGTTAATGCGGATCACACACTTAATGTGGATGCTCAACAGAAAGAAATACAGATCATTATATTGTACTTAGACTAGTATTCTGATGTATAGTTGTCAGGGTAGTTTAGTCATTTTGTACAGTCATTGTATCTGCCTATAAATAGAATAGTATACACTATATTTGTATGCTTTTGGTGCTACAAGCTTTTTGCTACAAACCCTAGCACACTTTGTATTTTGTTCATTAGTATCAATGTACAAAGCATTTATTAGTTATTTTCAGCATTTATGATCATTGATTCAGTATTTCCGCTACAGAATAATTGCTTCAATCATCATATTCGATCCTAGTTGATTCATATCAACTTAGACTCAGATTCGGACCCAGTTATGATGAACTAGGGTTTATCCTAGCAATGGTTATAGCTATGACAATTTCAAAGAAAACAACAATATGTTTGTTGTTTGAAGTTGTTTAATCGCCTGATTTGAGTTTAGAATAACTCAAATATAATGATTAAACACAATGAATGAATTCAAATCACCTAAAACAGTGTTTGTTTGATTAAAAATTGATGGAACAATACCTGTGTACTCTTTTATCCAAAAACCCTTGAAACCAATGAGGTTTTAGAGATTTTTGTGATGCTTCTGTTTGAAAACAGTGAATGGATGCTTATGAGAGCCTTGATATCAATAAAAACATAGATTCATCTTCAAAATATACTAAAACAGATGATTAAAACATGTTTTTGTATATTTGTTGAATGTATGATGTAGAAGAGGGTTTTTGTGTCGATTTCATTCTCAAAATGGATGTTACGAACCTAATGAACCATAGAGATCATTGCATTGATTGAGAGGATCAAAAATCAGTTGTATGATTTGAGCCAAGGATCTGATACCACCTGAAGAATTCAGGTTTTTGAACTTAATAAGAACAAAAATGATAAATCCCCCTAGGATCTTTTTCAATCTCTCAATAACAACAACAAATATGTTATGAATCAATACTCAAATAATCATAGTGCGGAAACCAATGATTATTGATATGATCTCTATGTTTGTGTATGATTTTGTGTTTGTATGATTGAATGCTATGAATGGTGTAAAGAATACACTTAAAGGCTGATACAACCAAAGAACAATCAAAAAGCTCTCAGTATGCACATATGAAGTACAAGGAAGTTACTTTGGAAGATTTGATATAACTCAGTGAATTATGTTAAGTATCAAAGACAAAGTCAAAAGATGAAGTCTTTCGAAGCTTCAAGGACAAAGTCTTCCAAAGCCAAAGACTAATTTCTTCCAAAGACAAAGAAGACATGCTTTTTCTAAATCAGCTTTTGACAAAGCTGAACAACTTTTCGCTGCCACTTTTGATGACTCACCAACTTATGTGAGTTGGTAAAAAGGTCTATGCTTTTGTCAACTATAGATTAAGGTCTTTTATCTGTAACTTTCTACTCATGTACTTTTATCCTTTTTGTAATATATTAGGATGTGAGCTATGACATGTCATAGTCACTAGTCAAAAGGCAATCTGCCTTTTGACTCTACATTGATCTTGTTGTCTAGATTAGTGTTTCCAGCTAGCCTTCAAAGTATGACCGGCTATAAGATGTAGTATAAAGTATCTCAAGTACTTGTATTTAGATTTAAGCTTTGTAAAACTTTTAAGAACTTGAGAGCAATATACAACATTCTTGAAAATCATATTTGAGTGCTCTTGTTTATTGTTCTTGTTACTTGTGTTCATTGTTTCATCCTAATCGGTTCCCTATTTGATCTGCTAAGTGTTATAAATCTCTCCACCTTGTGAAACTATTGCATTGACCACCCTTCAATGGTCCTTCAATTGGTATCAAGGACCTTGGGTACAATCTTTCGAGTGTATCCTAGTTTTGTGATTAGAGACATAACATTCTCTTTACTGAGCATGAGTATATTGTTCTCAAGCCCGGGGTGGTCATTCCTCAAGAGCATATCCTGCTCAGAGCCCCCAAGAAAGGGAACATGTATAAGATGGACTTACAGGAAACATCCCATTCAGGAGACGTTTCTTACAGGGATCATGTAAACTTCAAAAACATGAATAAATTAATTAAGAATGATTTGGTAACTGGAATGCCAAAAAATCAGTTTACAAGTGATGATCATTGTGTTGCATGCTTGAAATGGAAGCAAACAAGCCAATGGAAACTAACCCTATTACTACTCCCCTACACTTATTACATATGGATCTCTTTGGCTCCACCAGCGTAATGAGTCTAGGAAGGACCTCATACTGTTTGGTGATCACGGATGACTTCACAAGATTTACTTGGGTCTTCTTTCTTAGAACTAAGGATAAGACCCTTGAAATCTTGAAGAGCTTCATTCTGAAAATTGAGAATCAATGTAATAACAAGGTCAAGATCGTAAGATTTGATTAAGGAACGAAATTCAAGAACCAAATCCTTGATGCATTTTGTGATGAAAAGGGTATTACAAGACAATATAGTGCTTCTAGGACTCCTCAGCAAAACACTATTGCTGAGAGGAGAAACAGGACACTTATTGAAGCTACAAGTGTTGGGTTTTTACAAGTTTTAAGAAGGATGTTTAACCATTTAAACATAAAACGCAGCGGATGAATGGAGTTTAAAACTTGTGTTATATTCTGAAAATAAACATTTATATGTTCAAGAAAACAAACCCAAGAACAAGGATCATATATATGTGAAAAGAAATGCTATCAAAACCAACCATAGGATGTACATGAATACTACCTTTCTTGAACAAGCAAGTTGGATACGGATAAGATGAGGAGATGATGTTTCTTGAATGTCTAGTCTTCAAAAGAGAAGACCTCAAGCTTGTATACCCACAAGCTCTTGCAAAGCACCAAACTTGTTAGGAAGTTAACACCCAAAGCCTTCCTTTCCAAGCTCTTGTGTCCGTGAAAGTGAAGAGAAAAATGGAGAAGAAAGAGTCCTTTGCATGTGTGAGAGAGAGAGTGTTTTGTGTCTTGTTCCAAGGGATTAAAGTCTTGTCTTAAAACAAGACAAGGAATCCCAAGAAGAAGCAAAGGGGCGGCCGAAAATTTTAGTTTAAAATGGGTTCCCCCCATTTTAAAAAACACCCTTTTAATTCATTTTAATCACCCATTAAGTTATATAATTAAACTAATTTTAATCTTATAACTTAAACACTCTTATATTTGATGTTATTTAACTTATTTAAACAACATTACAAATGATATCTCATGAACAAAATATCCATATAATTTGTTCTATCTCAAATGCAATAATTCAGAAAACCCATTTTCTAAATTGGTGTCATAATTTATTTGCTTGATCATGATCAACAAATAAATGTTTAACGGTGTTTGCCTAGCTTGTTATTGGGTATGACCCGACTTGGATCATAACGTACTAACCACATCAATCTTGTATGTGTCTTGGGCATATAAGATCCAACAATCTCCCACTTGCACAAGATTCATAGAAGATTGATGCAAGCAGTAAATACCGCCTAACAACGGTTTACTACCCTTAATACGTATGACTAAGTGCCATTCAATAACATCATCCCCTTCAAGTATCTTACTCGAAAATGTTTTAGGTGAATCAATCATCTATCCTTTTGTCACAGATGTCATGTTAAATCTTAGAGACACAGAATGATCATTCTCCATTGACTTAACTTTAGCAGGCCTTAGACATCTTACTCTCAACGAATAAGAGGAACAAATCCCATCTTGATTACATACGTCTCTCACAATCACCTCGTGCTATACCTGAATTTAGTCTTATGTACTGCCATGTTTCAGAACAGCGAAGAACTAAGTCAAAGTATAATACCCGGTGAATATCAAGACCCAATATGTATCTCAGGTCAGAGGATACCAAATGATATTCGCCTTTACTCAAATTTACTTATGATCAATCAAGAAGATTCCATGTAGTAATATTTGAAATGCGGGTCAGTCCAATATTTATATCCCATAAATATCTATGAACTTTGGCAGCAACCCTTTGCTATATATTCATCCAAATGAATATCTACCAATCCAAGTTCATAATAGTCTTACCCTCATACTTGTTCCCACAGGCATGAACGACTACGGACGTTTAGAGTAAATGATTTACTCATGGATTAAACATGCAAAATTGGAACATTAGTTGAAACATTATACCATATAATTCATTCAAGTAATAAAAGGTTCCAATATCCAAATACAAGATCACAAAATCAAATCCAGTCACTAGAATATCGAAGTCCCATGGCACAAGTATGACCCTCATGCTTTGCCTTTTCAAGAAGCTTCGTGAGTGGATCCGCAATGTTTTGATCCGTGTGAACTTTGCGAATACATATTTTTCCCTTTTCAACTTCATCCCTTATGTAGTTGAATCTCCGCTCAATGTGCCTAGTCTTTTGATGTGCACGGGGTTCCTTGATTTGAGCAATCGCACCCTCATTATCACAAAGAATTTCTAGGGGGTCCTGAATGGAAGGGACAACCCCTAGATCGGCAATGAATTTCTTCAACCATGCAGCTTCTTGAGCTGCTAATGAAGCGGCGATGTATTCTGACTCTGTAGTTGATAATGCCACCACATCTTGTTTAGAGCTCTTCCAAGAGACTGCTCCTCCATTTAGGATGAAAATGTATCCCGATTGTGATCGTGAGTCATCCCGATCAGTTTGGAAACTCGCATCCGTGTAACCTTTTACCACGAGTTCCTCCTCACCAGATCCATAGATTAGGAACATATCTTTAGTCCTCCTTAGGTACTTAAGTATGTTCTTAACAGCCATCCAATGACTATTTCCAGGATTTTGCTGGTATCGGCTTGTCATGCTCAAGGCGCATGACACGTCCGGCCTAGTGCATATCATTGCATACATGATGGATCCTATAGCAGATGCATACGGGATTCCCTTCATTTTATCTTGCTCATCCTTTGAGCTTGGACATTGAGTCGTACTCAATATCGTTCCTCTTTGAATAGGTACTGTACCTTTCTTAGAGTTCTCCATCTTGAACCTTTTCAAGATCTTGTCAATGTATGCACTTTGATTTAAACCTATCAACCGCCTCGATCTATCCCTATAGATCTTTATTCCCAAAATGTAGGCGGCTTCACCAAGATCCTTAATGGAAAAACAGCTTCCAAGCCAGGTTTTTATACCTTCCAAGGTTGGAATGTCATTTCCAAATAGTAGGATGTCATCGACATACAATACTAGGAAAGTGATGATGCTCCCACTAGCCTTTTTATACACACAAGCCTCATCAGCATTTTTGATGAACCCAAATTTAATTACCTCTTCATCAAAACGGTGATTCCAACTTCTTGACGCTTGCTTCAATCCATAGATTGATTTCTTTAACTTGCATACTTTGTTAGGATGTTTTGGGTCGACAAAACCTTCAGGCTGAACCATATAGACATCTTCCTCAAGATATCCATTTAGAAAAGCGGTTTTGACATCCATTTGCCAAATCTCATAATCATAATGAGCAGCTATGGCAAATAATATCCTAATAGACTTTAGCATTGCAACAGGCGAAAAAGTCTCATCATAATCAACCCCTTGAGTTTGAGTGAAACCTTTTGCTACAAGTCTAGCTTTATAAGTATCCAAGTTTCCATGCATATCGGTTTTCTTCTTGAAAACCCACTTACTTCCAACTACCTTGGAGTTAAGAGGTGGTACAACCAAGTCCCACACTTGGTTGTCATACATGGATTGCATCTCAACATTCATGGCTTCAAGCCATTTGTCACAATCCAAATTGGACACTGCATCATGGTATGTGATTGGTTCATCGGAATCAACCACATAGCACCCATCCATGAAAAATCCATATCTTTCAGGTGGATTACTAGTTCTACCAGATTTGCGAACGTTTTGTGTGTGTTGATCAACCATTTGATCATTCTCAACATCCTCATGTTGAGTGCTAGTGTCAACCAAACGTGTATCGGGTTGTGGACCTTGATCCTCCTCAAGATCCACTGTTCTACTGCTAGCTCCTTCCATAAGGAACTTGGCTTCCAAGAACTCACCCTTCTTGGCAACAAACTCCTTTTGTTCCAATGGATCATAGAAATAATATCCCATAGAATCTCTAGGATATCCAATAAAAATACACTTAGTGGAACGTCTTTCTAACTTGTTTGAGGTGGGAGTCTTACATAAGCCTCACATCCCCACACCTTTAAATATGATAGAGATGGAACCCTTCCATGCCATATTTCAAAAGGTGTCCTTTCCACTTTCTTGGTTGGGGCCATATTCAAAATACGGGCCGCAGAGAGCAAAGCAAAGCCCCAAAATGATAGAGGCAATGAGCTTCCAGCCATCATAGATCGAACCATATCTAATAGAGTTCGATTTCTCCTTTCGGACACACCATTGTGTTGTGGTGTTCCAGGTGGAGATAGTTGTGAGATAATCCCACAACTTCTAAGATGATCTCTAAAAGCATCACTCAGGTATTCACCTCCTCTATCGGTGCGAAGAATTTTTATTGATTTGTTGAGTTGATTTTCTACTTCATTTTGGAAGGTTTTGAACATTTCAAAAGCTTCATCTTTGTGTCTTAACAAGTACACATACCCATACCTACTATAGTCGTCGGTAAAGGTAATGAAGTATCTTTCATTATACCTAGTCATTGGCTTAAAAGGACCACATACATCCGAATGTATGATACCTAATAAATCTTTTGCCCTTTCGGTTTTGCCACTAAAAGGCGCCTTAGTCATTTTGCCTTGTAAACAAGATTCACATACATCAAATGAATCATATTCACTTGCTTTTAAAAGACCATTCTTTTGAAGAGTTTGTATGCGCTTCTTGTTTATATGACCAAGACGGCAATGCCAAAGATAGGTGTCACTCAAATCTAATTTGAGCTTCTTGGTGGTGTTTGGTACAACGAGCTATCATATAATGTGTTTTCATGAACCAATTCATAAATACCATTAATAGGAGTAGCTTTAAAATAAAAGATGTTATTTAAAGAAACATGAATTTCATTTTCAATAAACATCAAAACATAACCATATTGTCTTAATTGTGCAACTGAAATAATGTTCCTAGTCAAACTAGGAGCATACAAAACATTGTTCAAAATTGCTTCCAAACCATTTGGAAGCTTCAGGATGTAGTCCCCTCGGGCTTCAACTTGAACTTTTGCCCCATTCCCCATGTAGAGGCTAACATCCCCTTTGTTGAAGTTTTTACTTCTTTTGAACCCCTGCAACAAATTGCAAATGTGAGTCCCACATCCGGTATCCAATACCCATGTGTTAGAGGATATTATATTTAGATCAATATGAATCATGAAAATTGTACCTGAGGTCTGCCCGGCATCCCTCTTTGCTTTCAACTCTTTGAGATGGACAGGACAATTTCTTGCCCAATGTCCTATCTCCCCACACTTAAAGCATGGGTCATCCGAAGCAACCTTTTGCTTCTTCTCCGCTGGTTTTGGTGGTGGCACTTTTACCACTCCCTTTCCCTTTCTCCCAACGTACCCTTTACCTTTGGCAACACTTGCCTTGGATGCGGGGTGAGGCCTCTTCTTGTTCCCACCTTCATTGATGGTGAGAACGGGTAAACTCCTTTTACCCATGGCCGCCTCGGCTGTCTTGAGCATAGAGTGAAGCTCAGTTATGTTCTTGTCCCAACCGTTCATGTTATAATTCATAACAAAATTGTCAAACCTTTTTGACAAAGAGTTGAGGATCAAATCCGTAGCCAACTCTTTCGAGACGGGACAATTCAGCCTTTCGAGGCGGTCTATGTGGCTCTTCATCTTAAGTACATAAGATGAGACCGATTGGGTATCATCCATACGACATGCATGGAGTGCTCGAACCGTTTCGAAGCGCTCTACCCTTGCTTGTTGTTGGAACGTTTCCTTCAACTGGGTTATCATGTCGTATGCTCCGTGATGTTCGTACTCCTTTTGGAGATCCGGAGTCATACTTGCCAACATGAGGCAAGACACTTGGACCGAGTCCTCAGTGTATTTCACCCAATTCAAGTAGGCCTCTTCATCTTCCTCATTGGGTTCATCGGGAATCGGATCGTCTAAGATATATGACCGTTTCTCTTGCTTGAGAACAATTCTCAAGTTTCGAAACCAATCAATGAAATTGTTATGGTTTAGACGCTCCTTTTGGAGAATGGTTCTTAGTGATAGGTTGTGAGCGGATGGAATATCATTATTTTCATTGTTGTTGGTGGCCATCTACAAAATTTAACAAGGTTCAATTTTAGTATTTACGATATTATCATCTTTAATTATAAATTTCTTTTATGTGTCATACACAAAATAAAGTTCTAGAATCCAACGTCACATTTAAATAGTGGTTAGGTGATCTTTATCCCATTATTTAAATTAACAAGGTAGTCAACGTTTGACAATTGCAACCCTTTGCAACTTCTAGGGTATGGGATCGACTTAAACATCTTATGTATAGTCGGCATGTTAATCCCATCAACACCTTTTGTAAACCATATTGTAGGTGATCCATTTAACATGGTTTGCAAATCAAGTTACCCTACTTACACACACATGTGAGTTTACCAATATAAGTGGTTAGGTGATCTTTATCCCACAAATATGGCATTCCCACCTTAAATCACTAGTTCCCTCAAAATGGTTAGGTGACCTTTATCCCATTAAGAGTTTTCAAGTGACTTAAGTGTTGTGTAAAAGGATGGTGATAAACTTGTTTTCAAAAGACATTTTAAGTTTTCATAATTCTAGTTTAGAAAACTCTATGTACCTTGCATTTGCATGCTTTCAAATACATGGTACCCTATGGTTCTTTTAATAAAACCCCTTTTATTTAAAATCATTAATCCTTTTAATAACCTTTTATTAACCACTTAATGATTAAGAACCATTTATTTTCAGCTTGTTATGTTTATAAATTTGTTAGTTATGCATATCCATATATCAAACAACCAACATAAACAAAACAACCAAACAAGCACAACCATTCAATCATATGTGCATAACCATAGCCACTAAGTGACCACACTTGTTTGCCATCACAAGTGTTGTCACTAGGTCTTTCCTAAGGGTTAATAATGACACATTAAATGTGTCCAAGAACTCCCACTCGAATCCACATCCAAATGCTTCAAGTGTCCATGTCTTTTGAGTTCTTCCTTTGTATCTTTCCTTGAGTCTCCAACTTGTGCATCTTCTTTTACAAAATCATATCCTAATACAATTTTTCTAATAAAAGAAATGCACCTAATCTATTTATTACATAACCAATGAATAAATAAATTACAACCCAAAAGATACAAACACCAAAATTATTATTACAACCCTTTAATGAATAAAACTAAACATGACAATCACATTCATCCAAAACCAAAACACATAGGTCAAGGCTATGTTATGCACCAAAATATGTATCAAATACAACATCCAAGAACAACCATGAACTCCCTTTTTAACCCTTAAAGTTTCGGCCAACATAAACCCAAACTTTAGGGTTTAGTCCAAACAAAACAATCAACCACTTGATGTTAATCTTTCAAGGTTTATTCTAAAGCATGTGAGATAAACTTTGAAAGATAAGGGATTCATTTATCCATATCAAAACAGCCCCTAATGGGTTGAAAAAGTCCAACAAAACTAACTTTTCTTGGACTTTTGAAGCAAGTTTTCCACATAACCGGCTCTAGATGCCATTGTTGGGTTTTTACAAGTTTTAAGAGGATGTTTAACCATTTAAACATAAAACGCAGCGGATGAATGGAGTTTAAAACTTGTGTTATATTCTGAAAATAAACATTTATATGTTCAAGAAAACAAACCCAAGAACAAGGATCATATATATGTGAAAAGAAATGCTATCAAAACCAACCAAGGATGTACATGAATACTACCTTTCTTGAACAAGCAAGTTGGATACGGATAAGATGAGGAGGATGATGTTTCTTGAATGTCTAGTCTTCAAAAGAGAAGACCTCAAGCTTGTATACCCACAAGCTCTTGCAAAGCACCAAACTTGTTAGGAAGTTAACACCCAAAGCCTTCCTTTCCAAGCTCTTGTGTCCGTGAAAGTGAAGAGAAAAATGGAGAAGAAAGAGTCCTTTGCATGTGTGAGAGAGAGAGTGTTTTTGTGTCTTGTTCCAAGGGATTAAAGTCTTGTCTTAAAACAAGACAAGGAATCCCAAGAAGAAGCAAAGGGGCGGCCGAAAATTTTAGTTTAAAATGGGTTCCCCCCATTTTAAAACAACACCCTTTTAATTCATTTTAATCACCCATTAAGTTATATAATTAAACTAATTTTAATCTTATAACTTAAACACTCTTATATTTGATGTTATTTAACTTATTTAAACAACATTACAAATGATATCTCATGAACAAAATATCCATATAATTTGTTCTATCTCAAATGCAATAATTCAGAAAACCCATTTTCTAAATTGGTGTCATAATTTATTTGCTTGATCATGATCAACAAATAAATGTTTAACGGTGTTTGCCTAGCTTGTTATTGGGTATGACCCGACTTGGATCATAACGTACTAACCACATCAATCTTGTATGTGTCTTGAGCATATAAGATCCAACAACAAGAATCGTGTTATCTAACTCTAAACTGTCCATCACCTTCTTGGCAAAGGCAATCAACACTGCCTGCTATGTGTAGAATAGAGTTTTAGTAGTCAAGACTCATGGTAAAATCCTTATGAACCGTGGCACAAAAGGAGACCATTCTTAGGTTTCTTTATATCATTTGGATGTTTTGGCACCATCGTGAATACCAATGATCAAATAGGCAAATTTGTTGAGAAATCAGATGATGGACATTTCATTGGATACTCTTCACAAGCTAAGGCTTATAGAGTATACAATCTCAAAACTATAGTAGTTATGGAGTCAGCCAATGTGACCTTTAATGAGCACACATAGAGTGTTAAAGGTTCTGGTCCTGATTGGCTATTTGATCTTGATTTAGTTACCAACTGTTTTAACAAATCTTGTGAAGATGTTTCAAGATCTACCAGTAGCTTATCAATAGGAGATTCTGATCTAAGATTTGAGCTAAGAAGAACAAATGTTCAAATTACTTTAGCTCTACTGGTAACTAGCCCTGCAGTTGGAAATCCTGTCAACACAACCATGACAAATTCTTCAGTTGATACATCTGAGGTGCCTATAAAATCCATCACTTAGGCACAAAACTCAAATGAACCAATTTTCAATATAGGAGGAGATAGAGGTGGTGATAGTGGTCAAGAATTTCTTGATGCTGATAACCACTCCATAGAAGACAACATTAATGATGTAACACACTCATTGGATCAAGTTTCTCTTGATAGGTATATTGATGTGGTAGGTGATATTCAAGCACCAGATCTGAATTTCTCTAATTTAGATCTGTTAAACCAACCTGTTGTGATTCCTCAACTGAGAATCCACAAGTTACATCCAACCACAAACATCATTGGAGATGTTAAGACTGGGGTGAGAACAAAAAGACAAACCCATGACAAAACTGTTTGTCTTCACTCTTGTTTCTTTTCTTAGATTGAGCCTAAGAAGATTGATGAGGCTCTGAAAGATGGAATTTGGGTTGAAGCAATGCAAGAGGAGCTTCTTTAAATCAAGAGAAAAAAGTTTTGGAATCTATGTCCTCTTCTTTAAGGGAAAACTAATATAGGTACCAAGTGGGTATTTAGGAACAAGATAAATGATAGAGGACTTGTCATCAAGAACAAGACAAGACTAGTTGTTCAAGGGTACACACATGAAGAAGGGATTGACTACACATATATTTTTGCTCCTGTAGTAAGACTTGATGCTGTTAGGATATTCCTAGATTTTGCTGCATCCAAAGACTTCAAGGTCTACCAACTTGATGTCAAGTGTGCCTTCTTATATGGGGTGATTGATGAAGTGCTATATGTCAAACAACCACGTGGCTTTGTAGACCCAGATCATCCTGATTATGTCTATAATCTTGACAAAGCTCTTTATGGGCTACATCAGGCTCCAAGGAAGTGGTATGAGACACTATCATAGTATCTCTATCAGTATGATTACAAGAAGGGTACTATTGATGGAACACTCTTCATCAAAGGAACAGGAAATGACTTGATGTTGGTTCAAGTTATGTAGATGACATTATTTTTGGGTCAACTAATTCAATGCTTTGCACAGACTTTGAGAAGCTGATAAAGAATATATTTGAAATGAGTGCCATGGGGGAACTCAAATTCATTCGAGGAATTCAAGTGAAGCAGGTAGACATTGGCATCATCATAATCCAGTCATAGTATGTGCAAGACATACTTATCAGATTTCATATAACTGAGTGCAAGGTTGCTAACACACCCATAGCCAGAAATCACTCTTTAGGATCGGATCTTATGTACCTCACATCCAGCAGGCTTGATATCATGTTTGCTATATGTATATGTGCAAGATATCAAGCCAACCCCAAGATCTCACACTTGGTTGCTATCAAGAGAATTCTCAGATATCTCAAAGGTACTCCCAAACTAGGACTTTGGTATCCAAAGAGTTCTAACTTCAATCTGTATGCCTATATAGATAGTGACTATAGTGGCTGCAATATAACTACAAAGTCTACATCTACGGATGTTAATTTGTTGGTGGAAGGATAGTCTCATGGCAATGCAAGAAACAATCCTGTGTATCTGCCTCAACTACTGAAGCTGAATACATTGGTGCTGCAAGCTGCTGTGCTCAAGTGCTTTGGTTTTAGAATCAGATGCTGGACTATGGATTCAACTTCAAGGAGACTCCCATCTATATAGACAACAGTAGTGCTATCTCTATTATAGAGAATCCTATACAGCACTCGAAGACAAAGCACATCAACATGAGGTATCATTTGATTAGATATAATTTTGATAAAGGAATGATAAAACTAGTCAAAGTTAACAAAAATGAACAATATACCGATCTGTTCACAAAAGCTTTTGATGAGCAGAGATTCAAATATCTTGTGTCATCTTTTGGGATGATTAACTTTGAGTAGATTTTCTTAAACTAAACTCGAGATTAATTTTAATAATATGTGTGTCTTAAGTTGTCTATATCATCACCATATAAGCCCAGATTATTTTGGAAGGAACTTTTCAAAGTGATATCCCTTAGAATTTTTAGAAATTTAGATATATTTTCCTTCAGAAGACATCAAGTTGTCTTCAGAATAAAATTATGTCTTCAAAACAAATAACTAATTCTATGAAGTTAACCTTTGAAAGAAATCCTGATATATCTTTCGAAGCTTATATTTGTCCCAAAGTACTTATATGTATTAATGTACTATTTTCTTCTGAAATAAATTAAGTCTCGGAAGCTTTATTCTCTCTTTGAATAAAATTTCCGATATTTGATATCTTCCGAAGCAAAATTTATCTTGCAAAATTTGTCACCAATTAAGTATTTTTCTTTCGAAGCAAAATTCTTGAAAGACTAAGGAATATCTTCCGAAGCCAAATTGGCTTCGAAATTTTTCTCAAACCTTCCGAAGAAAATTTACCTTCAGAAGATTTTAGATTTCCAAGAAAACTTCCTTTTTTGTCACTTTTTCAGAGGTGGGACCGACATCATGATTTCAAAGTTTATCCATTTGCATTATTTTTGTCACAAATTCTTACTATATATATATATATATATATTTGTACAAAGGTTCCCCCTCTTTCACTTTCTCCTTCATCTACAGAAATTCAAACCCTAAATTCCCCCACAAAACGACCTTGTTCTTACCTTTCTTCACCTCAAAGCTACTTAAAATGGCCAACCATGATCCCCGAAACCAACCCGATTTTTCCATACAGCTATACAAGCAACACAATCAAGTTGCTCTATTATCATCTGAAAAAGATCATGGTTTCTGAGATGTTTGTCGCTTCGTCTCTCTATCCAACTACTTGGCCACTCTCACAATAGACCCTCCATCGTATGAAGATCAATTCTTCGAGACATGGAGAACCTGCGAAGAGGTTATCTTGGACGGTGGGAAGGCACTCTCTGCCATAGTGTAGGGGCACAATATTCATCACTCCAACCACCATCAACTCTCATCTAAGGCTGGATGATGAAGAATATAACTTTTCATTCCCTAAATCTGCTGTCAACAACTTATTCCGGTAGATGGGCTATGAAGGGAACCACTTCGTAAGAACATTCAAAAATGGTAAGGTTTCCTCCAAATGGAAGTACCTCCTCCATGTGGTCATCCATTCCCTACCTAACAAACATGGAGGTTGGGACTAAATTCCTGAGGAACTTTCCTACATAGTCCTTAAAATGGTTCAAGGGGTCAAGTTTAGGTATTCTAAATTTGTTTATACAAATCTGGTTGCTAACTTGGACTCTTTAGAATATTGTATGTTCCTTAGATATGTTCAATACATTTTTAACTATGAACTAGACTCATAGTTAACAGGAACAGGTGATATTCTTAAACTGGGATAGATGAAGCCCGACATCTTTAAGACAATAAAAAAGCTCACTGTTGGCTTCTTAGTGGTAAAAACAGCCCTGGTCCCAAAAATGTTAGAGCTCATTACTCAAGGTGACAACTTGGCATCACCAGCCAATGTTGAACCCACACCTTCTACATCTGCACCACCGACACAACCACAAATCACCATCACCTATCAAAGAAAATCCAATCGAATCCCTGCTAAGGCTACTCAGGTTTAGCAGACCCCCAAATCACCAATAATGCAGGAAGAAGTGGACACTAGAGCTCCCACTTCTCTTGAGGAGCAAACCACTCCCATTACTTCTATGATCAGTGTTGTGGTTCCTCATGCTAAGCCTGATGAGCTCATTACCCCGGCCTTAAGCCTTCACTTAGAGTCTCAAAACACTAGTGATTAACTTTCAATGGAAAGTTACCATCCCCAGCCGCTAGACCTCAACCAACCAATCCCAAACCTTGAATTCTATGATGATGAAGATATAGGTTTCAGTGACTACCATAGGTTTCTCTTCTCCACCCCTGCTCAAAGAGAGATGAGTGCTCCTGAAGCACCCATATCTAGCCCACATCATCCACCCACAACTAAGGTGGACGTTCCTAAACCTGTTCAGGAGGACCAATGGAAGAGGCTCTCACTTTTGCAAGTGATTACATTTTTAAGACCTCGACAAGGGCTATGCCTGCTCCATCTCACCCTGCTGAGAATCTAATAGTGGGATGGAGGTGTGATGATGAAAGAAGAGCCCTGGTAATCTCTAGGTCTTAGGGACAACAAGAAATCTTCAACTTCTACAACCTAAGATACTATGAGAGCACCTATATAGTTGACCTCCCACTTGCCAACCCAAGTCAAAACAGGCAAGTTGCAAGGTTAGCAGATAGGATTCAACAAAAGGTGCTTGAAGAGTTCAAATTGAGAACCAGATTATATAGACAGAGGCTAGCAGGCTAGACTATTGGTCAACGGGATGCTGAGGTGGACCCTAAAATTAGCATCGAAGGAAGACAAACATGAAAAATATGGAACTACAGGCCAGTCTCCTCCATTAAAGTATAGAAAGAGGAAAAGGATGGCCATAAGAAAGGACAAGAAAAAGAAGAAAAAGTCCATGGCATCCATCTCTACACCTCATGATGGGTCAAAACATCCTAATGGTGATCAAGAAGAGGCTGCTCATCCAACTCCTGTTCAAATAGAGCCTCTTGCTACTGAGAGACCCATCATGTCTTGGATGTTTGCCACTAATCCAGACAGGATCAAGGGGATCAAGACATGTATTTTTGGAAAAACATACTTGACCTCCCTTTGCATGATGTCTATGACATGAGGAGATACTTTGAGAGTCTGAGGAATCCTGACCAACTAAATATAATAGGAATGGTCTTGATTTTGATGAGGACTATCAACAGATGAAGATCAAGACACAAAGGTCTCTTCAATTTTGGTAGCATCAGCCTAGGGGGAGTTTGTAAAGAATACACTTAAAGGCTGATGCAACCAAAGAACAACCAAAAAAGCTCTCAGCATGCACATGTGAGTTATAAGGAAGATACTTTAGAATATTTGATATAACTCAGTGAATTATGCTAAGTATCAAATCTTTTGAAGCCAAAAGACCATATCTTCCGCAACCAAAGATGAAGTGTTTTGAAGCTTCAAAGACAAAGTCTTCCAAAGCCAAAGACTAATTTCTTCCGAAGACAGAGAAGACATGCTTTTTCTAAATCACCTTTTGACAAAAGCTAAACAACATTCCGCTACCAGTTCTGATGACTCACCAACTTACGTGAGTTGGTGAAAAGGTCCATGCTTTTGTCAACTATAGATTAAGATCTTTTGTTTGTAACTTTCTACTCTTGTACTTTTATCCTTTTTTGTAATATATTAGAATGTGAGATATGGCATGCCATAGTCACTAGTCAAAAAGCAATCAGCCTTTTGACTGTACATTGATCTTGTTGTCTAGATTAGTGTTTTTAGCTAGCCTTCAAAGTATGGCTGGCTGTAGGATGTAGTATAAAGTATCTCAAGTACTTGTATAGATTTAAGCTTTATAAAACTTGTAAGAACTTGAGAGCAATATACATCATTCTTGAAAACTATATTTGAGTGTTCTTGTTCTTGTTACTTGTGTTCATTGTTTTATCTTAACCAGTACCCTGTTTGATCTGATAAGTGTTCTAAATCTCTCCACCTTGTGAAACTGTTACATTGACCACCGTTCAACGGTCCTACAAATGATAATAACTACTTGTTTGATTGACTTTTCAAAAGCTTACAAAGGATTAAGGTATACGGCTATTTATAGCCTATGTACACACTATGTACATTTATAAAAAATATCCTTATGTAAAACAAAATACATAATACTTCTATGTCTATAAGCTGTCTGCTATGGATGATGTCTTCTCCGCTATAGATGATAAGCTGTCCGCTGTGAGTGTTAAGTTACTTGTATGTTATGCATGTATGATGTCCGCTATGAACACTTGTATGTTTGCACAACCTCTTCTGTTATAGATTCCAATCACGAGAGTCTAAACTTTGTTGCACTGGTCCGAGTTCGCCTGCCTTCTACTTAGTTTAGGCCTCGAAAGGCGTCGTCTACCTTCTTAATGACAGCACGGCTACGTGCTGGCACTCAATTAGTAGCATTGGCACGTCACTCGGCTCTTTGGCTGACTTCGGCAAAAGACTCAGAATTTCATCCATCAATGGGGTCATTGAAGGCCCCTTTGACAGAGATATGAGGCCGAGGAGGCTTGTCTACCTGCAGAGGAGAATTCCCAATGACTCTCGTTGTATGAAACTGATACTCTAACTCAAGAAATAATTTAAGGAAGTCTTTCCTATTTCTATTCCAGACTCCAAGGCTCTTTTTCCCTATCTTGCTGGGGAAAAGGTTGGGAGCCCTTGTTTTATTCCAGAAAAAGCGAGAGCCTCGGACATTGATTATCACCGAGAAACTGCTCTTTCTCTTTGACATAGAAACCAATCTATCTAATCAAGGTATACCATGCCTAGTAGGAGGCAAATCTCCTATTGTTCTTACAGAATATGCTATTCTTGTTAGAGAATCAGCTTTGCATGAACCAAGACGGGTTCATACCGGAGTACGCCACTCGTGGTTAGAGGAGAGCCTGGAGGGAACTTTCCCGACGATTTGTGATCTTGGGAGATGACCTTTACAAAAGGTCACTCGCCCATCCAAAATAAGGAGCACACATCGTTGAACAAGCTCGGACGCTGCAAAACCACGTGATTGATCCATATGTGCTACTCCCTAATTGTAGAAAGTTGTAAAGCCTTCAGAGCCTTAGTACCTACCATTTTTATTTTTTAAGAAAATGGGTGGCCTCGTTATCCACACCCCCGGTCGGATGAATGGAGGACCAACTGCCCCGGGTTTTCACGAGCGTTGGCGTGTTCAGGAGTGCCTATCAAGGGCGCTAGTGCATACCCCGGGGTGATCATCACCACCTGCATCAAAACTGAACTTCCCGAAACACTGTTTATGGTACTTTTTCAAAATCTTACAAAAAAATAACTCTTTTGCCCTTTATTAACTAATGATTTAATCATACAGGCAAGGCGTTGATTCCGGTAGAATTTTCAAAACAGAAATAAATCAAAGGATAGGCCTAAACAAGTAGACAGATTTTTCTTTATTCTAGTTGTTTTTCCGGTCACGTAAGGTGACAGCCTATACAATGAGTGCTGGTTGCTCCTCCTGCACCTCTTTTGTTGGTAAGCTCACTCTCTTAAAATCAGTCTTTTCCCCTATTCCTATACATACCTTGGCAGTGTGGTCTCCCCCTAAGACCAGGATTTCTAAGATGAAAAGTGTTATGGCCTTCCCGAATGACTTCTACTATAGAAGCTTTCAACGTAGACCTGGGGACAAATTTTTCACTCACCGCTCAGCCTACAGGAACTGTTCGGGATATTTTTTAATCATAGACCCCTCACCTACCTGCACTGACTTCCTTACCTTACGAAAAGCATTTCAAAAGTTTCTGTTTTGACTGGTAGTAGTACAAACCATCGCCGGCATAACCATAAAAACTATCATTAAAAAAGCATGAGCCGTTATTAAAACATTATAAAGTTGATGATTCCCACCAAGAATTTGATCGTCGGGTCGTGCTAATTCCATACGAATCAGTACTGAGAAGCATGTGCCCATCACTCCAGCAATGGTACCAAAGATGAAATATAAAGTCCCTATATCCTTGTGGTTAGTGGAGAATAGCCATCGGACCGGATTTGTCGTAAAATTGAGATTCTTTCGTTTTCTTCCTTATCAGAGAGGGGCCCTTGTTGAGCGGGGCTTCTTTTTGAAAAAGGGGGAGTGAGGGCTTTCCGAACTGTTCCGTGTGAAGCTGGGATTACCTCTCCCTCCACCCCTTATTGAAAACGAAACTAACGAGCAATCAAACAAACTAAAGCGCCAACGTTATATTACTTAGTAAAGCAACCTTTCACGCTAGGCGCTCACTTTTTTGTCTGGGTGGAAGCTGGCGCTCTTTACTTTTGTCCTTCCCCTCGATATTTTCCCTATCGCTAGTGGTTACTCCCGATCCGAAGCACCCCTTTTCCATTCATAGAGAGATCCAATCGTCAAAATCAGTAAAAAGGCCATCATGGACCAAGATCGAAAGGGATCAATCTTGTTGGGAGGTATTGCCCAAGGAAAGAAAAAGGTGACTTCCAAATCAGGGATAATAAATAAAATAGAAACAAGATAAAATCATATATCAAAACGACTTCTGTTCACTATCCCTTTGCGCTGTGACTAGGCCCCTTTTCCGCTTCACGCAATAGCACGCTTCGAACAAACTTTGCCGCTAGTAGCCTCATGAATTAGTCGAGTAGATGTCTTAAGCCCCACCTCGGTAGCTCAGCGGTAGAGCGGCCTCTTTTATAGTTCAACAGGTAGTCGGACGTGGGTTTAAATCCCGCTCGAGGGAAAAAACAGAGAGAGTAGTGAAGGGGCCTTTCCTCGCCTCTGTCTTTTTTTTATATATCTGTTCAGTCTGTAAACAAGCGGGTGATTTTTAGCTGGGAAACTATAAACATTCAAAAGCACCCGAAAAGCAGGTCAGGCAGGCGAGCGGTAGTACAAGCAGGCTAACACGCGCGCGAGGTTGAAGGGGTCTTGTGCAACCTTCGGATTGTCGCAAGCGGGAAATTATGTGGAAGCTTTACAGAATTATTATGAAGCTTTGCGACTAGAAATTGACTTTTGCACGTCATTTGAACTCGATTTAGTCCTGTTTGTGCTAGCCAATGAAAGCACTACTCTTCTTGGACTGTGAGCGACGACACCAGATTAGAGCTAAGTGAGAGACGATAAATGTGATTAAACTGCTTTATAACTGCTAGATTGATAAGTCTTGCCTAAGTCCTAGACTTGATGGCTATAACAGAGTTTCTCTTATTCGTATTAACAGCAACTATAGGATGAATGTTTTTATGCAGTGCTAACGATTTAATAACTATCTTTGTAGCAATAGAATGTTTCAGTTTTAGTCGCCTTTGGACAAGGACCCTTGGACCATTTACCCGGCCTCTCTATCCAGCTTTTTTCCTTCAACGACTCTAGGAAATAATGGTCTCGAACATAGGGGAACCTAGTAGGAAGGTGGGACGAACTGTCGAATTGACATCTGAAATCGCCAACATGAACACAAACGAAATCTTTAATTTCATATAGAAAGAAAACAAACCACTTCTATTCTCGGAGCCCACGGAGCAGTATATGGCAAGTGCTGTAGGAGGAGCAGCAAGCACTCATTGTGCAGGCTGTCACCTTCTGTGACTGGGAAAACAACTAGAATAAAGAAAAATCTGTCTACTTGTTAAGGCCTATCCTTTGATTTATTTCTGTTTTGAAAATTTGTCTTTTTTTCCTCTCTTTATGTTCATTGCGTCTTCAAAAAAAAAATTTCTACGAAAGCAAGAGATGGAAAGTTTTGTTCTAAATTATGCCTTATTCCATGAGATCTAGAAGCACTTCTGCAACTTTATCACTCTCCATTTACCTAACTTTTTTTTACTTCTTTCAAAGGCTTAATGCCTTCTATTGAATCGATTGGTGCCATTTCTTCTCTTTGAGGCAGGGCAATAGATTCATCTTGTCCTTGGCTTTCTTTGCTTAGAAACCTTTTTCCAGTTTCTTTATGCCCAGGCTCCCTTAGTTTTTTGAGCCTTCTGAGTGGTCATTTAGGGGCCTTGTTAGCAAGCCATCATTCTTCCCTAAGCTGCCAGAGTCCGATCGAAGCGAGCAAGAGATAGAGGAATCATCGCTCATAGATGTGAATTGAGAAAGCAAGCCCTATTTTTTTTTCATCTCCTCTGGCAACGTGCTAGTTTTGTTCAAGATAGTCTGTCTGCTTTAACTAAGACCTGTTTGCAAGGCAGTTCTATCAAATCTAAAATGGGATTTTTAGGGTAGTTTAATCTTCTCTGGTTGCTAGGAGATCCCCTTATTATAGAAAGAGATCGAACGAAAGATTTTTTCTTATGAGATTTCGAATGTGTTGTGGAACATCCGTTGTGGACTGTTCATCAGCTATGGGATTGGTCATCCACTATTTGCTTGTTCATCCTCTATCTGAACTTAGAACTTCACTCTTCATCCATTGCGGCTGCTACTCCATCCGCTGTGGACATTACTTCATCCGCTGTGGATGCTTAGCAAAAATCTCTTTAATCTACAAAATGTGACAAAGAAATTGAAACTTGATTATTGTTTGATATGAGTGTTTATGATATTTGCGTGTTAGTAGATGGTTGCTTGAAAGTTAGAACACATTTTGATTGATTCTGGCCGGCATTATCCCTTAATAGACTTATTAAGTCCAACACTTCTATTTTTGCAACCATGGTATCCAAGCTGGTGCTTATGAAATCAAGTGTATGCTAAAAAATTTTGCTTCCAACTTTCAAGAAGAGAATGAATTACCTTCTTGTTCTATTTCTTTTCTTTGTAGATTACACCCACGGTCTCCAGATGATTCACCAACTTGACATATCTATGTAGCTGTTTGGATATAGACTCACCTTTGAATTAATGGAAGGGCTCATATTGATTCACCAACTTGTCTTTGTTGATCTAAGTTATGTTGGACCAAAAGAACCAATGAGCCTGATCAGAAAAACCTTTAAGTCCCACAGACATTACAACAACTGAAGTAGTCTGCAACAGCTGAAGACATCAACTGATAACAAGGTCTGAAGACAAAGTCTGAAGTGAAAGAGCTGAAGACAAAGTCTGAAGTGAAAGAGCTGAAGACAAAGTCTGAAGTGAAAAAGCTGAAGACAAAGTCTGAAGCTAAAGAACTAAAGACAAAGTCTGAAGACAAAAGCTGAAGACAAAAGCTGAAGACAAAGTCTGAAGCTAAAGAACTGAAGACAAAGTCTGAAGACAAAAGCTGAAGACAAAGACTGAAGATCAAGTTTCAGATGTTGTCACAACAGCTGAAGAAGACCTCTTCAGTAGTTGTGATGTTTCCTTTCAGTAGTTTATTTTCCTTTCAGTACTTGTAGTTTCAGTAGTTTTAGTTTCATCTTGTACTTAGCATACTCTGAGATGTTCTCAGTTGTTGTGAACATTCTCAGTAGTTTGCTTACTTTCAGTTGTTTGTAATAATTCTGTTAGATGTCACTATCAAGTGACATCAGCAGACGTCACATTCCTCTATATAAGGAATGTTGACCTAATTGTAAGGTGTGCAGCTATAGCGTAGCTTAGCGCAGCTTAGTGAAGCTTAGCGGCCGCCATACCGAAGCATTTGTGCATAAATGATATTATCCATTTTGCAGAAAACCCTCTTTCTCTATAACCGTGTACTGTTCCATTGAATATCTATTGTGTTCTTGCTATATTTGTCTAATTCTTGTTCTAATTCCGCTGCGATTCAACTCTAATTGATCAAACTTAGATCACTGATCCTGACAAATGGTATCAGAGCGGGTTAATCATTGATCGGTTTAACAATTGATCATTGAAACTGCTATTTCGATATCTAAAGTTTGATCGAATTAGCATATTTGCAAGAATTGGTTATAGAGATTGGTCTTCTGCTGCTTCTGGTTAGTCAATTTGAGTTTCTTCTTGGTTCATACTGAGTTTGTTGTGTTTTTGTGCTAAATCTGTTGAAACTTGATTGAATTGGTTTGAATCTGAGAATGACTACTCGTTCTAATGACCCTCACAATACTGGCTCCTCAACCAAGCCTCCGATGCTGGTTAGGAGTGAGTATAACATATGGCAATGAAGAATGCTCCATCACCTGTCTGTTAACAGTTCAGGTTGTTGGACATCTGTGGTTCACGGTCCACACAAGCCTATGGTGAACAATCTGGAGAACAACCAAATGGTTCCGAAGAAGAAGGAGCAATACTCAGATGAAGATCTTAAACTGTTTGAGATTGATGCTAAAGCCCATGGAATTCTGGCCATGGCACTGCCTAATGAAATCTATTCTGGGCTTATGCATCATGAAACTGCTCATGACCTCTGGAATGCTTTGAAGGAACAATTCGGAGGAACTGATGAGGTCTTAGCAAACAACAGACAAATCCTCGCCCAACAATATGAGACATTCTCTCATAGGAAGGGTGAGACACTGACTCAACAGTTTGAGCGTTTCTCCTGCTTGATCTCTGAGCTGAAAATGGTCAAGCATGAGTATACTAACAGCCAGATGAACAACAGATTCCTCAGATCACTGCCTGAGAGATGGGACACATACACCATTGTCCTACGCTCCAGTGCAAATCTGGATAGCCTATCTCTCACCCAACTCCATGGGAAACTGCTTACATTTGAAAGAGAGATAGAGCAGAAAAGGAAACTGGCATCATCAGGAAAGCTCACTGATGACTTTGTACCAGGGAACACTGCCTTGGTCGGTCATGAGTCAGAATATGCTGGATCAGAAAGCCATTATGATGAGCATATAGATTTCTCTTCAAACAGTTCTGATCATGCATTTGTTGGTGTTGACAGTCATTCTGGGTGTAATAGTGATAATTTATGCTTTATCATGGATGATTTGAAGGGTATTGCTGATGATGATTTAGAAGAGATGGATATTTTGAGCCAAATGGCCTTGATCAATATCAGATCTCAAAAGTTCTACAAGAGAACTGGTAGGAATTTCCAGGACTCTCTGGCAAAACCAAAGTTGGTTTTGACAAGAGTAAGTTGAGGTGTCACAAATGCCACAGGCTTGGGCACTTTGCAAGAGAGTGTAGATCAACTGGATCTAACTCCTCTGCACCCTTTGTGACCTTTCCAAGCAATAGTTCACAAAACAAAGGGCAACATCCTGCTAGTTCTGGTCATCACTCACAACCTCAATCTCCTGCATATTTTGTCCCTCAGGGTCCAATGCCATATCCATATCCCTGCTATTACATGCCACAGCCAAATCCAGTTCAAGTTCCTATAGCACAACAACCTCAAGCCCTACCTGAGCCTCAACCATCTCCATCACAATCTCAACCTCATCACAGCTTCTTCACACCAGGAGTTGTTGACTGGAGCAGCTCACCAGATGATCTTTCTGGTTTCAATGAGCAATTATTTGCTGGTGCTGGTCAACATGGTGGTGAACATCCTTTTGGGAATCTTGCTCTCATGGCCCTGGAGTCTACTGAGGGTTCCTGCTCCAATGCATCATCTTCACAGGTAACCCAGGTATCTTCTGAGGCTAAAGCCAAGTTATGTTCTGAATCATGCATAGCTGCCTTTGTCTCTATTAGAGAGGCAAATGTAGCTTTAATCAATCAAAATCTTGAGCTTGAGAAAACTATTTCCAAAAGAAAAGCTGAGTATGAGTCTGCTCTTAATGACAAAGATGATGAGATTTACAAGCTTAAATGCCAACTTAATGATGAAAAGGCTAAGGTAGAGGTCATACTTGAGAACCACAGAAGTCTCAAAGAGACACTTGCAGCTACCCAAGTTGAGTGTGACCGCTGGGTAACATCCTGCAAGGGATTTGAAATGCTTCTCAGCAAGCAAACAGCTTCAAATGTGAAGTTTGGAATAGGTTACAATCATACTGCACCACCTACTGATTTTACTTCAAAATCAATAGTAAAATCTGAAGGTGAAAGTAATTTCCAAACCACATCATCATGTGATTCATCCTCAAATGATAATACAAAATTAGAGGATGAAGTCAGTGTTAAGATCTCAGCAAATCAATTGCCTGATGGTTTAAATGCTGATAAACACATGAAGCTGAGCAATTCAGATGTTGTCCCTCAAAGTACTCCAAGTACTGAAGGGCAAGTCACAACATCTGAAAAGCATTTCAAATCTGCTGAAATAAAAGGATTAACAACTGCTGAGGAATCTATCATACGGTCTTTCAGGACGGATAGAGAACAGCTGAAGAACAAGTCTTCAGTTGTTACCGATCCTTCAGTACTTAACACAAGTACTGAAAGGAGGAAAGTACTGAAGATCACACCTTCAGTAGTTTCCACTTCAGCAGTTGATCAATCCAAGATGAAGAATAAGCCATGTGAAATATGTGGTAAATTCAATCATCTATCTGATGAATGCTGGTACAAAAAGGGTTCCAAACTCAACAGAGATAAGCTCATTAAAGAAGAGATTAATAAAATGAAAAATGAGTTTGAGACCAAGTTTGTACCACAGTCATCTCAAACTGATAAACCCAAGGCCTCGCCAAAATCCAAAAAGAAGGATGGGGTTTATCAGAAAACAGCTGATAGTGTTCTCATGATAAACATCAGACTAAGTCTGTGAATTTCAAGAAGGAGGAAATGGTGGGTCACAGGAACTCATCAAAAACAAGTACTGATGTGTCAAATGAGCTGAAGGCTTTAGCAACAAATCAGACACAACTTGTTATGATGGTTCAGCATTTGTTGGGGAGAGTTAACCAACTAGATGCACCTGTGATCAAACCACTGAAAAGGAAATCCAAGCCCAAATCTAAGAAATCCATTTCAGCACCATCTCCACCTTCATCAGCTGTTAATCATGAGAAACAAGTTATGGTTAAATCTGTTGATGAAAACAGACCCAAAACCAAAAAGGTTTGGGTCTCTAAAGCTAACTAGTTTCTTATGATAAATGCAGGGTTCTTCAGCATGCCAAAGAAGCATCTGGTATGTAGACAGTGGAGGATCTATGCATATGACTGGGAGCAGTTCTCTTCTTAATGACTACTCTCAAGGAAAGAAGGGATTTGTCTCATTTGGAAATGATGCTAAGGGTTACATCATCGGGAAAGGATTTGTGTCAAATGGAGAAATCAGATTTGATGATGTTAACCATGTGGAGAATCTCAAGTATAATCTACTGAGTGTCAGTCAGATGTGTGATAAAGGGCATGTTGCACTTTTCACAAGCCAGAACTGCCGGATTCTGTCTTCCAAAGTTCTGAGGCTGATTGACAAGGTATTGGATGAACATACTCTCCTGAAGGCCAACAGGATAGGAAGAGTATATGCCTTGGATTTGTCAAAGAAGATTGATTTAAAAGGTCATCCTTGCCTGTTCTCCAAGGCCTCTCCTCAGGAATCTAAACTGTGGCATAGAAGGCTGGGTCATGTTAATCTCAAAAACATGAATCAGCTGATCCACAATAGTTTAGTGAGAGGTCTACCAATAAAGGAGTTCCACTGTGATGAAACCTGCACTGCTTGTTTAAAAGGAAAACAACACAAAGTTTCATTCCCTCCTATAGAAGAACCAAAGTCCACTGCCTGCTTGCAATTACTGCACATGGATCTCTTTGGTCCTGTGAGAGTAATGAGCATGGCAAAGAAGAAATACTGTCTGGTAATTGTGGATGATTACTCCAGATTTGTATGGACCTTCTTCTTGCATTCAAAGGATGAGGCTGCTCAGACAATTATTAACTTTGTGTTGTATGTTGAGAAGCAGTATTCCCTATCAGTCAAGTGTATAAGAAGTGATAATGGAACTGAATTTAGAAACCATACACTTGATGATTTCTACCTTTCAAAAGGAATCAAGAGGCAGTATAGCATCCCAAGGACTCCAGAACAAAATGGAGTAGTGGAGAGAAAGAACAGGACCCTAATTGAAGCTGCAAGGTCCATGTTGGCTGACTCTGGTTTGCCACTGACCTTTTGGGCTGAAGCTGTCAACACAGCATGCTATGTGCAAAATAGAGCTTTAGTGAATCAGAGGTTGATGAAGACTCCTTATGAAGTTCTACATCATTTGGCTCCTCTAATTTCATTCTTCAGAGCATTTGGGTGTCCTTGTTACATTCTCAACACAAAGGATCAACTCCAAAAGTTTGATTCTAAGGTGGATGCAGGGTATTTTGTTGGGTATTCATCCACTTGCAAGGCTTACAGAGTGTTCAACTGCAGAACAAAGATGGTTGAAGAAACCTTGCATGTGAAGTTCAATGAATCCCTAAGGACAAAATTCCACAAAACCCTGTGGAGTTGTTTGATCTGGACATACTGCAATATGTTCCTTATCAGCCTCCAGCTGTTGCAGATCATGTGAATTCATCACCTTCTGCAGCTAGTCATCCATCTGGTGGTACTGATGTTGATGATGATCCCAGTACTCACCTATTCAAGTTTAGTGATCAACTGCCTGAGTCTACTAAACTTGATGTTCCTGTAGCTTCAGTAGCACCATCCACAACAAATGCTGATGAGATTTCTGAATCCTCTACTTCATTTGACTTGCCATCTAATACTTGGTTTCAAGAATCTGGATCAACATCTGTTGCTGCTGAGCGTGCTACAAACACTTGCACAGATCTCATAGTGTACCAAGAGCTGAAGAATCACCCAATGTCTCAAATCATTGGTGATATCAATGCTGGTGTCTCAACTAGAAGTCAATTGTCCAACTTCTGCTTCTATGCTCTCTTCATCAGTCAGCAAGAGCCAAAGAACTATCATATTGCATTAAGAGACAATGGATGGGTTGATGCCATGCAGCTTGAGCTTCTTCAGTTCAAAGCAAGTGTGGGAACTGGTTCCTCTACCCCCAGGTAAGTGTGCAATAGGCACTAAATGGGTGTTTAGGAATAAAACAGATGAAAATGGGCAAATTGTCAAGAACAAGGCCAGACTGGTTGTCCAGGGGTTTTCACAAGAAGAAGGTATTGATTATGATGAAACCTTTGCCCCTGTAGCCAGACTGGAGGCAATTAGATTGTTCTTAGCCTATGCTGCATTCCACAATCTTAAAGTTTTTCAAATGGATGTCAAAAGTGCATTTTTATATGGTAAAATAAAAGAAGAGGTTTATGTGTGTCAACCACCAGGTTTTGAGGATAATAAACATCCTGATTGGGTGTATAAACTTGATAAGGCTCTTTATGGGTTGAAACAAGCTCCTAGAGCCTGGTATGAAACACTGTCAAATTTTCTTCTTCAGAATAATTTCACTAGAGGCTCCATAGATAAAACTTTGTTCATTAAGAAAGTGGGTCAGCATAAGCTCCTTGTTCAAATTTATGTTGATGATATTATTTTTGCATCCTCTGATCCACAGTTGTGTGATGCATTTACAAAGTTGATGCAACAAAAATTCGAAATGAGTGCCATGGGAGAATTACAGTTCTTTCTAGGTTTGCAAATCAAACAAAAGGCTGATGGAACTTTCATTCATCAGTCAAAATACACAAAGAGTCTTTTGGAAAAGTTTGATTTACAAAACTGTAAGCCCTGTTCTACTCCCATGTGCAGCACCACACAACTGGATGCAGATCAGAAAGGTAAAGCTGTTGATGAAACACTTTACAGATGTATGATTGGGTCCTTGATGTACTTAACAGCTTCTAGACCAGATATTATGTTTGCAACTTGTGTTTGTGCTAGATTTCAGGCTGCTCCTAAAGAGTCTCATTTGATTGCAGTCAAGAGGATCTTTAGATATCTGCAAGGTACTCAATCTCTAGGTCTTTGGTATTCCACTGGGCACTCTTGCAAATTAGTTGCTTTTTCTGATAGTGACTATGCAGGGTGTAAATTAACTAGAAAATCAACTTCTGGTGGATGTCAATTCCTAGGCAACTGTTTGGTTTCTTGGCAGAGTAAGAAACAAACATCTGTTGCTACATCCACTGCTGAAGCCGAGTACATTGCTGCTGCAAGTTGTACATCTCAGGTACTCTGGCTTCAGAATCAATTATTGGATTATGGCATTACAGAGACTAAGACTCCATTACTAATGGATAGTGCTTCAGCTCTTTGTATTGTCAAGAATCCAGTCCAGCACTCTAGGACCAAACATATTGAGATCAGACACCATTTTATTAGGGATTGTTTTGAAAAAGGTCTGATTGATCCAAAGTTTGTTCCTAGTGCTGATGAGCTTGCAGACATATTTACTAAGCCTTTGGACAGTTCAACTTTCCAAAACCTAGTGTTAAGGCTTGGTATGCTGCAGCTAGAATAAGTGACAACTACTGATGATCTCAGTCAACAAGTACTGATGAGCATTCGTATACTATTGTCACAAATAAGTACTGATAAGTTCTTTTATCCTCAGTAGTTTTCATAACTACTGAAGACTAAATTACTTAAAAGTACTGAAGTACTCTATCTGTTGAAAAGAACTGATGTGGTTACAACTACTGATGTAGTTACAACTACTGATGTCAGTATAACAGATAAGTACTGATGACCAATGAAACGTCTGAAAATCAGACAAAAAGTCTGATAAGTGTTGAGGTCAGAATGAAACAGCTGATGAGCTAAGAATTGACGACAACAGCTGATGAGAAACTTTTCTCTTCAGTTGTTTCTACAACTGCTGTTTCACTTCATACAACTGAAGCCAAAACCATGTCTTCAGTAGTTTTACAACTACTGATGACTAACACCAAATCTTCAGTTGTTTACAACACCTGAAGCCAAAACCATGTCTTCAGTAGTTTCACAACTACTGATGACTAATACCAAGTCTTCAGTTGTTACAACTTCTGAAAGTTAAACCAGGTCTTCAGTTGTTTTCAAACAACTGATGACAGCACCAACACTTTCAGTCGTTTTATATCAGCCTTTTCTTACCCTATAAATACCTAAACCTAATTTCAAACGTTTCATTAGCCGTTTTATGTCCTTCACTCTCTCAACAATGGCGACCATGAAACTCAAACCCAGACACAACTGTGTTGCCTACCTCTCGAAATCGGCCTTTTGGAACAAATTTGATAATGCCATCGATCTTATGGTAGATTCCCAGTACCGAACCGCTTTTCTTCTGAATCCTACCATATACCCCGATTCCCTAAGCCAATTCTGGACCAACGTCTCTGTGCAAACTGGTGAGAATGATCGCCAAATCACTCTCCAGTCGTTGGTTAACCAGAAACAGGTGGTCATCACTCCAGACATCATTCGACAAACCCTAAATCTACATGATGCCACCTGTGTCACAGAATACCCGAAAGGCACAACTGATATGTCTTTCATCAATAACGGGTATGAAGGAGACTTAAGTGCTACCACCATTCTGAAGAAGCACTTCCATGATGCTGAACGTCTTATATTCCACATGGTGAATGTCTGCCTTGCATCAAAAACCTCCTCATGGGATCAGATGTCCTCCCGATGGCAACAGGTATTATACTCTATCTTTGAACGACAAAATCTAAATTTTTCTGAGATAGTTTTCATGGAACTAAAGGATCTGGCTTTGAAACCTGTGGCAAACAGATGGATATTATATCCCAGGTTTCTCATGGCCATAATTTTAAATCAGCTAAAATCAGACGGCCTTGTTGGCCTTGGAGTCCCTGCTCCGGCTGTATTGCCTGAAGTATACTCCAGGCACAACTCTGACCCTACACTGAAAGGGGCTGCCCGGCTGCTAAAACCCAAGCAGCGGGAACCCACAGCCTCCACTTCCAGATCCAAAGTCCCCACCAAACCCAACACCAAAAAGCCCAAAAAGGCTACTCAGGGAGATGAGTCCCCTGAGGATGCCCCTGTACCACCAATACAGGAAACACTTACTGGTTCTAACCCCCCAGTAGTGTCAAAGACTCCACCAGCCCTAGCCGCTCAGGCATCCTCTCAACAGGATCCTGATGCAACCATAATTGGGGATACCACAATGCTGGAACCTATCTCAATTGAGAAGGTTACCATTGAAGAGCACCAGTCACCCCGGGTGCAATCTGCTTCAAACCTATCTCCAAATGCAACCGCCCCTCAAAGCCCAACCATTATAGTTGCACAAGTGCTGAGTCAGCTGCATTCCTCTCCTCCTCCCCAGAAACCAATTACAATGGGGAGAACCTCAACAGCTGAGGAAGAGGACCAAAATGCTGCTGATAACCCACAGCACAGGGGTTATAATGTTCAATCTCCCCGTGTAGAGGAGGAGGTTAGAACATCTGGTGAGGCTGCCACTTCTACTGATTCAGCAAATGAACAGGATGCAGTTGGTAACATCTCTAAGACCTCACCAGAGGCAACTGCCGATGAAGGACTCAGTCCTGAGGCAGGAAGTCCCCAGAACCAAGAACAAGGGGCACATGCTACAACTGATCTACACTCAGGGCATGTACATCCTGATTCAATCAGGAGGTCAGGTGATTCAGCAAAGACTGATGATGACCTGGGCTTTTTCTTCGATGTCTTAGCCCATAACACAATCCTTGAGGCTGAGGTGAGCAGACTCAAAGAACTGCTTGCCAAAATGTCTCAGGATCAAAGTCCATCTGCCCCAATAAACCCACAGATGGCACCTTCATCTGAAGGTTCACCAAACACTCAGCCACTACACTCAACTGAGCCACCAGCCACTGCTTTTGGCACCACCTCTCAGGGACAGAACCCCTCTGAGCAGATGGTTGCTACCTTTCAACATTCCTTACCTCTCATCACTCCCATCATCAATGAGATTGTGCATAAAGCCATTGATGAGAGGATCTCCTCAAATCTACAAACACTTGTTGATGATGCTGTGCAAAAGAAGCTTTCTGCCATTCAAACCCCTGAACCCAATGCACCCAAAAAGGGGGAGTCTAAGGCAGTGAAAGAAAGAAAGAGAAAGAGAGTGGAAGATGAGAAACAACAAGAGAAAGAAAAGGAGTTAGAAAAGGAAAAACAGCTGATCACATACAAGAGAAAGAAAAGTGCTGAAACTCAAAAGCCTGATGAAGAGAAATCATTGGAAGATCTGATTAAAGAAGCTGATGAAGCTCACAGCAGATCAATGGACAGAATAATAGACCAACTCTTCAGACAAGGCTTTGATACAGCTACATTAGACACTGAGATCAGAAGGCTGGAGATTAAAGAGATACAAGAGAGATGGGCCAGTTACAGTGTGATGGAAAGGGAGAGGTTGGAGATAATGATCAGGTTTATTGCAAAATACTTGGGAAGATCATTAATTGAGATTAAATCATGGACCAGAGACAGTATTCTGGCAATAACCACCAGAATCTGTGCTTCTGAAGCATTCAATAAGGGGTTGATTATCGAAGCCTTAGATGAAGCAGGTGCTGGGAAGAGAACTGATATGGCCAAGCTTTCCAAAGCCAAACTTACCACAAAAATGCTAGATCAGCCTTCCCAAACTCCCACTCAAAAACAACCAACCCCACAACTCTCCAAACCAATCCCTAAACCTAAACTTAAACCAACTCAACCCTCAAAACCAACTCCCTTACCCCAAAAACCACCTCAAACCACATCCAATGATGCACCCAGAAGGAGGAGAAGGGTGTTGAGGATGGAAGAAGAAGAAGATGATGATGAAGAAGACAGTCTGCCAATCTCTGCTGTTCTAAAAATACCTGAGCCCAGAAGTCAACAAATGATCACACCAGACTTTCAGAGGCAAATGGTGAAAGTTAAGATTGAAGAAGAAGAACAGCAGAAACAGCACGATGAGCAACTTTTGAAGATGGTTGACAAAGAGTTTCCTCAGTCATCATCTATACAAGCCATGAAGAAACACGCTCAAAGGCTGTATGCTCTCAGGCATACCTTTCAATATCAAAAGGAGAGAGTAAGGATTTGGCCAGACCCCAGGGTTAGTTCTAGAATTCATAAGAAATCCATACCAAGTAGATACAATGGCCAAGTGAGAAAGACCATAGATGCTGTTATTATGTTGGCCATTGTAGTCTCACCCTGGGAGATACTTGAAGACTTCAAGAGAGCCTACAAGTCAAAGATGACCCCTCAAACTCTAATGGAGAACAAAATGGTCAAGAAGGGGTTGTTATACAAGAGGCTTGAAGAGATCAAGAAAAATGAACTCCAGTTGTTATTAGAAGGGACTCACCCAGATGAATTTGCTTACAAGAGATAACAACTGTTGAGTTGAAAAATGGAAAGACGTTAAAGTACCTATCAGAGTACTATGGCCCAGAGTTCTTCTTCGAAGGAGAAGCAGAAGAACTCACTAAGGAGGAACAAGTTGTTCTCCTTGAGGCCTACGTCAGAGAGTCTTATAGACTCATCAATGGGAAGTAGGTTTCATGGTTGGGATAACAGCTCTGTGTCCAGTTCCCCAAGACAGAGTTCCCTTCCATCCTTTGACATTCACATCTACTGAAACCTGTTCCCTGGCCTGTGCTTATCTGATATCTCTGAAGCTGATCAAGAGAGTATTTCTGCCAAGAATAAGTGGGACCTCAATAAGCTTAAAGGTTTTGGCTGCATTGGTTCAGGGGGAGTTTGTTGGACCAAAAGAACCAATGAGCCTGATCAGAAAAACCTTTAAGTCCCACAGACATTACAACAACTGAAGTAGTCTGCAACAGCTGAAGACATCAACTGATAACAAGGTCTGAAGACAAAGTTGAAGTGAAAGAGCTGAAGACAAAGTCTGAAGTGAAAGAGCTGAAGACAAAGTCTGAAGTGAAAAAGCTAAAGACAAAGTCTGAAGCTAAAGAACTGAAGACAAAGTCTGAAACAAAAGCTGAAGACAAAAGCTGAAGACAAAGTCTGAAGCTAAAGAACTGAAGACAAAGTCTGAAGACAAAAGCTGAAGACAAAGACTGAAGATCAAGTTTCAGATGTTGTCACAACAGCTGAAGAAGACCTCTTCAGTAGTTGTGATGGTTTCCTTTCAGTAGTTATATTTTCCTTTCAGTACTTGTAGTTTCAGTAGTTTTAGTTTCATCTTGTACTTAGCATACTCTGAGATGTTCTCAGTTGTTGTGAACATTCTCAGTAGTTTGCTTACTTTCAGTTGTTTGTAATAATTCTGTTAGATGTCACTATCAAGTGACATCAGCAGACGTCACATTCCTCTATATAAGGAATGTTGACCTAATTGTAAGGTGTGCAGCTATAGCGTAGCTTAGCGCAGCTTAGTGAAGCTTAGCGGCCACCATACCGAAGCATTTGTGCATAAATGATATTATCCATTTTGCAGAAAACCCTCTTTCTCTATAACCGTGTACTGTTTCATTGAATATCTATTGTGTTCTTGCTATATTTGTCTAATTCTTGTTCTAATTCCACTACGATTCAACTCTAATTGATCAAACTTAGATCATTGATCCTGACAAGTTACTTCACTACTCCTTTCACACATAATGTTAAGGGTATCCCACATTCCTTTGGTTGTGTTATATATCTCCCATCTTTTCAATGCATTCATCTTCAAGGCTTGTGTGAGTAGTGTGTAAGCATTCATGTCAATCTTGATCTTCTTATATTCTTCAGAATCAAGATTTAGACTAGGTTCTTCAACTAGAATTCTACCATTTCTATATTGATTGATATTTAAAGTAGTTAGAATATGAGGACCTATGTAGATTATTATCCAATAAACTGCATCAACCCTAATTAGAGAATTTATGAATCTTATCTTCCATTGTTTAAATTCATATTTGTATTTTAACATAGGTGGCTTGGGATTTTGACCAAGTTCAACTGAACTTAGAGTATCCATAATGATGTTTCTTGATTTTAACTTGGTTTTGATATAACTAGATTGATTTATAACTCTAATGAGATGATTTTAAGATCAATTTAGTCCAAATAGTCTAATCTATCCATAGTCCAAAATTAGTCCAAGTTTTGAGACAAATGCAATCAAAAGTAGTCTTTATTGATAACAGGTGTGATCAATAGTGAATGAGACAAATGTGGTTAAAAGTATTCATATAAATATGTAGAACAGTGGGAGTTCTAACACTTAAATGAATCAATAAATGAGATGAATTATAATGTTCAAGCAAATATGATAAGCAGTTCAACAATAATGCGATGAATAGTGGATTTCAAGGCAAATACGATGAATAGTTCACAACTGTAGCAATGTGATGAATAGTGTTCTAGTCTGTTATTAGAATTCTAATGAAATTGATTGTTGTTTTCTCTCAAACTGGATATGGTGATCCTCGATTAGGAGCACTTGCTAATCTCCGGCCATGATGCTCACAAACACACTTTAGTTTGATGTTTTTGGTTAATTTTGATGAAGTTTCGGTCAATCGAATTGTAACCTTTAATTCATTATAAATTTGAATATTAAATGATCGATAGAATAGTAGTTCATGTTTGATTACTATTTGACTATGTAAGGATCAATAATTATAAGATCGATCTCACAACAATAACGCGGAATATTATCATTGTGGAATTAAGATTTTGAAAAAGAAACACATGTAAATAACTTCCAATTGTATTGCTCTCTGATTTTGAAATGATTACAATAAGTGTGAAAATCAGGAAAATGACAAAAGCTTACTAATTATATTACAAAACTTTTGTATATACTAATCTAGAAGTTCCCGCGTGAATAACTTGTTCTCACACGACTTGATGTTTTCGCGTGAGAAGCAAGTTATTGCGCGGCAACTTGGACTTGTCGCTTGTCTTCATATTCATCATCTTGATTTGATTTCCTGAGCCTTTATGTTCAACCATTACAATCGCCCCCTAGGCTTGGTAAATCAATGCTTTTAGAAGTTCACATCATCAACTTTATAAGTGCCTCCGTATGCATACATCTTGTTCGTTAAGGCCTTCTTGATCATCCAACAAAACTGTGCTGCTATAAAGTGAACAGATTCATCAGCTGCAATTGGACAAGCCTATAACTTCATCAAATCTTCTTTTCCAAACTTTAGCAAATCCACATGGTCGATGACACGGTATTCTTTATCTACACATTGAATCAAAGCGTGTCCCGTCTCCTTTTCACAACTCCACCACATTAGCTCGGACAAGCTGTTAACTGGCACAGAAGCGTGAATAGGGATCTTCCTGACATATCTTGGATGCTTATAAACCCTTATCTTCATTGGCTTGTTTGTGTTTGGGTCAATCCGGGTCTCATCTTCATTGACTTTAGATTTGGCAGTTTTGAAGTCCTTGAAGTTGGTTTTACTATGCCTCCATATCATATTCGTTATCCAATTGGCGTTGTTCTAGTTACTAGGGTTAATAAATGGAACACGACCGATAGCATATAAATCTGATGCTCTGAGTGTATGGAAATCGTCTTCGTCTTGAAAGTACTCGATAGCTCCACCCTTTCTTTTAACTATATACATCTTCTTCTCCTCATTGTATGCCCAACTAATGATAGGTTCTGAGTTTCCATACCTTGTGAAAGGTTTGGAATGTCTCAGCGTATGAACATAAGCTAGTAGAGGAGGAGTAACAGCTGTTAAGTTTCCGACTTGATGCACAGCACTTTGGCCAATAACATTCGTTGTCTCGTCAGTTGTTTGCTGATTGCTCTACTCTCTAGTTATTTCTCCCTCTTCAATCAATGTATCTGAAACAAGTCCTTAAGACTGCTTCTAAATATATCTGTGTACTCTATTCCCTCATCCAGATCATCAAAATCTCCAAAATCTTCTTCAGTCTCCTCAGCAATGATCTTTTGCTGGAAAGTGCAAAATTTCCTCTCATAAGTTTCTTCTACAGCTCGGTCTAAAGGTGTATACTCAATGGTATCATCAAGACTTGGTCCGGAGACATTGTCAGCACCTGATGACCTAGAAGCACCAGCTGCAGAACCCTCATCTTCTCCTTGATTATCATTATCATCACCACCATCATCCTTTTTACTGTCATCACCATCATCACCATCATCACCATCATCATCATCAACATCATCCTCATCATCATCACTTGACACATGATGAATCAAGTCTAAACCATCATCATCATCTACCTGGTTAGGAATCGGAAAGTCATGTTCAGGCTCTACAAATGCCTCTCCAGTATAAACCATAGGTTGATCCTAAATATTCATAGGAATATCAGTGATAGGTGACTCTTGATCAGCATCAGTAGTCTCTGTTGTCCTTTCTACTACAACTGGATCAACATCATGCTCTATAGTATCAGTAGGATCTTCAGTAACTATGGGATCAGCAGGTTGCTGTCCCCTAGATTCTCCAACTTCAGTGGTCTGTTTCTGTGTAACCAGAAAAGACACACGTGAAGTGAGATCTCTTGGGTTCTGCTCAAGGATCTAAACATAGCTGAATATAAAGTTTAGCTAATGTTCAAGACCCATAATCCTCTCATCCTTCTCTATCAACTACCTCTATAAATCATCAATAAACTATGTCTTCTCTAACATCTCCCTGTCTTGAGTGTTAACTCTTTGCTCCAATGTAACAGATGTAGGTGAACTAGTAGAAGTACTAGCACCATGTGTATGCGCGGGAGGGGTGTTAAGAAAATCTTCCATACCCACTGTCTCCTCAAACCCTTGCTCTCTTGGTGGAGTACTCAAGACATCCTTAGTAGCGGGCATAGGAGATGCTTTATCAAGTGTAGTAGCCTCGCTAACTATGGCAGGAGACCTCAAATGTAGGAGCTTCTTCTTCTGTCGATACAGTGGTCACTGGGGTCTGATGTTTCCTCAACACACCACGTCCTCTACCCCTACCATGTGGAGAATATCAAGAGCGCTGGGATCATCTTAGAGAATATCTCAGTAAACAAAAAGCTGTTGAATTCTTTGCCATACAGGTAAAACAACAACTGCACTACTATCAAGAGAACTAAGGATTTGTTCACCTTATCTCTTAGTGATCTGATCTCCACCATCAAATCTTATGACATGGATGACAAACAGAGAGCTGCTAACTACATCAACACAATCGGAGCTGAAGCATCGGCATTGTATGCCAAGATGGCTAGTAATCCTAATTACTATGTCAGCTATTCTTAGTTATGTTAGCAACAACAACCTACAACTCCTGCTTATGAAACTATCCCCTCAATTCCAATTTTCTCATCATAATTCATACAATCAAACACAAGTTCAAACACAATCTCCAATCAACTCTCAAGGTCAAGTCATTCAACCTACACAACAATCCTTTGTTGTAAACTCTCAACCCAACAGACAAACCATTCAGATTGCAGTAGAACACCTAGCTTTGTTTACATCCTTCATGAATAGTTATGAAGCATTATCTGCTGGAAGACTTAATGTACCAAATGTTTTAGTTGATGACTTACAACAAGTTAATCCTGATGATGTTAAAGGAAATGATATCAAATATCAAATGGCTATGGTGGTGTATCATGCTAAGAACTTTGCAAGAAGAACTAGAAGAAAGGTTTTTAGGGTGAACAACTCAAGAAAAATCGGATTTCATAAGTCAAGTTTAAGATGTTACAACTGTGACAAGCCTAGTCACTTTGCCAGAGAATGTATTATGGTGAGAGCAAACCAGAATGATAACGGAAAGAAGATGGTCACTGTGGAAGTAGAAACCAATAATGATAAAACCAGTACATCCAACAACAAAGCACTGGTGTCACAAACCATTGAAGATTATGATTGGTCTGATCAGATGGAAATTCCTGATTATCAAGTTGTCTATTGCCCTGTTAGATGAGATTCAAACCATTAAAGAAAATGATGACATTAACATATTTAATGAGTTTGTGTTAAATGATTTGTTGAAAGGGGTATTTGCTGAAGAACACAGTGAGAATGAAAATTTGGTGGTTGTTGAAAAGGCTGTTGAGATTACTCCAGCCCAATCACAAAAGACTGTAGAGAGAAAGGAAGAATCTGAAGGAAAAGTCGTTGAGTTAACTCCAGCGAAAGAAAGAAAGATAAAGATTGCTGTTGAGGAAACTCCTGCAACTGCTCATGTTGAATATGTCAAAGCTGTTGAGATTACTCTGACATTTGTAGCAGAAGGAAAAGAATATCTAAAGGTCTTCATGGTAAAGGTTTTACCTGAAGAGAAAAAGAAGCAAGAAGGAACTGAAGAGGTATATACTAATCTTTGTTCAGATAATTGCATAGAAAAGGTTAACAGGTATAGAGTTCACAACGAACGCTTGATTCTAGACGTTGAAAAACTTCAATATCAAGCTCGTAAATATAAAACTTATGAGAAATTTTTTAAGGAAAAGATAGATGGATTAAACAAATCGATTTATCAATCAAAATTAAATCCTCATGATTAGGATTGTAATATAAAAGATTTGACAACACGTAACAATGAACTATCTTTAGAAATTAATAAACTTAACAGTGAACTCTTATCTACTAAATTTATTGTTGAAAAATTTGAGTTGTCATCAAACATGGTTGAAGGTATAATCAAGTTCCAAATGACATATAAAATTAATGGTGGCAAAAGTGGAGGTTGTTATTCTAACAGTGCACCACCCATTAATCATGATTATACTTGTTTGCCTTCATCAAATACAACTCATGATGAAGAGACCTATGGATTAGGTTTTCGACCCAAGTCAGACTTAACACCTCCAGTCAATGTTTCACTGACTGTTGACCATGTCATAAAAACTAAAATTAATATTAATCATGACAATTTTTCTGCAGAAAGTGTGAAGAAAGAAGGGTTGGTTGAAGAATGGGATAGTGATTATGAAATAGAATTTCAGGAAAATAAAATTTGTAATGCAAAAATTCATGTAATTCATCATCAATTATAATTAAATATCTGAAGTTTTTAGTGATAGAAATGTTTGTTCAAAATTGTCAAACAAAGAAAAGAAATTGAAATCGAAAATAGATTTTATGGCCAAAGAAAGAAAACGAGTCGCAACATCTGTATCTGACTTGAAAACTAATTTCAAGAACAGATTTGTTTCAAAAGGAAAAATTGATAAGAAAGATCATATTTTTAAAAAACTAATGCCAGTTTCATTAAAAATAAACCTTTTATTATTGCTAACTCTTTGAAACAAGATGTTTGTAGAATAGGTATCAAAGACACTTGTCCAATTCCAGTAAATACGACTCAAAAGGTTAAAGTTACAGAGTATGCCACATCGGTTTCAAATGTGAATGAAAAGGCTAAAATAGATACCTCATTTCTTCTGGAATCATCTCGAACAATCCATAACGAGCGAAAGAATAGAGAGACTGTCAAAGAATCACAAGGCCAAGGATATACTAAGGCCAGATTCTATGATAACTATAGAAGTTATCATAAACAGTTTGTGCAAAATTCTCAAGTATCAAATACATATCATAAAATGTGTTGTTATGTGTGTGGCAATCCAAATCATAAGGCTATAAATTTTCGTCATCAACATCAATCGTCATGCAAACAAAGATTTCATAATTTAATTTCACAGAATAGAAAACATTTCTTTCTACATGCCAATTTTAAAAGAAATTCAAATCAGTCAAAATCTTGTGTTGATAACAGTAATGATTTGAATAAAGAAAAATCAAATATGAAATCTGTACAAGTTGATGATAGCACTTCCACTTTAAAAAAAATGGTGAAACAAACGATTAAACCAATTCAAAAGTGTAAAATTAAAGACAAAACATCTAAGCCGGATATTGTTGAACATTGTCCTTTTGATGACAAAAGATTTATGATACTACAATCTGTATCATATTTGGATAGAAACAAAGTACTCAAGTCAACCATGGCTTGGGTTCCTAAACACGAGAAAATTTGTTCAAATGTGCAGGAGCAACCAAGACAGGTCATCAATAGTTTTTGGCATGTTGACAGTGGTTGTTCAAGGAACATGACCGGTAGTATATCTCTATTAAACAACAACAACCTTATAGCAAAGGATATGTTATCTTTCCAGGAGACAAAGGTGGTAAGATTACAATGAAATGTATAGTGTCGAATGGTGTGTTAAGCTTTGAAGTTGTCAATTTTGTTAAAGAACTAAAACATAACTTGTTGAGTGTTTCGTAAATTTGTGACAAAAAGTATTCTACACATGTCACTGATAAGGAATGTCTTATTCTTAAACCTGGATTTGTAATTCCGGATGAATGGGTCTTATTAAGAACATCGAGAGACAAAGACACATACCTACTTGATATGAATAATTCACACATATTTGTAACTATATCTTGTTTGTTATCTAAAGCCTCGAAAAGTGATACGTTGTTATGGCATCGTCGTCTTGGACATGTAAATGTTAAAACTATGAACAAATTGGTTAGAGGAAATCATGTTGTTGGCCTACATTTGAAAGAATTTTAACTAATAGAACATTGTCTGTCATGTTCAAAGGCAAACAACACAAACTTCCTCATAAACCAATTGCTCATACCACAACTGACCCTATTCTTCAACTATTACACATGGATTTATTTGGCCCTGTTAGTGTTTTATGTGTGGGTCGTCGTGCATATTGTTTAGTCATTACTGATGATTTTTCAAAAATTACTTGGGTTTTATTTTTAGAAACCAAAGAGAAGACACCTCATTTGCTGAAAAATTCATGACACTCGTGGAAAATCAGACGGACAAAACAATCAAGTGCATTCGAAGTGATAATGGAACAGAATTTTGCAATCGTACATTAAATGAGTTCTGTGATTCAAAGGGGATAGCAAGACAATTCAGTTCAACAGGAACTCCACAATAAAATGGAGTTGCTGAAAGAAGAAACAAAACTTTAATTGAAGCTGCCAGAACAATGTTATCAGCAGCCAAATTACCATCATTCTTTTGGGCTGAAGCGGTTAACACTACGTGTTATGTTCAGAATCATGTGATTATCAACAAATAGCAGAATATGACTCCTTATGAAAACTTTTTCAAACATAAACCCAAAGTCAAATATTTCAAAATGTTTGGATGTTGTTGTACTTTGTTAAACACATCTGATTCTAAACCAAAATTTGATGAAAGAGTGGATGAATGTTAGTTTGTTGGATATTCAGCCAACAAAGTAGCATATCGGGTTTATAATAAAAGATCTAAACAAATAATTAAGTCGTTTGATATTGATCGGTATGAATCTAACAAATTAGATGCAGGTTCTGCACCTTCATGGGTCTATGATTATGCTTCTTTATTTGAAACATTTAATCGATCATCTGTTGATTCTACAACTAATCTGCCTTTGACATCCTCAATTCAGGATATTTGTGATGATGATATTAGATTTATTCCTTCTCAAGAAACTTGAATATCTTCAGATATACCTTCTTCTTCAAATGTTGTAGCTGCTCCATATTCTGTTTCTAAAATTGATTTATTTCTTTTAGATCCAGTTGATGACCAAGCTCCATAGGTTTCTGATCAGAGTTCTTCTTCTACTCAAGTTGATCTAGTTGATTCAATTCAAGTACCATTTGAAGATCTCTCTATCAACAATGACAATCAAGACAAAGATATTGTCTATCAACCTGAAGGAGGAAACACTGCTGAAGAACCTGTTGGTCACATATGTAACTTAGATGAAGCTATTTCTGAAGATGCTATTCTACAGCTGAGAATTCATAGAAACCATCCAACAGAAGCAATAATTGGTCCATTATCATGTTTTATTTAATAAATTGTGCCATAGAATGTTGAGATGGCATTGAAAGAAAATAGTTGCGTAGAGACAATGCAAGATGACCTGATGCAATTAAAGAAGCTAAATGTATGGCATTTATGTGAACTACCAAAGGGTAAGTTGACAATTGGTACGAAATGGATTTTTAATAACAAAACGGATGAAAAGGATGTGATTGTCCTCAACAAGGCCAGATATGTTGTTCAAGGATTCTATCAAATTAAAGGGCTTGATTATGAAGAAGTATACGCTCCTGTTGCACGACTAGAAGCTATACGAATCTTTCTGGCATATGCTTCATACAAGAACTTCACAGTATATCAGATGGATGTCAAAACTGCATTCTTGTATAGTGAAATAATAGAAGAAACCTATGTTTGTCAACCACCAAGATTTGAAGATCCGGGTCATCCTGAATATGTTTACAAGTTAGACAATGAACTTTATGGCTTACATCAAGCACCTCGAGCTTGGTATGCCACCCTCACTGAACATTTGCTTGCAAATGGATATACACGGGGTGCAAGTGATCAAACATTATTCATACAGAAGACTGGTGATGATCTTATTCTCGTTCAAGTTTATGTCGATGTTATTATCTTTGGCTTGGCCAATGATGATTTGTGCAATGAATTTGAAGCGCTCATAAAGAAGAAATTTGAGATGAGTTCTCTTGGGGAAATGTCGTATTTCTTGGGAATCCAAATTAAACAAAATGATAAGGGAATACTGATATATCAAGAAAAATATGTTCACAGTATCCTAGTCAAATACAAATTTCAAGACTCCAAGATAGCCTCTACTCATATGTCTTCTCCTCCCACTTTGACTCCTGATCTCACGGGAGAAGACGTTGATCAACATATGTATTGATCAATGATCGGCTCTCTGCTGTATCTCACTACAAGCAGACCAAACATCATGTTTCCTGTTTGTCAGTGTGCATGTTATCAAAGTAAGCCGAATGAATCTCACATGAAAGCTATCAAGCGGATTTTTAAATATCTCAAGGGTCAACCAACACTCGGCCTTTGGTATCCTAAAACTTCTGATTTCAGTTTATATGCTTATACTAATAGTGGTTATGCAGGATGTAACTTGGACTGAAAATCTACTACTGGAGGTTGTTAATTTCTTAGGAATAGGTTGATTTCATGGCAGTGTAAGAAGTAGCAGACAGTATCTACATCAACGGCAGAGGCTGAATATGTGGCTGCATCAATTTGTTGTTCACAGTTAGTTTGGATTCAAAAATAACTTCTTGTTTATGGCAATAATTTTTATGACACTAAAATTTTATGTGATAATACTGTAGTTCTAAACATAGTGAAGAATCCAATTCAACATTCAAAGACAAAACACATCGACATTCGCATGCATTTTATCCGTGACTACTTTGAACGCAAACTTATGCATTTGGAGTCAGTTTCCTCAGATGAAAACATTGCTAATTTGTTAACTAAGGCATTTGATCATTCCAGATTTGATTTTTTAGTCTAATCTTTGGGAATGATTAACTTTGGTTAACACTTATTCTTACACCCTTTACAAAATATTTTTCTTTGTTTTTTAGTTAAAAATGTTATTTTCTATCTAGATAAACACAATTTTAGGGGGGAGAAAATTTGAAAATGTTTCGAAAAAAATTTTGTTCTTAGGGGGAGTAAATAGTCTGAAGAAAAGTACAAAAAGATTTTATTCTATAAAGATTGAGAAAATTAAATTTTCAAGATTAGATAGGAAATGGTAGTACATTTCTTGATTTTGATTTGTTGCATCCTAAGGCTTAAAAGGAACTGACTTGGATTATGTTTGATATGTTGATAGGCTTGACATTTAAAAATGAAAAGCACTATGTTCTGTGATGCACTGAAAGTAACCTTCTATGACTAAAGTGGGCAACTCATCAAGGTTTTGTGGTAATTCTGATTCCATGCTAAAACAGATCGAGAGTCATAGTCTGCTCATACTCAAGCCAACTTTCTGATCCAGTTTTTTTCAGATACTGTATATATATGTAAAAATCAAAATATAAAAAATAGATATACAAATGAAAACAAAAATACAAAAGAGAAAAACATACAAAAGGAGCAAAAAGAAGCCAAAGGCCATGTAGGAATAAAAGATGTCAATGAGCACAATAATAAAAGATATGTCATAGACATATATACTATATGATAAATATTTTTTCTTTTTAAGAATATGTTATGACACAGGAGGCAAAATCAAATGATGGGGCATGCAAGTCCGACTTGGCATGTATGTCCTAAACGTCTTGCAAGGGCAAAACATAAGTCCGACTTGCTGTTAATAAGTCCTAAAACCTTTTAATATTCTGTGTTTAGAAATGTTTCTTAGGCTAGTTATGCTCTTAATAGATATTATATTAAAGAAAAATAATTTTGAAAATGCTGATCAGAAGTAAAAGGTTTAAGCCAAATTGGGGTGACTTGAAATCTCGAAAGTGTCTTCAAGTTGGATAAGGTTCTACAGGATTTTTGATTGTTGGACATACAGATTTCATATTATTTAATCAAAACATGATAAATATCACAGCCTATGTTTGTAAGTAAAACTTGAGGTCTAAGTTTAAAATGGACACAATATATTGACAATCAACATAACCACTCTCATTTATAATAATGCTGGATGATGATAATGATCGATTTTTAAGAAATATGATCCTGTACTTGAAAATTTACCAAAAAATAATAATTAAGTAAATAATGTGTGAAATTGTTCTTTTTGTTAAATATGTATTTTGTTTACTTGTTTCAATTTTACAAATTTTTTCAAAAATTAAGGGTGCTTGAATAATTATAAACACTTAGTTAAACATAATCATTTTCATTACAAATCAAATGGCTTAAAGGATAATCAAATTTGAAAATTTGAAAAAATGAAATTTTTTCAAGAATTAAAGAAAATTGAACTTTTAGCATGCGATTCAAAAAAAGCGAAAAGTTCCAAAATGCGAGAACTCTAACTTCTCGCACGATAAGTTAGAAGACTATAAATTCAACAGTTGAGCGAAAAGTTACTATTCGCACGATAACTTTCAGAAATTTCACTCCAAAAATTCTAAGTGTAGAAACCATTTTAAATCTGATTCTTGTGTTCACTGAGATCGCATTTTGATTCTCAAATAACTTTTAAGGTATTTTGATGATTAATGTTTAGATTTGAATGTATTTGATTCATGAACGAAAGTTAAATGGACTTATACATGTTAAATTGGAAAAATTAAACAAGATTAACCTTAAAAATGACTTAGGCGACACCTAATGAACATGTATTGGTGGTTAAAACACTCTAGAATTGATCAATTAAAAAACAGAAATTGTACAAACTTTTCGCATGCGAAAAGTCAGTTGAATTTGAAAAGACGCTAGAACTTTCAAATTCGCACAGAACTAATCGTGTGAAAAGTGAACTTGTCACGCGAAAAGTTGACTTTCAGACAAAGTTGACTTTCAAGTCTAAAATGTTTTGTTACTTATCAATTTTGTTCATTGTTTCAGATGGCACGGTCAATGATTTTCAAAAAAAACCATAATGCTATAGCATATCTCTGTGAAGTGCCTGACGACAGGGCTTTATATAGATCACTCATTGATGGACTTAAGACATCTCAGATACATCATGCTATCTCAGCTAACCCCACTATTTACATAGATTTTATAGATCAGTTTTGGGAGACTACTGCTAACCATATAGATCAGGATGGAGACCATGTATATCTGCCACTATTAAGGGCAAGAGTGTGATTATAGGTGAAGTGATAAAAAGTGTTTTACTGTTAGAGGATCAGCCTAATGCTATGGAGAAGATAGATGATGATGTTGCTAAAGATTGTTTGGTCAGGATGGGATACAATCACCAATATCCCTCATCGCAGAAGAAATATTTACCTCCATTCTAGAATATGTATTTCACATTGTGATTCATTGCTTGAGCAACTTGAAAGCTGGGATGGATAGCTTGAGTGCCATATTTGGATCCCTGCTGGTATCTCTTATTGATGATCTACCTTACATCATATCCAATGCCATATTTGTAGAGATGTAGAAGAATGTGATTACTACCATGGGGAGGAAGTTCATCATGTAACCCAGATTTTTACAGATAATAGTGAATGCTGCTCTTCCTGAGTTAGCAGTGTCTGATTCATCTACCAATGTTGTTTTGGTAATATAGAAAGATGTATTCACTTATTTGATGGGAGCTAGAGGAAATGCTTAGGACGGTTCTCATTTAGCTAAGCTTGGGAGGTTTGTAGAGGGTTATCAGGGAGAGGCTCGAGAGACTGAGGAAGTGGCTACTCAAGCTGAACAAGCTGGCCGTTCTACCACTACTATGCCTGAAGATGCCCATGGGAGTTCTCAGCCAGCTGGTACATCTTTAGATGCAGAGATATACTCATGGTTTAGTTTTGGGAGTGAAAGCGATAGAGATCAGATCGGGAATGTGCCTTATATGCTTCAGAAACGTCCCAAAGTGTGTGAAACACCTGCAAAACACACTACTGAGGAACGTGATGCAGACTTTGTTCCTGAGGAGACTTTTGTTACTAGGGGGAGAAAGAAGAGGATGGTGAGGAGAGCTGGAGATAGTCCATGTGGTAGGGGTAGAGGACATGGTGTGTTGAAGAAACGTCGGACCCAAGTGACCACTGTGTCAACAGAAGAAGAAGTTCCTACATCTGATACTCCTGGCACAGTTAGCGAGGCTACTACAATTGATACATCATCTCATATGCCCGCTACTAAGGATGTGTTGAGTACTCCACCAAGAGAGAAAGGGTATGAGGATACAGTGGGTATGGAAGATTTTCTTAAGACCCCTCCCCGCGCATACACATGGTGCTAGTACTTCTACTAGTTAACCTACATATGTTACATTCAAGCAAAGATCTTGAGAGGGAGAAGGCAGTTTATTGATGATTTACCAAGGCAGTTGATAGAGAAGGATGAGAGGATTAAGGGTCTTGAACATCAGTAAAACTTTATATTTAGCTATGTTCAGATCCTTGAGCAGAACCTAAGAGATCTCACTTCGCGTGTGTCTTTTTATTTTACATAGCAACAGACCACTGAAGTTGGAGAATCTAGCGGACAGCAACCTGGTAATCCTATAGTTGTTGAAGATCCTATTGATACTACAGAGCATGATGTTGATCCTGTTTAGAAAGGACAACAGAGACTAGTGATGTTGATAAGAAGTCACCTATCACTGATATTCCTATGACTACCGAGGATCAACCTATGGTTTATACTGGAGAGGCGTTTGTAGAGCCTGAACACGACTTTCCTATTCCTAACCAAGTAGATGATGGTGACGGTTTAGACTTGGTTGATTATGCATCAAGTGATGATAATGATGATGATTGTGATGATGGTGATGAAGGTGATGATAGTAAACAGGATGTTGGTGGTGATGATGATGATAATCAAGGAGGAGATGTGGGTTCTGCAGTTGGTACTTCTAGGTCATCGGGTGCTAAAAATACCTCTAGACCAAGTCCCAATGATAACACTGAGTATACACCTTTAGACCAAGCTGTAGAAGAAGCTTATGAGAGGGAATTTTACACTTTCCAGCAAAAGATTATTGCTGAAGAGACTGAAGAAGATTTTGAAGATTTTGATGATCTAGATGAATGAATAGAGTACACAGATATATTTGGAAACTATCTCAAGGACTTGTTTTTAGATACATTGATTGAAGAGGGAGAAATCGTTGGAGAGTTGAGCAATCAGCAAACGACTGATGAGACAGCGAATGTTACTGGCCAAAGTGCCGTGCGTCAGGTCGAAAACTTAATAGTTGCTGCTCCCCCTCCACCAGCTTACATTCATACGCTGAGACATTCCAAACCTTTCATAAGGTATGTTAGGAAGATCCCTATTCATGCTCCTGTGCTAGTTAATAGCTTGTCCAAGCTAATATGGTGGAGTTGTGAAAAGGAGACGGGACACGCCTTGATTCAGTGTATAGAAGATTTGATGAAGTTGTAGGCTTGTCCAATTGCAGCTGATGAAGTTGTTCACTTCATAGCAGCATAGTTTGGTTGGATGATCACGAAGGCCGTAACGAACAAGATGTATGCATACGGAGGCAGTTACGAAGTTGATGATGTGGACTTCTAAAAGCATTGATTTACCAAGCCTAGGGGGAGATTGTAAGGGTTGAACATAGAGGCTCGGGAAATCAAATTAAGATGATGAAGATCAAGACAAGCGACAAGTCCAATTTGCCGCACGATAACTTGCTTCTCATGAGAAAACATCAATTCATACGAGAACAAGTTATTCACACGAGAACTTCTAGATTAGTATATATAGAAGTTTGTAATGTAATTAGTAAGCTTTTGTCATTTTCCTGATTTCACACTTTGCAGAACTCTGTGAAGGGTGGTCAATACAATCAATCTCATAATGAGGAGAGTTTTAGAACACTTAACAGATCAAATAGGGAACCGGGTTTGTGGTAGATGATACTAAGAACAAAAGTAAGTAATGAGTCAGAACTAAGAACAAGAACAGAGAAGTATGGTTTTCAAGGATATTGTATATTGCTCATAAGTTCTATTACAAGTGTTACAAAGCATAAAAGAAATAGAAGGACTTGAGATACTTTATACTACATCCTACAACCGTCAATACTTAGAAAGATAGTTGGAAACACTAATCTAGACAACAAGATCAATGTAGAGTTAAAAGGCAGATTGCCTTTTGACTGGTGACTATGACATGCCATAGCTCACATCATTTTCTAATATAAAAAGGCTTATAGGTACAATAGTAGGAAGTTACAGACAAAGACCTTGATCTATAGTTTATAAAAGCATGGACTTTTCACCAACTTGTATTAGTTGGTGAGTCTTCAGAGTTGTAGCAGATCGTGTGTCAGATTTATGAAAAAGTAGATCAGAGAAAGCATGTCTTCTCTATCTTTGAAAGAAATCAATCTTCACAGCAAATTGGCTTCGGAAGGTATTCTCTCTGAAGCTTCGGAATACTTCATCTTTCGCTTCAGAAGATTAGGACTTTGGCTTCAGAAGATTTTACCCTTGGAATATTTTTCTGTGGAGAGTGTAAAACATCCGAAGCAACTTTTACCTCGTACGTTCAGTGGTTGAATGCAAGAAGATCCTTGGTTGTTTTGGCTTCTTTGGTCCTTCAGATGTTGACAGTCCTTATTAGGATCAAGACCATACCTTTCTTCATCATCTCGTCAGGATCCCTCAGACTCTCACAATATCTTCTCATGTCATAGAGATCATGTAGCGGAAGATCAAGCATGTCTTGCTAGAAGTAGACATCTTGACCTCCTTGATCTCTGATGACATACCATCTGTCTGGATTAGCAGCAAAAGTCTAGGACAAGATGGGTCTCCTAGTTACAAGAGGCTTTACCTGAATTAGAGTTGGTTGAGCAGCCTCTTCATGCACTACCTCAGGATGCTTTGACTCATCCTAAGGTGTAGCGATGGATGCCTTGGTCTTCTTCTTGGAAACACTTTTCCTGGCCATCATTTCCCTCCTTTTTGAAGTTTTTAACTAAGAGGACTGATCATTAGCACCAGGTTATTATAATGTGCCTCTCTCAGTTGGGTTCTATTCCCTCACAGGTTTAGAAGGAGAGAGAAGAGGACCCTGCTGTGGATCAAAAGTTGAAGTTGGCTGAGATGCAGCTCTAGGTCCAGGTTGTGTTGTCTCAGGGAGTTCATTCTTTACCTTAACTTTAGGTTGAGATGGACTTGGTGGAGAATGCAAGTCAACAAGCCCTCCCTTCTTAATCTTTTGCTTGATCACTCTGATATGCTCATCCATAATGGATAGAGACATAAGACCAAGTCTCCTTCTAGAGAATCCATATAGATTTAAGAAGCTCATCATCCTTTGTCAATCAGTAGACTTCTTTTGGCTCTTGTCGATGATGGCTCTTGACTTGGCAGATTCTTCCCTTAGTTTTCTCTTAGCAGCTTTTCATTCTTTGGTGACTTGTTGCTCCAACTGCTTGAGATATTCAAACTCAACATACTCAAATGATAAGTGAAGAAGTGCAGATGCTGATATAGTCCTGTGGCACTCAAGTAGTTGATCATGTTCAATCTTTCAGCTTCCTTGTCTACCTGAGGTTGTGCCGTTGCCACAGCCTCTTTCTTAGGACTTTCTTGAACTAGGGAGATGATAGGAGTATGTTTGTAGAGCCTTTGTTGTATCCGTTCTTCCTTGATCTTGAGGAGCAATGCTGCATTGTCAGGATCAGTGATTCTAAGTTTGATCAATTAGAGTTGAATTGCAGCGGAATTAGAACAAGAATTAGACAAATATTGCAAGAACACAATAGATATTCAATGGACCAGTACACGGTTATAGAGAAAGAGGGTTTTCTGCAAAATGGATAATATCATTCATGCACAAATGCTTCGGTATGGCGGCTGCTAAGCTTTTCTAAGTTTCGCTATACCTGCAACTTTACAATTAGGTCAAACTACTGAGAATGTTCACAACAACTGAGAACATCTCAAAGTATGCTAAGTACAAGATGAAACTAAAACTACTGAAATTACAAATACTGATTACAAGAAACATAAAACTACTGAAAGGAAACCATCACAACTACTGAAGAGGTCTTCTTCAGCTGTTGTGACAACATTTTAAACTTGGTCTTCAGTCTTTGTCTTCAGCTTTTGTCTTTAGACTTTGTCTTCAGTTCTTTAGCTTCAGACTTTGTCTTCAGCTCTTTCACTTCAGACTTTGTCTTCAGACCTTGTTATCAGTTGATGTCTTCAGCTGTTGCAGACTACTTCAGTTGTTGTAATGTCCATGGGACTTAAAGGTTTTTCTCATTAGGCTCATTGGTTCTTTTGGTCCAACATGCATCCTCTGCCTCCTTCCTCTCCTTTGACAATTCATTGTCGGCCAGTTTATTCAATTCATCTAAGGGGACAGATATGAGTTCATCAATGTTGTAGTTCCTGGTCCCCAGGTAGTTTAGACTGGCTGCCCTTAACTCATCATCTTAAGTGTTTGGCCTGAGGGCAGCCAGAATAGCAGCTTCCATGAAGCCTGGAGACCCTCTTGAACTCTCTCCCCTTAGCTTCCTCTTCCTCTCTCTTTTCTCCTCCTCGATCTCCTCAGAGGTCATATTCATCTTCCCTTTGTCATGCACAGGCCTTGGTGACTCAGGGTGAAGAGAACTTTGGCCTTCATTGCTTGGTTCAACAATCAAGCTATCGTCAGAGAGAGGTTGTGAAGCAGATTCACAAGCTAGTGCGTCACTGAGGGTAATACGTACTGAAGAAGGTCCTATCTCAAGGTTCACAGGTTCAACTTCTAGCCTTCAGTCCAGGCTTCCCCTTCGAATCTAATCTTAGGGACCACGTTAACATCTAGTTGACCAAAAATCTCACCTGCTAGCCTCTGTCTATATAATCTTGATCTCAACTTGAATTCTTCTAGCATTCTTTTTTGAATCCTATCTGCTAATCTTGCAGCTTGTCTGCTTTGACTTGGGTTGACAAGTGGAAGATCAATCTGATGGATGCACTCATAGAAACTCAGGTTTGAAAAGTTGAAAATTTCCTGTTGACCCTGAGATCTAGAGATAACAAGAGCTCCTTTTTTGTGTCATACCTCCATCCTAGTATTGGATTCTTAGAGTGATGAGATGGGATAGGCATGGCTCTGGGGATACCTTTCTCAAAAAAGCTTTGTATGAGTGAGTCAACATCCAGTCAACATCCATGTAGACTTGGGCAAGTAAGTCCACATTCATGTAGACTTGAGGCGGTTGCTTAGTATGGACCATTGCAAGTGAGGGTAGTGAATCCTCAAAGTCCATACTCTGTGAAGAACTCCCAGGTTCTGTGATTGTTTGGACTTTCTCCCCCTTTTTGGTCGCATCACCTTCTTGTATAAGTGAGGTAGGGGTTGAGTCTGTCACATTCACAGGTTCTTGTGGACCTGCTTGAGTTCTCCTGAGTGGTCTCTAAGCTAACTTTCCCTTCAGATCAGTGATCTCAAGTTGTTGGTCATTGACCGTACTTTGTAAGATAGTCACCTGAGATTCTAGGTGACTTATCATTGAGACTAAATAGGTGCATTTTTTTGTTAGTTGGTGCATATTTAGTTTCATACTCCCCTCATCTTCATCAAAAGAATCATGTGGGGATGAGATAATAGGACCAAGGCCTTCTTCCTCATCATCAACATTTTGTTCTTGGCTACTGGTTTTCCTCTGCATCATGACAACTTTAAGTTAAGTGTCAAGAGGCTGGGTTGCCATGGTTGAGGTCTGAATGAAGTAATCACTTGCTGAAGTGAGAGCCTCTTCCATATGGACCTCCTGAACAAGTTCAGGGAGATCCACCTCAGTAGTGGGTGGATGATGTAGGCTAGTCATGGGTGAAATAGGAGTACTCATCTCTCCTTGAGAAGGCTGGAGAAGAGAGACTCATGGTACTCACTAAATCCCATATCTTCATTATTATAAAATTCAAGGCTTGGGATTGGTTGGTTTAGATCGAGCGGCTGGGGATGGTAACTGTCCCCTGAAGTTGTTCACAGAGTGTTGAGACTCTAAGTGAAGGCTTAAGGCTGTGGGGGTTGTGAGCTTATCAGGCTGAGCATGAGGAACCTCATCACTGATCATATATGAGATGGGAGTGGTTTGCTCCTCAGGAGAAGTGGGAGCTCCAGTGTCCACTTCCTCCTGGATGGGTGATGATATAGGGACCTGCATAAACTGAGTAGCATGTGCAGGGGTTCGTTCGGTTTTTCTCTGGTAGGTGATGGTTATTTGTGGCCGTTTAGGTGGTTAGGAAGTAGAAGGTATGGGTTCAACACTAGCTAGTGCTACTAGGTTGTCACCTTGAGCAATGAGCTCTAATATTTTTAGGACTAGGGTTGTTTCTACCCCTAAGAAGCCAACAGTTGGCTTCCTCATGGTCTTGAAGATGCCAGGCTTCATCTGTCCTAATTTTAGAATATTACCTGCTCCCCTTAACTGTGAGCCCAGTTCACAGTTGAGAATGTGCTGGACATATCTAGGAAACATGTAATACTCTAAGGAGTCTAAGTTTGCAAGTAAATTGGTATAAACAAATTGTGAATACCTGAACTTGACCCCCTGAACCATCCCATGGACTATAAAGGAAAGGTCTTCTGGAATCTGGTCCTAACCTCCATGCTTGTTGGATAAGCTGTGGATAACGACATGGAGGAGATACTTCCACTGAGAGAAGACCTTCCCATTTCTGAAGGTCCTGACTGAGAAGTTACTTTCATAGCCTATCTGCTCAAAGGAGTGGTTAACAGCAGATTTTGTAAACGACAAATCACCTTCTACATCATCCAGCTGAAGATGAGTGTTTATGGAGGCCGGTGTGATGAAGATTCTCCTCCCCTGCACTATGGCAGATAGTGCCTTCTCCCTATTCGTGGTGACCTCTTGGCAGGTCCTCCAGAATTCCAACAAATGATCCTCATAGAGATGAGGATCAATGGTGAGGGAGGTGAAGTAGTTCGTCAAAGAAAGGTAACGACAAACCTCTGAGAAACCGGGATCTTTCTCATAGTAGAGCAACTTGATTATGCTTCCTGTGAAGATGAATGGAGAAATCGGGTTGGTTTCTGTGGTCGGGGTTGGCCATTTGAGGTAGCTTCGCAGCGAAGGAAGTTAGGAACAAAGGCGGTTTGTGGGTGAATTAGGTTAGAGAAAAATGCAGATGTAGAGGATAGTGAGAAGAGGGGGAACCGTTGTGAGGATATATAGGAAATGGAATTGAGACAAAGTTAAAACGAAAGAATAAACTTTGAAATCCGAATGTCGGTCCCACCTCTGAAAAAGTGCCCAAAAAGGTAGTTTTCTTGGATGTTGAAAATCTTCCGAAGGTAATTTTGCTTCCGAAGTTTTATGAAAAAGCTTCCGAAGCCAATTTGGCTTCGGAATATATTCTTAAGGTTTGTGAAAATTTTGCTTCGGAAGAAAAATACTTAGAGAATTTTTCTTCCGAGACATGTTTGGTTTCAAAAGATATTAAGACATTGGAGTTTTATTCTAAAGAGAATAAATCTTTCGAGACTTAATTGCTTTCGGAAGAAAATTGTCCTTAAAATACATGCAAGTACTTAGAAGCATATTTAAGCTACGGAAGATATTCTTAAAATTTCTTCCAAATGCAAATTTCTTATAAGTAGTTATTTGATTTGAAGAAATAATTTCCTTCCGAAGGCAACTTGAAATCTTCTGAAAGAAAATATGTTTGGAAAAATTTTCAAAAATCTAAGGAATATCATTTTAACGATTTTCTTCCAAAGTAAACTGGGCTTATAAAGGTGATAAAATAATAAACTTAGGACACACAGGTTTTAAAAATAAAGTTGATTTTATGTTTTAAGAAAATCTACTCAAAGTTAATCATCCTAATAGTGGATACAAGATATTTGAATATCTGTTCATCAAAAGCTTTAGTGAACAGATCAACATATTGCTCATTTGTGTTAACTTTGAATAGTTTGATTAATCCTTTTTCAAAGTTATCTCTAATCAAATGATACCTGATGTTGATGTGTTTGGTCCTTGAGTGCTGCATAAGATTCTCTGTAATAGCGATAGCACTATTGTTGTCTATGTGGATGGAAGTCTCTTTGAAGTTGAATCCATAGTCCAGTATCTGATTCTGAATCCAAAGCACTTGAGCATAGCAGCTTGCAGCAGCAACGTATTCAGCTTCAGCAGTTGATGAAGACACATAGGATTGTTTCTTGCATTTCCATGAGACAATCCTTCCACCAAGGAATTCACATCCCCAGATGTAGTCTTTGCAGTCATGTTGCAGCCACCATAGTCACTATCTGTATAGGCATACAGATTGAAGTCAAAATTCTTTGGATGCCAAAGCCAAGCTTGGGAGCACCTTTGAGATATCTAAGAATCCTCTTGATAGTAAACAGATGTGACATCTTGGGTTTGGCTTGATATCTTGCACAGATGCATGTGGCAAACATGACATCAAGCCTGCTGGCTGTGAGGTACATAAGAGACCCAATCAAAGCCCTATAGAGATATTCATCCATACACTCCCGCTCAAGATCAGGTCCAAAGGAGTGGTTTCTGGCTATGGGTGTCTTTGCAACCTTGCAATCAATCATGTTGAATCTTGTAAGTATGTCTTGTACATACTTTGACTGACTTATGAAGATGCCATTATCAACTTGCTTCACTAGAATTCCTAGAAAGAAATTGAGTTCCCCCATGGCACTCATTTCAAACCTATTCTTCATCAGCCTCTAAAAGTCTTTGCAGAGCTTTAGATTAGTTAACCCGAAGATAATGTCATCTACATATACTTGAACCAGAATTAAGTCATTCCCTGTTCTTTTGATAAAGAGAGTTCCATCTATAGTACCCCTCTTGTAGCCATGTTGACAGAGATACTAAGATAGTGTCTCATACCACTTTCTTGGAGCTTGGTGCAGCCCATAAAGAGGTTTATCAAGCTTGCAGACATAATTAGGATGATCTGGGTCTGCAAAGCCAGGTGGTTGTTTGACCACAACTCTTCATCAATCACCCCATATAGAAAAGTAAATTGACATCAAGTTGGTAGACCTTGAAATCCTTGGATGCAGCAAAAGCCAGGAATATTCTTACAGCTTTAAGCCATGCCACAGGAGCAAAAACATCTGTGTAGTCAATTCCCTCTTCTTGTGTGTACCCTTGAACAACTAGTCTGGCCTTGTTCTTGATGACAAGTGCTCTATCATCCATCTTGTTTCTAAACAACCACTTGGTTCCTATGGTAGTATTCCCATGAGGAAGAAGACATAGGTTCCAAACCTTTTGTTTTTGAATTGAAGCAGCTCCTCTTGCATTGCTTCAACCTAACTTCCATTTTTCAAAGCCTAGTCAACTTTCTTTGGCTCTATCTAGGACAAGAAGCAAGAGTATAGACAAATATTTTTGTCATGGGTTTGTCCTCTTGTTCTCACCCCTGTATCAAAATTTAGAATGATGTTTGTGGTGGGGTGTGACTTGTGGAACTTGAGTTGAGGGATCACAGCAAGTTGATTGGAAAGATCTAAATTAGAGAAATTCAGATCTGGCCATGGAGTATCACCCATCACATTAGCACACTTATCAAGAGAGACTTGATCCAATGAGTGTGTGACATCATTTATGTTGTTTTCTATGAAGTAGTTATCAGCATCAAGAAATTCTTGATCACTGTCACCACCTCTATTTCCTCCTACATTTGAAGCTCCTTCACCTAAGTTTTGAACCTCTGAGCTGGAATTTGTAGGCATCTTAGATGTTTCAGCTGAATTTGTCATGTTTGTGCTGATAGGATCTTTACTTATAGGGTTAGTTACCTCTGGAGCTAAAGTTGTATTCTTGCTTGGTCATCTCAGCTCAAATCTTGCGTTAGGATCTCCTGTTGATAAGTTACCTGTAGATCTTGAAACATTCTCACAAGACTTATTAAAATAGTTGGTAACTAAATCAAGATCAAATAGCCAATCAGGACCAGAATCTTTCACATTCGGAGTGTGCTCACTGAAGGCCATATTGGCTACTCCTCAACTACTCTAGTTCTGAGATTGTATACTCTATAAGCCTTAGCTTGGGAAGAGTATCCAATAAAGTGTCCATCTTCTGATTTCTCAGCAAATTTGGCTACCTGATCTTTGGTATTAAAGATGGTGCAAGGACATCCAAATTACCTGAGGAAACCAATAAATGGTCTCCTGTTATGCCACAGCTCATAAGGAGTCTTACCATGAATCTTAACTACTAAAACTCTATTCTGCACATAGCATGCTATGTTAACTGCATCTGCCTAGAAAGTGATGGGCAGTTTAAAGTCCGACAGTATGGTTCTTGAAACCTCAGTAAGTGTCGTGTTTCTTCTCTCAGCAACTCCATTTTGCTGAGGAGTCCAAGGAGCACTATATTGTCTTGTAATACCTTTTTCATCACAAAGTGAATCAAAGATTTGGTTCATAAATTCTGGTCCTTGATCACATCTTATGGTCTTGACCTTGAGACCAGATTGATTCTCAATTTTTAGAATGAATTTCTTTAAGATCTCAGGAGTCTCATCCTTAGTTCTAAGGAAAAAGACCCAAGTGAATCTTATGAATTCATCTATGATCACTAAACAATATGAGGTCCTTCCTAAACTCATTACACTGGTGGGGCCAAAGAGATCCATATGTAATAGGTGTAGGGGAATATTGATGGAGTTCCTTTTCTTTGGCTTGTGAGACATTTTGTGTTGCTTCCCTTTCAGGCATGCAACACAGTGGCTATCATTTGTAAACTCTTTCTTTGGCATTCTAGTTACCAAATCATTCTTAATTCATTTATTCATGTTTTAAAGTTTACACGGCATATTCTTTTATGCCAGAGGAAAGACTCATCACTATTTGCTTTAAATAGAGAACAAGAAACTTCTCCTGAGGGAGATGTTCCCTACAAGTCCATCATGTACATGTTCCCTTTCCAAGGGGCTCTGAGTAGGATATGCTCTAGAGGAATGACCACCTCGGGCTTGAGAAAAATGCAATCATGCTCACTAAAGAGCATGTTGTGTCTCTAAGCACAAAATTAGGATACACTCAGTAGATAGTACCCAAGATCTTAGACAAAATTTACCTTTTTAATGGCGAGCTTACCATTTATGACCATGCCCCTTCTTGTAATGTAATCTCCAACATCTCTTACAAAATCAACTAGCCCTCCATCAATTTTCTTAAATTTTGAAGCAAAGAACCATTGCTAGTCATGTGCCTGGAACAGCCACTATCAATGACCCATACATTTCCTTTGGTCTTTAGTTGTTCCTGCAGAAGAAAGAAGTGGTTAGTTACATTTGGAAACCCAAGCCTCATTGGTCCTGGGCTTTTCAAAGTGATCTGAAGACAATGTAACCGTAATTGATCCTATGTTCAAGCTTTGAGGATTACTAGCTGTTGTTGATGAAGAACATTCAATTACCAGGTCTTTCTTCATCTTCCACACCATCTTTGAAAGATTGGACTTGACCTTTAACACCGAAAGTTTTAACAACTTCTGAAGTTTTAGAGACTGGACCTTCAAAAGATCTTGCTTTCACTGCAGCATGCTTCAGTACTTCGGAAGCATTCCTTTCTTTCGAGAGCAAATTTTCTTCCGAAGAAAAGTTTTCACTTGTATACTTTTTCACCTTAGAGCTTCTGAAGGAAAAAGATTTTCCTTCCTAAGCTATCTTTTCCTTTTTCTTCTCAAAAGTTTTCTCTTTGATCATGTGAATAGTACTTTTAGGATTGAAGATGCAATCCTTAGCAAGATGAGAAGTAGTACCACACATGATGCAATCCATTTGCTTCCTTCTGAGAGTCTTCTTTTGAGAGGAAGACTGAACTTGATCACTTTCCACCTCCATCTTCATCTTCACAGATAAACACTTGTTTCATCTTAGAGTTGAAAGTGGCCTTGATCTCTTCTTAGACTAAACTTGATCTCTATTTGCTTCCTCCTACTGTTGGAACTAGATGGTTCTGTCTATGTAGCAGTGGTACTCAGCTGATCAGCCTTCTTCTATTTGCTGGAATTATTTGGACATGAACTAGAACTCCTGGTACTAGAGTTCATAGTTGAGTTATTCAGCCTTCACCGCTTCAAATCCTGCAAACATAAACACTTGTTTCTTTTTAGAGTTGAAGTGCCCTTGATCTCTTGAGCCTTCTTTGATCTCATCTTTGCTCTTCTAATCAAGTTCTTTCTCTTGGACTTGGTCATCCTAGCTTCTTTTCTCTCCTCAAGAAAATAGTGGCCCTTCTTAGGATGATCTTCTTCAATCTTCTCAGACTCATCCTTCACTATCCCCTACTTATCCTCTTCAACAATGGGGTCTATGAGGGGAAGCTCATCTTCACAAGTTCCACACCATGGAGATATTACAGATAATAGAGAGTGTGGTGGAGCTATCTCAACAGATCCCAGTCCCTACTTATTCTGATAACAAACTTATGCATGCAGGGATGAGGATATCATGTTCTTGAAGGTCTCTTCTTCAAGAACAAGTTTTTCTGCCCTGGCTTTGCTGATCACAAGCTCAGCCTGGCATTCAGTTAACTTTGTGATGAGATCCTTTATTTGAGTCCTGTAGTTGGTATGTTCATGCTTTAGAGTTGAAATGGTTTTCTCTAATTCTTTTATTCTAAGTTTATAAACATTTTCAGCTCTTTTGAAATCAGCTTTTAAGATGTTTAAGGACTCAAGATCAGATCTCATCTCTAAGTTATAGGACCTATATTTATTGACATTAGCAATACATTCAGGTGTACAAAGATGTTCCAATACCTTGGCTTCTTCATGATCTGCCATTAGTTCTTGGTTTGGAGATGCATCATCTACCTAAAAGCTCCAGCCAAAGCCTCCTTCTTTAACAACAACTGCAGCTTGCTGCTTGGGCTTCTTATTCTGGTGAGCTCCTTTAGTGTAGTTTGGTCTGGATTGTGCTTGGCCACCATTTGTCATTGGTGCCTTGCACTCTCTGGCAAAGTGTCCCATTTGGTTACAGTTGTGACACTTCACCTTGCTTTTGTCCAGCCCAAACTTTCCACTAGATATATTGCTAGGAAACATCCTCCCTGTCCTCTTGTAGAACTTCATGGCTCTTGAGTAAGAAGAGCCATCTGCTGGACTATTTGCATGTACTCCAAATCATTTGGATGGATATAGTCCAGGTCTTTAAGGGTGAAGAGAAAGTTGTCTGTCCTTGGAATGGGCTTGTCTCTTGGAATGGGCTTCCATGAATGTAGCTCTCTCTTGGTGTCTCCATGAATGTGATGAAAGGACCCTTTTATGAGCTGTCAGGGTAGCAGAGGAGATGATGTTATGGTTCTCTGCAATCCCTTTTAACCACATAAAGGGCTTGTTAACCCAGGTTTAACACACTTGAATCAAATCATGAAGTTTATAGATCAAAATATGATAAACACAATTAAAACCCCTTTGATCTTCAATTAGATTGCTAATAATTTTGTTTACAAGTAAATCCCTCAATCAATTGGTCATGCAACCATTGATCAACTCTAATTACAATTAACCTATTTATAGTCTAGACTAACTTTCACTATTTACATTTAGCCCCCTAGACTATTAAACTTGACTAAAACAAGATAAAACAAGATAAAATATATTTTGTTCACAAAAAATATATTTAATACAATAAAGTCTCAAACACAATATATCTTTAATATCTTCACTCGGTTCTTCGTCATGAACTCGATGTTTGACTTTTCTGTTGACCTTGAGTGAGACGTTGACTTTTGTTGACTTTGACTATCTTGATAATATAGACTATCTTGTACAGCTCCAAAAATACTCCCCCTTAGTCTATCATTATTAACGTCTTTAAACGAATTCAGCACCTAGAAGTCAACCATAGAAAGATCTTCAAATTGAATCTTTCTGAAACTGATGAGAAAGATTATTCTTCTCAAAAGCTCCCCCTATTTATATGCTCCCCCTTTTCAAGTGCATCCTTTGAGAAGATGCTGGAATAGCTTTCCCAAATCTCTAATCTCGAGTGCTTCAGAAGATGTAGGAGGAGGATTCCTAGCTCAGTATCTTCTGCAAACTTGAGGAACAGGTTCTCTGATTAGGTACACTGCTTAACTGATGATCGGCCATCACTTACAGCAAAAATCTAAAACACAATCACAAACACAATCTCGACATTTCTAATTAGATCATTTCATTTTAACAAAATAAACCTGTGTTTATTTGTGTGAGAAAACAAGCGAAGCCGTGTTCGTTTGTATGCAATTTCTGTGAAATGCATAAAAATTGATAAAATTGTAACAGCATAATATGGAAGACCGAAAAGAATTTCAAAATCAAAATTTATTATATATACTCTTTTTATTTTATATATATATATATATATATATATATATATATATATATATATATATATATTTTAATTACCGAAAACTGAATCGATCATGAGATCACATCCTCAAGATATACTTTAGCACAAAGATGAATTTAAACATCGACAAGCAATGAGATCACACTGATGATTGAATCTAATCATAATTTTTGAAAGATTTTGAAAATTCTCAAACAGATCAATAACAATTGCTGATATGTTTGTCCATTTAAACCCATGCCCTATCTTTTTCAACAAGCAGTTGATGATTCGTTAAGGTTCGATTAAATACTTTAGAATGCTAGGACCCCACAATCATTTGGCAAAAACCCTCACCCAACCACAGGATTTCTTGAATTTGGTTACGATCTTTATAGAGCAAGGCTTGTGCATTAGTGTGCAAGTGATTATCATCAGAATATTGCATTCTGTGATGAATTCATCGTTAGATGATTTGACACAACTTAGACCAAAATGGTGAGAGCTCCAGGTCTATACTCACGTATAAGAAAGGAGATGACCATTTAAACATGTGCCGATGAGAGCTCCAGGTCAGTACTATCGTACAACAAAGGAGATCATCACTGCAGGTCAGTACTTTCGTACAGCAGAGGAGATTAACACAAACACAAGACACATAACTACACCAAACATGGCTCAAAGATATGGCTTATATGAATTGCATCATGGTGGGTGAAAGATCAATTCTCAATCCAATTTTTGTCGGGACTCAGTTTTCGTGCAGGCCAAAATGACTGCATATATCCAGACATCCTTAAGCATAGATTTTAATTTAAATCATTATGTTGCTGTCTACTTTATTCTTCAGGCTGAGCCTACCAAGCATATCATTAACAAATCTGTTTAATTGTTAAATTTTTAGTTTAAAATTAGATGTGATATCAAATAACAGCATCAGTTACTATCATTTCTCATTTTAAAGCGCAAGCCATGCAAGAACAAGTATCTCAAGATGATACAATCATTTCTCAGTCATCTCGAGTCAAGTTCCCAGTTCTCTTTTCATCGTTTTTATTGAATTTAATATACTCTCCCCCTAAATTTATATTTTTGCAAACCCCTTGTTTTTTTTAATAAATATTTTTTTTTTATTTTTATATTTTTTATAAAACTATGCAAAAATAGAAATTTACCAAAGAGGATCTTCCAAACTATACTGATAAAAAGATAAGAAATGAATGATCAAGAAATACGAAGGGATTGTGAAGTGAGAACTGTGATTGTGCAGATAAAAATTCAGATTATGGATAAAATACCATGACCGTAACCTGTTTGTTCCGCTTCAACTTTGAATTAGAAACAATCTCTGTCAATAAACCGGATTACTAACAGTCCTCTTGAATTGTTCCTGCACTCATAAACAGATTAGTCTGAAAGAGGAACCCCGACCATCGTAGTCCTGGGAGTTCCTTTTCAACGGTAGAAGTAGCCTGATTCAGCACATAATCTGTTGAAATATCAGGAATTTCTGTATCCTTCTTTTTAATTTGCCAAATTTTTTTTGGTTTAATCAATTTTGTTTTGAAAAAATTAAATTTGGAAATCATTTTCTATTTAAGACCGGATGAAAAAGAATTTGGTGTTGAAACTTTGGTCTTTTCATCTTTGAATCATGTGAAACAGGCTTCACATGAAAAGGTTTAGATGAAGGATTTTTCATCCAACTATTCAAAGAGAAGTGCTTTCTACCTTTTGAACCATAGAAGCAACCCGTGTTGCCTTTACCATCTGGAACATTCTTTGTAGACTTACATCCGGAGAAGCAATTCGTTTTGCCTTTACCATCCTTAGCAAGTCTTTCAGGACATTTCTTTACCACATGACAATCTTTTCCACACTCAAAACAAGCCTTGAAAGGCTTTTGATGCTTGACTGACCCGTGTGAAGCATTTGGAATTGGAGATTGCTTTGAGGTTGTTGTAGATTCTTGCTTGTTTTGAAGTTTCCTGTGCTGAACAGTGAATGAGATCTTCACTGGTTGACTGGCTTATTTAGCAGATGGAGAAGATATCCGTATTGGTCTTGATTCAGCTTTTGGAAAGTTTTGAGACTTGACAATTTCAGATGATATCTTGATCTTTGAAGAACCGACACGGTCCTCTGTGTTTGATTCATCATCTGAGCTTGACCAGTCTCGTATACACAGATCTGCTACCAAAGGATCTTGATTCACAGGAATATGATGTGTTGTTGTTGGTGGAGCTTGATGATTAGGTGATTCTCGATTTATTTCTTCTTTCACAATCCTGACAGGCTCAAAGTAGAAATTTCACCTGCTTTAAACTTATCAAAGAAGTTAGAAGAAACAGTAGATATAGAGTTACAAACCACCGGGACTGAACAATGATTATCTGGACTGTCAGCATTCGGTTTATTGTATCCCATACCAATTGTAGAATCATAATCATCTCACACCTCTTTAAAATTCACTCATGCTAAACCTGCATGCAAACTATTAGTATCCTTTTCAATTAAATCATTGGTTGGATGAAATTTGGGAATTGGAGAGTAACATAGAGTAGATGTAGGTGGAACTGAATTAAATACAGTTTCACCATCTGAATGATATCCAATCCCATGTTTTACCCGTGCCCCTTGTTGTTTAGCAATAAGCTCATCTTTTTTCATGTATGAAAGAGTCCATTTATCAAGTTTTGTTTGAAGCTGTGTCATTTCAAATTGAGCTAAAACAGTCCTTTCTCTCAAAATATTAATTTCAACATTACGCTCCAAAATTATTCTTCTTAAAAGATCATTTTCAGCCAATGCTTCATTAAGTTTCCTTGAAAAAGCAATTTCATTTTTCTTTAATTCCTGATTAATTATTTTTAGTTCTTTTTCATTTTTCAATAACAATCTGTTCGCCTTATAAATCCCAAATAATCTGATTTTGCAGGAAGAGGAACACATATCCTGAACAGTCTCATAAGGAAGACCCATGATAGTTCGTTCTGCAGCTAAGCTCTTCCCACAGTCGCAGACCTTTGTGATTCTTTGTTGTTCCTCTTCTTTGACCTTCAGCATCTCGCAGCCTCAGATTCTTTCTTTCTTTTATCAGTTTTTTCAGCCTTATCATCATCGGTTCTCACAGACTCCGGTTTACTGTCATTGTCAACTCTCAAAGCTTCACAGTTCTCTTCAACAGTATCTCTAAATTCAATATTTAAATTCGAATCAGTTCTCAATAACATCAACTTTTCAATCATCTCTGTTTTGTAATCAAGTATGCTTGTTACAGAGGAGATAAGATCAGTATTAAGCGTGTTGGTTTGATGTGGGAACACCGCTTGCTGAAATTCCTTTCTTTTGATGTCCAGCTCGAGAGATCTTAGCTTGTTGATCATTTCCATGAGTTTGGTGTCAACATAACCTCTTTCTTGCTTTAGCATTTTAACTTGATGATTCCATTCAGATGGAAGAGAGTCAAGAAGTTTTTGAATTTGTTCATGATTACTGAGATCTGGAACATGCTTCTTTAGATTATTTGCCACCTTTAAGAATCGTTCAATCAAATCTGACAATTTCTCTCCCTTCATTGCTGCAAAAGAGGCAAACCGGCTTTCTGCCGTTGTGAGATTATCTGATTTAAAGTATTCTGAAGATGACATTTTATTAAAAAAAATTTTGAACAATTAAACGCCCCAAAACTATTTTTCCCAAAAATTGTAAAATAATTCTACCCCGGGAAAAATACTTTTTAAATGTCACTCTATGCAATCTTAGCCCACACCTTATTTTTTAAAAATCAGCCCAATTGTTAGCCCAATAGCAATTTTAAAAAAAATGTTAGCCCAATAATCATGAAAACCCAACCCAATGAGAAAAAGCCCACAACCAAACACAAACCCTAATCCATAATACATACACCAACTAACACACACACATTCAAGTGTATATAGAGAAAGATGCGGATGAGTGAGAAAACCCTCCTAGGGTTCCAGCGAGCAGCCGCCGGTCCGGCGAACCACGGCGGCCGGAAAAAAAACAAATCGGCCAAAATGAACGGTTCAACCTCTATCCCCACTAATCACAACCTTCTGTTTCAATGGTGGGTTCGGTTTGCACTGAAACTCAATAACGAATGAGATATAGAAGAGAGAAGTTCGCGGCGGCTAGGGTTTCGGCGAACTTTTCCGGCGAGTCATGATGCGTATTACACATGAACTTCTTCCCCTCGTCACTCTGATTCCAATGGTGGTGGTGGTTCACGAAGATATGTAGTGGTGTAGGAGATATCGAGGAAGAAAGGTGGCAGCGGCTAGGCTTTGGCCGCCGCGCAAGCTGCAATTGTTGCGGTTGTTGTTTGTTTAGCTTCGCAAAAAGTTGTTTGTGGTCAACGGTTGTGGTGGTGGTGGTGGTGTGGTTGGGTTTCCTGTGATGGTTGTAGATGGTGGTGTTGATGGCGGCGGCTAGGGCAGTGGCGGTGTTGGTTAGGTTTTAGGCCGCCTAAGGCGGTGGTGGTAATTTCGTAGCAAGTTTTTATAATTTCGCAGTATGATTTTTAATAATTTCGCAGATTTTTATAGATTCGCCGGAATTTCTAGTTTCGCCGGAAAATTTGCAGTTTCGCCGGAATTTTAGTTTTGCCGGAAAATTTGCTGGAGTTTCGCCGGACGAAACTGTAATTTCGCCAGAAACTTTGAACTTTCGTTCAGAATGATGCTAGTTTCGCCCCTTGATGATTTGAAGCTCTCAAGAACACCAAGAACACACACACTAGTGTGTGAGAGAGAAAATTTCAGATCTGACGATTTTCTTTGATTTTTCTTGTATAACAGATGATGTAGATCGAATATATGTTGTTGATAATGATAGATCTGATGTTGTTGATGTTGAATTTGTACAAATTTGAACTCAGATCTACTTTCTCTCTCTAAAACCCCACTTTCTCTCTCTTGAAATTTGATGAACAACTTCAATAATCTTCAAATCTTCAATGAATGTGATCCAAAATGGCTCTGATACCAAATTGTTAACCCAGGTTGAACACACTTAAATCAAATCATGAAGTTTATAGATCAAAATATGATAAACACATTCAAAACCCCTTTGATCTTCAATTAGATTGCTAATAATATTGTTTACAAGTAAATCCCTCAATCAATTGGTCATGCAACCATTGACCAACTCTAATTACAATTAACCTATTTATAGTCTAGACTAACTTTTAGTATTTACATTTAGCCCCCTAGACTATTAAACTTGACTAAAAGAAGACTAAAACAAGATAAAATATATTTTTTTCACACAAAATATATTTAATACAATAAAGTCTCAAACACAATATATCTTCAATATCTTCACTCGGTTCTTCGTCAGGAACTCGACGTTTGACTTTTCTGTTGACCTTAACTGAGACGTTGACTTTTGTTGACTTTGACTATGTTGATAATATAGACTATCTTGTACAGCTCCAATAGCTGAACTCTGTTGGTTGTTGGAGTTACAAGATGAATTTTGCAAGTTCATCTCCATCTGGTAGCCACTGAGGATACCATACAAGTCAGTGGGAGTAAGGGTCTTAAGGTTTTCAGTCCTCTTAATGACCACATAATAGTGTGTCTATTGTCTGGGAAGAGAGGACATGAACTTCCTCATAATATCTCTATTCTCAAGAGTTACTCCAACATCCACTAGAGTATCCATAATCTCAACATTTTGAAAGTACTGTTGAGTCATGGTATCACCTATTTTGAAAGTGAAGTTCTCAAACTACTGCTTCAAGAGGTCCTTCTTTTTCTTTATAGCTTCATTTGACCCCTCATACATCAGCTTCAGTGCATCCCATAGTTGCTTGGTAGTCTTACACTTCTTAAAGCCTCGGTAGATAGAGTTTTGAAGAGTAGTTTGGAGGGCGGTCATGGCCTTCTAATCTATGTCAATCTTCTTCCAGTCATCATCAGAATAATCAGTGTCAGGATCAGTGATCTAAGTTTGATCAATTAGAGTTGAATCGCAGCGGAATTAGAACAAGAATTAGACAAATATAGCAAGAACACAATAGATATTCAATGGAACAGTACACGGTTATAGAGAAAGAGGGTTTTCTGTAAAATGGATAATATCATTCATGCACAAATGCTTCGGTATGGCGGCCGCTAAGCTTCACTAAGCTGCGCTGAGTTTCGCTATAGCTGCACACCTTACAATTAGGTCAACATTCCTTATATAAAGGAATGTGACGTCTGCTGATGTCACTTGATAGTGACATCTAACAGAATTATTACAAACAACTGAAAGTAAGCAAACTACTGAGAATGTTCACAACAACTAAGAACATCTCAGAGTGCGAAGTACAAGATGAAACTAAAACTACTGAAACTACAAGTACTGAATACAAGAAACATAAAACTACTGAAAGGAAACCATCACAACTACTGAAGAGATCTTCTTCAGCTGTTGTGACAACATCTGAAACTTGGTCTTCAGTCTTTGTCTTCAGCTTTTGTCTTCAGACTTTGTCTTCAGCTCTTTCACTTCAGACTTTGTCTTTAGCTCTTTCACTTCAGACTTTGTCTTCAGACCTTGTTATCAATTGATGTGTTCAGCTGTTGCAGACTACTTCAGTTGTTGTAATGTCCGTGGGACTTAAAGGTTTTTCTGATCAGGCTCATTGGTTCTTTTGGTCCAACAAACTCCCCCTGAACCAATGCAGCCAAAACCTTTAAGCTTATTGAGGTCCCACTTATTCTTGGCAGAAATACTCTCTTGATCAGCTTCAGAGATATCGGATAAGCACAGGCCAGGGAACAGGTTTCAGTAGATGTTAATGTCAAAGGATGGAAGGGAACTCTGTCTTGGGGAACTGGACGCAGAGCTGTTATCCCAACCTTGAAACCTACTTCCCATTGATGAGTCTATAAGACTCTCTGACGTAGGCCTCAAGGAGAACAACTTGTTCCTCCTTAGTGAGTTCTTCTGCTTCTCCTTCGCAGAAGAACTCTGGGCCATATTACTCTGATAGGTACTTTAACGTCTTTCCATTTTTCAACTCAACAGTTGTTATCTCTCTGTAAGCAAATTCATCTGGGTGAGTCCCTTCTAATAACAACTGGAGTTCATTTTTCTTGATCTCTTCAAGCCTTTTGTATAACAACCCCTTCTTGACCATTTTGTTCTCCATTAGAGTTTGAGGGGTCATCTTTGACTTGTAGGCTCTCTTGAAGTCTTCAAGTATCTCCCAGGGTGAGACTACAATGGCCAACATAATAACAGCATCTATGGTCTTTCTCACTTGGCCATTGTATCTACTTGGTATGGATTTCTTATGAATTCTAGAACTAACCCTGGGGTCTGGCCAAATCCTTACTCTCTTCTTTTGATATTGAAAGGTATACCTGAGAGCATACAGCCTTTGAGCGTGTTTCTTCATGGCTTGTATAGATGATGACTGAGGAAACTCTTTGTCAACCATCTTCAAAAGTTGCTCATCGTGCTGTTTCTGCTGTTCTTCTTCTTCAATCTTAACTTTCACCATTTGCCTCTGAAAGTCTGGTGTGATCATTTGTTGACTTCTGGGCTCAGGTATTTTTAGAACAGCAGAGATTGGCAGACTATTCATCATCCTCAACACCCTTCTCCTCCTTCTGGGTGCATCATTGGATGTGGTTTGAGGTGGTTTTTGGGGTAAGGGAGTTGGTTTTGAGGGTTGAGTTGGTTTAAGTTTAGGTTTAGGGATTGGTTTGGAGAGTTGTGGGGTTGGTTGTTTTTGAGTGGGAGTTTGGGAAGGCTGATCTAGCATTTTTGTGGTAAGTTTGGCTTTGGAAAGCTTGGCCATATCAGTTCTCTTCCCAGCACATGCTTCATCTAAGGCTTCGATAATCAACCCCTTATTGAATCTTCAGAAGCACAGATTCTGGTGGTTATCGCCAGAATACTGTCTCTGGTCCATGATTTAATCTCAATTAATGATCTTCCCAAGTATTTTGCAATAAACCTGATCATTATCTCCAACCTCTCCCTTTCCATCACACTGTAACTGGCCCATCTCTCTTGTATCTCTTTAATCTCCAGCCTTCTGATCTCAGTGTCTAATGTAGATGTATCAAAGCCTTGTCTGAAAGTTGGTCTATTATTCTGTCCATTGATCTGCTGTGAGCTTCATCAGCTTCTTTAATTAGATCTTCCAATGATTTCTCTCATCAAGCTTTTGAGTTTCAGCACTTTTCTTTCTCTTGTATGTGATCAGCTGTTTTTCCTTTTCTAACTCCTTTTCTTTCTCTTGTTATTTCTCATCTTCCACTCTCTTTCTCTTTCTTTCTTTCACTGCCTTAGACTCCCCCTTTTTGGGTGCATTGGGTTCAGGGGTTTGAATGGCAGAAAGCTTCTTTTGTACAGCATCATCAACAAGTGTTTGTAGATTTGAGGAGATCCTCTCGTCAATGGCTTTATGCACAATCTCATTGATGATGGGAGTGATGAGAGGTAAGGAATGTTGAAAGGTAGCAACCATCTGCTCAGAGGGGTTCTATCCCTGAGAGGTGGTGCCAAAAGCGGTGGCTGGTGGCTCAGTTGAGTGTAGTGGCTGAGTGTTTGGTGAACCTTCATGTGAAGGTGCCATCTGTGGGTTTATTGGGGCAGATGGACTTTGATCCTGAGACATTTTGGCAAGCAGTTCTTTGAGTCTGCTCACCTCAGCCTCAAGGATTGTGTTATGGCTAAGACATCGAAGAAAAAGCCCAGGTCATCATCAGTCTTTGCTGAATCACCTGACCTCCTGATTGAATCAGGATGTACATGCCCTGAGTGTAGATCAGTTGTAGCATGTGCCCCTTGTTCTTGGTTCTGGGGACTTCCTGCCTCAGGACTGAGTCCTTCATGGCAGTTGCCTCTGGTGAGGGTCTTAGAGATGTTACCAACTGCATCCTGTTCATTTGCTGAATCAGTAGAAGTGGCAGCCTCACCAGATGTTCTAACCTCTCCTCTACACGGGGAGATTGAACATTATAACCCCTGTGCTGTGGGTTATCAGCAGCATTTTGGTCCTCTTCCTCAGCTGCTGAGGTTCTCCCCATTGTAGTTGGTTTCTGGGGAGGAGGAGAGGAATGCAGCTGACTCAGCACTGGTGCAACTATAATGGTTGGGCTTTGAGGGGCGGCTACATTTGGAGATAGGTTTGAAGCAGAGTGCACCCGGGGTGACTGGTGCTCTTCAATGGTAACCTTCTCAATTGAGATAGGTTCCAGCATTGTGGTATCCCTAATTATGGTTGCATCAGGATCCTGTTGAGAGGATGCCTGAGCGGCTAGGGCTGGTGGAGTCTTTGACACTACTGGGGGGTTAGAACCAGTAAGTGTTTCCTGTATTGGTGGTACAGGGGCATCCTCAGAGGACTCATCTCCCTGAGTAGCCTTTTTGGGCTTTTTGGTGTTGGGTTTGGTGGGACTTTGGATCTGGAAGTGGAGGCTGTGGGTTCCCGCTGCTTGGTTTTAGCAGCCGGGCAGCCCCTTTCATTGTAGGGTCAGAGTTGTGCCTGGAGTATACTTCAGGCAATACAGCCGGAGCAGGGACTCCAAGGCCAACAAGGCCGTCTGATTTAAGCTGATTTAAAATTATGGCCATGAGAAACCTGGGATATAAAATCCATCTGTTTGCCACAGGTTTCAAAGCCAGATCCTTTAGTTCCATGAAAACTATCTCAGAAAAATTTAGATTTTGTCGTTCAAAGATAGAGTATAATACCTGTTGCCATCGGGAGGACATCTGATCCCATGAGGAGGTTTTTGGTGCAAGGCAGACATTCACCATGTGGAATATAAGACGTTCAGCATCATGGAAGTGCTTCCTCAGAATGGTGGTAGCACTTAAGTCACCTTCATACCCGTTATTGATGAAAGACATATCAGTTGTGCCTTTCGGGTATTCTGTGATGCAGGTGGCATCTTGTAGATTTAGGGTTTGTCGAATGATGTCTAGAGTGATGACCACCTGTTTTTGGTTAACCAACGACTGGAGAGTGATTTGGCGATCATTCTCACCAGTTTGCACAGAGACGTTGGTCCAGAATTGGCTTAGGGAATCGGGGTATATGGTAGGATTCAGAAGAAAAGCGGTTCGGTACTGGGAATCTACCATAAGATCGATGGCATTATCAAATTTGTTCCAAAATGCCGATTTCGAGAGGTAGGCAACACAGTTGTGTCTGGGTTTGAGTTTCATGGTCGCCATTGTTGAGAGAGTGAAGGACATAAAACGGCTAATGAAACGTTTGAAATTAGGTTTAGGTATTTATAGGGTAAGAAAAGGCTGATATAAAGCGACTGAAAGTGTTGGTGCTGTCATCAGTTGTTTGAAAACAACTGAAGACCTGGTTTTAACTTTCAGAAGTTACAACTAAAGACTTGGTATTAGTCATCAGTAGTTGTGAAACTACTGAAGACATGGGTTTGGCCTCAGGTGTTGTAAACAACTGAAGATTTGGTATTAGTCATCAGTAGTTGTAAAACTACTGAAGACATGGTTTTGGCTTCAATTGTATGAAGTGAAACAGCAGTTGTAGAAACAACTGAAGAGAGAAGTTTCTCATCAGCTGTTGTCGTCAATTCTTAGCTCATCAGCTGTTTCATTCTGACCTCAACACTTATCAGACTTTTTGTCTGATTTTCAGACGTTTCATTGGTCATCAGTACTTATCTGTTATACTGACATCAGTAGTTGTAACTACATCAGTTCTTTTCAACAGATAGAGTACTTCAGTACTTTTAAGTAATTTAGTCTTAGTAGTTATGAAAACTACTGAGGATAAAAGAACTTCAGTACTTATTTGTGACAATAGTATACGAATGCTCATCAGTACTTGTTGACTGAGATCATCAGTAGTTGTCACTTATTCTAGCTGCAGCATACCAAGCCTTAACACTAGGTTTTGGAAAGTTGAACTGTCAAAGGCTTAGTAAATATGTCTGCAAGCTCATCAGCACTAGGAACAAACTTTGGATCAATCAGACCTTTTTCAAAACAATCCCTAATAAAATGGTGTCTGATCTCAATATGTTTGGTCCTAGAGTGCTGGACTGGATTCTTGACAATACAAAGAGCTGAAGCACTATCCATTAGTAATGGAGTCTTAGTCTCTGTAATGCCAAATCCAATAATTGATTCTGAAGCCAGAGTACCTGAGATGTACAACTTGCAGCAGCAATGTACTCGGCTTCAGCAGTGGATGTAGCAACAGATGTTTGTTTCTTACTCTGCCAAGAAACCAAACAGTTGCCTAGGAATTGACATCCACCAGAAGTTGATTTTCTAGTTAATTTACACCCTGCATAGTCACTATCAGAAAAAGCAACTAATTTGCAAGAGTGCCCAGTGGAATACCAAAGACCTAGAGATTGAGTACCTTGCAGATATCTAAAGATCCTCTTGACTGCAATCAAATGAGACTCTTTAGGAGCAGCCTGAAATCTAGCACAAACACAAGTTGCAAACATAATATCTGGTCTAGAAGCTGTTAAGTACATCAAGGACCCAATCATACATCTGTAAAGTGTTTCATCAACAGCTTTACCTTTCTGATCTGCATCCAGTTGTGTGGTGCTGCACATGGGAGTAGAACAGGGCTTACAGTTTTGTAAATCAAACTTTTCCAAAAGACTCTTTGTGTATTTTGACTGATGAATGAAAGTTCCATCAGCCTTTTGTTTGATTTGCAAACCTAGAAAGAAATGTAATTCTCCCATGGCACTCATTTTGAATTTTTGTTGCATCAACTTTGTAAATGCATCACACAACTGTGGATCAGAGGATGCAAAAATAATATCATCAACATAAATTTGAACAAGGAGCTTATGCTGACCCACTTTCTTAATGAACAAAGTTTTATCTATGGAGCCTCTAGTGAAATTATTCTGAAGAAAAAAATTTGACAGTGTTTCATACCAGGCTCTAGGAGCTTGTTTCAACCCATAAAGAGCCTTATCAAGTTTATACACCCAATCAGGATGTTTATTATCCTCAAAACCTGGTGGTTGACACACATAAACCTCTTCTTTTATTTTACCATATAAAAATGCACTTTTGACATCCATTTGAAAAACTTTAAGATTGTGGAATGCAGCATAGGCTAAGAACAATCTAATTGCCTCCAGTCTGGCTACAGGGGCAAAGGTTTCATCATAATCAATACCTTCTTCTTGTGAAAACCCCTGGACAACCAGTCTGGCCTTGTTCTTGACAATTTGCCCATTTTCATCTGTTTTATTCCTAAACACCCATTTAGTGCCTATTGCACACTTACCTGGGGGTAGAGGAACCAGTTCCCACACTTGCTGCTTTTTGAACTGAAGAAGCTCAAGCTGCATGGCATCAACCCATCCATTGTCTCTTAATGCAATATGATAGTTCTTTGGCTCTTGCTGACTGATGAAGAGAGCATAGAAGCAGAAGTTGGACAATTGACTTCTAGTTGAGACACCAGCATTGATATCACCAATGATTTGAGACATTGGGTGATTCTTCAGCTCTTGGTACACTATGAGATCTGTGCAAGTGTTTGTAGCACGCTCAGCAGCAACAGATGTTGATCCAGATTCTTGAAACCAAGTATTAGATGGCAAGTCAAATGAAGTAGAGGATTCAAAAATCTCATCAGCATTTGTTGTGGATGGTGCTACTGAAGCTACAGGAACATCAAGTTTAGTAGACTCAGGCAGTTGATCACTAAACTTGAATAGGTGAGTACTGGGATCATCATCAACATCAGTACCACCAGATGGATGACTAGCTGCAGAAGGTGATGAATTCACATGATCTGCAACAGCTGGAGGCTGATAAGGAACATATTGCAGTATGTCCAGATCAAACAACTCCACAGGGTTTTGTGGAATTTTGTCCTTAGGGGATTCATTGAACTTCACATGCAAGGTTTCTTCAACCATCTTTGTTCTGCAGTTGAACACTCTGTAAGCCTTGCAAGTGGATGAATACCCAACAAAATACCCTGCATCCACCTTAGAATCAAACTTTTGGAGTTGATCCTTTGTGTTGAGAATGTAACAAGGACACCCAAATGCTCTGAAGAATGAAATTAGAGGAGCCAAATGATGTAGAACTTCATAAGGAGTCTTCATCAACCTCTGATTCACTAAAGCTCTATTTTGCACATAGCATGCTGTGTTGACAGCTTCAGCCCAAAAGGTCAGTGGCAAACCAGAGTCAGCCAACATGGACCTTGCAGCTTCAATTAGGGTCCTGTTCTTTCTCTCCACTACTCCATTTTGTTCTGGAGTCCTTGGGATGCTATACTGCCTCTTGATTCCTTTTGAAAGGTAGAAATCATCAAGTGTATGGTTTCTAAATTCAGTTCCATTATCACTTCTTATACACTTGACTGATAGGGAATACTGCTTCTCAACATACAACACAAAGTTAATAATTGTCTGAGCAGCCTCATCCTTTGAATGCAAGAAGAAGGTCCATACAAATCTGGAGTAATCATCCACAATTACCAGACAGTATTTCTTCTTTGCCATGCTCATTACTCTCACAGGACCAAAGAGATCCATGTGCAGTAATTGCAAGCAGGCAGTGGACTTTGGTTCTTCTATAGGAGGGAATGAAACTTTGTGTTGTTTTCCTTTTAAACAAGCAGTGCAGGTTTCATCACAGTGGAACTCCTTTATTGGTAGACCTCTCACTAAACTATTGTGGATCAGCTGATTCATGTTTTTGAGATTAACATGACCCAGCCTTCTATGCCACAGTTTAGATTCCTGAGGAGAGGCCTTGGAGAACAGGCAAGGATGACCTTTTAAATCAATCTTCTTTGACAAATCCAAGGCATATACTCTTCCTATCCTGTTGGCCTTCAGGAGAGTATGTTCATCCAATACCTTGTCAATCAGCCTCAGAACTTTGGAAGACAGAATGGCAGTTCTGGCTTGTGAAAAGTGCAACATGCCCTTTATCACACATCTGACTGACACTCAGTAGATTATACTTGAGATTTCCACATGGTTAACATCATCAAATCTGATTTCTCCATTTGACACAAATCCTTTCCCGATGATGTAACCCTTAGCATCATTTCCAAATGAGACAAATCCCTTCTTTCCTTGAGAGTAGTCATTAAGAAGAGAACTGCTCCCAGTCATATGCATAGATCCTCCACTGTCTACATACCAGATGCTACTTTGGCATGCTGAAGAACCCTGCATTTATCATAAGAACTAGTTAGCTTTAGAGACCCAAACCTTTTTGGTTTTGGGTCTGTTTTCATCAACAGATTTAACCATAACTTGTTTCTCATGATTAACAGCTGATGAAGGTGGAGATGGTGCTGAAATGGATTTCTTAGATTTGGGCTTGGATTTCCTTTTCAGTGGTTTGATCACAGGTGCATCTAGTTGTTAACTCTCCCCAACAAATGCTGAACCATCATAACAAGTTGTGTCTGATTTGTTGCTAAAGCCTTCAGCTCATTTGACACATCAGTACTTGTTTTTGATGAGTTCCTGTGACCCACCATTTCCTCCTTCTTGAAATTCACAGACTTAGTCTGATGTTTATCATGAGGAACACTATCAGCTGTTTTCTGATAAACCCCATCCTTCTTTTTGGATTTTGGCGAGGCCTTGGGTTATCAGTTTGAGATGACTGTGGTACAAACTTGGTCTCAAACTCATTTTTCATTTTATTAATCTCTTCTTTAATGAGCTTATCTTTGTTGAGTTTGGAACCCTTTTTGTACCAGCATTCATCAGATAGATGATTGAATTTACCACATATTTCACATGGCTTATTCTTCATCTTGGATTGATCAACTGCTGAAGTGGAAACTACTGAAGGTGTGATCTTCAGTACTTTCCTCCTTTCAGTACTTGTGTTAAGTACTGAAGGATCGGTAACAACTGAAGACTTGTTCTTCAGCTGTTCTCTATCCGTCCTGAAAGACCGTATGATAGATTCCTCAGCAGTTGTTAATCCTTTTATTTCAGCAGATTTGAAATGCTTTTCAGATGTTGTGACTTGCCCTTCAGTACTTGGAGTACTTTGAGGGACAACATCTGAATTGCTCAGCTTCATGTGTTTATCAGCATTTAAACCATAGGCAATTGATTTGCTGAGATCTTAACACTGACTTATCCTCTAATTTTGTATTATCATTTGAGGATGAATCACATGATGATGTGGTTTGGAAATTACTTTCACCTTCAGATTTTACTATTGATTTTGAAGTAAAATCAGTAGGTGGTGCAGTATGATTGTAACCTATTCCAAACTTCACATTTGAAGCTGTTTGCTTGCTGAGAAGCATTTCAAATCCCTTGCAGGATGTTACCCAGCGGTCACACTCAACTTGGGTAGCTGCAAGTGTCTCTTTGAGATTTCGGTGGTTCTCAAGTATGACCTCTACCTTAGCCTTTTCATCATTAAGTTGGCATTTAAGCTTGTAAATCTCATCATCTTTGTCATTAAGAGCAGACTCATACTCAGCTTTTCTTTTGGAAATAGTTTTCTCAAGCTCAAGATTTTGATTGATTAAAGTTACATTTGCCTCTCTAATAGAGACAAAGGCAGCTATGCATGATTCAGAACATAACTTGGCTTTAGCCTCAGAAGATACCTGGGTTACCTGTGAAGATGATGCATTGGAGCAGGAACCCTTAGTAGACTCCAGGGCTATGAGAGCAAGATTCCCAAAAGGATGTTCACCACCATGTTGACCAGCACCAGCAAATAATTGCTCATTGAAACCAGAAAGATCATCTGGTGAGCTGCTCCAGTCAACCACTCCTGGTGTGAAGAAGCTGTGATGAGGTTGTGATTGTGATGGAGATGGTTGAGGCTCAGGTAGGGCTTGAGGTTGTTGTGCTATAGAAACTTGAACTGGATTTGGCTTTGGCATGTAATAGCAGGGATATGGATATGGCATTGGACCCTGAGGGACAAAATATGCAGGAGATTGAGGTTGTGAGTGATGACCAGAACTAGCAGGATGTTGCCCTTTGTTTTGTGAACTATTGCTTGGAAAGGTCACAAAGGGTGCAGAGGAGTTAGATCCAGTTGATCTACACTCTCTTGCAAAGTGCCCAAGCCTGTGGCATTTGTGACACCTCAACTTACTCTCGTCAAAACCAACTTTGGTTTTGCCAGAGAGTCCTGGAAATTTCCTACCAGTTCTCTTGTAGAACTTTTGAGATCTGATATTGATCAAGGCCATTTGGCTCAAAATATCCATCTCTTCTAAATCATCATCAACAATACCCATCAAATCATCCATGATAAAGCATAAATTATCACTATTACACCCAGAATGACTGTCAACACCAACAAATGCATGATCAGAACTGTTTGAAGAGAAATCAATATGCTCATCATAATGGCTTTCTGATCCAGCATATTCTGACTCATGACCGACCAAGGCAGTGTTACCTGGTACAAAGTCATCAGTGAGCTTTCCTGATGATGCCAGTTTCCTTTTCTGCTCTATCTCTCTTTCAAATGTAAGCAGTTTCCCATGGAGTTGGGTGAGAGATAGGCTATCCAGATTTGCACTGGAGCGTAGGACAATGGTGTATGTGTCCCATCTCTCAGGCAGTGATCTAAAGAATCTGTTGTTCATCTTGCTGTTAGTATACTCATGCTTGACCATTTTCAGCTCAGAGATCAAACAGGAGAAACGCTCAAACTGTTGAGTCAGTGTCACACCCTTCCTATGAGAGAATGTCTCATATTGTTGGGCTAGGATTTCTCTGTTGTTTGCTAAGACCTCATCAGTTCCTCCGAATTGTTCCTTCAAAGCATTCCAGAGGTCATGAGCAGTTTCATGATGCATAAGCCCAGAATAGATTTCATTAGGCAGTGCCATGGCCAGAATTCCATGGGCTTTAGCATCAATCTCAAACAGTTTACGATCTTCATCTGAGTATTGCTCCTTCTTCTTCGGAACCATTTGGTTGGTCTCCGGATTGTTCACCATAGGCTTGTGTGGACCGTGAACCATAGATGTCCAACAACCTGAACTGTTAACAGACAGGTGATGGAGCATTCTCGTTGCCATATGTTATACTCACTCCTAACCAGCATCGGAGGCTTGGTTGAGGAGCCAGTATTGTGAGGGTCATTAGAAGGAGTAGTCATTCTCAGATTCAAACCAATTCAATCAAGTTTCAACAGATTTAGCATAAAAACATAACAAACTCAATATGAACCAAGAAGAAACTCAAATTGACTAACCAGAAGCAGCAGAAGACCAATCTCTATAACCAATTCTTGCAAATATGCTAATTCGATCAAACTTTAGATATCGAAATAGCAGTTTCAATGATCAATTGTTAAACCGATCAATGATTAACCAGCTCTGATACCATTTGTCAGGATCAGTGATCTAAGTTTGATCAATTAGAGTTGAATCGCAGCGGAATTAGAACAAGAACTAGACAAATATAGCAAGAACACAATAGATATTCAATGGAACAGTACACGGTTATAGAGAAAGAGGGTTTTCTGCAAAATGGATAATATCATTCATGCACAAATGCTTCGGTATGGCGGCCACTAAGCTTCACTAAGTTGCGCTGTGTTTCGCTATAGCTGCACACCTTACAATTAGGTCAACATTCCTTATATAAAGGAATGTGACGTCTGCTGATGTCACTTGATAGTGACATCTAACAGAATTATTACAAACAACTGAAAGTAAGCAAACTACTGATAATGTTCACAACAACTGAGAACATCTCAGAGTGCTAAGTACAAGATGAAACTAAAACTACTGAAACTACAAGTACTGAATACAAGAAACATAAAACTACTGAAAGGAAACCATCACAACTACTGAAGAGATCTTCTTCAGCTGTTGTGACAACATCTGAAACTTGGTCTTCAGTCTTTGTCTTCAGCTTTTGTCTTCAGACTTTGTCTTCAGCTCTTTCACTTCAGACTTTGTCTTCAGCTCTTTCACTTCAGACTTTGTCTTCAGACCCTGTTATCAGTTGATGTGTTCAGCTGTTGCAGACTACTTCAGTTGTTGTAATGTCCATGGGACTTAAAGGTTTTTCTGATCAGGCTCATTGGTTCTTTTGGTCCAACAATCAGCAACTTTCTTTGGTATCATACCACCACCAGCGGCAACTGAAGGGGTGGATGGTACATGAGGTCTAAAGACAGCTCATCCCCACATCCAGGAGTCTTAAGACTTGATGAAGCCTTCCATTCTTTGGCACCAAGTGTGAAAGTCATCAGTAAAGATCAGTGGAGACTTAGTAATAGTACCAGTTTCCATATCAGCTTTACTGATAGCTGCCATTTGAGATGTTAAGTATTTTGTGAAACTGAAAGGATTAAAGATGGTGAGATCTTACAATCAAGAGCCTAAAAAGATCTGATACCAATTGTAAGACCATGTGAAGGGTAGTCAATACAATCAGTCTCACAATAAGGAGAGTTTTAGAACACTAAACAGATCAAATGGGGAACCGGGTTTGTGTTAGATGATACTGAGAACACAAGTAATGAGACAAAACTAAGAATAAGAATTGAGAAATATGGTTTTCAAGGATGCTGTATATTTCTCTCAAGTTCTATTACAAGTCTTACAAAGAATAAAAGAAATACAACAACCTGAGATACTTTATACTACATCCTACAACCATCAATACGTTGAAAGATAGTTGGAAACACTAATCTAGACAACAAGATCAATGTAGAGTCAAAAGGTAGATTACCTTTTGACTAGTGACTGTGACATGCCATAGCTCACATCCTTTTCTTATATAAAAAGGTTTACAGGTACAATAGTAGGAAGTTACAGACAAAGACCTTAATCTACAGTTTACAAAAGCATGGACTTTTCACCAACTTGTATAAGTTGGTGAGTCTTCAGAGTTGCAGCAGATGGTGTGTCAGCTTTACGAAAAAGTAGATCAGAGAAAGCATGTCTTCTCTGTCTTTGGAAGAAATCAGTCTTCACAGCAAATTGGCTTTGGAAGACTTTGTCTCTGAAGCTTCAGAAGACTTCATCTTTGGCATCGGAAGATTTGGACTTTGGCTTTAGAAGATTTTACACTTAGAATATTTTTTTGTGAAGAGTATAAAACTTTCGAAGCAACTTTTACCTTGTACGTTCAGTGCATGCATGATGGAAGATCCTTGGTTGTTTTGCTTCTTTGGTTGCATTAGCCTTATAATCTTCTAATATAACCTTACAAACTCCTCCTATGCTGATGCTATAAAAACAGTGAAGTTCTTCAGATGTTGACAGTCCTCATTAGAATTAAGACCATACCTTTCTTCATCATCTGATCAGGATCCCTCAGACTCTCATAATATCTTCTTATGTCATAAAGATCATGTAGAGGAAGATCAAGCATGTCTTTCCAAAAGTAGACATCTTAACCTCCTTGATCTCTAATGACATGCCATCCATCTGGATTAGCAGCAAAAGTCCAGGGCAAGATGGGTCTTCCAGTTGCAAGAGGCTCTACTTGAATTAGAGCTGGTTGGGCAGCCTCTTCATGCACTACCTCAGGATGCTCTGACTCATCTTGAGGTGTAGAGGTGGATTCCTTGGTCTTCTTCTTGGAAACACTTTTCCTGGCCATCCTTTTCCTCTTTTTTGAAGTCTTTAAGTGAGAGGACTAGTCTTTAGCACTAGGTTGTTCTAATTTGTCTCTCTTCGTTGGGTTCTCTTCTCTCATAGGTTCAGAAGAAGAGAGAAGGGGACCCTACTGTGGATTAGAAGATGAACTAGGCTGAGATGCAACTCTAGGTCCAGGTTGTGTTGTCTCAAGGGTTTCAACCTTTACCTCAACTTTAGGTTGAGCTGGACTTGGTGGAGAATGCAAATGAACAAGCTCTCCCTTCTTAATCTTTTGCTTGATCACTCTGATATGCTCATCCATAATGGATAGAGACATAGGACCAAGCCTCCTTCTGGAGAATCCATACAGCTTCAAGAAGCTCATCATCCTTTGTCTGTTAGCAGAATTCTTTTGGCTCTTGTGGATGATGGCTCTTGACTTTGTTGGGGACGGTCTGCCCAAGACACATATTGAATTGATGTGGCTAGTACATTATGATCCAAGTTGGGTCATACCCAATAACAAGCTAGAAAAACACCTACAATGTTTGTTTTATGATTTGATCATATAAATAAATATTGACACTTGAAGTATTTAGAAATTGGGTTTCTAAATATTAGCACTGGTGTTATGAATAAATTATATGGATGATTTATTCTAAAGATAGAGAGTACTTTGTATTATTATTCAAATGGTTGAACAAACAATACAAGTGTTTTGTCCACATTTCTTTTGTTCATCCGCATTTACAAATGCGGATGTGCATTTTGGAAATGCTAAAGGAAATACTGCATCCGCATTTACTAATGCGGATGAGCATTTAAGGAAATGCTGATGAAACTAATGATCCGCATTTACAAATGCGGATATGCATTTTGGAAATGCTGATGGAGTTACTTATCTGCATTTACAAATGCGGATGTACATTTGGGAAATGCGGATGAAGTTTCTTCTTCCGCATTTACAAATGCTGATAGAGTTTGTTCATCCGCATTTCCTAATGCGGATGAATGTTAGAGAAATGCGGATGGGTTAAAGGGATGGGTCCCGCCCACTTTTCTCTCACTCTGAAATTCAGTTTCATAAGATGTACAATATATGATTGCATTCAACCACTCTCTCTGATAACTTACAACACGCACAAAGGTGCAATCGGTGTGCTACTGTAGCTTTTCTCTCGATTGGTCGAGGAAAACCAAGAACAGAACCCGATTCAAGAATATCCTAGCAACCTGGTGTATTGTTGGAGGCTTGGGGCAGACAAGCTTGAGGTTTCCTGCTTTGGAAGCTGCCAATAAAAGATATTTCTCCTCTGTCCCATTCGAGAGGTAGATTTCTTAACACCCAATGGTTGTTTGTAAGCATGGTTCTTTTCATATAACGATCCATTACGGGTTTTCTTTTAACAGACATTATAAATTGGTTTATAATTAACTGTAACAAGTTTTTCATTCAATTTCCGCTGCGTTTTTTTATTTTATAAGGATAAAATGACTCTGATAAACTTGTGAAAACCCTACATAAACATGCCGACTAAACATAAAGATGTTTAACCGATCCCATAAACTAGAATTTGCAAAGGGTTGCATTGTCAAAAGTTGACTACCTTGTTAATTTAAATAATGAGATAAAGGTCACCTAATCATTATTTGAATCTAACATTGGATTCTAGATTTTAATTGTTAATTTTCTATGAGACATGAAAGGCTATTAATAGTTAAAATGTCAATTTTTTATAAATACTAAAATTGAACTTTGTTTATATTGTAGTTATGGCTGCAAATAATAACAACGCTACCTCCCCGACCGTCCATAACCTATCACTAAAAACTATTCTTGAAAAGGATGGTCTAAACCACAATAATTTCATGGATTGGTTTCAAAACTTGAGAATTGTTCTCAAGCAGGAAAAGAAATCATACGTGTGGACGATCCTATTCCTGATGAACCCAACATTGATGATGTTGATGCCTACGAGGATTGGGTTACGCACACTAAAGATTCTATGCAAGTTTCTTGCCACATGTTGGGAACCATGATTCCCGAGCTTCAAAAGGATTTTGAACATCACGGGGCATATGACATGATTACCCAGCTGAAAGAAATGTTCCTTCAACAAGCGAGGGTAGAGCACTTCGAAACGGTTCGAGTGCTTCATTCATGTCGAATAGAAGAAACCCAATCTGTATCATCTTATGTGATTAAGATGAAAAGCCACATTGATTGCCTCGAAAGGGTAAATTGTCCCGTCTTAAAAGAGTTGGCCATGGATTTGATCCTAAATGGTCTAACCATGAAGTTTGACACTTTTATCCTGAATTATAACATGAATGGATGGGACAAGAGCATTGGGGAACTTCATGCAATGCTCAAAACAGCTAAGGCAGGGATGGGTAAAAGGGTTTTACCAGTTCTCACGATCAATGAGGGTGGCAACAAGAAGAGGCATCACCCCGAACCCAAGGAAAATGTTGCCAAAGGCAAGGGGTACATCAAAGGAAAGGGTAAAGGAAAGACTAAAATGGGACCATAAAAACCGAGGCTTAAGAAGCCAAAGGTTACGGAGAACGATCCATGCTTTGAATGTTGTGAGATAAGACATTAGAAGAGGAATTTTCCAATCTATCTCAAGGAGTTAAGAAACAAGAGGGATGCTGGGCAGACCTCAGGTACAACTTTCATGATCCATATTGAACTTAATGTTATTTCCTCAAACACATGGGTATTAGATACCGGATGTGAAAATCATATTTGCAATTTGTTGCAGGGGTTCAAAAGAAATAAGCATTTTAAGAAGGGGGATACTAGTCTCTATATGGGCAACGGAGCAAAGGTTGATGTCGAAGCCTAAGGAGACTATATCTTGAAGCTTCAAAGTGGTTTGGAAGTCATTTTGAAGAATGTTTTGTATGCTCCTAGTTTGACTAGGAACATAATTTTAGTTTCCCTTCTAAAACAATTTGGTTATGTATTAAAGTTTGTAAATGATGGTATTTGTGTATTTATGGATGATATGTTTTATTTTAAGGCTATGCCTTTTAATGGTAATTATGAATTGGTTCATGATGCTCATCCTTAAATAACTCGTTATACAAGTCGAGCACCAAGAAACATAAAATGGGTTTAAGTGAATTATATCTTTGGCATTGTCGTCTTGGTCATATAAACATCGTATTCAAATACTTCAAAAGAATGGTCTTCTGGAAGCAAATGAAGAGGGTTCATTTGATAAGTGTGAATCTTGTTTACAAGGAAAGATGACCAAGGAACCCTTTAGTGGTACTAACCAAAGGGCAAAAGACTTATTAGGAATCATACATTCGGATGTGTGTGGTCCATTTAAAGCAATGACAAAGAATGGTGAAAGATACTTCATTACCTTTATTGACGATTATAGTCGTTATGGTTATGTCTACTTGTTGAGACACAAAGATGAAGCTTTTGAAACGTTCAAATTCTTCAAGAATGAAGTAGAAAATCATCTCAACAAAACCATCAAAGTTCTGCATTCGGATAGTGGAGGTGAATACCTTAGTGATGCTTTTCAAAATCATCTTAGGAGTTGTGGGATTGTCTCACAGCTTGCTCCACCCGGAACACCACAACATAATGGTGTGTCTGAAAGGAGAAACTGAACCCTATTGGATATGGTTCAATCTATAATGGCTAGAAGCACACTACCTCTGTCATTTTAGAGTTTCGCATTGCTCTCCGCGGCCCGTATACTAAATATGGCCCCAACCAAGAAAGTGGATAAAACACCTTTTGAAATATGGCATGGAAGGGTTCTATCGTTATCATATTTAAAGGTATGGGGTTGTGAGGCTTATGTAAAGCAAAACACCCTAAACAAGTTAGAAGGCCGATCCACTAAGTGCATCTTTGTAGGATATCCTAATGTAACACCCGGATATTTTAAGTGATGCAAAGTGAAGCATAAAAGCAGATAAAAAGGAAGAAACACAACTTAACCCAAGTTGAGGGGCTAAATGCATCAAAAATGACAAAAAGAATAAAAGTGGGTGTAAAAAGGTGATGGCCACCCACACCTTCCTGCACATTTCACTTCAACCGGATTTTTCTTGAGAGAGAAAGGAGAAGAGCTGAATTTTCGGACTTTGAAGAAAGAAGAAGGAGAATTCGAATTCAAGGTAAGAATTCTTGGTTTTAAGTTGTTCTTGGCCAGCCTATGCCTCGGTTGTATGCTTATGTGCGTTCAGGTTGTGTGTTTTTGGTGGGTTTCTAGGCGTTTGAACTCATTTGCAAACGGGTTTGAAGGAAGTCATACTCGACGGCTGGTAAGGTGAGTTCTAGATCCCCGGTTTCTATGTTTTAAACCTGTTTTGGGGCTGGAAATGCATGTAACTAAATTTTTTATATGACCAGTATTTTGTACTGTAAGTTTGGCCCTGTTCTTTTCGCGGGTGTGTTAGGGCCTGCATGTTTTGCTCGGTTTATGTGGTTGTATGCTTGTTTTAAGAGATTAGCATGCTAGATCGGTGCGATGAATGTATAAGAATGAGGATTGGGAACTGATTATAGTGTAAGATGCGGTTTCAGGTTAGTTGATCATCCGCATTAAGTTTGAATATTTTCATGTGTTGTTCATCCACATTAGTTAAGTCTTCATCCGCATTTGTTGTATATTCATCTGCATTTGTTGTATATTCATCCACATTTGTTGTATTTTCATGTGCTGGGCCCGCCTAGTGCATGATGTTTGAAGTCTATTTATAGTCTTCGGCCCAGTACCCGCCTTGTGCATGATGTTTGGGGTATAGCACATGGCATTGATCCAAATGATGATACCCCGGTACTGGGCCCGCCTCGAGCATGATGTTTGAAGTCTATTTATAGTCTTCGGTCCAGTACCCGCCTTGTGCATGATGTTTGGGGTATAGCTCGAGGCATTAGCCTGGAGCATAGAGAAGTGAAAGTAATAATGATCGAATGAAATGTACGATAAGTAATAATGAATGAATGCATGTAAGTTGATGATGATGAAAGATAATAATGAGATTATCTATTTGTACGTATGATGTATGATGGCTTACGAAAGTAAAGTACGGTTTTAAACGAAAGAATAGTATTTTATTTATAAAACTAGAACTCACTCAGCAACGCTGACTTTATGTGTTTCCAGTTGGCAGGTAAGGTTGCTGAGGATGGCACGGGGCAGCTACTTGGCATTTTTGGATGGCATCCGTTGTTTAAACTATAATATTTTTGTGATGTAAAGCAACGAGTAATATTTTGTAATCTGTTAACGATGTATTATTTTGCAAAAGCAATTATATATATGAAATGGTTTGTTTAAAAGAATTTTGCTTCAATATTTTTAGTAAAGTTAATGTATGTTTTTATGCTTTGTGTGCAATGATTGACCAGCTGTAAGCGTTCCTGGAACGGGGACTTACAAGTTGGTATCAGAGCCAAAGTTTAAGTGAAACGGGTAAATATTTTCAAAACAAACCTAAACTTAAACTGAGAATGGGACAAAGGGTAGGGATGCCAGTCCTAGTAGCTGCGTGCCATTAGGTATTTTCTTAATGTTAACCGGTATTACGTGCGCATGTTATGTGATTTATGTGCTTCTTAGTAGATTTAGATACTGATGAAGTCAGGATAGGAAATGCTGGGGGTATGAAGAGTAAAGTAAGTGGTTAATCACAACTGGCCACCGTAATTAGGGACTTACTATACTTGACATAAACTGAGTTGTTACCTTGAATGACCGTGTTAGTGTTTGAATCTTATAGCGTGTTAGAGGATGGCCGATGGTAGATCCTCGAAGGCTTCACGAGGTGGAGGTCATGGTGGATGTGGTGCTGGACCACGGGTCATGAGAGGAACGCCTAGGGCTGAAGAGGTGGCTCACGAAGAGCCCGAGACCCCTCATCCGTAGGGTGGTGATGAGAGTGCCAATTTAAGGGCCTCAGTGAGGGAGGCGGTGGTAGAAGAGGTTCACTAGGTCATGCAGACGCTCCTACCGTCTGTGGTGACCGAAGTGATTAAGGTTGTACGAGAAGGAGAGAGGAAGGAAAGGAGGAGACCTGAAGAGGAAAGGGAGCAACCGGAGACTGAGACGGTTGTCATCAGTGAAGAAGAATGAGAAGAGCCTGTACAGGAGATAGCACAAGGCTGTAACTATGGGGCATTTCAAAGATGCAAGCCCCCGACTTTTGATGGAAATGGCACTGCGGCTGCTGCTCACCGGTGGGTGAGAGAGATGGAAGCTGTTCTAGATATCAGCGAGTGCCGGGAAGATCAGAAGGTGAAGTTCGCCACCTACTCATTTGTGGACTTGGCCCTATGTTGGTGGGACAATATTGTCCAGGCCGAGGGTAGTAGAGCGATTGACAGGATAAGGTGAAATGAGTTGAAGAAACTGGTGATCGAGGAGTTTTGTCCTCACCAAGAGCTCGACAAGGTTGAGAGGGAGTTCCTATAGCTGGAGGCGGGAACCATGACACATCGTCAATATACCACCAGATTCAATGAGATGGCACGGCTGGTGCCGGATCAGGTGACACCCTTGTCACGAAAGATTAAGAGATACATTCAGGGCTTGCTGGCGAACATCCGCAGGCCCATGATCGCCGCCCGATCGAGCACGTTTAGGTCAGTGGTTGATCTGGCAGGGAGGCTGTATGATGAACGGGAAGTGGTGGTGGCTGAGGTGCGTAAAAAAGGTGGTGGTGACCGGAACTGGAACGGGAAGAGGTTTGGTAGGGGTGGTGCCCCGACAAACAACAAACGTGCACGGGTGGATGACCACCATGTGGTCACATCTGGTGCGGGGTCGAAGAGGTGTGGCAAATGTGGAAAGGAGCATTTCGGAGAATGTAGGCGAGGATTGAATGTATGCTTCCTGTGTGGGAGGATAGGGCATATAGCAAAGGATTGTCGTATGGCCAGATGTTTTAACTGTGGTGGAGAGGGTCACATGAGCAGGGAATGCAAGAAGGCAAGGGCTGAGAGTTCCGGAGCGAAGAAGACGACCGAAACCGAAGGGCAGAAAGCAAGCGCCAGAGCATTCATGATGACCCAGGAGGAGGCTAGGACAGACCCCGATGTTGTGTCAGGTACGTTCCTAGTAAACCAAACTCTTGCCTCCGTGTTATTTGATTCCGGTGTTAGTAAGAGCTTCATTTTTGCTGCCTTTTGTGCTAAGTTTCCTTTAAGGAGTATGAGTATTGACGATCCCTTCGATGTAGAAACTGCCATAGGTAAGTCTACCAGGATTTCTGAGATGATGGAAGGTTGTGTCATAGAAGTAGAAGGTCATAAATTTCCTGTTAGACCATTCGTGATGACCTTAGGTGGTTTCAATTTAGTCCTAGGAATGGACTGGTTAGCGGCCTACGAGGTGAATATCGTACGTCGCAAGAAGATGATTGGACTGACAGCGCCTGACGGGAGTTCGATGACGATTTACGGTGATCGAGTTACTACGATTTCGAAGGTGATTTCAATGGCTGTGGTGGGAAAGTGTATGAGGCATGGATGTAGTGCCTACTTGGCCTACGTAAAAGATGTTGATACGCCAACACCATAATTGTCTGATGTACCGGTTGTGTGTGACTTCCCAGACGTGTTCCTAGAAGATTTACCAGGTGTACTGCTGGACCGTGAGATTGAGTTTCAGATCGACCTGATACCCGGTGCCCAACCTGTTGCTAAGGCACCGTATCGGTTAGCCCCTTCTGAGCTGAAGGAATTGATGGAGCAACTGCAAGAGTTACTTGATAAGGGGTTCATTCGACCGAGTATCTCTCCATGGGGTGCCCCGGTTTTGTTTGTAAAGAAGAAGGATGGTAGTATGAGGATGTGTATTGACTACCGCGAGCTGACAAGTTGATGGTGAAGAATCGGTATCCATTGCCGAGGATTGATGACCTGTTTGATCAGCTCCAAGGTGCCAGTTGCTTTTTGAGAATAGATCTCCGATCTGGTTACCGTCAGTTGAAGGTGAAGGAGCAGGATATTCCTAAAACAGCTTTTCATACGCGTTATGGACACTGCGAGTTACCCGTTATGTCTTTTGGTTTAACCAACGTGCCAGCTGCTTTTATGGATCTGATGAATCGAGTGTGTCGGCCGATGTTGGATAAATCAGTGATTATGTTCATCGATGATATCTTGATTTATTTGAAGAGCGAGGTGGAACATGCCGGTCACATTCTAAAGGTATTAGAGACGTTGAGAAGGGAGAAGTTGTATGCTAAGTTCTCCAAGTGCGCATTCTGGTTGCGCGAGGTTCAGTTTTTGGGTCACGTGGTGAATCCCGAGGGGATTATGGTAGACCCGGCAAAAATGGAAGCTGTGATGCAATGGAAGTCTCCAAGGACGCCATCTGAGATCCGTAGTTTCTTGGGGTTGGCGGGATATTATAGGAGATTCATCCAAGACTTCTCTAAGATAGCTTCTCCACCGACCAAGTTGACCCGTAAGGATGTGAAGCTTGTTTGGGGTCAAGAGCAAGAGAAAGCTTTCGAAGAGTTGAAGACGAGGTTGACTCAAGCTCCTGTCTTATCATTACCCGAAGGGAGCGAGGATTTGGTGGTTTATTCAGATGCTTCTTACTCGGGATTGGGTTGCGTACTGATGCAGCGAGGAAAGGTTATAGCTTACGCATCCCTACAATTAAAGCTTCATGAGGTTAATTACCCTACTCATGATTTGGAGCTAGCAGCAGTGGTCTTTGCGTTAAAAATTTAGAGGCACTACCAGTACGGGACGAGGTGCACCATCTTCACTGACCATAAGAGCTTCAAGTACTTCTTCGAGCAGAAGGATTTGAACATGAGGCAAAGAAGATGGTTGGAACTGATAAAGGATTATGATTGTGAAATCCATTACCATCCGGGCAAAGCCAACGTAGTGGCGGATGCCCTAAGCCGAAAGGAGAGGCCTGAACCAATCCGGGTGAAGGCTTACCAATTGATTTTGACCTCCGATGTGATGAAGAAGGTCAAGGAGTTTCAAGATGAGGCGTTGAAGGAAGATCATCTTAACTCTGAAAGGATGAGAGGTCTAGTCGCGGAATTGGGTGAAAACACTTTCGGTGTTAGAACCCAATTCGAGCGGATGTGGATCCCTCGTTACGGGGATTTACGTTGGAGGATTATGGGTGAAGCTCATAAGACTCGATACTCCATTCATCCTGGTACTACAAAGATGTATCAAGATATGAAGAAAGATTATTGGTGGCCGGGTATGAAGCGCGATGTAGCGGAGTATGTGAGTAAGTGTCTTACTTGCTTGCAAGTGAAGGCCGAGCATCAAAAGCCGTACGGGAAGATCGAACCTTTGGATATACCTGAGTGGAAGTGGGAGCATATCACCATGGACTTTATCACGAAGCTACCGCGTACTGGGAAGGGGTACGATGCCATATGGGTAATAGTCGACCGTCTGACAAAGAGTGCTCACTTCCTACCGATCCGAGAGACGTATTCATCTGAGAAGTTAGCGGATCTATTCATCAGGGAGATTGTAACTCGTCACGGTGTGCCGGTGTCTATTGTTTCTGATCATGACACTCGGTTTACATCTAAGTTTTGGAGGAGATTTCATGATGCAATGGGGACGAGGTTACACATCAGCACGGCTTATCATCCACAGATGGATGGTCAGTCGGAGAGAACTATTCAGACGCTAGAAGATATGCTTCGGGCATGCGTCATTGACTTTGGAGGAAGTTGGGATGACCACCTACCGTTAGCTGAGTTCTCATATAATAACAGTTATTATGCCAGTATTGGTATGCCACCTTCTGAGATGCTATATGGTAGGAGATGTAGAACACCCGTTTGTTGGGGTGATATTGGTCAGAAGGAGTTAGGAAGTATTGAGGTGATTAAGGCTACGACTGAGAAGCTCGAAAAGATCAAAGCCTTTATGAAGGCAGCCAAAGATAGGCAGAGGTCTTATGCCGATAAGAGATGTAGACCGATTGAATTCCAGGTGGGCGATAGAGTTATGTTGAAAGTCTCACCTTGGAAAGGTATCATTCGGTTCAGGAAGCGGGGCAAGTTGAGCCCGAGATACATAGGGCCTTTCCGAATCATTGCCCGAGTAGGAGAGGTGGCCTACAGGTTGGAGTTACCCGATAAGTTAAGTGGAATTCACCTTACATTCCATGTATCTCATCTGCGGAAGTGTTTAGCTGACAAAGATATGGTTGTACCATTGGAAGACATTGAAGTTGATGAAAGGCTCAATTATGTGGAGCAACCAGTGGCAATCATTAACCGTAAGGAGAAATGGTTAAGGAATAAAGTGGTTCCTCTTGTGCGTGTACAGTGGAAGCACAGGAAGGGATCCGAGTCTACGTGGGAGACTGAAGAAGAGATGAGGCAGCATTACCCACATTTGTTTGAGGAATAACAGGTTTCGGGGATGAAACCTATATAAGGGGGGTGGACTTGTAACACCCGGATATTTTAAGTGATGCAAAGAAAGGATAAAAGCAGATAAAAAGGAAGAAACACAATTTAACCCAAGTTGAGGGGCTAAATGTGTCAAAAAGGACAAAAAGAATAAAAGTGGGTGTAAAAAGGTGATGGCCGCCCACACCTTTCTGCACATTTCACTTCAACCGGATTTTTCTTGAGAGAGAAAGGAGAAGAGCTGAATTTTCGGACTTTGAAGAAAGAAGAAGGAGAATTCGAATTCAAGGTAAGTATTCTTGGTTTTAAGTTGTTCTTGGCCGGCCTATGCCTCGGTTGTATGCTTATGTGCATTCGGGTTGTGTGTTTTTGGTGGGTTTCTAGGTGTTTGAACTCATTTGCAAACGGGTTTGAAGGAAGTCATACTCGAAGGCTGCTAAGGTGAGTTCTAGATCCCTGGCTTCTATGTTTTAAACCTGTTTTGGGGCTGGAAATACATGTAACTAACTTTTTTATATGACCAGTATTTTGTACCGTAAGTTTGGCCCTGTTATTTTAGTGGGTGTGTTAGGGCCTGCATGTTTTGCTCGGTTTATGTGGTTGTATGCTTGTTCTAAGAGATTAGCATGCTAGATCGGTGCGATGAATGTATAAGAATGAGGATTGGGAACTAATTATAGTGTAAGATGCAGTTTCAGGTTAGTTGATCATCCGCATTAAGTTTGAATATTTGCATAAGTGTTGTTCATCCACATTAGTTAAGTCTTCATCCGCATTTGTTGTATATTCATCCGCATTTGTTGTATATTCATCCGCATTTGTTTGTCCATGCGCATTTGCTTCAGTCATCCGCATTTGGTTCATGCGCATTTCTTTGGGACACTTAGAATATTTTCTGAGGTGTTCATCCGCATTGGTTTACTCATCCGCATTGGTTTATTCATCCGCATTTGTCTGTTCATCCGCATTTGTTTGCTCATCCGCATTTCTTTAAGGAGATAGAATTTTTTAAGATTTTGTGATGTAGAGCTTAAGTGTTAAGAAAGGAGGTTTTATGGGGGACTGTGCTTGTTTACGATTTGCATGCTGTTATGATGATGTTGTTCCATGTTATGTTTATATCGTGACCTTACGTGGTGTGACGTATGTATATGCTTATGTAAAGTATTACATAACGAAAGTGAAAGATAACTAAAGAGAAGTAAGAAAGAATGAATGCATGCATTAATGAACGATCAGAAGTAAGAAAAGTCTTGCAAGCACTGTAAGGAGGTTCACACCCAATGAAGGGTGCTAGCTCAATGGTGTGTGGGTTAGCTACCCCAGAAGGATGCACACTGGGGTCTAGTCTTTTTGACTGACCATACGTACGGGACCATTGTCGCTTACCCCGGTGCTAGGCCTGCTTAGTGCATGATGTTTGAAGTCTATTTATAGTCTTCGGCCCTGTACCCGCCTTGTGCATGATGTTTGGGGTATAGCACATGGCATTGGTCCAAATGATGATACCCCGGTGCTGGGCCCACCTCGGGCATGATGTTTGAAGTCTATTTATAGTCTTCGGTCCAGTACCCGCCTTGTGCATGATGTTTGGGGTATAGCTCGAGGCATTAGCCTGGAGCATAGAGAAGTGAAAGTAATAATGATCGAATGAAATGTACGATAAGTAATAATGAATGAATGCATGTAAGTTGACGATGATGAAAGATAATAACGAGATTATCTATTTGTACGTATGATGTATGATCGCTTACGAAAGTAAAGTACGGTTTTAAACGAAAGAAAAGTATTTTATTTATAAAACTAGAACTCACTCAGCAACGCTGACTTTATGTGTTTCCAGTTGGCAGGTAAGGTTGCTGAGGATGGCACGAGGCAGCTACTTGGTATTTTAGGATGGCATCCGTTGTTTAAACTATAATGTTTTTGTGATGTAATGCAACGAGTAATATTTTGTAATCTGTCAACGATGTATTATTTTGCAAAAGCAATTATATATATGAAATGGTTTGTTTAAAAGAATTCAGCTGCAATATTTTTAGTAAAGTTAATGTATGTTTTTATGCTTTGTGTGCAATGATTGACCAGCTGTAAGCATTCCGAGAACGTGGCCTTACACCTAAAGACTTAATGAGATATTACTTCTACAATCCAACAGAGCAAAAGGTATTTATTGCTCGAAAGGTTGAGTTCTTGAAGACTAAATTCCTTATGGAAGGAACTGCCGATAGAACAGTGGAACTTGATTGGGATCGAGAACCACAAGCCGATACATAGTTGGTTGATACTAGCCATCAACAAGAGGTTGTTGATAATGATCCAGTGGTTGATCAATACTCACAAAACGTTTGCAGATCTGGTAGAACTAGCTATCCACCCGAAAGATATGGATTTTTCATGAATGGATGCTATGTAGTTGAATCGGATAAACCAACTATGTACCATGATGCAATGTCCAATTCGGATTGTGACAAGTGGATTGAAGCCATGAACATAGAGATGCAATCCATGTATGACAACCAAGTGTGGGAATTGGTTGTGCCACCGCCTAACTCCAAACCGGTTGGATGTAAGTGGGTTTTCAAGAAGAAAACTTATATGCATGGAAACTTAGATACTTATAAAGCAACACTTGTAGCAAAAGGTTTCACTCAAACTCAAGGGGTTGATTATGATGAAACTTTCCCGCCTGTGGCAATGCTAAAGTCAATTAGGATATTATTTGCCATAGCTGCATGTTATGACTATGAAATTTGGCAAATGGATGTCACAACTGCTTTCCTTAATGGACATCTCAAAGAGAATGTCTATATGGTTCAGCCCAAAGGTTTAGTCGATCCATAATATCCTAATAAAGTATGCAAGTTAAAGAAATCAATCTATGGATTGAAACAAGCATCAAGAAGTTGGAATCAACGTTCTGATGAAGAGGAACTCGTTGTAAAGGGTTACATGGATGCAAGTTTCCAAACTGATCAAGATCATTCTCGATCATAATTGGGTATGTCTTCATTATGAATGGAGGGGCAGTATCCTGGAAGAGTTCAAAGCAGGATGTGGTAGCATTGCCCACTACAGAATCAGAATACATTGCCGCTTCATTGGCAGCACAAGAAGCTGTATGGTTGAAGAAATTCATTGCCGATCTAGGGGTTGTCTCTACCATTCAAGATCCCCTAGAGATCTTTTATGACAATGAGGGTGCGATTGCTCAAATCAAGGAACCCCGTTCACATTAAAAGACAAGCACATTGAATGGAGATTCAACTACATAAGGGATGAAGTTGAAAAAGGAAAGATATGTATTCGCAAAGTTCACACTGATCAAAATGTTGCGGATCCATTCACGAAGCTCCTTGAAAGGCCAAAGCATGAGAGTCATACTTGTGCCTTAGGACTTCGATATTCTAGTGATTGGATCTGATCTATTTTGTATTTAAATATCTAAACAATTATTATTTTGACTCATATATATATATATATATATATATATATATATATATATATATTACTATGATACTATGACTTATGTTCCATTTTAGCATGTTTAAATCCATGAATATATTTATTATTCTAAATGTCCATAGTCGGACATATTTGTGGGAACGAATATGAAGTAAGAGTATTATGAACTTGGATTGGTGGATATTCATGAGGAATGAATATAGAGCAAGGGGTTGCTACCAAGGTTCATAAATATTTAAGGGATACAAATATTGGACAGACCCGCTCTCAAATTTTACTGCATGGAATTATGTAACTGATCATAAGTAAATTTGAGTAAAGGCAAATATCATTGTATCCTCCGACCTGAGATATATATTGGGTTTTGATATTCACCAAATATTATACTTTAATCTAGTTCTTCGCTGTTCTAAAATAATGGACTGTACATGAGGCAAGTTTTAGGTGTGATACAAGGTGATTGTGAGAAACGTATGTAGTCAAGATGGGATTTGTTCCTTTTATTCATTAAGAGTATGATGTCTAAGGCCTGATTAAGTTAAATCAACAGAGAATGATCATTCTGTTTCTTTTGATTTAACATGACATCTGTAATAAAAGGATAGATGATAGATTCACTTAAATCATTTCAAGTAAGAGACTTGAGGAAGATGATGTTATTGAATGGCACTTCGTCATGCGTATTAGGGGTAGTAAACCATTGTTAGACGGTATTTACTGCTTGCATCAATTCTATATGTATCTTGTGCTAGTGGGAGATTGTTGGGTACAGTCTGCCCAAGACACATATTAACTTGATGTGGCTAGTACGTTATGATCCATGTCGGGTCATACCCAATAACAATCTAGACAAACAACTACAATATTTGTTTTCTGATATGATCATGTAAATAAATATTAACACTTGAAGTATTTAGAAATTGGGTTTCTAAATACTTACACTAGTGTTATGAATAAATTATATGGATAATTTATTCTAAAAAAGAATACTTCATATTGTTATTCAAATGGTTGAACAAACAATACAAGTGTTTTGTCCGCATTTCTTTTGTTCATCCACATTTACTAATATGGATTTGTTACTGAGGAAATGCGAATGAATGTTCCTCATCCGCATTTACTAATGCGGATGTGCATTTGGGAAAATGCTGAAGGAATTACTTCATCCGCATTTACTAATGCGGATAAGTGTTTAAGGAAATGCTGATGAGACTGATCATCCGCATTTACAATTGCGGATGAGCATTTATGGAAGTGCTGGAGTTACTTATCCGCATTTACAAATGTGGACGTACATATGGGCAATGTTGATGAAGTTCCTTCTTCCGCATTTACAAATGCAGTTAGAGTTTGTTCATCCGCATTTATTAATACGGATGAATATTAGAGTAATGCGGATGGGTTAAAGGGATGTGTCCCACCCACTTTTCTCTCACTTTGAAATTCAGTTTCATAGGACATGCAATATATGATTGCATTCAACCACTCTCTCTGATCACTTACAACACACACAAAGATGTAATCTGGGTGCTACTGTAGCTTTTCTCTCGATCGGTCGAGGAAAACCAAGAACAGAACCCGATTCAAGAAAAATCCTAGCAACCTGGTGTATTGTTGGAGGCTTGGGGTACACAAGCCAAAGGTTTCCTGCTTTGGAAGCTGCCAATCAAATATCTTTTTCCTCTTTCCCATTCTAGAGGTAGATTACTAAACACCCTATGGTTGTTTGTAAGCATGGTTTTTCATATAACGATCCATTACGGGTTTTCTTTTAACAAATATTATAAATTGGTTTATATATTAACTGCAAACAAGTTTTTCATTCCATTTCCTTTGCGTTCTCATTTTATAAGGATAAAATGACTCTGCTAAACTTGTGAAAACCCAACGGACTTTGCAGCTTCTTCCCTTAGTTTTCTCATAGTAGCTTTTCTTTCTTTGGTGACTTGTTGCTTCAGCTGCTTGAGATATTCAAATTCAACATACTCAAATGATAAGGGAAGAAGTGCAGATGCTTGATAGAGTCTTGTGGCACTCAGGTAGTTGATCATGTTTAGTCTTTCAGCTTCCTTGTCTACCTGAGGTTGTGTAGTTGCCACAACGTCTTTCTCAGGACTTTCTTGAACTGGGGAGAGGATAGGAGCATGTTTGTAGAGCCTTTTCTTTCTCCTTTCTTCCTTTGACAATTCATTCTTAGCCAGTTCATTCAATTCATCTAAGGGGTGAGATATGAGTTCATCAATGTTGTAGTTCCTGGTCCCTAGGTAGTTTAGCTTGGCTGCCCTCAACTCATCATCTTGAGTGTTTGGCATGGGGGCAGCCTTGGTGACTCAGAGTGGAGATCATCTTCCTCCCTTTAGCTTCCTCTTCCTCTCTTTTTTCTCCTCCTTAATCTCCTCAGAGATCATCTTCCTCTTCCCTTTGTCACGCACAGGCCTTGGTGACTCAGAGTGGAGAGAGCTTTGGCCTTCATTGCTTGGTTCAGCAGTCAAGCTCTGGCCAGAGAGAGGTTGCGAAGCACCTTCACCAGCTGCTGCCTCACTAAGGGTAATGGGTGCTGAAGAAGATCCTGTCTAAAGGTTCACAGGTTCAACTTTTGGGCCTTCAGTGAAGGCTTCCCCTTCGAAGCTAATCTTAAGGTCCACCTCAACATCCAGTTGACCAAAAATCTCACCTGCTAGCCTGTGTATTTATAATCTTGATCTCAAATTGAATTCTTCTAGCACCCTTTCTTGAATCCTATCTGCTAATCTTGCAGCTTGTCTTTTTTGACTTGGGTTACAAGTGGAAGATCAATCAGATAGATGCACTCATAGAAACTCAGGTTTGAAAAGTTGAAAAATTCTTGTTGACCTTGAGATATAGAGATAACAAGAGCTCTTCTTTCTGTGTCGTACCTCCATCCTATGATTGGGTTCTCAGAGTGATGAGATAGGGTAGGCATGGCTCTAAGGATACCCTCCTCAAACAAGCTTTGTATGAGTGAGTCCACATCAATGTGGACTTGGGCAAGTAAGTCCACATTCATGTAGACTTGAGGAGGTTGCTAAGTATGGACCATTGTAAGTGAGGGTGGTGAATCCTCAAAGTCCATACTCTATGAAGAACTCACAGGTTCTGTGATTTTTCGAACTTTTGGTAATCATTTCAAAATCAAAGAGCAATACAATTTGAAGTTATTTACATTTGTTTCTTCTTCAATCTCTTAATTCCACAATGATAATATTCCTCGTTATTGTTGTGAGATCGATCTTATAACTGTTGATCCTTACAGACTGCGTAGAACAAAATGTGATGCAAATTAGTTAATAGACTGATCGTGAATCAATAAGAAAAAGTTGGTTTCTTGTTGAATCTGAGAGCCAAGGCTCAGATACCAATTGACTGGGTTCAAAACAATAGGATCGAATGTATTGAATGATTTCAGTTATCAATTGTAGCGGTATTACAACATTCATAAACCAAACATAATAGAATTTCCTCAAAATGCTTGTATATTAATGATTATTCAAAATACAATGAGGGTTTTCTGTTTGTAATAATAGTTATGCAGGATTACAAAAAGTGTAAAATCTTTATCTATTTCTTGGTCTCATAAAATGACCTGTACATTTACTTAAATTCACTAACACATGATCTAGAATAACTAAGTATAAATGTACAAATAATTGTATAACTATTTGTTTTCTTCTACAAAGACATTTGTATTAACACATCCGCATTAACTAATACGGGTGTCTAACACTTGGCCGAATTACTTGAATATGAGAGGTTTTGAAACTAAAATCAAATATTTGCTTGCAGATATTCAAAAGCTATATGGATAAATGTATACTTTTAAGGGTGAAGTAAAAAATCTGACTGACTTATTGACTAAGTCAAAAGCTGAACACTCAGCCATTGAACTGAAACTTGAAAAGTTTTAGTTTTCTTTAGCTAAGCTTCAAGAGTTTCTTGATGAATAGAAGGAGCCAACACCTTGAAATGTCTTTAAAGTGGTTAGACCTTCTTAAAGTTGTAGTTGAGAAGGTTGTCTAAACCAATCAGGTGGTTTTGATTAAGCAAAGGTGTTAATACAACATGATCTTCAGTGCAGAAATTCATCTGTTGAGCTGAGATTCTTATTATTGGCTTCTTCTTGAGAACATCTTCTTCTACTTCCTTTATTTTTTTCTTTGATTTCTTAAATGAGCTTCAGCATTGCAGCCCTAAGAGAGTTGGTTTTCATGGGACCTAACTTTTTCTTAGTGAAGCCATTCCCAGCCAAGAATTCCTTTATTTCCCTATATATCATTCTATACAGATCAGGAAATGGATATTGAGCTGGTGGTTGACTTGAAGTAGGTTGTGCAGCAGTAGAGGAAGAACCACCTTTATCTTTCTTTGTTTCTTTAGTTTTCTTCAACTCATACTCTGTATCTACTATTAGGTTTAATAGTCTTTCTACCTTCAACACCTCATCAGTCATAGCTTCATATGCCATGTTAAATACTTGGTTAGCATCATATCCCTGGATGATCAAGAACATGGCTTTAACCATCAGATCATCTGACTGGGCTTTCTCCACCTTGGTCGCCATAGTTGAATCTTTTTTGGGCTTTCTTAGAACTCAGGCTCATCATACAAACTTTCATCTAAAGTGTATCCTTATTTAATCTCTCCTTCTAGATCTATGATCTCCTTTTGAATAGCAAGCTCCTTGATTGCTTGAAGATGTTCCTCCATAAACTGAGCAATAGCAAGCTTCTATTGAAGAAGGTAGTCTAAACTTTAAAACGTCTTCTTCTATTTGAGTAGAAGTTGGTGCGGTATAAGGAACCATGGTTAGACTACCTTCTTGAGTACGCTTTCCTAATGTACTTGGTCTATCTTGTTCACTCTCCATAGATCCAAATTTGTTCTCTCTAAGGTGATTTATCATCACCTCCTTCATCAACATTACTGTCAGGGCTAAAGATGTCATTAAACCCATCTTTTCCCGACTCCTTTCCTTTATCTCCATCGTCATCATCTTTTTCTTTCTTTATTAAGCTGTATTCAAGTAGACTAATTCTTTGAGTTAGTTCTATAACTTTCTTCTCTAACCCAATTATTTTTGCTGATTGAGCACTGATCGCTCTATCTTGATCATCCATCACTATAGTTTGAATATTTGCATTCTCAATGTGGTCACAGATCTCATCTTTCATCTTCTTCACAGTAGACTCCAACTCATTGATCTAATTATCGTTTAAAATCAAATAATCATTTCTATCAGCTGTAACAATGCCTTTTCTGCTCATTATCTTCTCCATCCTGCGTATCTTTAGTTGAAGCTCAGAGATAAGTTGATCTCTATAGGATTGAGTGTAATTTTAGAACACATGTCATTATTAATTTATATTCATTCTTAAGATTATTTTCTTGCATTTTTTTTCTATTAATATCTATACTTAAAAAATCCTATTTTACTTTGTAACCATATTATAATTTTCTTATTTCACCAAAATAGCGTATACCATATCCAAATAAGCGTAAATCGACTACACAAATCTATTGGTTGTGTTAACTAGTTATAATTAACTTTTCAAGTACATGCGTTTTACCCAAATTTGGAAATCAAAGCTATATTTAAATACGTTTTCATATTATATTAAAAATATACATTTTTTATTATAATATTAACTTCAAAAAACCTATAATTCTTAATCTGAGATGCTTTAAATAGATGCTGATTTTCGTTGGACAAAGAAATAACGAACGAGCAAAAAAGAAAGTAAAACTAATATAAAATATTGATAAATAATATAGTGTAATGATTAGCAGCATGTATTTTTTTTGTCTCACTGCTATATATATAGCCCAATAATAAGAGGTTATGAATCAAGAAAAGTGTGTGACTATAACTTTTTGTCATCAATCATTTCCAGTAGACTCTTATGATTTATGAAAGAATCGAATCAAAACATAAATGATATACAATCGCCATTTATTAGGGATTTAATAACTTAAAAGACTAATAGTTTATTAAAAGATACCATTTAGTTCTGTCTACATGCATATTCAAACGAATAATACAAAATATGTACATTAAAATAGAAACGATAAGAATTCAGCCGACAATCATAATAATAATGCAGCTGTCTTCTCTTGAATTTCTTACACATATATCAGTATATAATAAAAGAAATTATTTTAGTGTAAAAATGTTATTGTTTTAGCATATCAAAAATTTGTTCTTCCGTCTCTCCATTATGATAAATACGAAGTTCATAAAAACAAAATTTGAAACAAGCTTAATAGTAAAACAATATGAGAAAGAGATTTTTATATCATTGATTAATATGTTTGATAATAAGATACAAGGGAGATAAGAATAGAAGTAGAAGCTTAAACATTTTATAACTATAACAACCTTTAAAAATATGATAATCTCTAATTCGAATATATAAAATTTATCTATATAATTGTTGATAACCACAATAAATAATATTTATAGTACTTTCCATCTGTTATCAAATTAATACGTTTGAAGATGCTGACTTGTGTACAATCTTGTTAGAAAAACTTAGAATGATATAACCACAGCTGAGAGAAAAAGTGTAACATGTATTTCGTCCACTAATACTTCTTCGTCAGCTATGTTGTCTCATTAAAACTTTATAAAGAAAATCTATTGAGATAAAACTTAGTTTAGTTAAAAAGAATACAACTTAAATAATGCTACCTCTATTTGAGTATGCATCATTTAAGTGATGAGTACTGATCTACTATGAAGTTGATCAAAACTTTTGTTTGATGATTTGTCGATCTCTTAATGTGTAATTATTGAAGCTGCCTAATGATATATAACCTTCATTAAACATTTTTGTCTTTCTTTATAAACAATTACCCCATGATCTATAAATGTATTATGTTGAATTACTTGTATGTGTAATACTAACTAAACTTGTTTTGATGGGTTAATAATATAAACTTATAATTTTCGTACCTTGAAGATATTAAAATATTTGAATTGTCATATTTCCTTGTCTCCTAGTTAAACACATTATAAATAATAAATCTAATCGTGTACAACTAGCAAGAAAAAATAATGTTGTAATTGCAATGAAATATGATACTTTTCGATTAATAATTTCTTATCATTTAATAAAACATGGTAAATTCACAATATTTTAAGGTAATTAAAAATGGCAAGCAATATTCATATTAAATGCTTTAACATCCTTTAATTGTAATTTAGTTGATGGATAAAAACATAAGTGCTATTTCAACATATCTAGCAATAAATTTGTAGTTTATTTTTTTATTTCAAATTATTTGTTTAATAATTTGAACTCTTTTCAATCTTGTGAGAAAATACAATAATATTTTAGTATACAATACAATTCTTACACACCGCGTGTTGTTGCGTAAGGACACATTAAGAATTACATCATGCTAAGTTTTTTTCCTTTTAGAGATAATTACCAAGTCAATTATACCTTATTCACATCAACTACTATTAGTTCATACTCATCTTGTCAACTCTATATAACACATTTCTTAAAATTTTGATTTCAATGCTTTTGACATTTACAATATTTTCCAAACTTTATTTTACATTGACTAATTATTTGTATTCATACAATCATAAAAAATCTTGGCATATAAATTTTCTAATTTAATGCATGACTTTTTTACCATACATAAAGATTTTGTTAAATAATTTCCAAAGTTAATATTACACCATTCTTGTAAACAGATTAATTGAGATGCGATAATCATCATGTACAATTTCTTTTGTATGTGTTTATTGGTGCACAAGATTTACATCCTTAAGATGTTTTCAATTACCTTTTAAAGACTGATTTTGAAAACTCATGAGGACTTTCAATTATAGTCAATTTAATAACTCTACAACAACAAAATGTATTCAGATCCAAATCAACAATCATATGTTCTTAAGAAATAACATTTCAGGATTTTACATGTATCAGGTATTATCTCTAAAACGCATATCAATTTTCTTTTAAACTAGAAGAGTAATAAGATGTTAGAAAGCTATTACATCCACCATGGGAGAATATGTCTCCTCGATATATATTGTAGATCTTGCGAAAATCCTTTTGCCACCAATTTTTCTTTACAAATATCTTTTATAATTTCACATAATTCTGCTTATATAAAACATATTAGAGAACTCAACTCCACGTGTTGGTCCTAATGATCGATTCAACAGTGCACTTGATGCTTGACAATGGTTTTCGAATAAATCAACACTTATAAACACAATAACATAATGAAATTCAATGAATATAAACCATAAATTGCAATAACAAAGGCTCAATGATATAGACAATGAACTTTCAGCCACACACACATAATTGCAACACAAATATTCGGTATTAGGGTTTTGCCAAAAGTTCCTTACAAGATAGAAAGATAACAATATATAAGAAACCTAGTTTCGCTGCCTGTCTAATTACTAGTTTCACCCGGCAGCGAACTATAGATTCGCTAGGTGAACTGAATCAGCTGACTCCGGGCGAAACTATAGTTTCGCCCGTAGATTCGCTGGAATACAAAATTACAAAGAAATACTAAATACAAGATAAAACTAACAATTAACCTATTACATAATCAAAATAAACCAATCAACTATAGTGAGTCCAACCTATGTAGATCATAAATTCTCCCCCTAGGTTGGACCTCACTCTCAATCATCTTGCTCTTCTCTTGCATCTTCTTCAGCTTTATCTGATGCTTCTTGTTCTGCTCCTGCTGCCCTCTCCTCTTCAGCTCTTGCACTTGCTCTAGCAAATTGTCTGGTAAGATCCTGCGTGTCCATCCTTAACTCGTCAGCCTTGGATATTTTCTCAGCAAGTTCCCTGACCTCTGCCCTTACTCCTCGAGCTTTATTTGCAACATTCATGAACAGACTTGCTTTTCTTCTTGTTTCATCTCCAGCTCCAACCTTGATATGATTTTCACATAGAGTCACCAGGTCTTCATCACAAAAGGAAAATACTTCCATTGGATCAAACAGTTTAATCTCAGCCCCACCTTTCAACCTAATGACTGCTTCCCCAGTATTGTTATCATAAAACCATTTTTCAAAATTTTGTAGTCTAGGGGGAAGTGGATTGGGCACCCTTACCCTATTAACAGTTTTAGCTGGCTTCAGCTTTAACATAATCTTTCCTTTTTTGGTGGCCCAATCCAGGTCTTTCTTCGATCTCCTTCTTTCTGTCTTCATATACCCAAAAGCTTCAAAATTGTCATTCATTCCCGCCTTAATCTCCTTTTCCAACAACGTAGCACGTTCACTCAGGTGGGCATCCAAAAGTGGAATTTCAGCTAACCTCCTCAAATCCCATTTAGGCAAGGTCTTGAACGCCTTCCTTTTATGCATATATGAAATTTCACCACCCATCCTTTTGATCAGAAACATTTTCAATTCAGAATTGTATTTCCAGCTCACTATTTTCTTATCATTTTTCTTCTTGCTTGGTTCACTGATGTTTTGAAATAGAGGTGTTAGCTCTTCTGGTTCCTTTTCTTTCACAAACCATTCCTCTTTGCTAAGTTCAAACACATCACCTTCTTCTGAACCCCTTTGTGCCACATAAGTCATTGGGCGCTCCTCCACTTCATAGTATTCAGGCTTTGAATCATAATCAACCAGTTGTTCCTTATACTCTTCCTCTTCATCAATCAGTCTCTTCCCTGTATCCTCTTTATTTCCTTCATTAGTTTCTTCTCTAATCACCTCAGGTCCAGTCAAGTCTGTGTCTATGTCCAATCCCAAATCAACAAATTCAGCCTTAACAATCACAGGCTCCTCTCTCACATCTCCTCCTTCATCTATTCTCTTTTCTGCTTCTGTCTCAACAACCTTTTCACATCCTACACCACTTCCACTTGCACTACCACCAGCCGTACTTGCTTCTCCTCCCATACCAGATGACCTCCCCACTTTTAGGAACGAATACTTTGATGTGTCAGTCAGATCATCCAGCTCCTCTTGTGATAGTTGGTTTGTGTCACCAACTTTGCCTTTGAGCTCATTCACTTCCTTCAATAGCCTTTTGATAAGTTCCTACTGATCCATCACCATAACCTTCATACTTTCTATCTGCTCATCTTTTTCCTTCTCTCTCAACTCCTGATTAACCAACTTAGTTTTAATCATGCTCAGTTCATTAGCCAATGAAGTATTTACATTTCTGATCACATCTTGATCCAGTTCAGATCGGGGATCCCTCCTTTCTTCAAACACCGCCTGCTTATGCTTAGATGTCCTTTCAGTTTCATGAACCGGTTCCCCTTGATCAGCCTTCTTTTTGGTCCTCTTCTCTCTTTGAGACCGCAGCTCCTCTTCAACTTCATCAATCTCAGCATCTAGATAATATTCTTTCTCCTTTGAATACCTCTTCCTTTTCTTTATGGCTTCAGCTTGTTTATCCCGATTTTCTTCAGCAATTTTGTATTCATTTTCAATCAACCTTCTTATGTAGTTCCATCTTTCGGCAGGATACATGTTTTCCAGTAAATATGTTATTTTACTGCTGAAGTCATGTCTAACAGCTGAGCAGTCTGCAAATGTTCTTGTATTCATTTGCATCAGCCTCTTAACTACCCCATGTCTTGGCAATTGGGCTTCTCAGCATTAATGATCATCTGGATAAACCTTGGATATAATAGCCATTTGTCTTTCTTTAAGGCCATGACATCTTCAGTCATACATTCAAATATTAGTCTTGCAATATTGGTTTTTTGTCCTCTACATAATACAATCATGGCCTTTGCCCACTATGCATTTAAACCATCTGATCCTCCCTTTCTATGATCCAAGCACATGATGAATACGTGGGCAATGTATCTCCATTCCTTGGATAAAAACGACTTTTTAATTTCCTTCTTTGACCCAAAAGATGGTCCTTCATACTCAATGCTTCAATAAGAATTAAGAAGTTCAGCATCAGTCATACCAACATCATCTCCACAATCTTCTTCCAACCTCAACACCCTTGCTACCGTCTCAGCAGTGACAACTATGTCTTCCCCAAGGACTCTTGAAGTAATCCTTTGTGGAGTAGATCCCAGATCACATTCAGCATTAACCCAAAAATCTCTTATATGAATGTCGTAGATCGTGGGTAAATGAGATATGGCAAAAAGTATGGGAGACTGCTTCAACCATCTAAGACAATCTCTGAATCCGACAGTCTTCTGATTACTGACGTCAAATAAAGCCACAAGATTTGTCTTTTCATCAAACTTTAAGTTTGCCATGAACTGCAAAATATAAACCTAGGTAAGTTAGATATCACATAAAGACAGTTAAACAATATAAAAAATTCAAAACAACCATAGATTCGCTGCCATTGCAAAACTGTAGTTTCGCCACGCATAGCAAGACAGCTTCGCTGAGGTTTTTTTAAAATTAAGTTCAACAGTTTCGCTGACAGGCAAAACTGTAGTTTCGCCAGGCACAACTAATAGTTTCGCTGTTGATTGAACATAAGTTTTGACGAAACGAATGTGTACATTCACTGTAACTCAACCCTAGACCATGAGTTTGAGCGATTCTACACTTTCACTGTGGACTAGCTTATGATGCAGACGACAGCGAAGTTGAAAGTTCGCTGACCCCAACAAAGCAAATTATGTGCTGGGCGAAAGTATAGTTTTGCTGGAAAGGTTCGAGCGAAATTGTCAGGTATTCTTGGACAACATAACCAGATAGATTCGCTCGCAACAGGGAACTTTTGTTCAGATTCGCTGGATAAGTTTGGTAGATTCGCTGGACGAAACAGGCGAAGTTTCAAACTAGTGAATCAACCCAAAACTATCGATTAAGCCATAAAACCACGATTAAACCGTTAATTCAGAGACGCAATACCTACCAAATGGTTTAGAAACAAACAATCTCGACGGAAATGATGAAAAATGGGGTCAAAAAGATACGGCCACAGAGAAACTAGGGTTAGATTCGCACGACATTATGTGAAATGATGAACACACTGTGCCATATATATGACCTAGTTTCGCTGACAGCGAAACTGTAGTTTCGCTCGGCATCACAAAAGAAATCAGTGTTCGGTGAACAGCGATAGTGTCGGGAGAAACTATAGATTCGCTCGACGAACCTGCAAGCGAAACTGTAGTTTCGCTACAGCCAAAAACTTAAAAAATTAAATTTATATGGCTTTTATGAAAAACATTCTTCGTCCCACAACATCAGCACATAACAAAGAATTTAAAAACAAATAAGCAAAAAAATAAAAGGATATAAAGACTTCTTTTTCAAGAAGTTGATCCGGAGAGTCAAAGATTTGCGGGATTGCTGATATGTTTGTCCTTTTAAACTCATGCCTTCCTCTTTTCAACAAGTAATCTGCAGCTGTTTTATCATGTTTTGGATTCATTGAAAAACTCAGATGACTTGGATCCCATAGATATTCAAAAAAGTACTAATCCTGTTCTTCATGGTTTATTGAGCAATATAATTCACTTTGCTTGAATTCTTATATATTTCAACGATGATTCGGAATATGGGGACAGATGATAAGAGCTCCAGGTCTATACTTACGTATAACAGAGGAGATAATCATTTTATCTTGCTGATGAGAGCTTCAGGTCTATACTTACGTATAACAGAGAAGTTCATCAGAAGTGCTGATGAGAGCTCCAGGTCTATACTCATGTATAACAGTAGAGATCATCACTCCAGGTCAATGTTCACATATAGCAGAGGAGATAAGCACGAGATATGTCACCCATTCTATTTAAAATTTATGCATCAAGGCAAAGATATGAAACTCTCAACCCATATTAGACAAGGCTTTATAGCTTTGTGCAGGCTGTGACATCATGAGGATAATCCTTGTCATCGAGTTCTTAAACTTTAATTAGGCTACACGATCACTGTTTACTTTGATATCAGGCTGAGCCTACCATGCATATCCCAAACAATGCTATTGATTCTACTTCAAACTTCTTTTACAATCCTCAAAGTTATCACCATTTATAAGCCTCGGTGGCCTATTAGGAGCAACACTCTCCAAGTCAGATATGGTAATATTGGTAGACATCATTAGCTAAAGAGGATAGTTTTGCTAACAAACAAGTAAATTCGCTGGTAACTTCGCTAGCAAATTCGCTGCTAGATTCGCTGGAATACAAGCAACGGTTTCGCTCGAACCAATGATCAACAACTCAAGTTTCAGTGATAGTTTCGTTGAGACTAGTAGAACTTTCGTTCTAAAATAAGTTCGCCAGCACTTTCGCTTGTAGTGACTAGCAGACAGTTGAACTTTCATTCAAAGATGGACTACTTTCGCTGATAATAGCACCCGAATTTGAAATCACCAAATCTAGCAGTTTCGCTGCTAAATTCGCTGGACGAACTTTAAATTCGCCCGATGAATCTGAAACCCCTTTTCAGAACATAATCAACCCAATCTCATCCAAAACACAATGAATTTGAAATCTGATGATTACAATAGCTTCGCCCATCAAAAACGTACCATCCTCAATCAATTTCCATAACAGAAACACCCGAATCAGTATGCAAAATCGATGGAACAGTACTTTTTTTCGAAAAATGACCAAAAACCAACTAATCAAGAGCACAATAGCTCTGATACCATATTGTTGGTCCTAATGATCGATTCAACAGTGCACTTGATACTTGACAATGATTTTCGATTGAATCAACACTTATAAACACAATAACATAATGAAATTCAATGAATATAAACCATAAATTGCAATAACAAAGGCTCAATGATATAGATAATGAACTTCCAGCCACACACACATAATTGCAACACAAATATTTTGTATTAAGGTTTTGCCAAAAGTTCCTTACAAGATAGAAAGATAACAATATATAAGAAACCTAGTTTCGCTGGCAGTTTCACTGACTAGCGAAACTGCCTGTCTAATTACTAGTTTCACCCGGCAGCGAACTATAGATTCGCCGAGTGAACTGAATCAGCTGACTCCGGGCGAAACTATAGTTTCACCCGTAGATTCGTTGGAATACAAAATTACAAAGAAATACTAAATACAAGATAAAACTAACAATTAACCTATTACATAATCAAAATAAACCTATCAACTATAGTGAGTCCAACCTATGTAGATCATCACCACGGTTACTTGCGTGTGTTTTTTTTCCAATCATTTATATATATTTATACATAAGCAATATTAGTTCTTGATCCGCATCCTCATCATCATTTCAAGTGCTACTTTATATATAAAGTATTATCAATGTCTTTGATTCCATGCGATGTACAAATGATATATTTATTAAAATCTCTTTATTTTCAAATGTTTAAGATTCATTTACAACCACAATGTCCTGTTTTACCAGGACTAGTCGTGACTGAATGATATCAACATAATGCAGTGAAATGTAATAATTTAAGCATAAAGGCGGTTACATTCCAAAAGCCAATTGTCTATGTGGCATTACATCATTACTAAAATATCCAAATTAATAATTGTAAAAACCAAAATCACGTATTTTATAAAGTCTTTGGAAAATGAGATAGTGAATAGAGCGATGACTAATATTCAAATATCCAATTTTGATAGCTCCTATCCATGTGTCAACTATTTTTTAAATCTTCTCCTGAAATACACACCCATAATTTGTTAACATAATGTTGATGAGCTCTAAATTTAATAAACATGAAACTTCATAAATAATTATAAAAATCATCTATAATAATGTTGTACAAAATAATGTATCACAACCAAACCTAGACTGGGCTATCCACCTGAGTGCTAAAATATTCCCTAACCCTTTACCAATAGGATGTTGAGTTTAAGTGTGCCCTGATATGCATTGTTAAATTGCATTAATTTGTGACATGATGATTTTAAATCTTAGTGGGGGTTTTTCTATCATAATGGACCATTGTGTGCGCGGGATTTCCCAAGCAGTAGTATCAAGAAATTACGTTGCTCCTAGTGGAGTTAATGATTGTGATAATGTTAGGGGACAAGAGAAGAAACTATTACACCATCAATAGAATATAAAGATTTTGAATTCCAACCCAAAAGTTTTATGAAACAAGGGTTTTGTGAGAGTTACCTAAGCGTTATCTTGGAGTTGTTTTGTCGATGCTCAGGGATTAGAATGCTACTGACCAACAAGGTTTTGAAGTTTATTTTATGAGTATTTGTATCATGTTGGATAATTATTTATGTCCACCACTTGTGTGTTATGTTTACTTTACTTGATTTGTTGATTCTTGATACATAAGTGTAATTAAGATTTATGTATTTTGTTTTGGATTCTTATTTTGTGTTCTGTCTAAGTATATGTCTATAAATTAAACTTTCATATTGTAACTCTCATTAAAAGTGTATTTTAGTGTCAAAACATTAACGAACCAATTGTTGATAATTTTTGCAGGACCGTGTGAAGGGTGGTCAATACAATTAGTCTTATAATGATGAGAGGTTTGGAACACTTAACAGTTCAAATTAGGAACTGGGTTTGAGTATGATGATACTAAGAACACAAGTAAGTAGTTAGACAGAACTAAGAACAAGAACAAACAAATATGGTTTTCAAGGATGTTGTATATTGCTCTCAAGTTCTATTACAAGTGTTTACAAAGCATATACGAATTACAAGGACCTGGGACACTTTATACAACATCCTACAACCATCAACACTTAAAAAGAAAGTTGAAAACACTAATCTAGACAACAAGATCAATGTAGAGTCAAAACGCAGATTGCCTTTTGACTAGTGACTATGACATACCATTACTCACATCCTTTTCTAATATAAAAAGGTTTACTTGTACAAAAGTAGGAAGTTACAGACGAAGACCTTATTCTACTATTTACAAAAGCATGGAGTTTTCACCAACTCATATAACTTGGTGAGTCTTTAGCGTTACAGTGGAAAGTGTGTCAGCTTTATGTAAAGTAGATCAGAGAAAGCATGTCTTCTCTATCTTAGGAAGAAATCAGTCTTCACAGCAAAATGGCTTCGGAAGACTTTGTCTCTAAAGCTTCGGAAGACTTCGTCTTTGGCTTTGGAAGATTTTACACTCAGAGTATTTTCTGATATAGAGTGTAAAACTTTCGAAGCACTTCTACCTTGTACGTCCAGTGCATGCGTGTATGGAGACCCTTGGTTGTTTTGCCTTCTTTGGTTGCATCAGCCTTATAATCTTTTGATATTATCTTATAAACTCCCCCTAGGCTGATGCTAACAAAATAGAGAAGTTCTTCAGATGTTGATAGTCCTCATCAGGATCAAGACCAAGACTCTCTTTATCATCTGGTCAGGATCCCTTAGACTCTCTTAGTATCTTCTCATATCATAGAGATCATGTAAAGGAAGATCAAGCATGTCTTGCCAGAAGTAGACATCTTGACCTCCTTGATCTCTGATGTCATACCATGTGTCCAGATTAGTAGCAAAACTCCAGGAAAAGATGGGTCTTCCAATGGCAAGAGGCTCTACTTGAATAGGAGTTAGTTGAGCAGACTCTTCATGCACTACCTCAGGATGCTCTGACTCATCATGAGGTGTGCAGGTGGATGCCTTGGTCTTCTTCTTCTTTGAAACACTTTTCCTAGCCATCTTTTTCCTCCTCTTTGAAGTTTTTAACTGAGAGGACTGGTCTTCAGCATCAGATTGTTCTATTGTGTCTCTCTCAATTGGGATCTCTTCTCTCACAGGTTCAGAAGGAGAGAGAAGAGAACCTTGCTGCGGATCAGAAGATGTAGTTGGCTGAGATACAGCTCTAGTTCAGGTTGTGTTATCTTAGGGGGTTCAACCTTCACCTTAACTTCAGGTTGAGCTGGACTTGATGGAGAATGCAAGTCTACAAGCTCTCCCTTTTTGATCTTCTGCTTGATCATTCTTATAAAGTCATCCATAGTAGATATTGACATAGGACCAAGCCTCCTTCCGGAGAATCCATACAACTTCAAGAAGCTCATCATCCTTTGTCTGTCTTTAGGCTTTTTTTGGCTTTTTTGGATGATGGCCCTTGACCTTGCAGCTTCTTCCCTTATCTTTCTCTTAGCAGCTTTTCTTTCTTTTGTAGCTTGTTCCTCCAGCTGCTTTAGATATTCAAATTCAATGTACTCAAAGGATAAGGGAAGAAGTGTAGCTGCCTGATAGAGTCCTGTGGCACTCAGGTAGTTGATCATATTCATTCTTTCCGCTTCCTTGTCTACCTGAGGTTGTGCAGCTGCCTTAGTCTCTGTCTCCGGACTTTCTTGAACTAGGGAGAGGACAGGAGCATGTTTGTAGAGTCTTTTCAGTCTCCTTTCTTCCTTGATCTTGAGGAGCGATGCTGCATCCTCTACCTCCTTCCTCTCCTTTGACAACTCATTGTAAGCCAGTTCATTCAACTCTTCTAAGGGGAGAGATACGAGTTCATCAATGTTATAGTTCCTAGTCCCCAGGTAGTTTAGCCTGGCTGCCCTCAACTCATCATCTTGAGTGTTTGGCCTGGGGGCAACCCGGATAGCAGCTTGCATGAAGCTTGAGGACCCTCCTAAACACTCTCCCCTTAGCTTCCTCTTCCTCTGTCTCTTCTCCACCTCTAACTCCTCAGAGGCCATTTTCCTCTTTCCTTTATCATGCACAGGCCTTGGTGACTCAGGGTGGAGAGAGCTTTGGCCTTCATTGCTAGGTTCAGCAGTCAAGCTCTAGCCAAAGAGAGGATGTGAAGCACCTTTACCAGCTGGTGCCTTACTGAGGGTACTGGGTGCTGAAGGAGATCCTATCTCAAAGTTCACTGGCTTAACTTCTGCGCCATCGGTCAAGGCTTTCCCTTCAAAGCTAATCTTATGGTCCACCTCAACATTCAATTGACAAAAAATCTCACCTACAAGCCTCTATCTATATAATTTTGATTTCATCTTGAACTCTTCTAGCACCCTTCCTTGAATCCAATCTGCTAATCTCTCAGCTTGTCTGTTTTGGCTTGGGTTGATAAGTGGAAGATCAACTAGATGGATGTACTTATAGAAACTCAGATTTATAAAATTGAAGATCTCTTGTTGACCCTGAGCTCTAGAGATGACAAGATCCCTTCTTCTTATGTCATACCTCCATCCTCAGATTGGGTTCTCAGAGTGAAGAGATGGGGTAGGCATGGCTCTGGGTATACCCTCCGTAAATAGGCTGTATATGAGTGAGTCCATATCAATGTGGACTTGAGGAGGTTACTGAGTATGGACTATTGCAAGTGAGGGTAATGAATCCTAGTCCATAATCAGAGAAGAACTCTCAGGTTTTAAGACTGTTCTGACTTTCTCCCCTTTTTGGTAGCGTCACTTTCTTGCATAAGTGAGCTGGGGGTTGAGTCTATCACATTCACAAGTTTTTGTGTACCTAGTTGAGTTGTTCTTAGTGGTCTCTCAGCTAGCTTGCTCTTGAGCTCGGTGGTGATCTCAAGTTGCTGGTCATTGACCCTTTTTTGTAAGATAGTCACCTGGGATTCCACGTGACTGATCTTAGAGACTAAATAGGTGCAAGTTTTAGTCAATGTGTGCACCTTTAATTTCAAACTCTCCTCATCTTCATTAGAAGAATCATAGGGGGATGAGAGAATGGGACTAATGTCTTCTTCCTCATCACCAGCATAGTGTTCTTTGTGGCTAGATTTCCCCTGCATCATGACAACTTTAAGAGAAGTGTCAAGAGGCTCGGTTGCCATGGTCGAGGTCTGACTGATGTAATCACTTTCTAAAGTGAGAGCCTCTTCTATATGGATCTCCTGAACTAGTTCGGGAAGATCCACCTTAGTGGGGGTTGGATAATGTGGGTTAAATATAGGTGTGATAGGGGTACTCATCTCTCCTTGAGTAAGGGTGGAGAAGAGAGACTCATGGTACTCACTGAAGCCCATGTCTTCATCATCATAGAAGTCAAGGTTGGGAATTAGTTGGTTGAGATCCAGTGGCTGGGGATGGTAACCGTCCCCGGAAGGTTATTCACTAGAGTGTTGAGACTCTGAGTGAAGGCTTAAGGCTGTTGCGGTTGTGAGCTCATCAGGCTGAGCATGAGGAATCTCAGCACTATTCATTTGAGAGATGGCAGTGGTTTGCTCATCAGGGAAAGTGGGAGCTTGAGTGTTCACTTCCTCCTGCATGGTTGGTGATATGAGGGCCTGCATAAGCTGAATAGCATGTGTAGGGGTTTGTTTGGTTTTTCTCTGGTAGGTGATGGTTATTGTAGGCTGTATTTGTGTTTGGGAGGTGGAAGGTGGGGGTTCAACACTAGCTGGTGGTGCTAGGTTGCCACCTTGAGTAATGAGCTCAAACATTTTTGGGACTAGGGCTATTTCTACCCTGGAGAAGCCAATAGTCGGCTTCCTCATGATTTTGAAGATGTTGGGCTTCATCTGTCTCTGTTTTAGAATATTACCTGTTCCCCTTAATTGTGTGCCCAGTTCACAGTTGAGAATGTGCTGGACATTTCTAGGGAACATGTAATACTCTAGGAGTCTATGTTAGCAAGCAAATTGGTATATACAAATTGTGAATACCTGAACTTGACCCCCTAAACCATTCCATGGACTATGAAGGAGAGGTCTTTTGGAACCTGGTCCCATCCTCCATGCTTGTTATATAAGTTGTGTATGACAACATGGAGGAGGTACTGCCATTGAGAGGAGACCTTCCCCTTCCTGAAGGTCTTTACTAAGAAGTCACCCTCATAGCCCATCTGCTCAATGGAGTGGTTCACTACAGCTTTGGGAAAGGACAAGTCACCTTCTACATCATCCAGTTAAAGATGTGTGTTTATGGTGGCCGGAGTGATGAAGATTGTCCTCCTCTACACTGTGGCAGACAGTGCCTTCTCCGTGTCCATGGTGACCTCTTTGCAAGTCCGCCAGAACTCCAACAAGTGATCCTCATAGAGAGGAGGATCAATGGTGAGGGAGGTGAAGTAGTTAGACAAAGAAAGGTAACGACAAACCTCTGAGAAACCTGGATCTTTCTCAGAGTCTAACAGAGCAACCTGATTATGTTTCCTATGAAGATGCATGGAAAAATCGGGTTGGTTTCTGAGGTCAAGGTTGGCCATTTGAAGTAGCTTTACGATGAAGGAAGATAAGAACGAAGGCAGTTTGTGGGAGAAAATAGGATAGAGAAATGCAAATGAAGAGGAGAGTGAGAAGAGGGGGAACCGTTGTAAGAATATATATGAAATGGATTTGAGACAAAGTTAAAACAAAAGGATAAACTTTGAAATCTGGTTGTCGGTCCCACCTCTGAAAAACTGCCCAAAAAGGTAGTTTTCTTGGAAGCTGAAAATCTTCCGAAGATAATTTTGCTTCGGAAGTTTTGAGAAAAAGCTTCCAAAGCCAATTTGGATTCGGAAGATATTCTTAAGAACTGTGAAAATTTGGCTTCGAAGAAAAATACTTAGAGAAGTTTTCTTCCGACACATATTTGGTTTCTAAAGATATTAACACTTGGGAGTTTTATTCTAAAGAGAATAAATCTTTTGAGACTTAATTGCTTTTGGAAGATGTTTGTCCTTCAAATACATGCAAGCACTTAGAAGCATATTGAAGCTTCAGAAGATGTTCTTAGAATTTCTTCCGAAGGTAAATTTCTTATAAGTAGTTATTTAATTTGAAGACATAAATTTCTCCCGAAGGCAACTTGAAATCTTCCGAAGGAAAATAAGTTTTGTAAAATTTTCAAAAATCTAAGGAATATCATTAAAAATTTTCTTCCAAAATAAATTGGACTTATGAAGGTCATAAAATAGACAACATAGGACACATAGGTTTTTAGAAATAAAGTTGATTTAAGTATTAAGAAAATATACTTAAAGTTAATCATCCCAATAGCTGATACAAGATATTTGAATCTCTTTTCATCAAAAACTTTAGTGAACAGATCAGCATATTGTTCATTTTTGTTAACTTTGACTAGTTTGATCAATCCCATCTTAAAGTTATCTCTAATCAAATGATACCTGATGTTGATGTGTTTGGTCCTGGAGTGCTGTATAGGATTCTCTGTAATATATATAGCATTGTTATTGTCTATGTGGATGGGAGTCTGTTTGAAGATGAATCCATAGTCCAGGATCTAATTCTGAATCCAAAGCACTTGAGCACAGCAGCTTGCAACAGCAATGTATTTAGCTTCAGTAGTTGATGTAGAGACACAGGATGGTTTCTTGCATTGCCATGAGACAATCCTTCCACCAAATAATTGACATCCCCTTAATGTAGACTTTGCAATCATATTACAGCCATCATAGCCACTATCTGTATAAGCATACAGATTGAAGTCAAAACTCTTTGGATACCAAAAGTTAAGCTTGGGAGCACCTTTGAGATATCTAAGAATCCTCTTGATAGCAACTAGGTGTGACATCTTGGGGTTTGCTTGATATCTTGCATAGATGCATGTGGCAAACATGATATCAGGCCTGCTGGCTATGAGGTACATAAGAGACCCAATCATAGCCTTGTAAAGATGTTCATCCACACACTCCCCCTCAAGATCAGGTCCAAGGGAGTGGTTTCTGGCTATGGGTGTCTTAGCAACCTTACAATCAGTCATGTTAAATCCTGTAAGTATGTCTTGCCCATACTTTGACTGACTTATAAAGATGCCATTGTCAACTTGCTTCAATTTAATTCCCAGAAAGAAATTGAGTTCCCCCATGGCACTCATTTCAAATCTATTCTTCATCAGCCTCTCAAAGTCTTTGCAAAGCTTTGGATTAGTTGACTCAAAGATGATGTCATCAACATATACTTGAACCAGCATTAAGTCATTCCCTGTTCCTTTGATGAAGAGACTTCCGTCTATAGTACCCCTCTTGTAACCATGATGATAGAGATGCTGAGATAGTGTCTCATACCACTTGCTTGGAGCTTGGTGCGGCCATAAAGAGCTTTATCAAGCTTGCAGACATAATCAGGATAATCTAGGTCTACAAAGCTTGGTGGTTGTTTGACATACACCTCTTCATCAATCACCCCATACAGAAAAGCACACTTGACATCAAGTTGGTAGACCTTGAAATCCCTAGATGTAGCAAAAGCCAGGAATATTCTTACAGCTTCAAGTCTTGCCATAGGAGCAAAAACATCTGTGTAATCAATTCCCTCTTCTTGTGTTTACCCTTGAACAACTAGTCTTGCCTTGTTCTTGATGACAAGTCCTCTATCATCTTTCTTGTTCCTAAAAACCCACTTAGTTCCTATTATAGTCTTCCTATGAGGAAGAGGACATAGGTTCCAAACCTTTTGTCTTTTGTATGGGGCCAAAGAGATCCATGTGTAATAAGTGTAGGGGAGTAGTGATAGAGTTCCTTTTGGCTTGTGAGACACTTTGTGTTGCTTCTTTTCAAGCATGCAACACAATGATCATCATTTGTAAAGTCTTTTTTGGCATTCTAGTTACCAACTCATTCTTAATTAATTTATTCATGTTCTTAAAGTTTACATGGCACATTCTTTCATGCTAGAGGAAAGACTCATCACTATTTGCTTTAGATAGAAAGCAAGAAACTTCTCCTGAGGGAGATGTTTCTTGCAAGTCCATCTTGTACATGTTCCTTTTCCTGGGGGCTCTGAGCAGGATATGCTCTTGAGGAATAATCACCCCAGGCATGAGAACAATGCACTCATGCTCAGTAAAGAGCATGTTGTGTCTTTGATCACAAAATTAGGATACACTCAGTAGATTGTATCCTAACTCCTTACCAAATTTTACCTTCTCGATGCTGAGCTTACCATTTATGACCATGCCCCTTCCAGTGATGTAACCCCCAACATCTCCTCCAAAAGCAACTGGTCCTCCATCAATCTTCTCAAAATTGTGAAGCAAAGAACCATTGCCAGTCATGTGCCTGGAACAGCTACTATCAATGATCCACACACTTCCCTTGGTCTTTAGCTATTCCTACACAAAAAGAAGTGGTTAGTAACACTTAGAAACCCAAGCCTCATTGGTCTTGGGCTTTTCAAAGTGATCTAAAGACAATGTAACAGTAACTGATCCTATATTCAAGCTTTAAGGATCATTAGTTGCTATTTATGAAGAACTTTCAGTCACCAGGTCTTTCTTCATCTTCCACACCATCTTCGGAAGATTGGACTTGGCCTTCAACACCTGGAAGTTTCAACAACTTTTGATGTTTTGGAGACTGGGCCTTCGGAAGATCTTGCTTTCACTGCAGCATGCTTCAGTACTTCGGATGCATTCCTTTTTTTCGAGACCAAATTTTCTTCCAAAGGCATGTTTTCACTTGTCTTCTTCTTCACTCTGGAGCTTCCGAAGGAAACATATTTTCCTTCCAAAGCTAGCTTCTCCTTCTTCTTCTCATAAGTTTTCTCTTTAATCATATGGATGGTACTTTTAGGATTGTAAATGCAATCCTTAGCCAAATGAGAAGTACTACCACACATGATGCAGTATATTTGCTTCCTTCTGAGAGTCTTCTTTTGAGAGGAAGACTGAAGTTCATCACTTTCCTTCTCCATTTTCACCTTCGCAGATGACGCAGCAAGCTTCTTAGGGAGAGGCTTGTTCTTGGAGCTGGGTGGTTCAGGCTATGTAGCAGTGGTACAACTGATTAGTCTTCTTCTCCTTGCTAATATGCTTTGGACCTGAACTAGAACTCCTGGTACTAGAGTTCTGATGAGCTCAAAATGGATCGATTTGTGATGATATAAGAATGCAATTCAATCTAATACACAGAATTATTCAATTCAACACATGAAATCAACAAAAAATCATTGAAGTTTTCATTAATTAGTAAAGAAGAATACAAAGTGTAAGTAACAGATACAAAGCGTCTAAACTGAAAGTCTAATTTCTAGATGTCTGAATGTCTAGATGTCTCTATATTCTACACAATACATATTCAGCCTATTTATACTAATCAAGAAAACAAAGGAACATATTTATAATAAAGTCCCTATACTATGACAAAAACATAAAAGACATACAAAGACAAATGTTAATCTTCAAAAGAAGCTTCTACAATACTCCCCCTAAGATTTACATGTCTTCAGTCTTCAAAATCTTTGAGCTTCAGATCTTCAATCTTTAATCTTCAATCTTATCTTCAATCAACAATCTCCATTCTTCTATCTGCTATCTCTATCTTGATCTTTAGTCTTCAAACATCAATGAAGTCTTCAGGTTCTTCCTTGACATTGAATACGGGTTTCTCCTTGTAAGTCTCTTGCTCCCTTATAGCTTTTGCAATCGAAGCTTTGAATTTCTCAGCAAGCACTCCTTGTTCAGGCTTCTTCTCATTGGTCTTTATCTCCATGGACTTCATTACTTCTAAAGTTTGCTTAGATAATCCTGCTATATCCACATTTGCATAGCATTCAGTTGGATTTGGATTATCTTTGCAATAGATTTCCAATACACCTTTACTTGATATTCTCAAGAAATCAATATCTTTGAGATCTTGCTTTACTATGTTAGCATAAGCCATTGCCTTCCTTAACGAGATTCTCTCCATTGCTGCCTTCATAACTTTTATGATGGATAAAAAGTATTTTTTATCATTCTCTGTGGTTTCTGGAAATACCTTCTCAAATTTCTGAATGGACAAAAATGAGATATAACTTGGATGAAGTAGTTTAAGTTCGAATACTCCAAACAAAGTAATCATGTCATTGTCCCAATCATTTAAATCCCGTCTAACATCATTTCAAAAGTGTCAGCATTGTAAAACCGTCTCAAGATAGGTTTGGACTGTTGAGATTCATCTATCACCTTCAGCCCAGGGTTTGTAACCTTCTCAAAATAGGCATCACTGAATGCATCTAAGAATTTTTCTTCACCAATATCTTTATCAACTCCTTTATTTTTCTTTCTCAACTCATGAAAATATTTTGTATCTTCTTGATCATAACGTGTTTGCAAGAAGGATGGCATTCTGTTTATTCCTCGGTGAAGTAGCTCTACAAATATCTCTCCACGCTTAGCTTTTGAATTGTTTATCAAAGGCAACTTTGCTAATTCTTTCAGGTCTAGTACTGGCAGCTTGATAATGCTTGAGAAAAAATGATACATGTCACATATAGTATTAACTCTTTTAATCAAAAACGCATCAAACACTTTATCATGTTTCCAAGCTACGATCTTGACCTCTTTTGTTGTGTTAGAAACAATCATAGCATTTAATAACTCTGAGATAGATTGTCCTTTTTGTAAAACATTTCGTACAAGATCACCAGCAGATCGAGCTTTATTCCATAACTGTCTTTGTTCTAAAGGAATTTCATATTCTTGTCATTCAGTTTGTGGAAACATATTCATTAGCTCTCTCCTTTTCTCATAAGCTGAACTTTTCTTAGTCATAGATTTGATTTCTTGAGGCTTTAACATTCTTGTTCTTTTAGTTATCTCTAAATACTGTGGATTGTCAGTATCTAGAATGATCATCTTGTTTGTTTGCTTCTCAGTCTCTTGAAAACTTCCCACTAAGTTTCTCAATGATTCATCCTGTAGTCTTGTTAACTTTTTCCATGGATAGTTCCTAGATTGCAACCATATCCTTAACACGGTTACGTTCTTGTTGTTAGGATTAGGATGATGCAATTCTGATGTTGGAATATCCTCAACATTTATACTTTCACTCAATGGATTCCATTCACCATGTTCAATAACAATTTCGTTTGGATCAATAGGAGCAACTGATTCAGCTGTAATACATTTTTCATACTCTTCATGAATCTGAGAAACTGTCAAGCTATCAAGATATACGTGATTATACATCATCCTCACCAAGTAATTATATTTATCTTCAACATCAACTGGTACATCATCATGACATAAATCAATTTGAGATAAATTTTCATCTATATTAGCCTCATGAATGTCTTCATCATTAAGTACTTCATTGTACCAATCATCATCAAATTCAGATTCTATATCAACTAAAGTTCCAATTGTCTCTTGAATATCAAGTTCTCTTTCTTCAATAGTCACTTTTTGAATTTTAGAAGATGATTCAGGTAGAACTGAAACATCAATCTCATCAACTTTTCTTTCCCTTTATCTACAGCTTGAGTATTTTCAACCTCAATAGGAGCAATCTCAGACATAATTATTACCTCAGGAGATTGAGATTTTTGAGTTTCTTTCAACTTATTTAGTTCACCTTTCAACATATTATTCTCCTCACTCATCTTCTTTAACTTTTCTTCCATCAAATCATAATCAACCATCATAACTTCAAAAGTTTTCAAATTTTCTTCTTTACTTTTCCTCAATTCATCAATCAATTTTTCTTTCTCTTTCATCTCTTCAATTAACTTTTTATTAGCATCTTTCAACTCTTCAATTCTCTTAACTTGATTTGCATTATCCTTTTTAAGTTCATCAATTTGTTTTTGTAACTCTTCTTCTTTATTTACATTTTCTTCATGAATAGACTCTTGTACAAACTCAGGTAATACAATCTGTTCTTCACCACCAACCATTTCCTCTATCATTTCAGCTATGTCTTCAACTATTTGGCTTTCATCAATTAGCTCTTCAGTCATTTGATCAACTTCTTGGATGTTTTCTTCTATATTTTCATCCATTTCCTTAGTATCACCATCTATTTCTTCAACAGCATCATGACTTTCTTCATGTGCCTCTTCAACAACATGCTCAGATTCTTGTATTTGCTCATGGATCACTTCTATAGCTTTAACATTATCATCACCTTCATTACCATCATCTTCATTATCATCATCTGATGAACTAGAACTTTCATCATCAGCTTCATCATGTTCATCATCATCATCATCTTCATCATTATCAGCTAGAATTTTTTCAATAAGATCAGCTGGATCTAGTGGTTCTTCTTTAGTTAAATGATAGTGATCTATAATGATATCAACTTCATCATTTGCCACATTCCTGATGTATGGGTTTTGAGAAACTGAGTGTTCAGGTGAGATTTGAGAATGAAATCTGAGAAATACAGAGTGTTGTTTATATACTATGTAAAAATATTTAGGAGCATGAGCACTGTTTGTGCGCATGGGCTTAGGCGCATGAGAACTGTTCAGACGCATAAGCACTGTTTGTGCGCATGAGCTTAGGCGCATGGGCACTGTTCACTCGTTTTTGCACTGTTCAGATGCATGAACTAAGTAGAAACGCCTAATACTTAGTTTCTACACAGACACATTAGAACTGTTTAGGCGCATGGGAATGTAAAACGCCCAACACTTGGCAATATTTTCAGACTCATGACAACTGTTTAGGCGCATGACCACTGTTTGTCCGCATGAAGTGGTAAAAAATGTCTAACACTCTGTTGCACAAATTCTGAACAAATCATCATGCTCCTACATTTGGACTTTTGACCACTGTTTAGGCGCATGAGATTACTTCCATGTGCCTAACACTTGTAAATTTTCATAATCTTCAACCTGCACACTGTTTAGACATATTAGCAATGTTCACATACTAATATTTAAACAATTTTCAAATTTTGACTTTAATAAGTCAAATTTTGACTTTTACCCAAAATTTTCAAAAATTAGTTTCCCATCATTTTAGTCTCTAAAATTAACAAAAACTCTCATTTAACTTTTGCAAGAAGCTTTTCCATTTAAAATGTTTTTCAGGTTCATTTTTCATTTTGTTACACATATATGCTTGAACATCTGTAGTATCATCCTTTCCATTCAAAATATTAGTTTTTGATTTTTCATGATTTTACATATCCTGAAATTTAACCGTTATTTTTCTTTTAAACTCATTTTACTCCCCCTAAACTTTTAAGTTTGATAAAACTTATAAGTTTCTTTAATTTGTCACATGAAGAGTACACTAATCATTGTTAAATTGCCTGCAAACAGAAATAATGCAAAAAATTAAAATGAAAGTAGAATAAAAATATAATATTCACAATGAATCATGTTTGCAGTGAGATCATATTGGAAGTGATCAGCACATTAAAATAAAAAATGATGGATAGTCACAGACAGTGATTAAATCCTGATCAAGTGTGTTCCAGGTCAGCAGTTCTGCAGCAAAGGAGACACTAGATCTAAGGACAGAAAATGAGTGCTTTTGGTAAGAAACTCAGCACACTTACTTTTTCAATTCATGGATTGTTTAAGGTACAATTAGATATGACATTATGCAGTCACAGTTAGACTTAGAGAGGTTAATTCTCATAAAGATATGCAAGAAGTCACTATTCTCAACTTGTTAACCTGACATATACTATAACCAGATCTCATTTGGTGTTTGTTCACATTAGCATCTTGTTACATCAGTGAGTATATCCAGGTCTGTAATCACTTACAACAAATGATATCTCATCACTTCAGGTCTATGATGACTCATAACAGAGAAGTGTTAGATGCATTAAATAAGTAGAGCTCAATGGTTATTCATATAGCCATCAGGTGTGAGATTATGTCTTAACAAGCAATCAATTTGAGAAATTAACACTACTCATTAGTGCTAAGATAGACATACATGAATGCTTGAGTGATTTAGTTTAATCACAAGAATTTACTTTTTCAGTATAATTGCATGAGCTTACCAGCACATCATATCTGATCATGTCAGACTGTATTTGAAAGCGAAATATGCAACTGATCATACTAATGTACTATCATTTCTCACGTATTGCAAAAAAAATTCATTTCTATATAATTAATAAAGAAAGACACTATTTTTGTGATTTTTGGTTTTATATTTTTTATTTTTTATTTTTCAATTTTCTATTTTTGTATATGGTTTTTGTTTTATACAGAACATGCACACACAAAAATAAATTCAGACAATTAACTTTGACAGGTTCTCTTACACTGTCCTATTCATATAAGGGAGGGTTCATATCATATTTAGACTCAATTTACTGAAATTCTCAAAAATCAATTTTAAGTGTGATTAATAAGACCAATTGACTCAACCAAGTACTCAAACCGTCCGGATAAGAAGGCTTTAGTAAAAAGGTCGGCCAATTGTTTTTTCAGTAGCAATTTAAATCAAAATGATTAAACCTTTTTCAGAGTTATCTCTGAGAAAATGATATCGAATTTCGATATGTTTTGTTTTAGAATGTTGGACAGGATTAGCTGTAATGAACATAGCAGCTGTGTTATCAATGTAAATAGGTGTTTTAAGAAAATTGAACCCGTAATCCAGCAGTTGGTTTTGTAACCAAAGGATTTGAGAACATCCTACTGAAGCAGCAATGTACTCAGCTTCTGCAGTAGAAACAGAGACATTTGTTTGTTTCTTGCATTGCCATGAGACTAATCTGGGTCCTAAAAATTGACACCCACCCGTTGTTGATTTTCTATCTTGACAGCATCCGCCATAATCACTATCAGTATACCCATGTAACTCAAAATTTCCTTCGTAAGGATACCATATCCCTAAAGCCGGTTTACTTTTGAGATACCTGAATATTCTTTTGACAGCAATTAAGTGAGATTCTTTCGGGTCTGATTGATACCTTGCACAGACACAAACAGCATACATAATGTCTAGTCTAGATGCAGTGAGATACATCAAAGAACCAATCATTGATCTGTATAGTGTTTGATCTACAGATTTTCCTTTCGGATTAGGCTGAATCTTGGTGTTCACATCAGTTGGAGTTCTAATTGACTGACAATCTAGTAGCTTAAATTTCTTCAAGAGTTTGTCGACGAACTTCTCTTGGTAGATAAAAATACCATCTGTAGATTGCTTAACTTGAAGTCCAAGAAATAAATTTATCTCTCCCATAGAACTCATCTGAAATCGAGATTTCATGATTTCTTCAAATTCATTGAACATTTTTGGACTTGTAGAACCAAATATGATATCATCAACATACACTTATACACATAAGAGATCATCAGCATCCTTTCTGATAAACAGAGTTGGATCGATTTTCCCTCGCGTATTTCCATGTTGGATTAAGTGTTGCGACAATGTCTCATACCAGATTCTAGGGGCTTGATGTAGTCCATATAAAGCTTTGCTCAACTTGTACACACGATGTGGATATGTAGCATCTTCAAAACCTGGAGGTTGCTTCACGTACACATCATCGGTGATAGAACCATACAAAAATGCACCCTTTATGTCCATTTGATACACTTTAAATTTCATGAATGAGGCAAAAGCCAGGAAGACACGAATAGATTCAAGTCTTGCAACTGGAGCAAATACTTCATCATAATCAATACCTTCTTCTTGAGTGTATCCTTGTGCAACTAATCTCGTTTTATTTCGGATAACAATTCCTCGATCATCAATTTTATTTCTGAATAACCATTTTGTGCCAATAACATTTTCTCCTTCAGGTAAATCCACCAGATTCCACACTTCTTTTTTGCGGAACTATAATAATTCTTCTTGCATAGCCTCGATCCGATCATTGTCCTTTCACATTTTGGTAAGGTTTTTAGGAACAATTTGAGAACGAAAGCAAGAGTATAAGCAGACATTTGCTTGTTCTGATTTACTTCTCGTTGTTCTCTCACTCAAAGGACCAATAATCTGAGATGTTGGATGGTTCTTGTGAATACGAGATGTCGAAATCTCATGTCCTTGAACATGAACATCTAGATTGGTTTGATTCAAGTTGGAAAGCTAATGCAATAGGCTTGAAGAATATGGAATGAAATTGGGAACTTGAGTCGGTGAGTTGATAAAGTAATCAAGATTACCAGAATCAACTACATTACCAGAGATAGATGATGTTCCAGACTTAGGTTGTACAACTTCTGTACCATCATTAGGAATTTGTTGAGACACATTTTGGCCTTCTGAAACTGAATGAGAATTGTCTTGATGATCTTCATTATTAGATTGAATAATAGAATCTCTAACAAAATAAAAGAAGGGATAGTTTGAGTTTGAATCATCTGCATCGTCAGAGTCCGAATCATCACTGAATGAACCGAGAACTCCTTGAATTTTCTTTTCACCTGTAGAATCAAGCAAGTTAGATTGATTAAACAAGTTTGATTGAAAAGAGTTTGACAATGAATCTAAATCAAATAACCATGCAGGACCATTTGACACTGATGGAAAAGAGTTTTCAAGAAATTTAACATTGAATGTTTCAACTATAACATTAGTCCTAGAGTTATAAACTCGATAGGCCTTTGAAACAGATAAATATCCAATGAAAAATCCATCATCAGATTTTGATTCAAATTTTCCTAAATGATCACTTGAATTCAGAATCATAACCGGACAACCAAAAGATTTAAATAAATCTATGTTTGGTTTCCTTCCAAACATTAACTCATAGGGAGTTTTCGGTTTTTCTTTAACAATTAATGAATGGTTCTGAACAAAGCATGCAGTTGATATTGCTTCATCCCAGAATGTGATCGGAATTTTAGCATCGGCTAACATGGATCGTGCTGCTTCAATCAATGTTCGGTTCTTCCTTTCAGCAACTTCGTTTTGTTGAGGAGTTCTGGGAGCACTAAACTGATGAGCTATTCCTTTCTCTGCACAAAACATGTTAAGAGTTAGATTTTTGAATTTTGTCCCTATATCGCTTCTAATTATTTTTACTTTTTGATCTAGTTGATTTTCTACTTTTATGATGAATTCTTTTATTAATTCAGCCGTTTCAGATTTTGCATTTAGAAAGAAAACCCATGAAAATCTTGTATAGTCATCAATGATAACTAAGCAGAAAGATTTTCTTCCAATACTCTTCACGTTGGTTGGTCCAAAAAGGTCCATATGCAACAACTGAAGTGGTTTGGAATTTGAGTTTATCAGCTTGGACTTATAAGACGCTCTGTGCTGTTTTCCTTTTAAACATGCTGAGCTTAAATTAGTTGTGGCAAACTTCTTTGATGGAAGGCTAATAACATGATTTCCTGCTACAAGCTTGTTCATGTTTTTGAAATTTGAATGCCCCAGACGTCTATGCCATAGCTGGATTTCATCATTTGATGCTTTAGCAAAGAGACATGTTGTTTCTGTAGAAGAGTCCACTTAAGACATATCCAGTTTGTATACATCTCGGTCTCTGATAGCTTTAACAACCACGCTATCCTTGCTTATCTGAAATCCTGGCTTCAGGATATAACAGAAAGAATCATCAAAAAGTACAGAGTAGGATTTATCACAAATTTGGGATACGCTTAACAAATTAAAGTTCAACTGTGAACAGAAGTTGACTTTATCAAAACTTATAATCCCATTGGATACTGTTCCTTCTTTGGTTATTTTTCCTCCCGCATCACCACCAAAGGTGACATGCGTTCCATCTTTTAACTTAAATTCTTGTAATAAGGCCTGATTGCCTGTCATATGCCAGCTACACCTGCTATCCACATACCAAGTGTTTATTGGTCTTCTCAGGCGAACCTGCAAAACAAAACAATTTAAGTTGAATTATCTACCCAAGTCGAAATGGTCTTGGGTTTTCCAAACTTGTCAATAATAGTAAATTGTTTAAAGTGAAGTTTGTTGACATCAGGTTTATTCTTTATGAATTTACCAATTCTGCTATTAGTAACAAAATTTTACATGTTTGGAAAATTCATTCTTTTTGACTGACCATTGTTTGAAAAGTTTTTGTTTTCAAAACTTTTGTTATTAATTCTCACTGACCTTGGAATGAAATTATCATTGAAGTATTGTTTAGGTCTCACTGAATTATTTCTTTTGAAAGAGTTCAAACCTAAGGAGGGTTTGTGTGTTAATCTTTGAAAATCGACATTTTGGTTTCTTTTATATTGCGGATTAACATAACCTTTGCTTGCTGTTGAGGTGGCAAATCCTCTCCTCTGTGAATTCTTTCTAAAATAACAGTCTTTAGTATTGTGAGTTTGCTCATCACAGTAAGTATAATATTTGTTAAAATAACACTCTGAAGTTGAGTGATTTCTCATATCGCAAATGTGACAGTATTTGTTAAAAAAACATTCAGCAATGTTGTGATTGTACATGTCACATATTTCGTAGTACCTCTGTGGAGTCTTAAATAATTGCTTATTAACCTTAGACGTTGACGCAACATTAGAAACTTGGTTACTTTTAGGTGTCAAAGTGTTAATTTGTTGTTTTTGATTTGAAGAATTTTTCTTTTGCACAATTTGTTTTTGTTTTTGAACATGAACTTCATTCTTGTTTTCCTTAGATACAAATCTTTTTGCTACAGCGGAAGTCATAGAATCTTAACCCCTTTTCAGATCAGAGGTAGATTTGTTTTTAGGATTTTCTTTAACATTTTGAATAGAATTCACATTCAACAAACCAGCAGATACAAATTTAATCAGCTTTAATTTTGTTTTCTGATTTGTTTCTTTTGCCTGATTTTCTTGAATTTTCAATTGATCATTTTTGGCTTTATTTATCTTTCTTCTTCATCTTTGATTCCTTGATTTTGAACCAGTTGTTTGTTTAGATTGAACATCTTCAGTTGAAGATTCTTTTTCACATTCTTTCTTTTTCTAGTCTTTTTGCCATTTTATGAATTCTGGGTTATTTAGACCAAATGAATTTGAATCTTCTGATGTTTCTTCATCATTTCTAGCTTTGTTTTCTGTCACCGTACTCATTTCTTCCAAAACTGATTCTTTAGGAACATAAATTTTCTTGTTCTTTGGTCTTGGTTCATAAGATTTAACTTTAGCCGGATGACCATTTTTAATTTTCTCAATATCATTTTCTTCAAAATTTTCTATGTTTGTTTTCTCTTCTTCATTTTCAGTCATCTTGTTCTAGTTCAGATATGCTTTGAGTTTTGCTTTGTTTTCTGGAGAGTGATCGTGACTGTTAAAGTTTTCTAGTAAAGTATTCGTTATTGATTCAGGCATTGGTTCATGAGTAAAACCCAATCCTGCCTTTTGTTTATCTTTACGTTCATTTACCAGGTTTTCCACAATGGTTTTAGAACTTCTAACTTTAGCTAGATCAACTTGAGTAGCTGCATGAGCTATCTTCTCCAGTTCAAGATTTTTCGTCATCTCTTTCGAGTTGTTTTGATACAATTTCAAGTTCTCTTATAGTTTTGTTCTATGAATTTTGAAAAGATATAATCTTGTCATCAGATGTTTTATGATCCTTTTTCAACTTGTTATGCATTTGTTCTTCTTGCTTAAGTTTTTCACATATTTTATAAGAATAATTTTTGTAGTATTCGACAAGTTCGAAGCAAGACTTTGTGCATAACTTTTCTCTGACTTCTGATGGAATTTCAGAATATTTAGGAGGAGATGTTTTAGAGTTAGAGCTTTCAACCTTTGGCTGATCAGATTTTGCCATCAAAGCAACTTCCCCTGAATCTTCCTTGGGATCAGACTTATCACTCCAGTCATAATCCTCTTCCTCGTTCTCAGAGTTTCCATCAGCTTTTGGATCATTAACTTCAGACCAATCTTCCTTTTGTATTTCTGCATCAAGAGATAAATTGGAAGTTAAATCAGCTGTAAATTGTTCAGCGTAGGCACTCCAATCATAGCCATCAGTAATATTGGCAACCAAAGCTTTCTTGGTTTCCTCTGTTGCTTTAGAATCATCTTTCAATTCTGGCATTGGTAGGTTTTGATAAGGTTTCTGAAATGCCTTCTGTGACGATTGCTGAAACTTTTGATTACTTGAGCTTGATTGACCATTTCCTCCTTTATTCCTTGGAGCTTTGCACTCTCTAGAGAAATGACCATAGCTGTTACAGTTAAAGCATCTTGACTTTAACTTGTCAAAACCTACTGTCTTGTTTGCATTTGGTTTATAGTTTTTGTTGACGTAGGAATGCTTTTGAGTTCTGTATGCTATCATTACCATCTGCCAATTCAAGTCCATTTCCTCAATGTCGTCTGGATCCATTTCAAATAAATCCTACAAAACAAAATCAAGTTGAGTTAAATGGCTACCTTGGTATGCTTGAAAACTTGCCATAAATGCAGTAAAAGCAATTTTTGACTCTTCATCTTGTAATAAGATGTTTATTACATCGTTAACTTTGCAAGATTTAGCAGAGTTAACAGATGGAGTCTCTGCTTGAGAGTTAGAACTTTTAGGCATAGGAGGAGATTGAGGTTTATTCTGATTTGTATAGGCAGGAGCACTTGTGTAAGTAGAAACAGTGAAGAACCCTGCACCAACAAATAAATCACTCTCATCTTCTAGTGAAGTTTCATTCTTGGCCATGAATGCATTCTCCATAGTGTTTGCTGGAGAAGCAACATACTTATATTATGACATCGAAGCTGCTCTGTCGTTGTTTCTAGAACTTTCATCAATTTTGACAGATTCTATTTTAGCAATCAAGAGATCTAGATCCATTGGAAATTTCTCAGTATGCTTTAACAGAGTGACTGTTTGCTTCCATGAAGATGGAAGAGCATTAAGAAGTCTGTAGTTAAGATCTTTCAAATCATTCTTGATCCCTGCAGTTGACATCTCTATAGTCAGTTGAACAAATCTGTTCATCATCTGATTTATTGTCACCAGACACATGTTCAAAAAGTTCTAATTGTCTCTTTAGCTTTTGCTTTTTCAGATCCTGAATCTCTTTTCCACCTTCACATATTATTTTCAAGGCCTTATACATGGTGTATCCAGTCTGATAACCATCAAGCCTTGTCAGAACTTCAAGAGGTAGACCTTTGCACATTAAGGAATATGCCTTAATATCATTTTTAACTTTTTTGAGATCTTCTCTTTGAAGATCATCTTCTGGATAAGGTTCAGTAGATTCCTTTGTATACACAAATCCTCTATCAGGTCCATCAGATGTGATTGGAATGTAAGGACCATTTTCTATTGATTTGCATAAATCAGTATCAATAGAATTCAGATGGTGTTTTAATCTCAATGACCAATTCTTGAAATCTGCTCTATTCTTCAGCTTCGGAACTCGGTTCTCTGAGTCTTCTGATTTTACCATGTTTAATTTTTGATTTTTAAAGGTGATTTGTTTTTGTTGTTTTTAATGTTTTGAATAAAAACAATAAAATGAAAATATTTTTGGATTTTAAAGTTTCCGAAAAATTTCTGAAAATTTCTAAGTGTGAAAGCTGATGCGTCAAACAGTAGTGAAACGCCCAAACAGTTGGGGTACACCTTTTGAATTTGACCCTGAAACGTCTAAGGGATTGCCTTAGAAAAATTCCAAACACGCCCAAGTTGAGATGCGTCTGAACAGTTGTGATACGCCCAAACAGTTGTCAAGTGTCTGGTGTCAAAACGCCCAAATAGTTCAAAAACTCCTCAACAGTTGAAAAACGCCAGGAATTACTTGGTTTCTAATAACTTCCAAAGTGTCCCAACAGTTGAAATGCGCCCACACAGTGGTAAAACTCCTAACTGAAAAACGTCTGAAACTGTTGTAAAGCGCCTAAACAGTTGTTATGCGCCTATCACTTATACGATTTTCAAGGTGTTTCTGACCTAATGCGCCACATTCATCATTTTCAACAAACTTAGATTCTTTCAATTTCTTCAAAACTTGATTAATTGATCTAATTTCACTAATTGGGTCTGAAATCGATCGATTAACATTCCTCTAACATCAATTTCATCAATTAATCAACAAAGATTAATGTTTTGATTCAAAGAACAGTTCGAACAAACTAAGAACAGTTCGAAGACTTTTTGCTCAAATTCATAGATTTGAACGAATTGTACTGCTAATTGTGAATCAAATCATGTTTCTGATGATGAAACAGATCTTAATTCAACAATTTTTAAGACTGAATTGTTTATCAATCACAGATTCAAGTGATTATGAGTGTTAGACAGTTGAAGAACAGCTTCAATCACTGAACCAAAAGATCTGATACCATTTGATGAGCTCAAAATGGATCGATCTGTGATGATATAAGAACGTAATTCAATCTAATACACAGAAGTATTCAATTCAACACATGAAATCAACAAAAATTCTTAGAAGTTTTCATTGATTAGTAGAGAAGACTACAAAGTGTAAGTAACAGATACAAAGCGTCTAAACTGAAAGTCTAATCTCTAGATGTCTAAATGTCTAGATGTCTCTATTCTACACGATACATATTCAGCCTATTTAAACTAATCAAGAAAACAAAGGAACATATTTACAATAAAAGTCCCTATACTATGACAAAAACATAAAAGACATACAAAGACAAATGTTAATCTTTAAAAGAAGCTTCTACAAATTCTAATATCGGTGTGCTACACAGTTTCTGTTTCAGCAATTGGAAAGTAGATTCCTAACTCTCGCCCCATTTATACGTCGTTCCCTTATGAGTCAAAGCTGTGAGGGGTTGAGCAATCTTAAAAAATCCTTCGATGAACCATCGATAGTATCCTGCTAGTCCAAGAAACTGTCATATCTCACTTGGCGTCTTAGGAACCGACCAATTATTTATCGCTTCAATTTTTGCCGGATCAACATGTATTCCTTTCTCGTTAACAATATGACCCAAGAATTGCACTTCACGTATCCAGAAATTACACTTAGAAAATTTGGCGTACAATTGTTCTTTTCTATGTAATTCCAAGATTAACCGTAAGTGCTCCCCATGTTCTTCCTCAGTCTTGGAGTAGATCAATATGTCATCGATAAAGACAATAACAAACTATTCAAGATAGGGTTTGCACACGCGATTCATGAGGTCCATGAATACCGCTGGTGCATTCGTCAACCCGAATGGCATGACTAAGAACTCATAGTGACCGTAACGTGTACGAAAAGCAGTCTTCAAGATATCCTTCTATCGAACTCTCAGCTGATGATACCCAGACCTCAGATCAATCTTAGAATAATTGCTTGATCCTTGCAGTTGATCAAACAAATCATCTATACGAGGTAAAGGATATCTATTCTTGATCGTGACCTTGTTATTCGAAATGTACCGTCCTTCTTCTTGACAAATAGAACTGGCGCTCCCTAGGGTGACGAACTGGGTCGGATAAATCCTTTATCCAACAGTTCTTGGAGTTGAGCAGATAATTCCTGCAGTTTGTTTGGAGCTAACCGGTAAGGTGATCTAGCAATCGGAGCGGCTCCTGGAGTGAAATCAATTTGGAATTCGACTTGACGATGAGGTGGTAGTCCGGGCAGGTCCTCCGGAAACACCTCGGGAAACTGACAAACCATGGGATATCCTCTATCTTCTTTTCCTCTGGTTGTTTGTCAGTGACAAGTGCCAATATGGATAGACAACCTTTCCGTAACAAATTTTGTGCCTTCATGAACGAGATGATGCCCATCACTGCACCACTCCTATCACCTTTAACCGAGATAATTTCTTTGCCGTTAGGAATCCGTATAACCTTCTCGTGACATATGACTTTCGCTTGCTTGTCAGAAAGCCAATCCATGCCGACTACTACATCGAAGCTCCCAAGTGTGATAGGCATGAGATCTATGTCGAAGGTATGACCAGCAAGTTCTATCTTGTAGCCTCTAAGGATATGTGTCACGTGAATCTGTTTACCGTCAGCTAACTCTACGGTGTACTTAGATTCTAATGTTGAAGGCATATCACTTAAAAGACTACTAAACTTAGTGGAAATAAAGCTTCTATCAGCTCCAGTATCAAATAATACGGTAGCAAAACGACCATTAACCGAAAATTTACCAGTTACTGTTGTAAGATCGTTTAGAGCCTCACCTGAGCCAATGACGAAGGCTCTCCCTTTGGCTCCATTATTATTTCCACCATTGTTATTGCCATTACCATTGTTGTTGTTATTGTTGTTGCCGTTGTTGTTATTGCTAGTGTTGTTCCCGCCATTTCCATTTCTCCTAAGCTGTGGACAATTGCGTAATTAATGACCTTCTTTTCTGCACTCGAAACAACCTTTCGGAGTTTCTTGTGATTGTTGGGTGGGAAGCAAGCCTTCCCACATAGGTTTCAAAGAGAAGAAACACTATATAGTCTAAGTCATATAAAAGTAGAATCAGTCCAACACGTCAGATCCGTCACTGTCCTCATCCATATATGCTGGTTCTTCTTCGGGGGCTTCCTTCGGTTCCTCTTCCGGGTCTTCCTTATCAGGGTCCGCCAAAGGTGCAGGTGCTTCAGCAATTTGAAGTACTGCTAGCTATGCCTCTAAATTAGCAAACCTATCATCAATCACTATGTTATGGTGATCCTGCGCGTCCATGCGCCCAGTAAGTGCTACAACATTGCCTGCCAGGTTATGATGTCCACCAATGGCTATCGAGAGTCGCTCCTGAAGCGTCTCTACCTGGTAGCGCAACTGACGCATCTCAGATCGTAAGGCAGAGTTCTCATCAGTGAGTCCTCGGATAAGCTGTCGCTCTATGTCTAGAGTGGCTACTAGGGCTGCAAATGCCTGCTCCAGAGGGATGTCCAAGGTAGGAAGGGTAGGCAATGCAGAGGCTGTCGATGACCTAGTCCTAGGTCGAGTTGGGGCTACTGGTGTTACACGCTCTCTATAAGCCATATGGTTTATGTAGGTGGGGTAGAAATCCCAGTTCCGCTGAGGATCGAGCTCAGGAGGTATGAAAGGCTAATCCTAGTCTATCTCACGAGGAGGATAAGGATGTCGGGGCTAGTTAAATCCCCTATCAGGTACGGGAGAAGTAGGAGGTGACTCGGATCACGCAGGCCTCTTGCCTAAATCACGGGATGACGATGCCATGCTGCGAAGTGCGTGTTACGTATGCCAATGAGTATACAGTAAGGAAGTAAGCTACAAGTAACTAACAACTGTGTGGTTATAGTCTAGTGTGTGTATGTAACCTAGTTCCCTATAACCAATGCTCTGATACCAATCTGTCACACCCTCAAAATCCACGTGCGGGGTTTTACCTCGAGGTGTGTGCCATACCAGGATCTCAGTCATTAGTTACTCAGAACGACTCTATATGAACAAACATTCAAAATCAGAGTTGAAATTTAAAATATGCAGAAGCGTTTAATAAACCAGAAAGACCAAAGTAAAACAATATAATGTAAAATGCGCAAACACACGTGCCCAAAGTAATACCAAAAAATACTTAAATGTTTAATAACCAAACCAAAACAAGTTTCAATCATGCTGACAACTACAATGATGCTGACCCATGCACGTGCTCCTAGGCAATAGTAACCTCAACCTGAGAATAGCGTACTAAAAGAGTTAACACAATGATTGGTGAGTTCAAGAGTTTGCATTAATCATAAAACAGTAACAGTTGCAAAATATAAGAGGTGTATTGAAATAGATAGATAGTCTATGTTCACCAGTAATAATCATAGTGATTTCATGATTGAAGCTGACTGTGTTTCGTTTGTTGCCTCCCGTCACGACTTACCAGGTCGTGACGATTCGTGTTAGGACACAATTGCACCCGTTTGACCTCGAGTCTCACAGGTGGGGCTCGTCAGACCCAGTAGTACTACCCAAGATTTCCCGCTAATCATCATTATTAACAATCCGAAAGTGTGAGGACTTTCATGGTATTCAACACTATATCATACTATACGCAGCTCATATAAAGTAAGCGTTTGTAAAACCAGTATGCTATCTCCCCCAAAAGAGAGTATGTAAAAGAGAGGGGCATGAACTCACTTGGTGTGCACAATAAAAACTTAAGAGCTTAACTTGAAAGAGAGAGTGGAAAGACAACCTTCAGAGGTCACCTAGAACACGCAAGTACATAAGTACGTGTACACAGAATCATAAACCCTAAGTGCTCTATAAACCAAAGAACTCAAGGTTTTGGGAAAAAACAGAACATATTGACCCAGTTGACCCATTTGACCCGTTGGTGACATTATAGGTGAAAATCCATTTAAATCAAACATACGGTTCATCACACATGATTATCATACAAGTTGTTCATGTATGCCACTTCATTAACCACATGTACTACCTAGATCATCATACAACTAGATTATCATACAAGTCATGTGAATCTCAAGTAATTATCATGCTTAACATAGCTATACCATAACTAATGCATCATACATAAAATCAAATCATGCACAACATGCCATGTGAAGCCACTCACGACTTCACACCCTAAACCCTGCCAATCCTACTAAGTAGGGCCCTGAGATTCGCATGCGTGTATGACGATCATCATCATATTATTCAACAAGACTCATGCCATCCAACATACTCAACAATGATCTATTACAATCCTAAACATGATCCTATCATATCCCACATGATCCATCACCATGTATACCCACTAAGAGATCAAATATCCAAATAACCAATCAAGCATCCATATAACCCAATTAATCCATTCAACCATATTAGATACCATCAATGAACATGCTAACATGATCCTAACATTACGAACATGCTCAAATCATCATATCCAAGATTTTGTACAAATAAAGTTTCCCTTTTGGGAAAGTGCATTCCAAAATCTATCCTTTCATGAATTACAACACATAATCATCAATAACATACCTTATCTAGTTCATAAAGATCATGATCAACCATCTAGCACTTGCAATTTACCCAAACACAAATCTTCATACATAAAAGTTTCCACTTTTGGCAATGTATGAACTACATTATCAATTCTTGGATTCCTAGCACAATCATCATCATTCTAACATCCATATTACATCATAAACACCCTAACAACATCAATTCATCATCAAATCACCGTATTCATGCAACTAAAGTTACTATTATTAGTAACGTATGAACAACGCAACAAAATCATGAATTTCTTGCATAAACCACGTGAACCATCAACAATACTATCTACTTAACATTATACATTCATGAAATCATCAAGAAATCAACATCCAAGCATAGGGTTGACTAAGGTTTCGGCCCAAACATCAAAACCATGAAAACCCACAAAAAAACTAACCTTTAATCACGTATTGGACAAGAATTGATGTTTCTAACGTGTAGTAATCCTTGAAATCGATCCAAATCGAAGCTTTCTTGCTTGTTCTTGCTGAAAATCATGATGTGTGTGTGTGATGGTCGTGGCCGAATGGGGGGTTTGGGATTAGGGTTGGGTTTAATTTTGTTAAGTTTTAGTTTTAGGTAATTACACTTAACCCCCTTTGTTTATATTTTATAACACTAAACTTTTAAACACTTTTTAAAAGTTTTTAACTTACTAACATAAACAGTATTAATCAACAATAATAATCATATGTATTATTTTTACTAGTCACAAAAATACATGAATTAAATACACACGTGGGCACGTTACAAGATAAAATCCATAAATAATATTTAAATCGCATAAGCACAACTAATATCCAAAATTATTAGTTAAATAATTATCTGTTTATCATTATTAATTATTATTAAGTCACCAACGTTCAACAACAACTAGTGTGTGCTAACAACACGTGTACGCAAGATCTAACGGAACTAACGAAGTTTGGTAACGGAAAATTACCGTATGTCACATTCCGGACTCAGGTTGTATAATTTCAAGACCATCATTAGGAATAGGTTATGAAACATTGGAATTTTCTGAAACGGGATGCTTTTGAGCTTATTGAGGCCGAAATATAGGATCTCTAACAAATGAGAAAAATGGATAATCTAGGCTTGAGTCATCCGTATCATCAGAATTAGAATCATCGCTGAATGATCCGAGATCTCCTTCTTGTTTTTTCTTCTGACCTGTAGATTCAAACAAGTTAGAATTGAAAGAGTTTGATAAAGAATCTAAATCAAATAACCAAGCTGGACCATTTGCTACTGATGGAAAAGAGTTTTCAAGAAATTTAACATTGAAAGTTTTAAGTATAACATTTGTCCTAGAGTTATAAACTCTAAAAGCTTTTGAAACTGATGAATATCCAAAGAAAAATCCTTCAACGGATTTTTCATAAAATTTTCTTAGCTGATCACTTGAATTTAAAATCAAAACTGGACAACCAAAAGATTTAAGAAAATCTACATTAGGTTTCTTGCCAAACATCAACTCATAAGGAGTTTTCTGTTTATCTTTCACAAGCAATATTCGATCTTACATGAAACATGCAGTGGATATGGCTTCATCCCAGAAAGTGATTGGAATTTCGGCATCTGCTAACATAGACCGTGTTGCTTCAATCAAAGTTCTGTTTTTTCTTTCAGCAAGTCCATTTTGTTGTGGAGTTCTAGGAGCACTGAACTGACGAGCAATACCTTTTTCTGCACAAAATATATCAACATTAGCATTTTTAAATTCCGTTCCATTATCATTTCTAATTATTTTAACCTTTTGTTCTAATTGATTTTCTACTTTAATGATGAATTCTTTTAATAATTCAGCCGTTTCAGATTTAGCATGCAAAAAAAACCCATGAAAATCTTGTAAAGTCATCAATGATAACTAAACAGTAAGATTTCTTTCTAATCCTCTGCACATTTGTTGGTCCGAATAGGTTCATATGCAACATCTAGAGAGGTTTGGAATTTGAGTTTATCTGCTTGGGCTTATAAGACGCTCTGTGTTGCTTTCCTTTCTAACATGCTGAGCAGAGATCAGTTATGGCAAACTTCTTTGTTGGAAGACCTACAACATGATTTCCTGATACAAGCTTGTTTATGTTCTTGAAATTGGAATGCCAGAGACGTTTATGCCAAAGCTGACTTTCATCATTTGATGCTTGAGCAAGTAGGCATGTTGTTTCTGTAGAAGGATCAACTTGAGACATATCTAATTTGTATACATCTCGATCTTGAACAACTTTAACAACTACCCATTCTTTACTAATCTGAAAACCTAGCTTCAAAATATAACAAAAAGAATCATCAAATAGAACAGAATAAGATTTGTCATAAATTTGGGAAACACTTAAAAGATTAAAGTTCAACTGTGAACAGTAGTTGACTTTATCAAAGCTAATAATCCCATTGGACACCGTTTCTTCTCCTGTTATTTTTCCACCCGCATCACCTCCGAATGCAACATGTGTACCATCGTTTAACATAAATTCTTGAAGCAAGGCATGGTTGCCTGTCATATGCCGGCTACACCCACTATCAACATACCATGTGTTAATAGGTCTTCTCGGGCATACCTGCATTTCAAAATGAATGATGTTGAGTTATCAACCCAAGCCGAGATGGTCTTGGGCTTGCCAAATTCATCAACAATGATAAACTATTTAAAGTAAAGCTTTTTTAAATCAGGCTTATTGTTAACAAATTTACCAATTCCGTTTCTTACAAATTTTTGATTATCTTTGATTTGTTTTGTCCTTAAAATATTGTAATGTTTTTCAAAATCATCATCAAGATATTTCAAATCATCAGACAAAAAATTGTGATTACCAAACTTTCCACCATTCATTCTCATAGATCGTGGAATGAATTTTCCTTGATTATACTTTCTTGGTTTTGCAGCATAAGAATCACCATAAACGAAATCATTTCTTCGAAAAGATCTCAAGCCTAAGGAAGGTTGTTTTGTCAATCTTTGAAAACCAACACTTTGATTTCTTTGAAATTGTGGATTGACATATCCATTTCTTAACTGTGGATTAACATATTCATTCCTCGGCGAGTTCTTTCTGAAGTAGCAATTCTTAGTTTTGTGAGTTCTTTCATCATAATAGGTATAATATTTGTTGAAATAACAATCAGCTGTTGAATGGTTTTTCATATCACAAATGTGATAGTACCTGTTAAAGAAACATTCTTCAGTCTTATAATTGTACATATCACATATATCAAAGTACCGTTGTTAAAATTTAAACATCTGTTGATTAACTTTTATTGTGGAGGCCACATTTGATCCTTGTTTTGATTTAGGAGTTGAAAAGTTAATCTGTTGTTTTTGATTTAAAAGTTTGTTCTTTTGAAATTTGGGTTTTGCCTTTTGCTCATTAACACCATTTCTTGACTCTTTAGATACAAATCTTTTATTGATAGTAGAAGACTTAGGAACTGAACCTGTTTTCAGATCAGAGTTAGATTTGTTCTTTGATTTAGATTTGATTTCCGGAATTTTGTTCATGTCAAAAGTACCCACAGATACAAACTTTATTGGTTTAAACTGATTAGTTTCATTTGTTCTTTGAGTTTGATTGTTTTGAGAAGAGTTAGATTTAGCATTTTTCCTTCTCCTTCTTTGATTTCTTGATCTTGAAGATTTTTGTTTACTTTGGGATTGAACATCTTTAGTAGACGACTCTTTTGCATTTTCTTTATCTTTTTGTTCTTTTTGCCATTTAATGAAATCTGGATTGTTTAATCTGTAGGAAAATGAATCTTCAGATGTTACTTCATCTAGTTTTGCTTTCTCTTTATTCTTTGAGTTTTGTTTGTCATTCTTTGCCATCACTTCTTCAATAACAGACTCTTTTGGAACAAAAATTTTCTTAGTCTTTGGTCGTGGTTCATAAGATTTTACTTTTATAGGATGACCAATTTTAATCTTCTCTGAATCTTGTTCCTCAAATATCTCAATATTTGTTTTCTCTTCATCACTTTCACAATTCTTTTTCTTGTTTTGAAAGGCTTTTAGCATAGCTTTGTTTTCAAGTGAGTGATCATGTGTGTTAAAGTTTTCTTGTAGAGTGTTAGTGATAGATTCAGGCATTGGTTCATGTGTAAATCCCAGACCTGTTTTGTTTTTATCTTTCCTCTCACTTACCAGCTGTTCTACAATAGTTTTAGAACTTTCAACTTTAGCTACATCAACCTGAGTTGCAGCATGAGCTATTTTTTCTTATTTTAAATTCTTTGTTATCTCTTCATGTTGTTTCTTCACAAGTTAAATTTCTTTTAGAGTTTTATTCCATGAAGTTTGTAAAGATAATATCTTTTCATCAGAGACTTTGTGATCATTTTTTAGTTTGTTATGCATTACTTCTTCTTGTTTAAGTTTATCACAGATCTTATATGAATATGTTCTGTAATGCTCAACTTGATCAAAACATGCTTTTGTACACATTTTCTCTTTGACTTCAACAGGAATTTCATGATAACTTGAAGATGAAGTCTCAGAGTCAGATGATGGATTCTCAACCTTTGGTTGGTCAGACTGAGCCATAAGTGCAATGTCTTTTGAATCCTCTTTTGGGTCAGTTTTGTCACTCCAGTCATAGTCTTCATCATCATTTTCTAAATCACTATCAGCCTTTGGATCATTATCTTTAGACCAGTCTTCATTTTGAATATCTACAATAAGAGATAAATTAGAGGTTAGATCAGCTGTAAATTGTTCAGCATAAGCACTCCAGTCATATCCATCTTTAATGCTAACAACAAGAGATTTCTTTGGCTCTTCAGATGATTTTGATTCATCTTTAATTTCTGGCATAGGAAGACTCTGATAAGGCTTTTGGAAGGTTTTCTAAGACTGCTGATGATATAGTTGACTGCTAGAACCTGCTTGACTGTTTCCTCCTTGGTTTCTGGGAGCTTTACATTCTCTCGAGAAATGACCATAGCTGTTGCAATTGAAACACCTTGATTTGGATTTGTCAAAGCCAATAGTTTTGTTAGAACTTGGCTTGTAGTTCCTGTTAACATAAGAGTGTTTGTGGGTTCTATAATCAATCATCACCATCTGCCAGTTCAAGTCCATCTCTTCCACATCATTAGGATCCATCTCGAACAAATCCAGCAAAACAAGATCTAATTGTGTTAGATGACTACCATGATAAGTTTGAAAACTTGCCATAAAAGCAGTAAAAGCGATTTAGACTCATCATCCTATAAAAGGATATTAATAACATCTTTAACGTTGCTAGTTTTAGCAGAGTTAGAAGATGGAGTCTCAGTTTGAGGTTTAGGAGGATACTGAGATTGAGGTTGAGTTGTGTAAATAGAAGCACTTGTGTAAGATGAATCTGTAAAGAAACCAGCTTCGATGAACAAATCACCCTCTTCTTCTAGAGATTTATCATCTTCTGGAGATGCAACATACTTGTACTGAGACATTGAAGCCGCTCTATCATTGTTTCTTGAGCTCTCATCAAGCTCAACTGATTCAATCTTGGCAATCAAAAGATCTAGATCCATAGGAAACTTTTCAGTATGCTTTAATAGTGTAACTGTTTGTTTCCATGAAGATGGAAGAGCATTGAGAAGTCTGTAGTTTAGATCTTTTAGATCATTTTTGATACCAGCAGTTGACATCTTAGTAGTTAGTTGCACAAATCTGTTCATCATCTGATTTATTGTTTCCCCAGAAATATGCTCAAACAACTCTAACTGCCTCTTAAGTTTCTGCTTTTTGAGATCTTGTATCTCTTTACCTCCTTCACATATGATTTTCAAAGCTTTGTACATAGTGTACCCTGTCTGATAACCATCAAGTCTAGTCAAGACTTCCAATGGTAATCCTTTACACATCAATGAATAAGCTTTGATATCATTCTTCACTTTTCTTAAGTCATCACCATGCAGACCATCCTCAGGATAAGGTTCTTAAGAGTCTTTTGTGTAAACAAATTCTCTATCAAGACCATCAGATGTAATCGGGATATGAGGTACTTTCTCTATTGACTTGCAAAAGTCAGTGTCAATAGATTTTTGATGATGCTTTAGTCTTAAAGACCAGTTCTTGAAATCAACTCTGCTTTTTAGCTTTGGAACCCTGTTCTCAGAATCCTCAGACTTAACCATTTTGTATTTTTAGATTTAAGAAAAAGACTTGTTTTTGTTGTTTTAAGATTTGAATTGAAAACTATGAAATGAAAATATTTTTGGATTTTAGTTTCTAAAAAAATTTTCTAAGTGTAAACTGATAAGTCTGAAAGCTGATGCGCCTGAATAGTTGACAAGCGCCTAAACAGTAGTGAAACGCCTACACAGTTCTCAAACACCTGACTTTGAAGTAGAAACGCCCAAGGGAATGCCTTAGTAGAATTCTAAAAAACGCCCAACTGAAATGCTGCTAAACAGTTGCAATGCGCCCAAACAGTTGTTAAATGCCTAGGGTCCAAACAATTCAAATGCGCCTAAACAGTTGAAATACGCCTAGAATTACTTTGTTTCTGCAAAGTCACCAAGTGTCCAAATAGTCTCAAAACATCTCAACAGTGGTCAAATGCCTGATCTAAAACGTCTACACAGTATCAAAACGCCCAAATAGTGGTGATGCGCCTAGATACTTGGATGATTTTCAGCAGTTTTCAACCATAATGCGCCTAATTCATCAGCTTCAACGAACTCAGATCTTATGAAAATCTTTACTACTTGATTATTGATCTAAAAACTTCCAATTTGGTAGTTATTAGGTCGATTAACAATCCTTAATCCTCAATTTGCTCAAACAACAACAACAAATCAGTATTCTAATTGTATTTTAGTCCGAATATGAATGAAACACAACAACAACAAAATTGTGATTCAAATCATGTTTCTATGAATGAAACAAAACTGAAAACAACAATTAATTGATCAAATTGCAATCAATCACAGATTTCAAGTGATTCAAAGGGCTCAAAAAGTCGATAAGCTCTTATCACTGAACCGAAGGATCTCGTACCAATTGATCGGTTCAAAAGGATCGAATTTGTGATGATTTCAAGATACAATGATCAATTCAAACACAAAGTAATCAAACACATGCAATTACATCAAAAAATTCATAGATTTCATTGATAGTAAATACACAAGATACAATGTGTAGGGTTACTGTTTGTTCAACTAATTCTAACTGTTTCTTAGATCTTAGATGTCTAAGATCTAGTCTATCTCTCTTGTCTATTGTCTACCCTACACATACATCAAATATCCTATTTATACTATCAAGAAATTAAGGAACATATATTTACAAATAAGTCCCTATACTATAACAAAAAACAACATAAAGACAAAATGTTAATCTTTCAAGAAGTCTAATAAAGGAATGCTTCCGAAGTACTGAAGCTTGCAGCAGTGAAAGCAAGATCTTCCGAAGGTCCAGTCTCCAAGACTTCTGAAGTTGTCAAAACTTCTGAAGCTTTGAAGGTCAGTCCCAATCTTCCAAAGGTGGTGAGGAAGATGAAGGAAGACCATGTGACTAAAAGTTCTTCAACAACAACAACAAATGATCCTCAAAGCTTGAATATAGGATCACTTACTGTTACATTGTCTTCAACTCATTTTAATAAGCCCAAGACTAATGAGGATTGGGTTTCTAAGTGTAACTAATCACATTTTTTTGTTCAGGAACAGCTAAAGACCAAAAAGAATGTTTGGATTATTAATAGTGGTTGTTCCAGGCACATGACTGGCAATGGTTCTCTGCTTCAAAATTTTGAGAAAATCGATGGAGGACCAGTTGCCTTTGGAGGGGATTCTGGTGGTTACATTTCTGGAAGGGGTAGAGTCATAAATGGTAAGCTCGGCATTGAAAAGGTAAACTTTGTCAAAGAGCTTGGATACAATCTTCTGAGTGTATCCTAATTTTGTGATCAAAACACCATATGCTCTTCACTGAGCATGACTGCATTGTTCTCAAGCCCGGGGTGGCCATTCCTCAAGAGCATATCCTGCTCAGAGCCCTTAGGAGAGGGAATATGTACAAGATGGATTTACATGAAACATCTCCCTCAGGAGAAGTTTCTTGCTTTCTGTCTAAAGCAAATAGTGATGAGTCATTCCTTTGGCATAAAAGAATGTGCCATGTAAACTTTAAGAACATGAATAAATTGATTAAGAATGATTTGGTAACTGGAATGCCATAGAAAGAGTTTACAAGTGATGACCACTGTGTTGCATGCCTGAAAGGGAAGCAAGACAAAGTTTCTCACAAACCAAAGGAAATGAACTCCATTACAACTCCTCTACACCTATTACATATGGATTTGTATGGCCCTACCAGTGTAATGAGTTTAGGAAGGACCTCTTACTGCTTAGTGATCATAGATGATTTCATAAGATTTACTTGGGTCTTTTTCCTTAGAACTAAGGATGAGACCCCTGAGATCTTGAAGAATTTCATTTTGAAAATTGAGAATCAATATGATCACAAGGTCAAGACCATAAGATGTGATCAAGGAACAAAATTAAAGAACCAAGTACTGGATACATTTTATGATGAAAAGGGTATTACAAGACAATATAGTGCTCCTAGGACTCCTCAGCAAAATGGTATTGCTGAGAGGATAAACAGGACACTTATTGAAACTACAAGAACCATGGTGTGTGACTCTAAACTGCCCATCACCTTCTGGGCAGAGGCAGTTAACACAACCTGCTAGGTGCAGAATAGAGTTTTAGTGGTTAAGACTCATGGTAAGACTCCTTATGAGCTGTGGCACAAAAGGAGACCATTTATTGGTTTCCTCAGGTCATTTGGATGTCCTTGCACCATCTTGAATACCAAAGATCAAGTGGCCAAATTTGATGAGAAGTCAGATGATGGACACTTTATTGGATACTCTTTCCAAGCTAAGGCTTATAGAGTATATAATCTCAGAACTAGAGTAGTTAAGGAGTCAGCCAATATGACCTTCAATGAGCACACTCCTAGTGTGAAAGGTTTTGATCCGGATTGGCTATTTGATCTTGACTTAGTTACCAACTGTTTTAACAAGTCTTGTGAGAATGTTTCAGGATCTACAAATAATATATCAACGGGAGATCCTGACCCAAGATTTGAGCTGAGAAGACCAAGCAAGATTATTACTTCAGCTCCTTTGGTGACTAACCCTACAAATGAAGATCCTACCAGCACAAACTTGACAAATTCAGCTGATACATCTGAGGTGCATTCAAATTCTCGCTCAGAGGTTTAAAACTCAGGAGAAGGAGCTTCAAATGCAGGAGGAAATGGAGGTGGTGATAGTGATCAAGAATTTCTTGATGTTGATAACCACTCCATAGAGGACAACATAAATGATGTCACATATTCATTAGATCAAGTTTCTCTTGATAAATGTGCTGATGTGGTGGGTGACACTCTATTGCCAGATCTAAATTTCTCCAATCTATATTTGTACAACGAACTTGCTGTGATCGCTCAACTAAGGATCCACAAGTCACACCCCACCACAAACATCATTGGAAATGTTGAGATTGGGGTGAGAACAAGAGGACAAACCCATGACCAAAATGTTTGTCTGCACTCTTGTTTCTTGTCCCTGATTGAGCCAAAGAAAGTTAATAAGGCATTGAAGGATGGAAGTTAGGTTGAAGCTATGCAAGAAAAGCTACTTCAAATCAAAAGACAGAAGGTTTGGAACCTATGTCCTCTTCCTCAAGGGAAGACTGTCATAGGAACCAATGGGTTTTTAGGAACAAGAAGGATGATAGAGGACATATCATCAAGAACAAGGCAAGTCTAGTTGTTCAAGGGCATAGACAAGAAGAGGGAATTAATTACATAGATGTTTTTTCTCCTATGGCAAGACTTGAAGCTGTAAGAATATTCCTAGCTTTTGCTACATCCAAGGATTTCAAGGTCTACCAACTTGATGTCAAGTGTGCTTTTCTGTATGGGGTGATTGATAAAGAGGTGTATGTTAAACAACCACCTAGCTTTGCAGACCCAGATCATCCTGATTATGTCTGCAAGCTTGATAAAGCTCTTTATGGGCTGCACCAAGCTCCAAGGAAGTTGTATGAAACACTATCTCAGTATCTCTACCAACATGGTTACAAGAGGGGTACTATAGATGGAACTCTCTTCATCAAAGGGATAGGGAATGACTTAATGTTGGTTCAAGTATATGTGGATGACATTATCTTCGGGTCAACTAATCCAAAGCTCTGTAAAGACTTTGAGAGGGTGATGAAGAACAGATTTGAAATGAGTGCCATGGGGGAACTAAATTTCTTTCTGGGAATTCAAGTGAAGCAAGTTCATAATGGCATCTTCATAGGCCAGTCAAAGTATGTGCAAGACATACTTACAAGATTCAACATGATTGAATGTAAGGTTGCTAAGACACCCATAGCCAGAAACCACTCCCTAGGACCTGATCTTGATAGGGACTGTGTGGAAGAACCTCTTTACAGGGCTATGATTGGGTCTCTTATGTACCTAACAGCCCGCAGGCCTGATATCATGTTTGCCACATGCATTTGTGCAAGATATCAAGCCAACCCCAAGATGTCACTCCTGGTTGCTGTCAAGAGGATTCTTAGATATCTCAAAGGTGCTCCCAAGCTTGGCCTTTGGTATCCAAAGAGTTCTGACTTCAATCTGTATGCTTATACAGATAGTGACTATAGTGGTTGCAACATGACTGCAAAGTCTACATCTAAGGGATGTCAATTCCTTGGTGGAAGGATTGTCTCATGGCAATGCAAGAAACAATCCTGTGTCTTTGCATCAACTGCTGAGGCTAAATACATTGCTGTTGTAAATTGCCATGCTCAAGTGCTTTGGATTCAGAATCAGATGCTGGACTATGGATTCAATTTCAAAGAGACTCCCATCCACAAACACAACAACAGTGCTATATCCATTACGGAGAATCCTGTGCAGCACTCAATGACCAAACACATCAACATCAGGTATTATTTGATTAGAGATAATTTTAAGAAGGGTATGAACAATACGCTGATCTGTTCACTAAAGCTTTTGATGAAACAGAGATTCAAATATCTTGTATCAGCTATTGGGATGATTAACTTAGAGTAACTTTTTCTTAAAAACTTAAATCAACTTTATTTCTAAAAACTGTGTGTCCTAAGTTGTCTGTTTTATCACCTTCGTAAGCCCAGTTTATTTTGGAAGAAAAAATTTTTAATGATATTCCTTAGATTTTTGAAAAAATTTTAAAACATATTTTTCTTCTGAAGATTTCAAGTTGCCTTCGGAAAAAATTTATGTCTTCAAATCAAGAACTACTTATAAGAAATTTACCTTCGGAAGAAATTCTGAGAATATCTTTCGAAGCTTAACTATGCTTCTAAGTATTTGCATGTATTTGAAGGACAAATATCTTCCGAAAGCAATTAAGTCTCGGAAGATTTATTCTCTTTAACATAAAACTCCCAAGACTTGATATCTTCCGAAATGAAATATGTGTTGGAAGAAAAACTCTCTTAGAATTTTCCTTCCGAAGCCAAATTTTCAAATTTCTTTAGAATATCTTCCGAAGCCAAATTGGCTTTGGAAGCTTTTTCTTAAACTTTCGAAGCAAAAACTACCTTGGGAAGATTTTCAACTTCCAAGAAAAACTACCTTTTTGGGTTTTTCAAAAGTGTGACCTACTTTCGGATTTTAAAGTTTATCCTTTTGCATTAACTTTGTCTTAAATCCATTCTATATATATTCTCAACGGTTCCCCTTCTTCTCACTCTTTCCTTCTTCCATAAATTCTTGACCTATTCTCCCAAAATTAACCTTCTTCTTCACCAACAAACTTCCTTCATGGCCAACATTGATCGATGAAACCTACCGGGATTTACCATGCACCTTCACAGATAACACAATCAGTTTGCTCTGTTGGACTCTGAGAAAGATCCTCATTTCTCAAAGGTTTGTCGATACCTTTCAACGTCTCACTACTTCACCACCCTTACTATTGATCCTCCTCTTTATGAGGATCAGTTACTTGTATTCTGGAGGACCTGCCAAGAGGTCACCATGGATGGGGAGAAGACACTATCTGCTATAGTGCAGGGGAGGACAATCTTCATCACTTCGGCCATCATAAGCTCACACCTTCAGCTAGATGATGAAGAAGGTGAGTTCTCCTTTCTGAAAGCTGTTGTCAACCATTCTTTTCAGCAGATGGGCTATGAGTGTGACTTCTCAATCAAAACCTTCATGAAGGGGAGGGTCTCATCCAAATGGAAATACCTCCTCCATGTCATCATACACAGTCTCTCTAACAAGCATGAAGGATGGGATCAAGTTTTAGAGGACCTCTCCTTCATAGTCCATGGAATGGTTCAGGGGGTCAAATACAGGTACTCTCAATTTGTCTATACAAATTTACTTGCTAATTTAGACTCCTTAGAATACTACATGTTCCCACGATATGTCTAGCACATTCTCAACTGTGAACTGGGCTCACAGTTGAGGGGAACAGGTAATATTCTTAAATTGGGACAGAGAAGCCTAGCATCTTTAAAATACTAAGAAAGCCTACTGCTGGCTTCTCCGGGGTAGAAACAGCCCTGGTTCCAAAAATGTTTGAGCTCATTGCTCAGGGTGGCAACCTAGCAGCACCAGCTAGTGTTGAACCCACACCCTCTCAACTCCACGCCTATAGCCTCAAATTACCATCACCTACAAAAGAAAAATCAACAAACCCCTGCACCTGCTACTGAACATGGGCAGGTCCCCATATCACAACCCACACAGGAGGAAGTGGTATCTCAAGCTCCCACTTCCCCTAAGGAGCAGACCACTCCTATCTTTCAAATGATCAGTGCTGAGGTTCCTCATGCTCAGCCTGATGAGCTCACATCCCCAACAGCCTTAAGCCATCACTCTGAGTCTGAACACTCAAGTGATCAACCTTCAGGGGATAGTTACCACCCCTAGCCGCTGGACTTAAACCACCCTATTCCCAGCCTTGATTTCTATAATGATGAGGACTTGGGTTTCAGTGGGTACAATGAGTCTCTCCTTTCTTCCCACACTCAAGGAGAAATGAGTACCACTGACTCATCTAGGTATAGCCCCACATCGTATACCCACAACTGAGGTGGGTCTTCCTGAATATGCTCAGGAGATCCATATGGAAGAGGCTCTCACTTTAGAAAGTGATTACATCAGTAAGACCTCAACCATGGCAACCCAGCCTCTTGACACTTCTCTGGAAGTTGTCATGATGCAGGGGAAATCCAGTAGCCAAAGACACTATGCTAGTGATGAGGAAGAAGACCTAGGTCCAATTCTCTCATCCCCCAGTGATTCTTCAACTGAAGATGAGGGGAGTCTGAAACATAGGGTGCACAAATTGACAAACACTTGCACTTATCTAGTTCCAAAAATAGTTCACCTGGAATCTCAGGTGACTATCTTGCAACAAAGGGTCAATGACCAGCAACTTGAGATCCCCAATCTCAAGGGCCAGTTAGCTTAGAGATCCTTAAGGAGGACTTAACCATGTCCACAAGAACCTATGGAAGTGATGGATGACACCCCCAGCTCACCTTTGCAAGAAGGTGATGCTACCAAAAAGGGGGAGAAAGTCCTCATAACCATAAAACCTAGGAGTTTCTCCCAGAGTATGGACATAGAGGAGTCACCAAACTCTCTTTCAATTGTCTAGACTAAGCAACCTCCTCAAATCATGAACATAGACTTAATCATTCAACACTTTTTTGAGGAGGGAATTCCAAGAGCAATGTCTACTCCCTCTGAGAATCTAATTATGGGATGGGGGTATGACACAAACAGAAGAGCTCTTGTGATCTCTAGAGCTCAGGGTCAACTGGAAATCTTCAACTTCTCACACCTGAGTCTCTATGAGTGCATCAATCTGGTGAATCTTCCACTTGTCAACCCAAGCCACAACCGACAAGCTCAAAGATTAGCAGACCGGATTCAAGATAGGGTGCTAGAGGAATTCAAATTTAGATCAAAATTATATAGACGGAGGCTAGCAGGTGAGATCTTTGGTCAACTGGATGTTGAGGTGGACCCTGAGATTAGCTTCAAAGGGAAAACCTTGACTGAAGGCCCAGAGGTTGAGCCTGTGAACCTTGAGACAGGATCTCTCTCTGCACCTATTACCCTCAGTGAGGCACCAGCTGGTGAAGGTGTCTCACAACCTCTCTCTGGGCAGAACTTGAATGCTAAACCAAGCAATGAAGGCCAAAGTTCTCTCCACCCTAAGTCACCAAGGCCATTGGTTGACAAAGGGAAAAGGAAGTTAACTCTTGAGGAATGAGAGGAGGAGAAGAGAGAAAGGAAGAGGAAGCTGAGGGGAGAGAGTTCAAGTAGGTCCCCAGGCTTCATGGAAACTACAATCCGGGCTGCCCATAGGCCAAATACTCAAGAAGATGAGTTAAGGGAAGCCAGGCTAAACTACCTGGGGACCAAGAAGTACAATATAGATGAACTCATCTCTCTTCCCTTAGAAGAGTTAAATGTGCTAGCTGACACTAAGCTATCAAAGGAGAGGAGGGAGGCAGAGGATGCAGCATTGCTCCTTAAATTTAAAGAAGAAAGGAGACTGAAAAGACTCTACAAACATGCTCATGTCCTCTCTCCAATTCAAGAAAGTCCTGAGACAGAGACTGTGGCACAGGCATAACCTCCAGGTAGATAGGGAAGCTAAAAGAACAAATATGATCAACTACCTGAGTGCCACAGGACTCTATCAGGCAGCTGCACTTCTTCCCTTATCCTTTGAGTGTATAGAGTTTGAATATCTCAAGCAGCTGGAGGAAAAAGCCACAAAAGAAAGAAAAGCTGCAAAGAGAAAGCTAAGGGAAGAAGCTGCAAGGTCAAGGGCCATCATCCACAAAACCAAAAGAAGTCTGAAGATAGACAAAGGATGATGAGCTTCTTGAAGCTGTATGGATTCTCTGGAAGGAAGCATGGTCCTATGTCTCTATCCATAATGGATGAGCATATAAGGGTGATCAAGCAGATGATCAAAAGGGGAGAACTTGTGGACTTACATTCTCCACCAAGTCCAGCTCAAGCTAAAGTTGAGGTAAAGGTTAAACCCACTAAGACAACACAACCTGAACCTAGAGCTACATCTCAGCCAACATCATCTTTTGATCCACAGCAGGGTCCTCTTCTTTCTCCTTCTGAACTTGTGAGAGAACAGAACCCAACTGAGAGGGACACTACTGAACCATCTGGTGCTGAAGACTAGTCCTCTCAGTTGAAACCATCAAAGAGGAGAAAAAGGATGGCCAAAAGAACCCTTACAAAGAAAAAGAAAACTAAGGCATCCATCTCTACACCTCAAGATGAGTCAGAACATCCTGAGGAAGTGCATGAAGAGGCTGCTCAACCAACTCCCATCAGAGTAGAGCCTCTTGCAGTGGGAAGACCCATCGTGTCCTAGAGTTTTGCTGACAATCCAGACAGATGGTATGTCACTAGAGATCAAGGAGGTCAGGATGTCTACTTTTAGCAAGACATGCTTGCCCTTCCTTTACATGATCTCTATGATATGAGAATATTCTATGAGAGTCTGAAGGATCCTAACCATATGATGAAGAGAGGTTTGCTGCTGATCCTAATGAGGACTATCAACATTTGAAAAATCTGTCTATTTTGGTAGCATCAGCCTAGGGGGAGTTTGTAAGGATCTAACTGAAGATTATGAGGCTGATGCAACCAAAGATCTTCCAACATGCACTAAAGTTAAGGATGAACTTGCTTCATAAGCTTTACACTCTCTAAAGAAAACTCTAAGTGTAAAGTCTTCCAAAGCCAAAAGTTCAGAAGAAATTACTTCGAAAGCTTTACACTTAACAAGAAAAATATTCCAAGTGTAAAAACTTCCGAAGCCAAAGACCAAGTTCTTCCAAAGCCAAAGATGAAGTCTTTTGAAGCTTCAAAGAAAAATAACTCACCAACTTGTATGAGTTGGTGAAACTTTCATGCTTTAGTGAATAGTAGATAAAGTCTTTGTTTGTAATTTTATTCTTTTGTTCCTTTAGACTTTTTGTACTAGGAAAAGTCAATGAGCTATGGCATGTCATAGTCACTAGTCAAAAGGTAATCTGCCTTTTGACTCTAGATTGATCTTGTTGTCTAGATTAGTCAATTCCAACTGTCTTTCCAAGTATTGACGGTTGTAGGTTGTAGTATAAAAGAGTCTCAGGTCCTTGTATTTTAATTATGCTTTGAACACTTGTAATAGAACTTGAGATCAATATACAACATCCTTGAAACCTAATACTTGGGTTATTGTTCTAAGTTCTATCTCATTGTTACTTGTGTTCCTTGTATCTTCAAAGTTTCCTATTCCCTATTTGAACTGTTAAGTGATCTAAGATCACTCCTCTTGTGAAACTAATTGTTGTTAACACCCTAACCAGTCCTGCAATTTGTGACTCTGCCCTTTCCAGAAATGTAACCACCAGAATCCCCTCTAAAAGCAACTGGTCCTCCATTAATTTTCTCAAAATTTTGAAGCAAAAAACCATTGCCAGTCATGTGCCTAGAACAACCACTATCAATAATCCAAACATTCAGCTTGGTCTTTAGTTGTTCCTGCACAAAAAGATGTGATTAGTTACACTTAGAAACCCAATCCTCATTGGTCTTGGGCTTATTAAAATGAGTTGAAGACAATGTAACAATAAGTGATCCTATATTTAAGCTTTGAGGATCATTTGCTGTTGTTAATGAAGAACTTTTAGTCACATGGTCTTCCTTCATCTTCCACACCACCTTTGGAAGATTGGGCCTGACCTTCAAAGCTTCAGAAGTTTTGACAACTTCAGAAGTCTTGGAGACTGGACCTTCGAAAGATCTTGCTTTCACTGTAGCAAGCTTCAGTACTTCGGAAGCATTCCTTTCTTCCGAGGACAACTTTTCTTCTGAAGGCAATTTTTCACTTGTCTTCTTCTTCATTTTGGAGCTTTCGAAGGAAACAGATTTTCCTTCCGAAGTTGTTTGTTCCTTAATCTTCTCAGAAGTGTTCTTCTTGGTCATGTGGATGGTACTTTCGGGATTCTACCTGCAATCCTTAGCCAGATGAGAAGTACTACCACATATGACACAGTTGAGTTCCTTCGTTCTGAGAGTCTTCCTTTAAGAGCAAGACTGAGTTAGATCATTTTCCTTCTCCATCTTCATCTTTATAAATGATGCAACAAGCTTCTTAGGGAGAGACTTGCTCTTGGAGCTAGATGGTTCAGGCTGTGTAGTAGTAGTACACAGCTGGTCAGTCTTCTTCTTCTTGCTGGAATGATTTGGAACTAAACTAGAACTCCTGGTACTAGAGTTCATAGTTGAGTCTTCAGTCTTTACAACTTCAAAACCTGCAGAAATAAACACTTGTTTCAGCTTTGAGTCAAAAGTGGCCTTGATTTCTTGAACCTTCTTTGAACTTCTCTTTGCTCTTCTAATCAAGTTTTTTCTTTTTGACTTGGTCATTCCAGACTCTTTCTTCTCCTTAGGAGAATAGTGACCCTTCTTAGGGTAATCTTCTTCACTCTTCTCTGAGTCATCCTTCACTATCTCCTCTTCATCCTATTCAATACTGGGGTGTATGAGGGGAAGCTCATCTTCACAAGTTCCATACCTTAGAGATCTTACAGACAATAGAGTGTGTGGAGGAGCTATCTAAGTAGATCTCAGTCCCTGCTTATTCTGATAACAAACTTTTGCATGTAGGGATGAGGATAATATGTTCTTAAAGGTCTCTTCTTCAAGAACAAATTTTTTTGCTTTGGCTTTACTGATCACAAGCTCAGCCTGGCATTCAGTTAACTTTGAGATGAGATCTTTGATTTGAGTCCTTTAGTTTTTGTGCTCATGCTTAAGAGTTGAAATTATTTTCTCTAGATCTTCTATCTTAAGTTTATAATCATTTTCAGCTCTTTTAAAGTCAGCTTTTAGGATATTTAAGGACTCAAGATCAGATCTCATCTCTAAGTTATAGGACCTATATCTATTAACTTTAGCAATGCATTCAGGAGTACAAAGATGTTCCAATATCTTGGCTTCATCATGGTCTTCCATTAGTGCTTGGTTTGGAGAAGCATCTTCAACCTGAAAGCTCCAGTCAAAGCCTCCTTCTTCAACAACAACTGTAGCTTGTTGTCTTGGCTTCTCATTCTGGTGAGCTCCCTCAGTGTAGTTTGGCCTGGATTGTGCTTGGCCACCATTTGACTTTGGTGCCTTGCACTCCCTGGAAAAGTGTCCTATTTGGTTACAGTTGTAACACTTCACCTTGCTTTTGTCCAGCCCAAACTTTCCATTGGCTGCATTGCTGGGAAACCTTCTTCCAGTCCTCTTGTAGAACTTCTGGGATGTATGAGTGAGTAGAGCCATCTGCTAGACTATTTTCATATATTCCAGATCATCTAGGTGGATACAGTCCAGGTCTTTAAAGGCGAAGAGAAAGTTGTCTGAACATTCATCAAAAGACACAAAAGCTTGTGAAGAACTTGTCTCCTGGAATTGGCTTCCAGGGATGTAGCCTTCCCTTGGTGTCTCCGGAAAGATGATGAATGGACCCTTTTGTGATTTGTCCGGGTAGCAGATGAGATGCTGCTGTGGTTCTCTGCAATCCCTTTCAACCACATAGAGGGCTGAACTCTGATGAGTGTTGGAGTTACCAGATGAGTTTTCCAATTCATCTCCATCTGGTATCCGCTAAGTATTCCATATAACTCAGTGAGAGTAAGAGTCTTGAGGTTTTCAGGCCTTTTAATGACCACCAGTAGTGTGTCCATTGTCTGGGAAGAGAGGACATGAACTTTCTAACAATATCTCTATTCTCAATGGTTACTCCAACATCAGCTAGAGTATCCACAATCTTAACGTACCTAAAGTATTGTTGAGTAATGGTTTCACCTATCTTGAAGGTGAAATTTTCAAACTGCTGCTTCAAAAGGTCCTTCTTGTTTTCTTTGTCTTCATTGGACCCCTCATAAATCAGCTTCAGTGCATCCCATAGCTGTTTGGCGGTCTTGCACTTCTTGAAACCTCTGTAGATGGAGTTAGGAAGGGTAGTTTGAAGGGCTGTCATAGATTTCTGATCAACATCAATTTTCTTCCAATCTTCTTTAGAAAAATCATCCCTTTCCTTTGGTATCATACCACCAGCAGCAGCTGAAGTGGTGCATGGTACATAAGGTCCATTGACAACTGACTCCCACATCCTGGAATCTTGAGACTTGATGAATCCTTCCATTCTTTGGCACCAAGTATCAAAATCCTCAGGAGTGATCAGTGGGGACTTTGTCATAGTTCCAGTTTCCATATCAGCCTTTGAGATAGCTGCCATTTGAAAAGTTAAGTGAAGTTTGAAATCATCAACAATCACCAAACAATATTTCCTTTTTCTAATGCTCATCAGATTGGTTGGACCAAAAAGATCCATGTGTAGCATTTTGAGTGGAGTTGTGTTTGTGTTGATTGTTTTGGACTTATGTGACACCCTATGTGGTTTTCCTTTATAACATGATGAATAATGATTAGAACAGTAAAATTCTTTCTTGGGAAGGCCAATGACTATGTCATTTTTGACCAGCTTATTCATGTTCTTCATGTTTGAATGAACCATCCTTCTATGCCAAAGTTGAGCTTCATCTTCTGATGACTTAGAAATCATGCAGGTTTCATTGCTTGTCATTGAGGTGTTTTTCATGTCGAAAACATATGTGTTTCCTTTTTTTGGCTCTTTAAGAAGGATCAAATCTGCGGGGATTTATAAACCTGGCTTAAGAATGTAACAGTAAGTGTTATCAAATAGAGTGGTATAATTTTGATCACAAATTTGAGATACACTCAGTAAGTTATATTGTAAATTTTCACAAAAATTTACTTTCTCAAATTTAAGTACACCATTTGTTACCATTCCTTCACCAACAATTTTACCTCCCTTCTTATCCCCACCAAATGCCACATATGAAGCATTTTTGTGTTTGAAATCATGGAGGAGAGAATAGTTTCTTGACATATGCCTGGAACAACCACTGTTAACATACCACTTCTTGTCAGCCCTCCATGGATGTTCCTGCACAAATAATGAAATAAATTAGAGCGTGGAGCCCAAGCCTTAATGGTCTTGGGCTTGCCATTGGTATCTAAGAATATTACTCCCTCATGGATGAGCCTAGATGTCTCAAGGTTGTTTTTAGACTCATTTGATTCATTATGGTTTGTTTGGGGTGAGGATGATTTTATTGAAGATGAACTTGAATCACTTTGTTCTTGGTCCACAAGGACTTCCACTATCACTTGTACTTTGAGTATCTTGTTCTTTGAACATGATAATGAAACTTGATTAGAGAAAGCTTCTACATCTTTTGTGTTTGATTGTGGTACTTGATTACCCTTTTCAAATGGTCATAGAAGGCTTCATCTTCCTGCTGATTGTTACTTTAACAAACACTGTGCTATTTGCAACAAGATTTGTAGGAAGATGAAGCCTTCTATGACCACTTTGAAAAGGGTAATCAAGTACCATAATCAAAGACAAAAGATGCAGAAACTTTCTCTAATCAAGTATCATCATCAAGTTCAAAGAACAAGATACTCAAAGTAGAGGTGACAGAGGAAGTGCTTGTGGACCAAGAACAAAGTGTTTCAAGTTCTTTTTCAATAAAATCATCCTCACCCCAAACAAACCATAATGAATCAAATGAGCCTAAAAACAACCCTGAGACATCTAGGCTCATCCATGAGGGAGTAACAATCTTAGATACCAATGGAAAGCCCAAGACCATTAAGGCTTAGGCTCAATGCTCTAATCGATTTCATTATTTGTACAGGAACATCCATAGAGGGCTGACAACAAGTGGCATGTTAACAATGGTTGTTCCAGGCATATGTCAAGAAACTGTTCTCTCTTCCATGATTTCAAACACAAAAATGCTTCATACGTGGCATTAGGTGGGGATAAGAAGGGAGGTAAAATTGTTGGTGAAGGAATGGTAACAAATGATGTACTTAAATTTGAGAAAGTAAATTTTGGTGAAAATTTACAATACAACTTGCTGAGTGTATCTCAAATTTGTGATCAAAATTATACCACTCTTTTTGATAACACTTACTGTTACATTCTTAAGCTAGGTTTTTAAATCCAAGCAGATTGGATCCTTCTTAAAGTACCAAAAAAAGGAAACACGTATGTTTTGGACATGAATAACACCTCAATGACAAGCAATGAAACCTGCCTGATTTCTAAGTCATCAGAAGATGAAGCTCAACTATGGCATAGAAGGATGGTTCATTCAAACATGAAGAACATAAATAAGCTGGTCAAAAATAACTTAGTCATTGGCCTTCCCAAGAAAAAATTGTACTGTTCTAATCATTGTTCATCATGTTATAAAGGATAACAACATAGGGTGTCACATAAGTCCAAAACAATCAACACAAACATAACTCCACTCAAAATGCTACACATGGATCTTTTTGGTCCAACCAATGTGGTGAGCATTGGAAAAAGGCAATATTGTTTGGTGATTGTTGATGATTTCACTAGATTTATTGGGGTCTTTTTCTTAAAACATAAAAGTGAAACATCAAAAACATTAATGGAGTTTATCACTAAGATTAAAAATCAACTTGATTTAAAAGTCAAAATCACTAAGTTTATCACTAAGAAGTGATAATGGATCTGAATTTGTTAACCATGTTTTAGACTCTTTTTACAGGAACACAAGCATAGCCAGACAATTCAGTGCACCAAAAACTCCACAACAAAATGAAGTTGCTGAAAGAAGAAACAAAACTCTAATTGAAGCAGCAAGAACAATGCTAGCTGACTCACATTTGCCAATCACATTTTAGGCTGAAGCAATGAACGCAACATGCAATGTTCAAAACAGGACCTTAATTGTCAAAGAACATAATAAAACACCCTATGAACTTTTTTTTAAAAGAAAACCTTTTATAGGATATCTTAGAGCATTTGGGTGTCATGTGTCTATTTTAAGCACCAAAGATCAATTAGGAAAGTTTGCTGAAAAAGCCTATGATGGTTTCTTTGTTGGTTACTCATCAACATCTAAATCATATAGAGTCTACATTCCACATCAAAACATTATAGATGAAACTCTTACTGTATCATTTGATGAACCCTTATTTCCAAAATCTGTAAAAGGATCATCTTGGTTGTTTGATATAGATACATTAACAAATTCATTTAACACTGGTTATTTGAATGTTACAGGTCCTTCAGATACATGTTATCCTTATGTACCTCAAAGTATGAGTGAAGTGCCATTGACTGCTGATCCTCCAAGATCATCGTATTCACACACTTCAAGTGTTGCTGATCCTGGCCCTTAATCTCAAACAAGTAGTGGAAATTCTGATGGAAATGAATACTCAACTTCCGAAGAAGTAACTAATACATCACCAGAAGTTAACCATGAATTCGCAGCATTTACTAATGCTTCCGGAGTAGTGAACAATCCATCAGCAGAAGTTCCTTCTACATTCGTAGATGTCCCATCTACTTCTGGAGATGATTCATTGCCTTCAACTGAAGTTCCTAATCCATGAGGAGATATTCCAACTACATTCACAACATCTACAGATCAACAAACTACAACATCTGTAGTTATTCCTGTAACTCCCGCGGAAGTTATTCCTACATCTATGGAAACACAAACTCATGAAGATGGTTTTCATTCAGCATCAGAAGAACAAAATGATGAGGATTTCGACTACTTTGTTGATTCTCCATCTCAGCTGGATCCATCTCTATCGTCATTAACCATTATCACTAACTTGGAATCATCCATTCCAGTTGAATCAATTCCAACATTAAGAATTCATAAGTATCATCCAATAAAAAACATCATTGGTGATCTTAATGAAAGAATCAAAAGAAGCCAAGGGGGAGCTGCCAATATTTGTCTTTTCTCTTGTTTTGTTTAACAATTGGTTCCTCCTAACATCACTGCGGCATTAAAAGACAATAGCTGGATTGAAGCAATGCAAGAAGAACTTCAGCAATTCAGAAAGCAAAATGTTTGGAATCTCGTTGATCTTCCTGAATGTCAATATCCAATTGGTACAATGTGGCTTTTCAAGAACAAATTAGACGACAGAGGTATCATTGTCAGAAACAAAGCAAGGCAGATAGCATAAGGTTATACTTAAGAAGAAGGGATAGACTACGATGAAGTCTTTGCTCCAGTTGCAAGGATTGAAGCTATTAGAGTCTTCCTAGCCTATGCTTCACATAAGAAGTTCATAGTTTACCAGATGGATGTAAAATATGCCTTCTTATATGGTAAAATTGATGAAGAAGTCTATGTTGCCCAACCACCAGGCTTTGAAGATCCTAATTACCCACACCGCGTATACAAGCTTGACAAAGCTTTGTATGGTCTTTCTCAGGCACCTAGAAAGTGGTATGAAACATTGTCTTCTTTCTTGCTTAAGCATGGTTACAAAAGGGGAACCATTTATCAGACTCTCTTCCTCAAACATGATCATCAAGACCTCTTGGTTGTCCAAATCTATATGGACGATATCATTTTTGGGTCAACAAACAAGAGATTGTGTGAAGACTTTGAATCTTTGTTGAAATCTGAGTTCCAAATAAGTTCCATGGGAGAATTAACATTCTTCCTTGGTTTACAAGTTCATCAAAAATCAAATGGAATATTCATCAATCAGGAGATGTTTGTGCACCAAATCTTGAAGAAGTACAACCTTGCTGACTCTTCTTCATGCAAAACACCAACATCAACAATAGATAAGATTGTATCTGATCCTAAAAGGAAATCAGTTGATCAAAGCTTGTATAGATCTATGATAGGATCTTTGATGTACTTAACTGGCAGCAGACCTGACATAATGTTTGTTGTGTGTGTTTGTGCTAGGTACCAATCAGACCCCAAGGAGTCACATATGAATGCAGTTAAGAGGATCTTCAGATACCTCAAAGGGAAGCCAGCTCTTGGATTTTGGTATCCCAAAGAAGGAGATTTCAACCTATATTCATATTCTGATAGTGACTTTAGAAGTTGCAACAACAATAGAAAATCAACAACTGGTGGCTATCAATTCATTGGACCAAGACTAGTTTCTTGGCAGCGCAAAAAGCAAACAAATGTGTCAGTATCCATAGCTGAGGCTGAGTACATTGCTGCTTCAGCTGGTTTCCTCCAAGTTTTGTGGTTGCAAAACCAACTCCTTGATTATGGTTATAATTTTCTTCAAACACCTAGATAACTCGGTTGCTATGTTCATAACTACTAATCCAGTGCAACATAGTAAAACAAAACATATAGAAATTACAAATCATTTTCTAAAAGACTGCTCATAAAAAGGTTTAATCAAGTTGATGAAAATGGATACAACAAATTAGCCTGCTGATTTATTCACTAAAGCCTTTGAATTAGTGAGATTTAATTTCTTAATGGAGTCTTTAGGCATGATCAACTTAGATTAGTCATCATCACAAAGAAAAGCATGATCTGTCCTTTAAAATACTTACTATGAAAAAGCCAAAAACATCCATAAAACATATAAAACTTCAAAAAAATATTGTCTTGTTAATATGTTTCTTGAAAAAGCAATTCATATCATGGGAAATGATCGCACACTATACCTTTGTTTACTTGCTTGGTTTTTTAACTTATAATAAAGACTGATCAGATGTGATTTGATATGTGAGTAGGTTCAGCTTGAGTGGAAAATAAACAAGTCCATGCTTTACATAATGCCAAGGTGACTAATTGTGGGCAATTCCATTTTAAGAAGCAAGCAAGTAAGTCTTATCCTGCTGTGATCAACTTAGTCACCCAAGCACACTATGTTCTGACACTTTATAACCTCTATCTTTACACATCATGGACCATCTATTTTGCATGAGCAAAGACCTGGGTTCATAGGCACCTTTGTTTTACATAAGTAAAGACCTGGTGACCTGATGCTGATCATCAATATGTTCCAATAAAGGAACAGCTCAAAAAGAATCCAATATGATCAAATGTATATTATCTTAAAGAGCATAAAAATCATAACAACAGTATTAATAAAATTTCAAAGAAATCTTAAGATAGAGCTTATAATTTAAGGAACATAGTTTTCAAGTATGAAAAAGTGATGAATTGACTCATAAGCGGAGGACAAACTCTAATGTGAATTAAATGTGGAGTCCATATTTGTCTATCTTTAATCAATACCAAAACATGATAAACAACATGACAAGTTGAATATATACTCTTGCTTGAATTTATGTGGATCATAATACTTGCAATCAGCACAAGATCTATGTCTACTATCCTCATACTAAATGCTTCAAGAAGTTGCTTAGTGTCATAGTAAGATCCCATATTATGGTTAAATTGCTTGTAAATATGTTATATGTAGTGTTTGCTTATAAAAAAAATACAAAAAGATTTTGTTTATGTTCTTTTCTTTGCTAATATGATGGACAGATAATTTCTTTTCATGCTATTCTCTTCATAAATTTATGCTAAATGCATAAGTTAATAATTAATCACAAATTTAGGGGGAGTAGTCATCAGCATGAAAAATGAGTTTATCACTTTTGAATGAAGAAAATTGGAGCTTGAGCACTAACTTGGCTGTAGGATATCTGAAGTTTTTTTAACCAAATCAATCTCTTGTACATTTGCCATGAAGCAAAGTCAACAAGATCCAACAGCAATGAGCAAATGATCTAACAGCATGTTAGGATCATACAACAAAAACATAATAAGTTTGCCTTCCATAGATGTTCTGCGAAAGGACTAACTTGTGGTTCTACGGAAGAATTAACTTAAGGATAAACTTGATTGTGTATCCAAACAACCACGGAAGGGTAATGAGGTTTAAGGGGCTCACAACATTAAATAAACGATGCTGCAGCTTACTTTAACAAAATGATTTTGGAAAGAGTTTAGGAGTTGAAAACATTGAACAACTGATTACATGTTTCTAAACCTAAGGGGGAGTATTGTTAGGTTTGAAAGATTATTGATCACTTGTAATGAACTCATGTAAATCTTTATCTTTTTGTATGCAAGATATGTATATGTTAACCCAAATTATTATTTGTGTTGATTATATGTGTAATTGCAGAAAAACATCATAGTTGGTGAATTTTGAAATTTGACCAAGTACAAGAACATCTACTGAAGAACAAGTCATGGAATATGCATCCGTGGATCTCCTGCGGAAGCATTGTAACTTCTACGAAAGAACAAGTCTGCTTGTGAGATCAATGTTGGTCCTAATGATCGATTCAACAGTGCACTTGATTCTTCCCAAAGAATTTTCTATTGAATCAACACTTATAAACACAATAGCATAATGAAAATCAATGAATATAAACCATAAATGCAATAACAATGGCTCAAAGATATAGATGATAAGCTTCCAGCCAAACAGACAATAGCAACATAAATATTTTCGATTAGGGTTTTTGCAAAAAGTGTCACCCAAGATAGAAAGATTACAATATATATAACAGACCTAGTTTCGCTGGCAGTTTCGCTTCCTGACTAACTACAGTTTCACCTGGCAGCGAACTATAGATTCGCCGGGTGAACTAGATCAGCTGACTCCGGGCGAAACTACAGTTTTGCCCGTAGTTTCGCTGGCATACAAAATTACATAGAAAGACAAATTACAAATAAGATACTAACAATTAACCTATTACAAAGCAAAATAAACCTATCAATTATAGTGAGTCCAACCTATGTAGATCTTCAATTCTCCCCCTAGGTTGGACCTCACTCTCAATCTTCTTGCTCTCCTCCTGCACCCTCTTCAGCTTAATTTGATGCTTTTGGTTCTGCTCCTGCTGCCCTTTCCTCTTCAGCTCTTGCACTAGCTCTAGCAAATTGTTTGGTAAGATCTTGCATATCCATCCTTAACTCGTCAGCCTTGGATACTTTCTCTGCTAGCTCCCCGACCTCTGCCCTTACACCTCGAGCTTTGTTTGCCACGTTCATAAATAGACTGGTTTCTCTTCTTGTTTCATCTCCAGCTCCGGCCTTGATATGATTTTCACAAAGTGTTACAAGGTCTTTGTCATAAAAAGAAAATACTTCCATTGGATCCAACAATTTTATCTCACCACCACCTTTCAACCTAATGACAACTTCCCTAGTATTGTTGTCATAAAACCATTTTTCGAACTTTTGCAGTCTAGGGGGAAGTGGATTGGGCACTCTCACTCTGTTAACAGTTTTGGCTTGCTTCAAGTTCAGCATAATCTTTCCTTTTCCGGTAGCCCAATCCGAGTCAATATTTGATCTCCTCCTCCCAGTCTTCATATATCCAAAGGCTTCAAAATTATCATTCATTCCCGCCTTAATCTCTTTTTCTAACAGCATAGGACGTTCACTCAGGTGGGCGTCTAAGAGAGGAATTTCAGCTAACCTTCTCAAATCCCATCTAGGCAAGGTCTTGAACGCCTTCCTTTTATGCATATATGAAATTTCACCACCTCTTCTTTTGATCATAAACATTTTCAATTCTGAATTGTACTTCCAGCTCACTATCTTTTTATCACTTTTCTTCTTGCTCAGTTCACTTATGTTTTGGAAAAGTGGAATCAATTCTTCTGGTTCCTTTTCTTTCACAAACCATTCCTCCTTCCTTAGCTCAAAAACATCACCTTTTTCTGTACTCCTTTGAGCAACATATGTCATTGGGCGCTCCTCCACTTCATAAAACTTAGGCTCCGAGTCATAATCCACCAGTTGTTCTTCATATTCTTCCTCTTCATCAATGAGTCTATTCTCAGCATCTTCCTTATTTCCTCTTGTGGTTTCTTCTCTAATCACCTCAACCCCCATCAAATCTGCATCTATGTCTAATCCCAAATCAACAAAACCAGCCTCAACAACTTCAGGCTCCTCTCTCATATCTCCTTATTTATCTACTCTCTTTTCAGCTTCTTTTTCAACAACTTTTTCACCTGCTACACCACCTCCACTTGTACTGCCACCAGCCATACTTGTTTCTCCACTGATACCAGATGATCTCCTTACTTTCAAGAATGAATACTTTGATGTATCAGTCATATCATCCAACTCCTCCTGTGATAGTTGGTTTGTGTCACCAACTTTGCCTTTGAGCTCATTTACTTCCTTCAATAGCCTTATGATTAGTTCATGCTGATCCACCATCATAATCTTCATACTTTCTATCTGCTCAACTTTCTCCTTCTCTCTCAACTCCTGATGAACCAACTTGGTTTTAGTCATGCTCAGTTCATTAGCCAATGAAGTATTTACATTTCTAATCACATCTTGATCTAGTTCATATCGGGGAACCCTCCTTTCTTCGAACACTGGCTGCTTATGATTAGATCTCCTTTCGGTTTCGTGAGCTGGTTCCCCTTGATAAGCCTTCTTTTTGGTCCTCCTTTCTCTTTGAACCCTCAGCTCTTCTTTAACTTCATCAATCTCAGTTTCTAGATCATATTCTTTCTCTTTAGCATACCTCTTCTTTTCTTTATAGCTTCAGCTTGTTTATCCCGATTTTCTTTAGCGTTCTTGTTTTCATTTTCAATAAACCTTCTAATATAGTTCCACCTTTCAGTAGGATACATGTTTTCTAGTAAATATGTTATTTTACCGCTGAAGTCATGTCTTATAGCTGAGCAGTCTGCAAAAATTCTTGTATTCATTTGCATCAGCCTCTTCACTTCTCCATGTTTTGGCAAATTGGGTTTCTCATTAATGATCATCTGAACAAACCTTGGATATAATAGCTATTTGTCTTTCTTTAAGGCCATGACGTTTTCAGTCATACATTCAAAAATCAGTCTTGCAAGATTGGCCTTTTGTCCTTTACAGTATACAATCATGGCCTTTGCCCACTGTGCATTTAAACCGTCTGATCCTCCCTTCCTATGATCCAAGCACATTATGAAAACATGGGCAATATATCTCCATTCCTTGGATAAAAACAATTTTTTAATTTCCTTCTTTGACCCAAAAGAAGGTCCTTCATATCCGATGCTTCGATAAGCATTAAGGACTTCAGTATCAGACATACTAATCACATCTCCACAATCATCTTCCAACCTTAATACCCTAGCAATCGTCTTGGCACTAATAATCACGTCTTCCCCAAGAACTCTTGAAGTGATCCTGTGTTGAGTAACTCCCAAGTCACATTCAGCATTGACCAAGAAATCTCTAATGTGAATGTCGTAGATCGTAGGTAAATGAGAAGTGGCATGGTGAATGGAAGACTGTTTCAGCCATCTAATGCAATCTCAAAATCCAACAGTCTTTGGATTACTGTCGTCTAGGAGTGCCACTATATTAGTCTTCTCATCGAACTTTAAGTTTGCCATGAACTGCAAAATATAAACATATGTAAGTAAGATATAACAAAAAGATAATTAACCAATAAAAATAAATAAAAAAAGTAGTTTCGCTGAAGTGGCGAAATTGTATTTTCGCCAGACATAGCAAGACAGCTTCGCTGAAATTTTTGAAACTAAGTTCAACAGTTTCGCTGACCGGCGAAGCTATAGTTTCGCTAGGCACAATACATAGTTTCGCTGTTGATTAGTCATAAGTTCTGACCAACAAAAGTGTAGATTTGCTGTAACTCAGCCCTAGACCATGAGTTTGAGCGATTCTACACTTTCGCTGAGGACAAAGTTATGAATCATACAACAGCGAAGTTGAAGGTACGCTGACCCCAACAGAGCAGATAATGTGTTGGGCGAAAGTATAGTTTCGCTAGAAAGGTTCGAGCGAAACTGTGAGGTATGCTTGGGTAGCATAACCAGATAGATTCGCTCGCAACAGGGAACTTTCGTTCAGTTTCGCTGGAAGAATTTGGTAGATTCGCTCGACGAAACAGGCAAAGTTTCGAACCAGCGAATCAACCCTAAGCAATCAATTAGGCCATAAAACCACGACTAAGCCGCAAATACATAGACGCAATACCTACCAAAAGGTTTAGAATCAAACAATCTCGATGAAAATGATGAAAAATTTCGGTCAAAAAGATTCGGCCTGAGAGAAACTAGGGCTACATTCGCACGATATAGTGTGAACTGATGGACACACTGTGCTATAAATAAGACCTAGTTTCGCTGGCAGCGAAACTGTAGTTTCGCTTGGCATCTCAAAAGAAATTAGTGTTTGGAGAATAGCGATATTACCAGAGAAACTATTGGTTCGCTGGGCGAACCTGCAAGCGAAACTGTAGTTTCGCTGAAACCAAAAACATAAAAAATTAAACAAAAATTAAATATAAATGACTTTTATGAAAAACGTTCTTTGTCCCACATTATCAGCACAAAACAAAGAATTAAAAAAAAATTAAAACAGATAAGAAAGAAAAATAAAAGGATATGGAGACTTCTTTTTGAAATTCCCCAACTGCTTGCAGTTGAAGCATCTCAATTCCGACTTATCAAACCCAAGCTTAGAATTTTGATTCTGATTTTCGAAGCTCCTTCTACCAGTTCGTTCCATGAATCTTCTTGCACGCAGTGTGAGCATGGCCATTTGCCATTGGATGTTTGTTTCTTCTAAGTCATCTGGATCAACTTGATACATGTCTTCAACAGTCATTCCTTTTCCCTTTAACTCCCCCACAACTAAAGCTTCATAACTGTGCATGAACACCCCAAATAATGCCATAGTATCTGATGGAATCTGAGCAGTGATAGAAGGTTTTGAGCTTGAACCAACACCTGTAGACCCCCCACTGGACATATTTGAAGCACCAAATCCTGTAGAACCACCATAAGCTGAACCATAGATATACGAGTTTGCAGCGGATGACATCAACACAGCATTTTATGGATATACAGTGGCTGGCATCATGGATTGATTGTATTCTCTTCTCTTTAAATCCAAATCAAAAGATTTCAGTTTGTTGATTACATCCATAAGTTTGTAATCCGCAAAGTTTCTTTCCTGCTTCAACATCCTAACTTGCAGGCTCCATTGAGGTGGAAGTGAGTCCAAGAGTTTAGAGACTTGTTCATGATTTCCCAACTGCTCATCATATTTCTTTAAGGTGCTTGAGATGGACAGAAATCGATTTGTTATGTCAGTAAGGCTTTCATTTTTGTGTCCAACAAATGAATTAAACTCCTTTTCAGCTTGAGCTTTTCTGTCTTTCCTCAGATCCTCATTTCCATCATAGAATTCACACAAGGAGTCATACAAAGATTTTGCATTCTTGTGTTCAGCAAATCGGTTATAGATGTCTTGAGATAAGCAGAGAGTTAATGCTCCAAAAGCTTTCTGATCACAATCAATTAACTTTAAGTCTTTTTCAGTGAAGGTAGATGAATCGGTGTTTGGAGAGATGACTTGACTGACAGTGACAGTTGGGGTATGAGGACCATTTACAATTGATTCCCATTGATTGTGATCGGTGTAGTAAAAGAAGGCTTTCAAATATCTTTTCCAGTCCTAAAAGTTATCACCATTTATAAGCCTCTGTGGCCTATTAGGAGCAACACTCTCCAAGTCAGATATGGTAATATTGGTGGACATCATTAACTAAAAGAGGATAATTTTGCTGACAAATAGGTAAATTCACTGGTAACTTCGCTGGTAGATTCGCTAGTAGATTCGCTGGAATACAAGCAGTAGTTTCGCTCGAATCAATGATCCAAAACTCTAGTTTCGGCGATAGTTTCGCTGAGACCTGTAGAACTTTCGTTCTAAAATAGATTCGCCAGCACTTTCGCTCATATTGACTAGCTGACAGTTGAACTTTCGTTCAAAGATGGACTACTTTCACTGACAATAGCACTCGAAGTTGAAATCATCAAATCCAGCAGTTTCGCTGGTAAATTCGTTGGAAGAAAAATAGTTTCGCCCGATGAATCGAAACTCCTTTTCATAGCAGAATCAACCCAAACTCATTCAGAACACATTGAATTTGGAATCTGATGGTTACAGTAGCTTCTCACATCAAAAACGCACCATCCTCAATCGATTTCCATAACAGAAACACCCAAAACAGATTCTGAAATAGATGGAACAGTAACTTCTTTGAAAAAATGGCCAAAAACAGCCTAATCAAGAGCACAAAGGCTCTGATATCATATTGTTGGTCCTAATGATCGATTCAACAGTGCACTTGATTCTTCCCAATGAATTTTCTATTGAATCAACACTTATAAACACAATAACATAATGAAAATCAATGAATATAAACCATAATTGCAATAACAAAGGCTCAAAGATATAGATGATAAGCTTCCAGCCAAACAGACAATAGCAACACAAATATTTTCGATTAGGGTTTTTGCAAAAAGTGTCACCCAAGATAGAAAGATTACAATATATATATATATATAATAGACCTAGTTTTGCTGGCAGTTCCGCTGAATAGCGAAACTGCCTGACTAACTACAGTTTCACCCGGCAGGGAACTATAGATTCGCTGGGTGAACTAGATCAGCTGACTCCGGGCGAAACTACAGTTTCGTCCGTAGTTTCGCTGACATACAAAATTAAATAGAAAGACAAATTACAAATAAGAACAAAGTACTTGCATGAACTCCATTCATTAAGGAAGCCTTATGAAGTCAACAAGTCAAACTCTCTGGAGTGATGTCATCAAGCCAATATCTGCGAAAGACTGCACTTCTATCAGAAATGAATATTGCATGTCACGTCAAGGATTTTATTTGTGTAACTTTCTTACCACAATAAGAAAGTTACTTATACCCATGTAAAAGTGAATCCCTCTGCCTATAAATAGAAGGCATGGGTGCACTCTTTTCACACAAGAACGATAACAATAATACACCAACAACACACTAAAAATAGACAAAAAACAATACAACAATCCTGATTACACCAAAATAGCAATTAGAACACCAAGAACACCAATTGTAACCAATTCAGTATTAATAGAAATCATTTGAAGTAAATTTGCTTATCATATTACTTTAACTTGTTTTCCATTTCTCTCATCTGTTCTTCATTGATTTACGTTACAACTACAATTTTTAAACAATTAATTAAACAATGAGTTGTGATAATTCCGCGATCATTATTTGTGATAATCCAAGGATCATTGCAGGAATTATCAATTTGATTTTAACAAGTATTGATCGCGGAATTATCAATACCTGCTGTTTAATGGATTGTTTATCAAAAATTGAAATCGATGAACAAGAAGAACAACTAGAAAAACTAAACGTAATAATGCAATACACAGATTGTTTTCAATTGCCCTTCATTCACAATCAATCGATTACAATTGATTATAATCCTATATGTTCTTGATGTTTGATCTTGCTATATTGTTAATGTCCTATTGTTCAATGTTTATCTATCAATATATACACCTAATTATGTATAGATATCTTTCTATTATGTTCCTATTTTCTAGCTAATATATTGCTATTCTGTTTTGATATTTTGTTTCTATATGTGCGAATCCTTGCCTTGTTTATCGGCATAGGAGTTCACAATTTACATAGGAAATTGTAAATTACATAAAGAATGTTGTTGATGTGACGTGGAATATTCTATTGACATAATTATCCTTTGCCGTCATTGATTTGATGATATTGCTCTGACATGTTGACTTGTTGACTTTTTGTTACGCACTTGATGATTTAAACAATAGAAGTTTGTTAATCTTCCGTAGGAATTGGTCTTCAATAGGAAGTTCTTCTTCCACAAAAAATAGTCTTCTGTAGCAACACTTTGTCTTTAGCATTTGTTCTTCAGTGGTTGTGCTTCCGTAGGAGTTCTTGTACTTGTTCTTCAGCAGCAAGCTCTCCTTCAGCAGCTCCACTTGATCTTTGGTCTTGTTCAGTAGTTGTTGTTCTTCCATAGAAGATCTACGAAAGCACAAACTTTAGTTATGCTCCTAAGAACATCTACGAAAGAACACTTATGCATCCGTAGGTTGTTCTAACACTTAGTCAATTTTTCCAAATTGACCAAGTCTGATGTTTCTTGTAATAACATAAACACACACACAATAATATGGGTTACCATATAGTTAATGCATTACATTATATTATCAAAAAGAGAATTATAATGATTAATTACAAGAGTTGACAAGTCAACTAAACCTATACATTTGATCTAGTTCTAACAATACTCCCCCTATAGGTTTAGCCTCTTGTAATCAGTTGTTCAAGTCTCCCAATTCTTGAACTCTTGTCAAAATTTTGGTATTGAAGTGTCCCACAATATTCTTTTGATCTTTATACTGATACTTTATCTTCATCCTCCCTATTCTCTTTAATGATTTGTATTTCAAGCCTAGGATATCCTCTTCAGTGGTTAATGTTGCAACAACACTATTATTAGACACCACTTCCAACTCATCCTGTTCTAAAATTCTCAGTTCTGTTATTGGCTTTATCTCTGCTCCCATCAACTGCCTAGCTTCAAACATCCTTCTCTTGTGGGCCTTGGCATGAAGCTTGTTAATAACTTGAATGATGTGTACATACAAGCACAAGTCATTTTGAGCTGTTTGATCATTGAGCTTGGGAAAATACTTGTCATGTAGATATGAGGTATACCTCGGATGAAGCAGCTTGATCTCCATTAGGTTAAATAGCCTTATGCTAGGACCTTTCTTCAGTGGATCATTTCTCTGCAACACCAGCTCTTTTGTCCTTTCTACGTATCCCCATTCTGTGATAGGACAAGAGTACTTATTTCCCTCAATAACTTTGATTGATGCTTCAGATCTGTCTTCATATCGAATTCTTTATAAAAAATCATCATCCACCTGTTGAGAACTAGAATAAGACCTTTTTTTGTTTCAGCTTCCTTTTGTTGTGTTCTGTATCTTCTCTCTTAGCTTCTTTAAGTACATCTCCCTTGAACCTGTGACTCAGCTTAGCCACAAGTCCAAAGAAGTCTCTTCCCTATGGACTGATTAGGAAGTTTGTGATGGGAATGTTTTGCAAAGTAGTGAGGTCTGCATCTGGAAGTGTAAGGAGTGTTTCCACTCTTAGAAAGTATTGAATCATTCCAGATGTTCTCTTCAGCACAACACAATCCCACTCCGAGTCATATTTCCAAGTAATGATTCGGTTTTCTTCTATTGATCTTGGAGTTGTCATGTTGTCAAACAACTAAATCATTATGGTCTTTTGTTCAGTTATCTCTCTAACTGCAATTCCCAGAGGCCAGGCCTTGTTAGGAATCACATCCCTTAGCTCTCTTATCAACTTTGTTTTACCTCTTTGCATGTCTCTACTCTGCACTACAGTTGGTTCAGTAGGAGTTTGTTTTTCTTGTTGTTTGTATGAAGGATTAGGAGCTCCAGTCCTGAATCTTACTCCTGTGTCTAGCTCCACCTTCATTACATGCTCCATCATTTCCATTAACTCACTTATTGATCTTCCTTTAAGCTCATGGGCTTCATAGTTATGACTCTGCAACCAGCAAGTCATGTTGTACCTGGTCAGCTTCCAAGTTTCACAATGACCCAAATCCTTCTTGATTTTCTCCATATCTTTGTATTTTGAATATGTTTCATAATTGCATATGGGCAGCATCAGCCTTGCAGCATCGAACTCCTTCAAAACTTCAATCATCTTATTCATGTTCATTCATTTAACAATGTCATAAGGGAATCCGTTACTTATTAAGACCATGAACATGGCAGATTGAGCTCTTTCTTATAAAATGTCTTCAGTTGATAGCATGCCAGATTCTTCTTCAGTTAGCTGCTTCAACTCATCATCACTTTCTTCTTTGATGATGTCAATTTGCTGATAAGCTGCAGGATCAGCTGATGGAGTGTGAGTTGGGGAGACCCTTTTTGATTTCTTTTGTTGATCTTTAGATTCAGCACCTTCATCTTGAGTTTTGCCCAGATATTTTCTTTTCCTGCTATAAAAGATTATGGGTTCCTTTACCTTCATTTTTGAACTTATATCAGCTTCTTTCTTTTTGCTCACTTCTTGTTTAGACCACTTTTTCTTTAACTTCTCAATCTCATCATCTTTTGCTTTCAGTTGTTCTGATTGTTCAGAGATTAGCTCATTCATTGCATCAATTACCTCATTATCAGTCTCAGTTTCTTCTCTCAGCCTTTTGATTCGTCCTTCCAGTTGAGTGATTGTAACATCTTTCTCAGTTATCAGTCTGTCTTTCTCTATCAGCTCCTTCTTCATTTTCCTCAACTTTTCTAGCTTCTTGTTGCTTTTAATGATCAAATTGTTGTATTTTGCTACGAGGTAGCTCTTACTCACATTAATCTCTTCTTCATTCAAGACATCCTCATTATAAGCAATGATATCAACATAACTACCCTCTTCTTGTTCAACTTCTTCATCTTTTTCCCTTTCAACCTCCTGACATATCTCCTTAGTATCACCATTATTAACAGCTTCATATTCATCCTCATCAAAGTTGAGTTTCTCAGTAGATGTTAGGCTATTAATGGGTTTAGTAGGTGTGGGTGAGGTGGTTGGTTCAGTTTGAAGTGGAGGTGTAGGTGTTTGAGTGAGAAGTGGTGAAATGGGTTCTTTTGCACCAGAGTGCAGTGATGATTAAGATTGGATAGATGAGATAGGTTGGGTATGCTCACTGGAAGATGATTCTGATAATTCTATCACAGTGGCTGGTGATGGAAAGTATGGTTCATGTTGAGATAATGGTTGGGGTGGTGATTGTTGCGGTGATGGTTGATGGATTTGATCAAGTGACACTACTTCAGTTGAAGCAGAGTTTATTGATGTTTGAGAAAGTGCAGGTGATAAGGGTTGGGTGTGTTCACTTGGTGGTGAAAGAGGATTGGGTTCATAATGTTGTGGTTCAGGTGATTCGGTTGAAAGTGTTTGTTGTTGTAGTTGTTCAGGGAATATGAGTTCCTGAGGTATGTCAGCAGTCTCATCCATCATATGTGGGAACATCTCCACCTCTTCTCCTTGATACTGCCCAGTCAATTTGTTGAGTAGAGATCTTCCTAGGTGAGTTTGCACAAACACATCACCCTTTCTTTCAACATTGGGCATACATTCGTTTATGATCAGCTGGATGAACCTTGGGAACATGTACATCTTGTTGTCTTTCTGCATTCTTATATGGTCACACAGGCAACCAAGAATGTACTTGGAGTAGTTGTACTTTCTTCCCTCAAAGATGCCAATGATTCCCGATGAGATGTGCCTCGAGAATCTGTCCAATCCGGACTTCTTGTTGGAGATTCACTTGAGATAGGTGTGGCATAGGAATCTATACGGCTTGCATAATCTTCCCTTTTTAATCTCACCATGTTGATAGTCTTCATCATACCCCATTAACTGAAAAAATTTCTGAATGTATTCGTGATCAAATACATCAGGGTGACCTACTTCACTTTCTCCGAACTCCAACACCCTTCTTATTGTTTATTCATCTATCCTCAACTGTTCGTTTCTGATTATGGCATGAATCAGTCGCTCACCATCTTCTTCTTCAATCCTCGCACATTGCCAGAAATCTATGATGTGAGATTGATAGATAATGGGATCCGCAGATAGTGCATAAAGCAATCGTGATCTTCTCAAATAGCGGATGATGTCTCTGCATCCATCTTCCACTTCTGGATTCAGGAATGCGCACACATAGTGATCCTTAACAAATCTATTAGCCATACTGGCTGTGATGTTCGAATGATGTTAGGATTAGTTGTGTGGAACAATCGATTTCAATGAAGATGAAGGGGGTTTTTGGGTGAGAGGATTTCTAGGTCTGGAAAGGTTTTTTGTGAGTGGATAGAAAGGCCAACCCTCGAGGTGTCCTATTATACTTTTCCAGACAGTTTACATCTTAGTTTAATGAGGTGGGACCCATCTACCCTTTTTACCCTTCTGAGGTTATTTTGATAATTCTTCTGCAGAACTTCTACGGAAGACAGACACTTGGTGTTTCAAGTTACTCTTTCGAAGATAAATTTTCTTCAGAAGCAAATGTTTGTTTTTCTTCCGAAGTTAATTTTGATAAAAGTTTTCTTCCGAAGCAAATGTTTGTTTTTCTTTCGAAGTTAATTTTGATAAAAAATTTCTTCCGAAGCAAATGTTTGTTTTTCTTTCGAAGTTAATTTTGATAAAAATTTTCTTCTGAAGCAAATGTTTGTTTTTCTTCCGAAGTTAAATTTGATAAAAATTTTCTTGAGAAACAAATGTTTGTTTTTATTCCAAAGTTAATTTTGATAAAACTTTCTTCCGAAGCAAATGTTTTTGATGTATGATACTAACATATTGTTAAATCATTTGTTATTTGTTGTTAGACCTGTTAACTCTACTTCATGGAAAATGCGCAAAATAGATATTTAATTAAAAACCTCAGATATCCTGTAGCCAAGTTAGTGCTCAAGATCTAACTTTCTTCATTTAAAAATAAAACACATTAAACTCAGATTTTCATGTTGATTACTACTCCCCCTAAATTTATGATTAATGATTAACTTATGCATTTATCAAAAATTTATTAAGAGAATAGCATGAAAAGCAATTATCTGTCCAACTTATTAGCAAAGAAAAGAACAAAAACTATTTACAATCATTTGCATCATACAATGGGATCATACTATAACACTAAGCAGCTTCCTAGACCAGTTTTGTTTGATGATAGAATACATAGATCTAGTGCTGATTGCAAGTATTATGATCCATATAAATTCAAGCAAGAGTGTAGTTTCAACTTGTCATGTTGTTTATCATGTTTTGGTATTGATTAAAGATAGACAAATATGGACTCCACATTCAATTCACATTAGAGTTTGTCCTCCGTTTATGAGTTAATTTATCACTTTTTCACACTTAAAACTATGTTTTTTAATTTATAAGCTCTATCTTAAGATTTCTTTGAAATCTTATTAATGTTGATATGATTTGTAAGCTCTGAATTAATATACAATTGATCACATTGGATTCTTTTAGAGTTGTTCCTTTTTGGAATCTTTTTTATCATCATCAACAGGACACCAGGTCTTTGCTTACGTAAAACAGAGGTGCCTGTGAACACAGGTCTTTGTTTACACAAAACAAAGGTTCCATGATGTGCAAAGATAGAGGTTGTAAAGTGTCATAACATAATGTGCTTAGGTGAATAAGTTGATCATAGCAGGATAAGACTTACTTGCTTGTTCCTCAAAATGGAATTGTCCAAAAAATAGTCATCTTGGCATTATGTTATGCATGAACTTGTAAAGTTTTCACTCAGGCTGAACCTACTCACATATCAAATCGCATCTGATCAGTGTTTATTGTATGATAAAATTCAGGAAATTAAGCAAAGGTATAGTGTACTATCATTTCCCATGTTATGAACTGTTTATTCAAGAAAACATGAAACTAAGACAATATTTTTTGGAATTTTATATGTTTTATGAATGTTTTTGCCTTTATCATATTAAGAAATTTAAGGACAGATCGTGCTTTTCTTTGTGTTGATTATTTAATCTAAGTTGATAATCTCACTGAGTCAAAGGCTTTAGTGAATAAATCAGCAAGCTGATTTGTTGTATCCACTTTAATCAACTTGATTAAACCTTTTTCTGAACAATCTCTCAAAAAATAATATATGATTTCTATGTGTTTTGTTTTACTATGTTGCACTGGATTAGCAGTGATGAACATAGCAGCTGAGTTATCAATGTGTATTGTTGTTTGAAGAAAGTTGTAACCTTAATCAAGTAATTGGTTTTGCAACCATAAAACTTGAGAGCAACCAGCTGAAGCAGCTATGTACTCAGCCTCAGCTGTGGACACTGATATATTTGTTTGCTTTTTGCACTGCCAAGAAACAAGTCTTGGTCCTATGAATTGACAACCTCCAGTTGTTGATTTTCTGTTGTTGTTGCACCCTCCAAAGTCACTATCTAAATATGAGTAGAGTTTAAATTCTCCTTCTTTGGGACACCAAAGTCCAAGACCTAGTTTCCCTTTAAGGTATCTAAAAAATCTCTTCACTGCATTTAAGTGTGACTCCTTAGGGTCTGATTGGTACCTAGCACAAACACACATAACAAACATTATATCAGGTCTACTGGCAGTTAAATATAATAATTATCCTATCATAGATCTGTATAATCTTTGATCAACAGACTTCCCTTTAGGATCTGGGACAATCTTATCTATTATTGATGATGGTGTTTTGCAAAAAGATGAATCAGCAAGGTTGTACTTCTTTAAAATTTGATTCACATACTTGTCCTGATTAATGAAGATGCCATCTAGTTTTTGATGAACTTGTAAGCCAAGAAAGAATGTTATTTCTCCCATGGAACTCATTTGAAACTCAGATTTCATCAAACATTCAAATTCTTCACACATTCTCTTGTTTGTTGATCCAAATATGATATCATCTACATATACTTGAACAACTAAGAGATCTTGATGTTCATGTTTCAGGAAGAGAGTATGATCAATTTTTCCTCTTTTGTACCCATGCTTGAGTAAGAAAGATGACAATGTATCATACCACTTTCTTGGGGCCTGATGAAGTCCATACAAAGCTTTGTCAAGCTTGTATACCCTGTGTGGATAATCAGGATCTTCAAAGCCTAGTGGCTGAGCAACATAGACTTCTTCATCATTTTACCATATAAGAAGGCACATTTTACATCCATTTGGTAAACTGTGAACTTCATTGTGATGCATAGGCAAGAAAGACTCTAATGGCTTCAATCCTTGCAACAGGAGCAAAGACTTCATCATAGTCTATTCCTTCTTCCTGAGTATAACCTTATGCTATCAGCCTTGATTTGTTTCTCATAATAATACTTCTATCATCTAGTTTGTTCTTAAACAGCCACCTTGTGCCAACTAGATAATGGCCTTCAGGAAGATCAACTAGATTCCAGGTCTGAATTGCTGAAGTTCTTCTTGCATTGCTTCAATCCAGCTATTATCTTTCAATGCTGCAGTGATGATGGGCGGGACTACTTATGAAAGAAAGCAAGAGAACAGACAAATATTGGCTGCTCCCCCTTATCTTCTTGTAGTTCTATCATTAAGATCACCTATCACGTTTTCAATGGGATGATACTTGTGAATTCTAGATGTTGGTATTGATTCAACTTGAATGGATGAATCCAAGTTAGTGATGTTGGTTGATGGAGATGGAGTCAGCTGGGATGGGGAATCCATAAAGTAATCGAAATTCTCATGTGGCTAATCTTTTGATGCTGAATTATGTTCATCTGTATCAGCTTGTATTTCTGCAAATGTAGGAATAGCATTCGCAGCAGCTACAGGTACAACTACAGATGATATAGTTTGTTGAACTGCATGTGTGGGTGGTGGTTGTAGAATGTTTTCTGTTGAATTGTAAACAACAGAATGCAATGGATCATCTCCAGAAGTAGTAATATCTACGGATGTAGAAGGAACTTCTGCGGATGTAGAAGGAAATTTTGCGGATGTAGACCTATTGCTTCCATCAGGATGATATTTGCTTGCTTGAATTGGACCAGGATCAGTAGCATTTTGAGTAAGTGACTGGACTACTATTGGTGGATCAGCTGTCAATGGCACTTCACCCATGTTTGGAGGAACATAAGGATAACATGCATCCGCAGGACCTGTCACATTCAAATAACCTGTGTTAAATGATTTTGTTAATGCATCTATATCAAACAACCAAGATGATCCTTTTATAGATTTTAGAAACAATGATTCATTATAAGATACATTAGAAGTTTCTTCTACAATGTTTTCATGTGGAACATAGACTCTATATGATTTAGATGTTGATGAGTAACCAACAAAGAAACCATCATAGGCTTTTTCTGCAAACTTTCCTAATTGATCTTTTGTGTTTAAGATGGACACATGACACCCAAAAGCTCTAAAATATCCTATGAAAGGTTTTCTTTTAAACAAAAGCTAATATGGTGTTTTATTATGTTCTTTGACAATTAATGTCCTGTTTTGAACATTGCATGCTGTGTTCACAGCTTCTACCTAGAATGTGATTGGCAACTGTGAATCAGCAAGAATTGTTCTTGCTGCTTCAATAAGCGTTCTATTTCTTCGTTCAGCAACTCCATTCTGTTGTGATGTTCTTGGTGCATTGAATTTTCTTGATATGCCTTTGTCCCTACAAAAGGAATCTAAAATATGATTAACAAATTCAGTTCCATTATCACTTCTTAAGATTTTGATTTTTAGATCAAGTTAATTTTCAATCTTAGTGATAAACTCTATCAATGTTTCTGATGTTTCACTTTTATGTTTTAAGAAAAAGACCCATGTGAATCTACTGAAATCATGTACAATCACCAAACAGTGTTGCCTTTTTCCAATGCTCATAACATTGGTTGGACCAAAAAGATCCATGTACAACAGTATGAGTGGTGTTGCGTTTGTGTTAATTGTTTTAGATTTATGAGACACTCTATGTTGTTTTCCTTTGAAACATGATGAACAGTGATTAGAACAATAAAATTCTTTCTTTGGAAGGCCAATGACTAAGTCATTTTTGACCAACTTATTCATGTTCTTCAAGTTAGAGTGAACCATTCTTCTATGCCATAGTTGAGATTCCTCTTCTGATGACTTAGAAATTAGACATGTTTCATTGCTTGTTATAGATGTGTTGTTCATATCCAAAACATATGTGTTGCCTTTTCTTGGTGCTTTAAGAAGGATCCAGTCTTCTGGATTTTTAAAACCTAACTTAAGAATGTAACAATAGTTAGTATCAAAGAAAGTAGTATAGTTTTGATCACAAATTTGAGAAACGCTTAATAAATTGAATTGTAAATTTTCACAGAAGTTAACTTTCTCAAATTTTAGAACACCATTGGATACCATTCCTTCACCAATGATTTTGCCTCCCTTTTTATCCCCACCAAATGCTACATAGGAAGCATTTTTATGTTTGAAGTCATGGAGGAGGGAACAGTTTCCCGTCATGTGCCTAGAACAGCCACTCTCAACATACCACTTGTTGTCAGTCCTCCCTGGATGCTCCTGCAAAAATAATGAAATCAGTTAGTCTGTGGAGCCCAAGCCTTGATGTTCTTGGGCTTGCCATTGTTATCTAATATTGTTATTTTCTCATGAATGAGCCTAGAGGACTCTATATTGGTTTTAGATTCTATTAATTCATTATGTTTTGTTTTGGGTGAGGATGATTCTTTTGATGATGAAGATAAAGCACTATCATCTTGATTCACACTCACTTCCTCTTTCACTTCTTCTTTCATTAACTTTTTCTTTGAACTAGAGGCTGAGGCTCTTTCTGAAAAGGTTTCTTTTCTGTATCCTTTGTCCTTGACTGTGGTACATGATTACCTTTTTCAAAGTGATCAAAGAATGTATCATCTTCTTGTAACACTACCTTTTTATGACGTGTCTTACTTTGAGATACTTGTATCTCCTTTTTCTTTGATGAATGATCAGCAGATGTTTTTGTTGTCTTTGCATTCTTTTGCTTTTGTTGCTGATTCTTTTGCTTTGGTATTTTTAATTCATCATTCTCTAAAGATTCTGAATTTGATTCAGAAGTCTCAGCTTTTTGCTTCTTGGGGACCTTTAATTTGTTCTTTTTGTTGAAGAAACATTCTTGAGTGGAATGATTGTGCTTGTTGTAGATGGCATAATGCTTGTTGAAGTAACAATCTGAGTTCTTATGATTGTTCATATTGCAGATGGAGCAATTGCTGCTGAAGTAACACTATTCAGTGTTGTGGTTGTGCATATCACACCATTTGCAATACTTCTCTTCAGCTTCACTCTCAAAGTCAGCTTCTATCTTTGTTAGTTTCTTCATCAGTATCTTCTTTTGCTTCTTCAGTTCTTTCTCAATCTTTGTATCTGAAAGATCCTTTGTTTACCTTTTTGGTTAACAGTTGAATCCTCAGGTATTTTCTTCCTCTGTAGATCTTCTACGGATGAATGTTTAGGTTCTGATGATTTCTTCTTCCGCGGATGTTTAATGAAAATCTGTTTTGTCTTCTTCCATAGATCTTCTACAGCTAACACATTTTTCCTTTGCTTTTCTACGGATGTGTGAGAACCTGTCTTTTTCTTCTGCTGGTGATCTGCTGAAGTGAGACTATCTTCTTCCTCCGTAGTTCTTTTTGCTGACTGACTTTTATGCTGTTTGTTGAGTTCATGAATGCCTTCATTTAACTGACCAATCCTTGTGTAAATGGTCTTCAGCAGATTTCTTTGTTTTGGTGGATAGGGCAACTTGATCTCATCAAGGATTTAGGGAGTTATAGACTCAATTACCACAGATTTACCCTTACCCAAACCAGCACTTTCTTGTTCATTAGGCTCATCACTATCATCTAGATCATCATAGTTATCAAGATCAAGTTCTGAGTCATTTTGTTTTGAGAATTTTGGTTCAGATAAATCAGTTTCAATGTATTCAGAATCCTTGTCATTTATCACTTCATTATTTTCAACTTTTGACTCAGTTTTGGTGTTAGACACAAAATGATTTGTCAAACTGTTGGTCATGGACTCAGGTAGGGTGGTGTAATTATCATTAATTGGTAGAGCAACATTATGATAACCAAACCCATACTTGTTCTTTGATTCAATATGAGAATTTAATAGTTTCTCATACTGTTGTGATGATAGTTGGAATTTCTGAAGTTTTACTTCAGTTGATGCATGATCTGACATGGACTTGGTTAATGAGTTGGTCAAATGCTCAACTTGGCTTTCAAATTATAATTTTCAGACATAAGTTTGTCTAAATCCTTTTGTAGTGAATTTATTTTGACTTGATAAAGTTTATCTTCTCTTTCATGAGATTCATTTAAAAGCATAGTTTCTTTGACTTTATCAGCCAATTGTTGAGCATGAGCCCTGTATCTCTCAACCTCATCAATACATAAGGAAGAACATAACATTTCTCTTACCTCTCTGGCCATTGGTGGAACTTTGTTTTCCATATTAGCCATCAAAGCCTGATTTTCTTCTAGTACTTCCTTCTCGTACATGCTCCAGTCACAAGTACCATTATGCAAAATAATCAAACCAGTTTCTTTAGAGTTATTGGTACCTGTTGAAGAGCCTGTGGCTAGTGGGGATGAGTTTGTTAGCTATGGTTGGTTGAAGCTCCTCTGATTTGCTTGTCTTGTATCTGTTGTTGATTGCTGATTGTTGTTGCATTCCCTTGAGAAGTGACCATACAGATTACATTTGTAACACCTCACCTTGGATTTGTCAACACTAATTTTTGTTGTTCTGCCTCCCACTGACAATCCCTTGTTTCTCTTCATGTACATTTTGGCTCTATAAGCAATCATGGCCATTTGCCATTGCAGATCCATCTTTTCTACTTCATCTGGATGAAGTTCTTCAAGGTCTTGCTGATAGAAGTAGGCAGGAGTCAAGGTACTTCCCAAGTAGGCTTTAAAGCTTGAATTGAAAGCTGCGAAGGGTGTCCTCTGTTCTTCTGATTCCAAAACCATAGTAATTGGTTCTGTTTGATTGTTGGCTTTGTTGGATTTGGAGTCATCTGACTTTCCTTTTGCTTTTCTGTTTTTATTGTTTTGAGAGTTCAACTTGGAGGGCTTGGCAGCATAGAAGCCAGTTTCCTCTTCAGTATCACTTTCAACACAAGAGTTATCTTCATCATCATTAGAGATGAAGGCACTTCTAACACCCTTAGTTTCTTTAAATTGGTACGGTGCTATAGGTGCTTTAACACTCTTGTTTCTAGTTTTCTCGTCTAATTCCAAAGCTTCTACGTTTGCAACCAGAGTGTCCAACCCAATTGCCTTCATATCAATAGTATTCTTGAACATGGACACAGTGTGTGTCTAGCTTTCTGGTAATGAATGAAGCATCTTCTTGTTTAACTCCTAATTCAGTTCAAAGATATTCATCTCTGTAAGAAGTTGCATAAACCTGTGGAGTTGTTGAGGAACAGACTCACCCACAATACGATGAAAAGTCTCATATTGTGAGAGAAGTGTATCATTTTTTATGCTCCTTATCTCATCACTTCCTACACACAAAGTGTGCAGGATTTTCCATAACGAGTTTGCTATTTTATATGATTCACACCTGATCAAGAGATCTTCAGGCAAAGCCATAGTAAGCATACTAAATGCTTTGATGTCAATCTTGACTCTTTTCGCATCATCAGATGACAGATTTTTTAAACTTACTGTTTGATTGTTGTCTTTATAGTCCAGTCCTAAAGCAGGTGGAATATAAGGACCTTCAGTAATCGACACCCATAAATCAGAATCCGTGTAATTAACATGATTTCTAAATCTGATTTTCCATGTTTTAAAATCAGATTTATTTTCCAACATCGGATGTTGATAAGCGCCAACCACTGAATTGCTCATGTTAATTAACTTGATTAAATAAATACCAATTAAACAAATCTAACTGATAGATCAATTGATCTAGATCAATGAGCACGTGGCTCTGATACCACCTGATAATCCAAGGATCATTGCAGGAATTATCAATTTAATTTTAACAAGTATTGATCACAGAATTATCAATACCTGCTGTTTACTGGATTGTTTATCAGAAGTTGAAATCGATGAACAAGAAGAACAACTAGAAAAACTTAATGTAATAATGCAATTCACAGATTCTTTTCAATTGCTCTTGATTTACAATCACTCGATTACAATTGATTATAATGCTATATGTTCTTGATGCTGGATCTTGCTATATTGTTAATGTTCTATTGATCAATGTTTATCGATCAATATATACACCTAATTATGTATAGATATCTTCCTATTCTGTTCCTATTTTCTAGCTAATATATCGCTATTCTATTTTGATATTCTGTTTCTATATGTGCGAATCCTTGCCTTGTTTATCGGGATAGGAGTTCACAATTTACACAGGAAATTGTAAATTACATAAAGAATTTTGTTGATATGACGTGGAATATTTTGTTAACAGAATTATCCTTCACCATTATTGATTTGATGATATTGCTCTGACATGTTGACTTGTTGACTTTTTGTTACGCACTTGATGATTTGAAATAATACAAGTTTGTTAATCTTCCGTAGGAATTAGTCTTCCGTAGGAAGTTCTTCTTCCGCAGCAATTAGTCTTCTGCAGCTACCGTCCTTCTTCTTTGTCTTCAGCATTTGTTCTTCAGTGGTTGTTCTTCCGCAGGAGTTCTTGTACTTGTTCTTCAGCAGTAAGCTCTCCTTCAGCAGCTCCACTTGATATTTGGTCTTGTTCAGCATTTGTTGTTCTTCCGTAGAAGATCTACGAAAGCACAAACTTCAGTTATGCTCCTGAGAACATCTACGGAAGAACACTTATTCATCCATAGGTTGTTCTAACACTTAGTCAATTTTTCTAAATTGAGCAAGTCTGATGTTTCCTGTAATAACATAAACTAACACACACAAGAATATGGGTTACCATATAATTCATGGACAAGTCAACTAAACCTATACATTTGATCTAGTTCTAACAATTTGTTCAATCAAACTGATAAATTCCTGTTTTGATCCTTGGATTCACATTTTTCAAAGCAATAATTTTCAAAATGGAAGTTTTAAAATATTTATTAATGAAAAGTTTGGAACTATAAAACGTTAAATATAAAAGTACTTTGATTAGCTGATAAAAAAATTTTACTAATAGTATTTTTCTTATATAACTCGTGTAATAAATAGGGTTAATTCATAGGGTTGTAGCATGGAGTTGTTTATATAAAAGAAATTATAATAACATGTAACAAAAATTAAAATATAGTATGCAACAAGAGAAATCAAACAAAAGAATATGTATCATATTTGATTGATTGCAAAAAATAAACGTGGACGCTTACAGTTGGTAAATCATAGCATAAAACATTTAAAACACTTCATTTTGCAGCGGAAATATATCTTTTCATTAATAATAAAAAACCATGTAAAAACATCATGTCGATTCGTTTACATCTCAAAAATTGTATTTAATAAATCAGGATGTCATCAATAAACACGATCACTGATTTATCTAGCATAGGTCGACACACTCGATTCATCAAATCCATAAAAGTAGCCGGTGCGTTGGTTAAACCAAAAGACATAGCGAGAAACTCATAGTGTCCATAACGAGTACGAAAAGCCATCTTGGGAATATCCTGCTCCTTCATCTTTATTTGATGATAACCAGATCGGAGATCTATCCTCGAGAACCAACTGGCACCTTGGAGCTGGTCAAACAAGTCATCAATCCTCGGTAACGGATACCGATTCTTCACCGTCAACTTATTCAGTTCACGATAGTCTATGCACATCCTCATGCTACCGCCCTTCTTCTTCACAAACAAGACCGGAGCACCCCATGGAGAGATACTCGGTCGAATGAACCCCTTATCTAACAAATCTTGCAACTGATTCATCAATTCCTTCATCTCGGAGGGAGCTAAACGATACGACACCTTAGAAACAGGTTGGGTACTAGGTATCAGATTGATCTAGAACTCGATCTCGTGGTCAGGTGGCACACCTGATAGATCTTCCAGGAATACGTCTGGGAAGTCACAGACAACTGGTACATCCAACAATCGTGGTACTGACACATCCACTTCCTTCACATAAGCCAAATAGGCACCACATCCACGCCTCATACACTTCTCTACCACAACCATCGAAATTACTTTCAGGACTGTGCTAACTTTATCGCCATAAATCGTCACCGAACTCCCATTAGACGCGGTCAATCAAATCATCTTCTTACGGCACACGATGTTTGCCTCATAGGCTACTAGCCAATCCATCCCTAAGACTACATCGAATCCGCCTAAGGGCATCACGAACAACCTAGCAGAGAACCTATGGCCTTCCAATTCTATGTCACAGTCTTCTACCATATCAGAAATCATGGTAGACTTACCAATGGCAGTTTCTACATCGAAGGGCTCAACAATCTTTCTACTCCTAATAAGTAACTTATCACAAAAGGAAGCAAAAATAAAACTCCTACTGGAATCAAAATCAAAAAGTACAGAGGCACAAGTTTGGCATACTAGGAATGTACCTGACACAACCTCCGGGTCCACCCTAGCCTCCTCCCGGGTCATAGTGAATGCCCTGGTTTTAGCCCTCTGCCCCTCCTTCTCCTTCTCTATCCCCTTCCTCCCCCCGAAGTTCTCAGCCCGCGGCTTCTTGCAGTCCCTGGTCAGATGGCCTTATTCAATGCAGTTATAACTATAACCCCACAGTCTCTCGCCACATGACCATGCCTCCCACACTTGAGGTAGATGTTCAATCCCCACTTACATTCCCCCGCATGCTTCTTCCCACACTTATTACCGCCCTCGTCCCTCTACCTGCCGTCACCACCTTCCGATCATCCACCCTTGCCTTTTTGTTCTTGAGAGTGAAACCACTGCCAAATCGTTTCCCGTTCCAGTTTCTATCACCCGCACCTTTCTACTCACCTCCACCACTTTCACTTCCTCTCTCTCATCATACAGTTTCCCTACTAGATCGACCACCAACCTAAATGTACCTGGCCGGGTGTCAATCAGGTGTCTATGGATATCCACAAGCAGACCCTGGATGTATCTCTTGACCTTTCGTGACACAGGCGTCACTTGATCTGGCACCAGCCTTGCCATCTCATTGAACTTAGTCGTATACTGCTGGTGTGTCATGGTTCCCACCTCCAACTGTAGGAACTCTCTCTTAATCTTATCAAGTTCCCTATGAGGATAAAACTCCTCGATCACCAACTTCTTCAGCTCACTCCACCTCATCCTTCCAATCGCCCTGCTACCCTCGGCCTGGACAATATTGTTCCACCAACATAGGGCTGAATCCATAAACGAGTAGGTAGCAAACATCATTTTCTGGTTGTCCCTGCACTCGCTGATGTCCAACACAACTTCTATTTCTCTCACCCATCGATGAGCAGTAGCAGCATTCCCATTCCCATCGAAAGTCGGGAGTTTGCATCTCTGGAATGCCCCATAATTGCACCCCTTAGCTGTCTCCTGCACTGCTTCCTCTTCCTCATCATCACTGGAGACAACCATCTTAGTCTCTAGTTGTTCCTTTCCCAGGAACCTCCTTCTTCGCCCCCTCGCCTAGATGCATTCTTCTTTTCCTCCTCCTTCCTCTCGTCTTCCCTTACCACCCTAATAACCTCGGTCACCACAGACGGCAGTATTGTCTGTATGACTTAATGAAATTCCTCCACTACTGCCTCCTTCACTGAAGCCCTCAGATTAGCACTCTCATCACCGCCTTCATGGTGATGAAGCTCGGGCTCTTCAGGAGCCGTTTTGGTAGTCTTAGCCCTGTTCCTTGTGACACGCGGCCCAACACCACATCCACTACATACTTCACCTCAGGAAGCCTTTGAAGATCTACCACCAGCCATACCTAAGCACTATAAGATTCAAACACCAACACGGTCATTCAAGGTAATAGCTCATATTATGTCAAGTATAGTAAGTCTCTAATTACAGTGGCTAGTTGTGATTAGCCATTTAAAATACTCTTCATTCCCCAAGCATTTCCTATCCTGACTACATTAGTATCCAAATCTACTAAAAGCACATAAATCACATAACACGCGCACATAATTCCTTTTTCCATTAATTTACATAAAACGTTTACATAAAACATTTATCTGTAGGCATGTAGCTACTACGACTGGCATCCCTTTCCTTTTCTTGTCCCATTCTCAGTTTAAGTTTAGGTTTTCAAAATAATTTACCCAATTCTCTTAAACTTTGACTCTGATACCAACTTGTAAGGCCCCGTTTCCGGGACGCTTACAGTTGGTCAATCATAGCATAAAACATTTAAAACACATCATTTTGCAGCGAAAATATATCTTTCATTAATAATTAAAAACCATGTCAAAACATCATGACGATTCATTTACATCTTAAAAATTATATTTAATACAATAACATTCCTAAAAAGATGTGGATGCCAGACTCGAATCGTCCCCAGTAGCTTATGCATCCATGCTTGCACCTCCTCAGCATCAACAATTACCTACCGACTGATATGAATATAAAAAGTCAGCGACGCTGAGTGAGTTCTAGTTTAATAATAAAATACTTTACTTTCATCTAAAACATTTTCTTTTCTTTCATATGTGGATCATACATCATACATACATCTAGATAATATCTTTCATCATCATTATAATCATTCGTTTTCGTACTTTCTTTCATTATTATCTTTTACTTTTATCTAGATCCTGCCAAATGCTTGCCCCATCATTATGCACGAAGCACTACCGTCTTGGGGTCAACCAACAAGGATTCCGTTTCATACGTTTTGATCAATCACGAAGATTGACCCCCCCCTGTGTGGATACGTCACACAATTGAGTTAACAACTCCTCAATGAGTTGTGAACCCCTTTTAATCTGCTTGCAAGACTTTCATTCATTCATTACGTTCCACTTTTCATTATCGTTATTTCTTTCACTTCCATTACATAATACTTTTCGTACATATACGTATCATACCACACAAAGTCACATCGTAATACATATTATGGAACATAATCAATATAACAGCAACCCACAAGCATACAACATCAACAAGCATAGAATAGACCCCCATAAAACATCAGTACTTAGCACTTAATTATATTTCCCAAAATTCAGAATAAGCCTAAGGGTTCACAGTGCCTAAACACGTCATTAGATACAACTGTGAAGCTTCGAAAGACTTCATTATACCTTCGGAAGATTTCACCTTGGCTTCGGAAGATTTCTTCCTTGGCTTCGGAAGATTTCTTTCTTGGCCTTGGAAGATTTCTTTCTTGGCCTTGGAAGATTTCTTCCTTGGCCTCGCTTCGGAAGAATTCTCACTCTTCGCCAAAGTCGACAGTGGTCCATAGTGCATGAATGAAACACTAAGTATGCCCACAGCGGATGACTAAAACATTCTTAAGTGTCCACAGCGGACAGCCAAGTCCACAGTGGATGACTAAAACATTCTTAAGTGTCCACAGCGGACAGCCAAGTCCACATGAAACAACACATAACCTCTAAGTGCCCACAGCGGACATGCAAAGTCCACAGCGAACAGTCTAACTACCTAAGTATCTACAGCGGACACCTTATCCATGCTCAAATGTCTACAGCGGACAGCTAGTGTCCACAGCAGACACCAAGTCCAGCACCTGCGATTCAACTTATGCAGTTTCTAGCCCAAAACATTGCTTCTAAACATATACTTAGCATACATCTACCAGTCACCCGCTTAGTATCACAAACAACCACACACAACATCACAGAAATCATTTAAAACATACATGTTCATAAACAGTTGTACTTTCATGGAAAACCATAGTATGTTTTATAAAACAACAGTTCGATATACATATCAGCCCCAAACAAGTAGAAAACATGTAAAATAGGGGATCTAGAACTCACCTCTAACAGCTTTCGAGTAAAACACCACCAACCCGAGAGCAACCTGGAGTTTTAGCACCTAAACACACGAAAACAGGCAACCAAACACACATAAACACATAAAGATCGGTCTAGAAGTTTAAACCCAACTGAAACCAGAAGAAACACCTTAAAATCTTACCTTTCTGAAAATTTCTTCTATTTTTCTCACTAAAATCGGTTAAGAGCTTATTTTTCCTCACTCTAGCCGAAAGTTATGCATCAGAGAAGGGGTATGGGCAGCCATACCACCTTTTTGAACCCATTATGGGCAGGTTTGACCTTTGCACACCTTTAACCCCTTACTTTAAAATAATTCCCTTTCTCCCTTTACTTTTCTTTTCTTTTCTTTTTTGAAATTTCCGGGTGTTACAATAAACAGAAAGATCATATGACTCTCTTGATTCATCTTACGACATATGTGAGATCTTTTAAAATTCCTAGATTTAAGTATATGGGGAGATTTAAGTTTTTTCAGAGATAATTATTTAAAAATTTTCTTGTTATGGCATGATTTTAATTTTTGTTTTCCTTTTAAAGTTAAAAATTGTGAATGAGATTTTTCACTGACGTGGTGAGGGTAAGTGGATTTAGAAGCCATGTAGTGTGTGTGTAATGTATTGTATGATTGTATGTTTTTAAGTGTATAATGTTAGACAAATTTGTCTTTTGTATTTTCTATTCAAAATATTAGTTAGTTGGATATGGATTTTACTTAATTATGAGCCTATGGTTGACTTTTTCTTCATGCGTAGTTAAATTATTTTTATCCTCTACACACTATAGAATTATAATTGCTATTATACAATCCCGTGTAATACACTAAACTATAACCTAGCTATTATATAATACATTTAAAAGCAACTCAATAGCTACATTACATTTAGGGGTGTTCAATTTCGAATATCCGAAATTCGGATATCCGAAAATTTCGGATACTGAATTTCACTATCCGAATCCGAATCCGAATCAGAAATATTTTGTGGATTGCCGCCAAAACACATGAAATCCCAAAAAACAAATGGCATTGTCGTCGAAAAATATTTCCATAATCCATAGGTAGTGTAAGATCCTACAAAATGTCAATAGGTAAAAGAAAGAGTATATACTTAATTGTTTTCGAATAACTTAGACACAACATAATAACTAGTTTAGATGTGTCATACAATCAACATATTTTCAAATAAAAAACATCATCTTATGAGAATAAAATACAAGAGTGCTATAGTAAATAAAAGACAACTTTTTTTTTTTGGTTCTATCGTATAACTTTTTTAATAAATAAGAGTTTATGAGTTTAAAAATGTTGAAGAACCACATATAAGTGAAAAAATCAACAATGGATATGTAGTGTTAATAGGTATCAATGCTGAACAATTTTCTCTAAGGGTTAATGACAATCGATTAGAGCTAAGGATTGTTACTTAGGATCAAGTTTGTGATCGTTAAGTAAGTTAAGATTGATCAATGGTGGCTTATTACATTCAATAGTCAAAGTGATGATCACTTAGGGAGTTTATGTTGGTTTTAGTGATGATCACTTAGAGAGTAGGTCAGTGATATCAGTTTGGGACTCAATAGTAGTTTGTGATGGTCTCTAAGGCCGTCAAGCATGGTAACCACGAGCCACACTATAGTCCATGTGGCACCATGCCACACGTGGAACACAATGCCGGCTACATGTGGACTGCTAGAGTTAGATTTAAATCTTCAAATGAGTCATACTATAGAGTACACAACTTTCCAAGATGAACACTCTATACAACCAGATAATACCGGGACAGTATATGATTATTTGTAGTTTTCATAAATATTGTTTTTTTTTTTGTTTTAAAGTTCGTTTTAAACTTCTTATGAGTGGCTATATTATTAATATTTTATCTTTTAGATTTTGTTTTATAAATATTGTATCTATTTGTAATTTTATAAATATTGATGTTGTTAAAACAATAACAAAGGATAATTTTGAAAAGTTTGAAACCAATTCCGTAATTGAGATTTGAAGAATTAAATTAACATATTTTGTTATTACATTAAATATATATACATATATATATGTATATATATATAAACATATATATATATATATATATATATATATATATATATATATATATACATATATATATATATATCGAAAACAATTCTTTAAATTGTCTTTACGGATTCAATTTTCTTGCGGTCAACAAACGGTTAACAGACGGAAATGGTTTCTGTAAACTGAATTTACGGATTCAATGATTAAAAAACTTGATTCCGTAAATGCAACCCATGAAACACCCACTTTAAAAAAAATTCATGCTTTGCATGGGTGTGGCCACGAGTGGGGTGTGTTATCCAACTACTTTTTTTAATACAAAAAGTAATATAGAAAAAATTTGACCGTTGAACGCTAAAATTAATTTTTCTTTTTCTAAACCAAATTATATGACCTATAATATATACATTAAACCTATTAAACAGATCATCATTTTTCTCTAAAATCTTATTATTTCTACATACACCTCTCGAAAAATGTATCGAAACAATCCTAACAACCCAAACAACCACAACTCGTTCTTTATACTTAGTCTGTCACCATTCATTTACAACCTGAACTTTATTTTCTTACAATTAACGCTTAGTGAGTGGAATCAACAAGGTTGTTACCTTCGGGCCGGTGCTGAGAATTTCGGGGGTCAGGGCGATCTAGGAATAAAGGCCCCAAAAATAATCCGCTTGTCTATTGCTACTTTTGCTATTTTTTTTGTTTTCTTAAGAGTTTTAAATTTTTTTTGTGTGATGGGCTAATTTAATTATTTAAATGATTTAACCCAAATTATATTTAGGCAAATTTGGCTAATTTGAAGTGTGTAATGAGCTAACTTAAGGTGTGTAATGGTTAATTCTATAAATAATTTTTTTAAAAATGTATGTATAATATGTATATACTTTTTAAAAGTTTTGGCCCCTCGGGAGATTGGCCCTAAGCGGTTGCTACTCCACCCCTCCCTTGGGCTGCCCCTGACCAACCTATAATGCTCGATAAATCCCCTAGCCTTGCCAAACCGGTTCGCAAAGTCATACTTGAGACCCTACATGATTTAGAAGCCATAACCAAGACCCAACCTAGAAATGTAAAGGTAAAGCTTTAAAGAGAAATACCTCTTTCCCCATCCCCCATAGGGCAAAAGTTGATTGCCCCAGGTAGAGTTAACATTGGCTCAAGCTTGGGTGAATGTTTTCGTGGACCCTAGAGTTGGTAATGCAAGATCTCGTGTATGTATATGGAACAAGATATTTGAGAAATTTCACACTATTATGAAATGTGTCACGACATAGAATTGAAGGTTTCAAAGTTTGTCTCCAATCAAACAAGCATAGAAAAAAATTCTCAAAAGTGGTATGAGTGATGCTGATGTTATGAATAATGCTTTTGAAGGATACCGCTAAAGGAGTGTTTACCCTTATAGCAACATGGAAAAATCTCATACAAGTCCTAAATGGGTGCTAGTCCCTGAAATGTGTTAAACCATATAGCCTGTTAAAATAAAAGTCATCGAATACACCTAATATGTGGGCTAGTCTCGGTGCGGATCTACATACGTTGATGGATCTCAATGCCGAAGAATGTAAACCAATACGTGACCAATGTCCAAAAGCTCAAATAAAGGAAATATGCTTGTAGAAGCTACTCAAAATGCATCTTTTAAATGGCCAGTATATTCAACTGAAGTGAATCCTATTACAGGTAAATATATTTTTTCTAGCTTAGGAATGTATTGTGACACCCTACCCGAAACCTGGGTAAGCATCCACAATCGATACAACTTATAGCGGAAGCAAACATATGCGTTATTACAAACCATAATATCATCAACTTGTTACACTACTATTTTAAAACATTATCTTGAAACAAATTAAATTAAAAACTTCTTGGTCTTCTAGATCCTTTACCTTTAAGCAACTTTTAAGCATTTCCTTAGGTGTTACTTGTGATACATATACTCAAAAGACGTCAGCTAATGCTGGTGAGCTCATGCTATACAATTTATAAAATTAACTTTGACATGAATACATATGGTTTGTGATATTTGGGTCCATAGGCATAGTGTCTTCCCTGATTTTATCACAACCATCGGTAGAGAGTTTGTCAGACCCTTCCGGCCGTCAAATAGATTTGAGCATGTGCCAGATGCATACAAGGAACCCTATACTCTTTTCAGCTAGTTTGACACACTCCATTAAATATATAAGGATCCCGTATACCCCTACCGATCCGTGAATATATGTAAGCATCATAATTATTAACAGTACAGACAGAACGAGTATATTACACAGTTTTGAAAATAGACATGATAACTCACCTGTTTAACAGTTGCTCAACAGTTGAAAATCAATTTCTAGTACAATCTGGTGATATCACAAGGTCCTGATACAGTTTAAGTAATCGTAGGTTAGGCGATGGTACAACTAACTAGTCATTGTCTAATTAAGGCTAGGCTACCTAAAACCCAACCTTAACAATAATCCTAACACCTAAAATAATAATACTATACTAATACTAATCCTAATAATAATACTAAAATACATAATAATTAACTTGATATAACTTAAACGAGAACATACCTTATAACTATCTACGGCAATTTGATGTAGAGTCGCCATACTCGTACTCCTACTCGAGCCAAAAATTAACAACACCCAGTGGGGTATTGAGTACTCGAGATTCTCTTTATAATAGAGCGTTCTCAAGAAAACTTATATTCTAAAAGTAACCTATAAGCTTCTATTTATAGCAAGCTGGCAGGAAGTTGAATTCCATTCTTCTGTCGATGTGGAATGAAAGTGAGCAGCCTGGCTGCTTGCTTACTTATTGACCAGCCTACTTGTTTGCTTGCTTATAACTAATTCAGCTGATTCATTCTTTTTCTCTCATAACTTTTAAACTATAAAGTTCTATAGAATTTCGAATACATCATTGGGACGACCTCATTTTTCTCTACGAATCGACCTAAGTTACGCTAAAAATGGAGTAAGGGAGAATATAATATATTTTTATTATTATTTGACATTTTCTTAAAATAATAATCTCTAGACGTCACAACTCATCTTTCAAACAGTCATCGTACTCGTTACTTACTCATATGAAAATATATAAAAGAAAATTTTCATATTTCGTGCGTTACAACTATTACATTTAGGTTCGGGGTATTACATCCTCACCCCCTTTATAGAAATTTCATCCTTGAAGTTTAACTTTACTTAAATAGGTGAGGGTATTTTTCATTCATTTCATCTTCTAATTCCCATGTGTAGTCGGACCCATGATGTTCATTCTACTAGACCTTAATGAGTGGAATATCTTTCCTATGCAACTTTTTAATCTTTTGATCTTCGATCCGCATTGGTTCTTCAATAAAGTTGTGTTATCGTATGTTAATCTTTTCAGCGCGATCTCCTAATATGGTTAACCGTTTGCCGTTGAGTAACTGGAGTTGAACGATCTTTTTAACACATATTATTTCTATGACATATAGGTCTAACCAATCTATTCCTATGACTATATCAAATTCTTCTAGTTCCATAGGCATTAAATCAATAGGAAATGAATGACCATTCAAATTTATGTACAGTTTTAGTTGATATTCACAATTTTCTTTTGACTCCCATTAGCCATTTGTACTATAAAGGTATGGTCTAACTTTTTTGATTCTTGATTCAAATAGGGCCTAAAGGAATTTGATACTAAACTTTAATTGGCACCAGAATCAAATAATACTCGCACATATATATTATTGACAAGATACATACAAATAATCACATCTGAAGCATTAAGAGCTTCCTTGGTGGTCAACATGAATACACGCCCCTTAGGTTTGTTTGGTTGTTGATTGTTGTTATGTTGAAGCTTTGGACAATTGGGTTTCATGTGTCCTGGATCTCCACATTCAAAACATTTTTTCTTCTCCTTGCATTCTTGAAGAAGATGTCCAGTCCTCTTGCAGTTAGTGCATGGTTGTGTGCGGCACGACCCTGAATGAATTTTCTTTCAAAATCTACATTGAGGCATTTCTCTAGGTTTCTTGAAGTTGTTATTCCTCATGTCTCCTTTTTCTTTTTCCCATTTTCTTTTTGGTGAAGGAGATTTGGCTTGTCGTCGTAACATCTCGGTGGCCATGATAGCGACGACTTCAACCGTTTCTGAAAAGGTTTTGGGGGATTTGGATTTAATGAAAACCCTCATTCTGGATGGTAAACACCAGATAAAACTATTGATCAGTAGTTCCTCCATTGTCGCTAGATGAGGAACGAGTCAAGATATTTCATTAAAACGTGTAACATACTCTCGGTATGTCTTGTTTCCCAGTTTTAACTGGAAGAACTTCACTTCTAGTTGTTTAGTTTCATAAGGAGGATAGAATTTAGAAAGAAACTTATGAAAAAATTCCCCCCAGTTCATTTCCATGACTTTTTCTTTACCCTCGCTTCGGACTACAGTGTTCCACCAGTGAAGGGCTTCACCTTTAAACATATATGTAGATGCCTCTCGAAGATTAACATTTAGTCTTTATTAGTCTTTGTATAGTTTTGTCATAGTGTAGGGACTTATTGTGTAAATATATGTTTCTTTTTGTTTTCTTTGATAGTATAAATAGCATAGATAAGGTATTGTGTAGGTAAGCACCTAGACAATAAGTTAAAACGAATTGTAACTGTTTCTCTCTACACTTGTACTTTCTATGCATTCTATCAATGAAAAACTATGAATTTTTCTGATTTGTTTGCATTGAATTGATTACTTGTGTTTGTTTTGATTGAATTGTATCATAATATCTTCACAGAATGATCCATTTTGATCCTATCAAATGGTATCAGAGCTGTTGGTTTAGTGATTTGAGTTCTTCAAACTGTCGAACTTTTGAATCACTTGAATCTGTGATTGATAAGCAATTCAATCAAACAACTGTTGGTTTTAGTTGTGTTTCATCATTAGAAACATGAGTTGAATCACAATTTGCAGTTAAATTCGTTCAAAATCAATGAATTGATCAAAACAGTATGCAAACCTGTTCTTCATTTTCGAACTGAAATTCGATCAGAAAACTGAATTGTTGTTGTTGTTTGGTAAAATTGAAGATGAAGGACTGTTAGTCGATCAAATTACAGTCTAATTGGAAGTTTTCAGAGCAATTCAACAAGTTTTGAAGATTTTTATCAGATCTGAGTTCGTTTGAATCTGTTGAATTTGACGCATTAGGTCAAAACACTAGTGAAAATTGCCTAAGTGTTTGGGCGCTTGACAACTCTTCAAGCATTTCACAACTGTTAAGGTGTTTTTGGTCTAGGTGTTTTACCACTGTGGAGGCGCATCACAACTATTTGGTCACTTTGGAACTTTTCAGAAACTAAGGAATTCTAGGCGCATTACAACTGTGTAGGCGCATTTGAACTGTTTGGGCGTTTCTTCAACCAGGCTTCTGACAACTGTTTGGACGTTTTGAAACTGTTCAGGCGCATTTCAAGTTGGGAGTTTTTGAGAATTTTTCTAAGGCAATCCCTTAGATGTTTCAAAGTCAAAGAAGTCTCACAACTGTTGGGCGCTTCATCACTATTCAGGCGCATCAACTCAACACTTAGAAAATTTTCAAAATTTTTAAAAAATCCAAAAACCTTTTCAATTCATTTTTTTTAATTCAAAAATTAAAAACAACAAAAACAAATTCTTTCCTTAAAAACAAAAATTAAAAATGGTAAAATTAGAAGATTCTGAGAACAGAGTTCCCATGTTGAAGAACAGAGCAAACTTTAAGAACTGGTCCCTTAGATTGAAACATCATCTTAATTCTATTGACACTGACTTGTGGAAGTCAATAGAAAAAGGACCTCATATTCCAATTACTTCAGATGGTCCTGATGGAGGAATTGTGTATACAAGAGATTCTCCAGAACCATATCTGGAAGATGGGTTACAAGGTGATGATCTAAGGAAAGTCAAGAATGATATTAAAGCCTATTCTTTGATGTGTAAAGGATTACCACTTGAAGTCTTAACTAGACTTGATAGATATTAAACGGGATATACTATGTATAAAGCTTTGAAGATAATATGTGAAGGTGATAAGGAGATTCAAGATCTCAAGAAGCAGAAACTGAAGAGGCAGTTAGAGTTATTTGAGAATTTATCTGGTGAAACCATAAACCAAATGATGAATAGATTTGTGCAACTCACAACTGAGATGTCTACTGCTGGCATCAAAAATGATCTCAAATATCTAAACTTCAGGCTTCTCAATGCTCTTCCATCCTCATGGAAACAAACTATGACATTGTTGAAGCACACTAAAAAATTTCCTATAGATCTTGATCTGTTGATTGCAAAAATTGAGTCAGTGGAGATTGATGAAAGCTCAAAAAACAATGATAGAGCAGCATCAATGTCTCAACACAAGTATCTTGCATCTCTAGCTAGCACTGTGGAGAATGCCTTTATGGCAAAGAATGAGAATTTACCAGAAGAAGAGGGTGCTCGGTTTGTAGGAGTAGGGTTCTTTACAGATTCTTCATATACAAGTGCTCCTGCTTATGCATCTCAACCTCAACCTCAGTTTCCTCCTAAATCTCAAAGCTCTAAACTTCAAATTGAGACTCCATCTGTTAACTCTGCTAAAACTAGCAAAGTTAAAGATGTCATTAACATCCTATTACAGGATGAAGAGTCCAAATATGCTTTTACAGCTTTTATGGCTAGTTTTTAAGCTTATCAAGGTAGTCATTTAACTCAATTAGATTTTGTTTTGCTGGACATATTTGAAATGGATCCAGATGATGTGGAGGAAATGGATCTAAACTGGCAGATGGTGATGATTGCATACAAAACTCATAAACACTCTTATGTCAACAAGAACTACAAGCCAAGTGCTAACAAGATAGTTGGATTTGACAAGTCTAAGTCAAGGTGTTTCAACTGCAATAGCTATAGTCACTTTTCAAAGGAATGCAAAGCTCCCAGAAACAAAGGAGGAAATAGTCAACCGAGTTCAAGCAATCAAAGGTTTCAACAATCATCTCAGAAGACATTCCAAAAGCCATAGCAAAGCTTACCAATGCCCGAACTTAAAGATGACTCAAAAGCTTTTGAAGAACCCAAGAAAGCTTTAGTAGTGAGCATCAAGGATGGATACGACTGGAGTGCATATGCAGAGCAGTTTACAGCTGACTTAACCTCTAGTTTATCTCTTATTGCAGAAGTTCAAGCAGAAGATTGGTCAGAAGATAGTGATCCAAAGGCTAAATATGATTCTGAGAATGAAGAAGAAGAATACGATTGGAGTGATAAAATCTGATCCTAAAGAGGATTCAGAAGAAGTTGCATTGATGGCAAAGTCAGATCAACCGAAGGTTGAAAATTCATCTTCCAACTCTAAGACTTCTTCACCTAAATATCCTGAAATACCAGCTGAAGTAAGAGAAAAACTATGCACCAAATCTTGCTTTGAACATGTAGAATATTATCGAACTTATTCTTATTAAATCTGTGAAAAGCTTAAGCAAGAGGAATTAATGCATAACAAACTTAAAAATGATCACAAAATATCAGATGAAAAGATCATTTCTCTACAAACTTCATGGAACAAAACTTTGAAAGAATTAGAAATTGTTTCCAAACAACTTGAAGAAATGACTAAGAACTTGGAACAGGAGAAAATAGCACATGCTGCTACACAAGTTGATCTAGCAAAAGTAAAAAGCTCCAAAACGATTGTGGAACAACTGGTAAGTGAATGAAAGGACAAACAAAAAGCAGGCTTAGGTTTCACACACGAACCAATGCCTGAATCTATAACTAACACTTTACCAGAGAACTTCAATACGCATGATCATTCTCCTGAAAATAAAGCAAAACTTAAAGCTTACCAAAATAAAAACAACAAGATTTCTAATAATGAAGAAGAGAAAATCAAAGTTGAAATCTTTGAAGAAAATGATACAGAAAAGATCAAAAATGGTCATCCAATAAAAGTTAAATCATATCAACCACGACCGAAAAGTAAGAAAAGTTTTATTTCAAAAGAATCTGTGTTGGAGGAAGTAATCATTAAAAACAAAGATAAGGCCAAACAAAAAGAAGAAACATCAAAAGATTCAAGCTCATATGACCAAAAAGATCAGAAAGAGAAAGAAAATGAAAAAGAATCTACACCTGAAGATGTTCAATCTCAGATAAAATCAAATTCTATAAAATCAAGGAACCAAAGAAGAAGAAGAAAATTGACTAAAGATAAAACTGATCAAAATAAGAGTCAAGAAAATCAGACAAAAACAACAAATCAAGCAAGTCAATTTAAACCAATAAAATTTGTGTCTGCTGGTAATTTGAACATGAACTTAATTCAAGAAGTTAAACAAACTCCTAAGAACCAATCAAACTCTGATCTGAAAACAGGTTCAGATTCGAAGACTTCCGCTGAGGTTAAACGATTTGTTTCTAAGGATTCCTAGAATACAGTTCATGTACAAAAGTCAAAACAAAATATACAAAAGAACAAATTTCCAAATCAAAAACAAAAGATTAAATTTTCGACGCCTAAATCTAAACAAGGATCAAACGTTGCGTCAACATCAAAAGTTAACAAACATTTGTTTAACACACCACAAAGGTACTGTGAAATCTGTGACATGTATAATCATAAGACTGCTGAATGCTTTTTCAACAAGTACTATCATATATGTGATATGAGAAATCACTCAATAGCAGATTGTTATTTTAATAAGTACTGTACCTTCTATGATGAAAGAACTCACAATACAGAAAACTGTTACTTTAGAAAGAGTTCGCCATGGAAAGGATTTACTAACACACAACTGAGCAAAGGTTATGTTAATCCTCAGTTTAAAAGATATCAAACTGTTAGTTTTCAAAGATTAACTAATCAACCTTCCTTAGGCTTGAGATCTTTCAAAAGAAATGACTTTATGAGACCAAAATAATTCATTCACGATCAATTCATTCCAAGGTCAGTGAGAATAAACAATAAAAATTTTGGAAATAAAAAATTTTCAAAAATTGGTCAATTCAATGGTATGAATTTTCTTAAAAATGATCAAAAATTTGTGAATCATAGAATTGGCAATTTCATTAAAAACAAGCTGGATGTGAACAAACTTCATTTTAAACAATTTACTATTATTGACAAGTTTGGCAAGCCCAAGGCCATCTCAGCTTGGGTTGATAATTCAACTTAATTGTTCTTGAAATGCAGCTGCGCTCTAGAAGACCAATTAACACATGGTATCTGGATAGTGGGTATAGCCGGCATATGACGGGCAATCATGCCTTACTTCAAGAATTTAAGTTAAAGGATGGTACACACGTCGCCTTCGGTGGTGATGCAGGAGGAAAAATCACATGTGACGGAACAGTATCCAACGGGATAATAAGCTTTGATAAAATCAACTTCTGCTCACAGTTGAACTTTAATTTGTTAAGCGTTTCCCAAATTTGAGATAAATCATATTCTGTACTTTTTGATGATTCTTATTGCTATATTTTGAAGCCAGGTTTTCAGATTAGCAAATACTTGGTGGTTGTTAAAGCTGTTAGGGATCGAGATGTATATAAGCTGGATATGTCTCAAGTTGATCCATCTACAGAAACAACTTGCCTCATTGCTCAAGCATCAAATGACAAAAGTCAGCTTTGGCATAAACGTCTCGGGCATTCCAATTTCAAGAATATGAACAAGCTTGTAGCAGGAAATCATGTTATCAGCCTTCCATCAAAGAAGTTTGCCACTACTGATCTCTGCTCAGCATGTTTAAAGGGGAAGCAACACAGAGCATCTTATAAGCCCAAGCAAATAAACTCAAATTCCAAACCTCTCCAGATGTTGCATATGGACCTTTTCGGACCAACAAATGTGAAGAGTATTGGAACAAATGTATTTCTGATAAAAGATAGATTCTCTTTGAGAATACTTAACATATTGGATATGAGGTGTATCACTTTTAGATTACTGTTTGTTCATATCACACTCAAAGGATTAGAATGTATTAGGCATATGAAGAGGCTTTGAGCTTCAATAAACAGCATCAGGAACATAAGTCAGTCTTGAAGACACTTCAACTCTTTGAATCTCTAAATTAACTTGATAATGGATGGTTCCAAGTACTTCAGAAAGAGTTTCTAATAGTTGTACAAATCCTTGATTGGATCAGTGATTATGTGACCAAGGTTGATTTCTTTATTTCTGTTGAATGTGAAAATGGATGTCCCTATTGGTTGCAATCATCCGTATTCATCATGTTTCTTGTTTTGTTGTTTGTTGTAGGCATCTTTTCATCATCTGTTCATTGATATTGTTGTTGTTGATGATGATGTTGTTGATGTTGTTGTTGATGTTGTTGATGTTGTTGTTGATGTTGATGTTGTTGTTGGATGTTGTTGTTGATGTTGATGTTGTGTATTCTGTTGATGATGTTGATGTTGTTGATGTTGATGTTGATGTTGATATTGTGTATTCTGTTGATGATGTTGATGTTGTTGATGTTGATGTTGTTGAATGTACATTTGTTTGAAGTAAGCTAACATTTTAATTAGTTACTCAAAACATGAGCATTTGTGATGCAGTGCACAGAATGAAATCAAGGCTCAAAAACATAAATGTGGCCCAAAAACCCATTTAGAGGCCTTATTTTGGAAAAATAACAGGATAACCCGCCTACAGCTAGTTACCATGACGTATCCCTCGTTTCCATGGTCGTTTTGACTGGTAGCACGTCGGAAACGGAGGCTCGTAGCCCAGGTTTTGCCCATTTTGTTGATCAAGTAGCCGTATTTGAGTGATTTACATCCGCATTTGTTGAGATAAGCATCGGCATTTGTAAGTTAAAATTAGCCTTCATCCGCATTAACTCCCACAACATCCGCATTTGTTGAGTTAACACCGGCACTCATCCCTATTTCATGTAACACATCCGCATTTCTTGTAACACATCCGCATTGGTATGTAAAACATCCGCATTAGTATGTTCAACATCCGCATTTTTTTAATCAACATCCGCATTTGTTTACATGAGCCGTATTTCTTTGTTAACATCAGCATTTGTTTGTTCAACAGCATTTGTTTACATCACATCCGTATTGGGGCACATAACAGCCGTATTTCTTTTTTGTTCATCAGCATTAGATTTGAATTTTCATCCGCATTTATGTAGTTAACGCATCCGCATTTGAAGATTCTCATCAGCCGTATTTGAAGATTCTCATCAGTCGCATTTGGAACTCATCCGCATTGGTTGAGTTACACAACCGCATTGGTTGTGTAACATCAGCATTTGTTCGGATCACATCCGCATTTCTTTGAAGAAATGCGGATGCATTAAGTTCTATCCGCATTTCTTTCACTTGGTACAATATATCTGCTGATGTCTTCTGCTGTAATTTTGTTCGATCTCATGTAATTTGTTCGAACTCTTGTAATGTACTCGAAATCATGTAATTGGCTCAATCTGCAACCTGTTCGAAGTAATCTGTCTTCTTGGGTCGGATTTGTTGTTGGATTAGATTCAACAACCCATAGATTGATCAACCTGTTCGAGATCTGAATGTTCTTTTTGAACACATGTTCTTTGTGGATTTGATTTGAATCTGTAACACATGCACCGAATTTGAAGTGATAAAGTGAGGAATGATTTATCATCTTCAATTCCGCCCAAATTTTGAACAGATTTGTAGATGTTCTTTGTATTTTGTTGAAGAACAGATGATGATGAAGATGAACAGATGCTTGTTCTTTATTTTTCTAATTTTCTTCTTTGTTGTAGACATCTTTAAAGATGAAAACAGATCTGAAACATACATGAACCCATCAACCAACAGCTCTGATACCATTTGCTGAATCAATATTTCAGATTCGTTGAGCTTTGATCTTAGGATTCATCATTTTCAGATCCGAAAATTCAAAATTAAAGACGGGTGGAAATGTGTGAATCGAAGAACAAGGATGTGTGTGTAATGTATAATGTTATGATTTCATTGATATTGAATAACAAATTACAATGAAGAAACATATACAAAGATAGATGAACATCAAACCCACCCAAAGGAGAGAAATTCTCCTTGGGTGGTGATTTACACCATGAAAAACACACACTTAAGAACTACCAGCCCTCACACACTTTGCAAAAACCACACATTACAAGTGGCACTAGTTGTTCTATTTATAATGTTTTTACATCATGACCTAATTTTGACTATTCTTGTGGTCTTGATGTTGACTTTGTCATGTTGACTTTGTCTTGTGTTTGTTTTGTTCTGTTATCAACTTGGTCTCTGAACTTGTACAATGAGATCTTTAGTTAGCTTTGATTGTGGTTTGGAAAGCTTCGGTTTATCAATTATTGAACCCAACAGAACGTCATCTATCTCTGGTGTTGTAGTTGGTACCGGTAATCTTGATTACTTCATGAACTCACCGACTCAAGTGCCCAATTTCAATCCATATTCTTCAAACCTATTGCATCAGCTTTCTAACTTGAACCAAACCAATCTGGATGTTCATGTTCAAGGGAATGAGATTCCAAGATCTTGTATTCACAAGAACCATCCAACGTCTCAGATTATTGGTCCATTGAATGAGAGAACAACAAGAAGTAAATCAAAACAAGCAAATCTTAGCTTATACTCATGTTTTCTTTCTCAAATTGTTCCAAAAACGTTACCGAAGCGTTAAAGGATAATAGTTGGATTGAGGCTATGCAAGAAGAATTACTTCAATTCCGCAAACAAGAAGTATGGAATCTTGTGGATTTACCTGAAGGAGACAATGCCATAGGCACAAGATGGTTGTTCAGAAACAAAATAGATGATCGAGGAATTGTTATTAGAAATAAAGCAAGAATAGTTGCATAAGGATACACCCAAGAAGAAGGAATAGATTATGACGAAGTATTTGCTCTAGTTGCAAGACTTGAATCAATTCGTGTCTTCCTGGCTTATGCACATTCATGAAATTCAAGGTGTATCAAATGGACATGAAAGGTGCTTTCTTGTATGGACCAATCACCGATGATGTGTTCGTAAAGCAACCTCCGGGTTTTGAAGATTCAGAATTTCCACATCGTGTGTACAAGCATAGCAAAGCTTTGTATGATTTACATCAAGCCCCTAGAATCTGGTATGAAACATTATCACAACACTTAATCCAACATGGATAAGCACGAGGGAAAATCGATCTGACTCTGTTAATCAAGAAGGATGCTGATGATCTTTTATGTGTACAAGTGTATGTTGATGATATCATATTTGGTTCTACAAGTCCAAAATTATGCAATGAATTCAAAGAAATAATGAAATCTTGATTTCAAATGAGTTCTATGGGAGAATAAATTTCTTTCTTGGACTTCAAGTCAAGCAATCTGCAGATGGAATATTCATAAATCAAGAGAAGTTCATTAACAAACTCTTGAAGAAATTTAAACTGCAAGATTGTCAGTCCATAAGAACTCTAGCTTATGTAAACACCAAGATTGAGCCTGATCCAAAAGGAAAATTGGTAGACCAAACTTTATACAAATCTATGATTAGTTCATTGATGTATCTTACTGCGTCTAGACCTGCCATAATGTATGCTGTTTGTGTCTGTGCTAGGTATCAATCAAACCTAAAGGAATCTCACTTAATTGCTATCAAACGCATATTCGGATATCTGAAAGGAAAACAAGCCTTAGGGTTATGGTATCCTTATGAAGGAAACTTCGAGTTATATGGGTATACTGATAGTGATTATGGAGGATGTTATCAAGATAGAAAATCAACTACGGGTGGGTGTCAGTTTTTAAGACCTAGATTAGTCTCATGGCAATGTAAGAAACAAACAAATGTCTCCGTTTCAACCGCAGAAGCTGAGTACATAGTTGCTTCAGCAGGATGTTCTCAAATCCTTTGGTTACAAAACCAACTGCTGGATTACGGGTTCAAATTTCTTAAAACTCCAATTTACATTGATAACATTGCTACTATGTTCATTATAGCTAATCCTGTCCAACATTCAAAAACAAAACATATCGAGATTCGTTATCATTTTCTCAGAGATAACTCTATAAAGGTTTAATCATTCTGATTCAAATTGCAACTGAAAAACAGTTGGCGGACCTTTTTACTAAAGCCTTCTTACCAGGACAGTTTGAGTATTTGGTAGAGTCAATTGGTCTTATTAACCACATTTAAAAACTGGTTTTTGAGCATTGAAGTTAATTGAGTCTAAATATGATCAGAACCCTCCCTTACCTTAATAGGACACAGCAAGAGAAACTGTCAAAGTTAATTGCCTGATTGTATTTTGTGTGTGCATGTTTCTTAGAAAAAGCAAAACCAAATACAAAAATAGAAAATTGAAAAATCAAAACATAAAAATATAAAACAAAAACTACAAAAATAGAGTTTTTCTTTGTTAATTCATTATCTAGGATGAATCTGTCTTTGCAATATGTGTGAAATGAAAGATACATTAGTACGATCAGTTACATACTTCACTTGATAATAAAGTCTGACGTGATCAGATATGATGTGCAAGTAAGTTCATGCAATTAGACTGGAAAAGTAAATTCTTGTGATTAAACTAAGTCACTCATGCATTCATGTCTATCTATCTTAGCACTAATGAGTTGTGTTGATTTCTCAAATTGATTGCCTGTTATGTTGGGTTCTTACAAGTTTTAACAAAGATGTTTAACCATTTAAATAACAAAACGCAGCGGATATTAGAGAGTTAAAACCCTTTTTATATTCTGAAAATAAACCATTTATATGTTCAAGAAAACAAACCCAAGAACAAGGATCATATATATGTGAAAAGAAATGCTATCAAAACCAAAAACAACAACCAAAGGATGTTCTAAAACTACCTTTCAGGAACAAGGAAGTTAGATATGGATGAGAGGAAGGAGATAATGCTACTTGAACGTCTAGTCTCTAAAAGATAAGACCTCAAGCTTGTATACCCACAAGCTCTTGCAAAACACCAAACTAGTTAGGAAGTTAACACCCAAAACCTTCTTTAAAGAACTCTAGATCCGAAAATAGGAGAAGAGCAAAAATGGAGAAGAAGGAATTCTTGCATGTGTTGGAGAGAAAGTGTGGTTGAGTGTTGTAATGAATTGTGTTTATTGCTTGTGTTTTTATCAAGACAAGGAATCCCAAGGCAATGCCAAGGGGCGGCCGAGAATTTTTAGAAGGGTTTCCCACCCTTTTTAAAAATTTAACACACATTACTTTGTTATAAGTTAATAAAATTAAACCCCCTTTTTAACTTTATAACTTAACCACACTTTTATTTGTTGTTATTTAACCTATTTAAATAACTATACAAATAATATCTCATAAACAAAATATCCATATAATTTATTCTATTTCAAATGCAATGATTTAGAAAACCTATTTTCTAAATTGGTGTCAATATTTATTTGCTTGATCATATCAACAAATAAATATTTATTGGTGTTTGCCTATCTTGTTATTGGGTATGACCCGACTTGGATCATAACGTACTAACCACATCAATCTTGTATGTGTCTTGGGCATATAAGATCCAACATGTTAAGACATAATCTCACACCTAGCGGTGATATGAATAACCATTGAGTGCTCTAATTATTTAAAGCATCTAACACTTCTCTGTTACGAGTCATTATAGACCTGAAGTGATGAGATATCCTTTGTTGTAAGTGATTACAGACCTGGATATTCTCACCTGGATATTCTCCATTGACTTAACTTTAGCAGGCCTTAGACATCTTACTCTCAACGAATAAGAGGGACAAATCCCATCTTGATTACATACGTCTCTCACAATCACCTCGTGCTATACCTGAATTTAGTCTTATGTACTGCCGTGTTTCAGAACAACGAAGAACTAAGTAAAAGTATAATAACTGGTGAATATCAAGACCCAATATGTATCTCGGGTCAGAGGATACCAAATGATATTCTCCTTTACTCAAATTTACTTATGATCAATCAAGAAGATTCCATGTAGTAATATTTGAGACGCCAGTCAGTCCAATATTTGTATCCCACAAATCTATGAACTTTGGCAGCAACCCTTTGCTCTATATTCATCCATATGAATATCAACCAATCCAAGTTCATAATAGTCTTACCCTCATACTTGTTCCCACAAGTATGAACGACTACGAACGTTTAGAGTAAATAATTTACTCATGGATTGAACATGCAAAATTGGAACATTAGTTGAAGCATTATAACCAAATAATTCATTCAAATAATAAAAGGTTCCAATATCCAAATACAAAATTATAAGATCAAATCCAGTCACTAGAATATTGAAGTCCCATGGCACAAGTATGACCTTCTTGCTTTGCCTTTTCAAGGAGCTTCGTGAGTGGATCCGCAATGTTCTGATCCATGTGAACTTTGCGAAAACATATCTTTCCCTTTCCAACTTCATCCCTTATGTAGTTGAATCTCCGCTCAATGTGCCTAGTCTTTTGATGTGCACAGGGTTCCTTGATATGAGCAATCGCACCCTCATTATCACAAAGAATTTCTAGGGGGTCCTGAATGGAAGGGACAACCCCTAGATCGGCAATGAATTTCTTCAACCATGCAGCTTCTTGAGTTGCTAATGAAGCGGCGATGAATTCTGACTCTGTAGTTGATAATGCCACCACATCTTGTTTAGAGCTCTTCCAAGAGACTACTCCTCCATTTAGGATGAAAATGTATCCCGATTATGATCGTGAGTCATCCCGATCAGTTTGGAAGCTCGCATCAATGTAACCTTTTACCATGAGTTCCTCCTCACCAGATCCATAGATTAGGGGCATATCTTTAGTCCTCCTTAGGTACTTAAGTATGTTCTTAACAGCCATCCAATGACTAGTTCTAGGATTTTACTGGTATCGGCTTGTCATGCTCAAAGCGCATGACACGTCTGGCCTAGTGCATATCATTGCATACATGATGGATCCTATAGCAGATGCATATGGGATTCCTTTCATTTTATCTTGCTCATCCTTTGAGGATGGACATTGAGTTGTACTCAATATCGTTCCTCTTTGAATAGGTACCGTACCTTTCTTAGAGTTCTCCATCTTGAACCTTTTCAAGATCTTATCAATGTATGCACTTTGATTTAAACCTATCAACCGCCTTGACCTATCCCTATAGATCTTTATTCCCAAAATATAGGCGGCTTCACCAAGATCCTTAATGGAAAAACAGCTTCCAAGCCAGGTTTTTATACCTTCCAAGGTTGGAATGTCATTTCCAAATAGTAGGATGTCATCGACATACAATACTAGGAAAGTGATGATGCTCCCACTAGCCTTTTTATACACACAAGCCTCATCAGCGTTTTTGATGAACCGAAATTTAATTACCTCTTCATCAAAATGGTGATTCCAACTTCTTGACGCTTGCTTCAATCCATAGATTGATTTCTTTAACTTGCATACTTTGTTAGGATGTTTTGGGTCGACAAAACCTTCAGGCTGAACCATATAGACATCTTCCTCAAGATATCCATTTAGAAAAGCGGTTTTGACATCAATTTGCCAAATCTCATAATCATAATGAGCAGCTATAGCAAATAATATCCTAATAGACTTTAGCATTGCAACAGGCGAGAAGGTCTCATCATAATCAACCCCATGCGTTTGAGTGAAACCTTTTGCTACAAGTCTAGCTTTATAAGTATCCAAGTTTCCATGCATATCGGTTTTCTTCTTGAAAACCCATTTACTTCTAACTACCTTGGAGCTAAGGGGTGGTACAACCAAGTCCCACACTTGGTTGTCATACATGGATTGCATCTCAACATTCATGGCTTCAAGCCATTTGTCATAATCCAAATTGGACACTGCATTATGGTATGTGATTGGTTCATCGGAATCAACCACATAGCACCCATCCAAGAAAAATCCATATCTTTCAGGTGGATTACTAGTTCTACCAGATTTGCGAACGTTTTGTGTGTATTGATCAACCATTTGATCATTCTCAACATCCTCATGTTGAGTGCTAGTGTCAACCAAACGTGTATCGGGTTGTGGTTCTTGATCCTCCTCAAGATCCACTGTTCTACTGCTAGCTCCTTCCATAAGGAACTTGGCTTCCAAGAACTCACCCTTCTTGGCAACAAACTCCTTTTGTTCCAATGAATCATAGAAATAATATCCCATAGAATCTCTAGGATATCCAATAAAGATACACTTAGTGGAACGACTCTCTAACTTGTTTGAGGTGGGAGTCTTTACATAATCCTCACATCCCCACACCTTTAAATTTGATAGAGATGGAACCCTTCCATGCCATATTTCAAAAGGTGTCTTTTCCACTTTCTTGGTTGGGGCCATATTCAAAATACGGGCCACAGAGAGCAAAGCGAAACCCCAAAATGATAGAGGCAATGAGCTTCTAGCCATCATAGATCGAACCATATCCAATAGAGATTGATTTATCCTTTCAGACACACCATTGTGTTATGGTGTTCCAGGTGGAGATAGTTGTGAGATAATCCCACAACTTCTAAGATGATCTCTAAAAGCATCACTCAGGTATTCACCACCTCTATCGGTGCGGAGAATTTTTATTGATTTGTTGAGTTGATTTTCTACTTCATTTTGGAAGGTTTTGAACATTTCAAAAGCTTCATCTTTGTGTCTTAACAAGTACACATACCCATACCTACTATAGTCGTCGGTGAAGGTAATGAAGTATCTTTCATTATACCTAGTCATTGGCTTAAAAGGACCACATACATCCGAATGTATGATACCTAATAAATCTTTTGCCCTTTCGGTTTTGCCACTAAAAGGTGCCTTAGTCATTTTGCCTTGTAAACAAGATTCACATACATCAAATGAATCATATTCACTTGCTTTTAAAAGACCATTCTTTTGAAGTGTTTGTATGCTCTTCTTGTTTATATGACCAAGACGACAATGCCAAAGATAGGTGTCACTCAAATCTAATTTGAGCTTCTTGGTGGTGGTTTGGTACAATGAGCTATCATATAATGTGTTTTCAAGAACCAATTCATAAATACCATTAATAGGAGTAGCTTTAAAATAAAAGATGTCATTTAAAGAAACATGAATTTCATTTTCAATAAATGTCAAAACATAACCATATTGTCTTAATTGGGCAACTGAAATAATGTTCCTAGTCAAACTAGGAGCATACAAAACATTGTTCAAAATTGCTTCCAAACCATTTGGAAGCTTCAGGATGTAGTCCCCTCGGGCTTCAACTTGAACTTTTGCCCCATTCCCCATGTAGAGGCTAACATCCCCTTTCTTGAAGTCTTTACTTCTTTTGAACCCCTGCAACAAATTGCAAATATGAGTCCCATATCCGGTATCCAATACCCATGTGTTAGAGGATATTAAATTGAGATGAATATGAATCATGAAAATTGTACCTGAGGTCTGCCCGGCATCCATCTTAGCTTTCAACTCTTTGAGATAGACAGGACAATTTCTTGCCCAATGTCCAATCTCCCCACACTTGAAGCATGGGTCATCAGAAGCAACCTTTTGCTTCTTCTCTACTGGTTTTGGTGGTGGCCCTTTTACCACTCCCTTTCCCTTTCTCCCAACGTACCCTTTACCTTTGGTAACACTAGCCTTGGGTGCGGGGTGAGGCCTCTTCTTGTTCCCACCTTCATTGATGGTGAGAACGGGTAAACTCCTTTTACCCATGGCCGCCTCGGCTGTTTTGAGCATAGAGTGAAGCTCAGTTATGTTCTTGTCCCAACCATTCATGTTATAATTCATAACAAAATTGTCAAACCTTTTTGACAAAGAGTTAAGGATCAAATCCGTAGCCAACTCTTTCGAGACGGGACAATTCAGCCTTTCGAGGCGGTCTATGTGGCTCTTCATCTTAAGTACATAAGACGAGACCGATTGGATATCATCCATACGACATGCATGGAGTGCTCGAACCGTTTCGAAGTGCTCTACCCTTGCTTGTTGTTGGAACATTTCCTTTAACTGGGTTATCATGTCGTATGCTCCGTGATGTTCGTACTCCTTTTGGAGATCCGGAGTCATACTTGCCAACATGAGGCAAGACACTTGGACCGAGTCCTCAGTGTATTCCACCCAATTCATATAGGCCTCTTCATCTTCCTCATTGGGTTCATCAGGAATCGGATCGTCTAAGATATATGACCGTTTCTCTTGCTTGAGAACAATTCTCAAGTTTCGAAACCAATCAATGAAATTGTTATGGTTTAGACGCTCCTTTTGGAGAATGGTTCTTAGTGATAGGGTATGAGCGGATGGAATATCATTATTTTCATTGTTGTTGGTGGCCATCTACAAAATTTAACAAAGTTCAATTTTAGTATTTACGATATTATCATATTTAATTATTAATACCTTTTATGTGTCATACACAAAATAAAATTCTAGAATCTAACGTTACATTTAAATAGTGGTTAGGTGACCTTTATCCCATTATTTAAATTAACAAGGTAGTCAACGTTTGACAATTGCAACCCTTTGCAACTTCTAGAGGTATGGGATCGACTTAAACATCATATGTATAGTCGGCATGTTAATCCCATCAACACCTTTTGTAAACCACATTGTAGGTGATCCATTTAACATGGTTTGCAAATCAAGTTACCCTACTTACACACACATGTGAGTTTACCAATATAAGTGGTTAGATGATCTTTATCCCACAAATATGGCATTCCCACCTCAAATCACAAGTTCCCTCAAAATGGTTAGGTGACCTTTATCCCATTAAGAGTTTTCAAGTGACTCAAGTGTTGTGTAAAAGGACGGTGTTAAAATTGTTATCAAAAGACATTTTAAGTTTTCATAATTCTTGTTTAGAAAACTCTATGTATCTTGTATTTGCATGCTTTTAAATACATGGTACCCTATGGTTCTTTTAATAAAACCCTTTTTATTTAAAATCATTAATCCTTTTAATAACCTTTTATTAACCACTTAATGATAAATAACCATTTAATTTCAGCTTGTTATGTTTATAAATTTGTTTGTTATGCATATCCATATATCAAACATCCAACATAAAACAAACAACCAAACAAGCACAACCATTCAATCATAAGTGCATAACCATAGCCACTATGGTGACCACACTTGTTTGCCATCATAAGTGTTGTCATTTGGTCTTTCCTAAGGGTTAATAACAACACATCAAAGAGTCTATAAACTCCTACTTGAACCCGCATCCAAAAGCTTCAAGTGCCCATGTCTTTGTGTCCTTCCTTTGTGTCCTTCCTTTGTGCCTTCCTTTGAGTCTCCAACTTATGCATCTTCTTTTACAAAAAACATATCCTAATACAATTTTTCTAATAAAATAAATGCACCTAATCTATTTATTACATAACCAATGAATGAATAAATTACAACCCAAAAGATACAAACACCAAAATTATTATTACAACCCTTTAATGAATAAAACCAAACATGACAATCACATTCATCCAAATCCAAAACACATTAGGTCAAGGCTATGTTATGCACCAAAATATGTATCAAATACAATATCTAAGAACAACCATGAACTCCCTTTTTAACCCTTAAAGTTTCGGCCAACTTAAACCCAAACTTTAGGGTTTAGTCCAAACAAAACAATCAACCACTTGATTTTAATCTTTCAAGGTTTATTCTATAGCATGTAAGATAAAACTTTGAAAGATAAGGGATTCATTCATCCACAACAAAACAGGCCCTAATGGGTTGAAAAAGTCCAACAAAACTAACTTTTCTTGGACTTTAGAAGCAAGTTTTCCACATAACCGGCTCTAGATGCCATTGTTGGTTCTTACAAGTTTTAACAAAGATGTTTAACCATTTAAACAACAAAATGCAGCGGATATTATAGAGTTAAAACCCTTATTATATTCTGAAAATAAACCATTAATATGTTCAAGAAAACAAACTCAAGAACAAGGATCATATATATGTGAAAATAAATGCTATCAAAACCAAAAACAACAACCAAAGGATGTTCTAAAACTACCTTTCAGGAACAAGGAAGTTAGATATGGATGAGAGGAAGGAGATGATGCTTCTTGAACGTCTAGTCTTCAAAAGAGAAGACCTCAAGCTTGTATACCCATAAGCTCTTGCAAAACACCAAACTAGTTAGGAAGTTAACACCCAAAACCTTCTTCAAAGAACTCTAGATCCGAAAATAGGAGAAGAGCAAAAATGGAGAAGAAGGAATTCTTGCATGTGTGAAAGAGAAAGTGTGGTTGAGTGTTGTAATGAATTGTGTTTATTGCTTGTGCTTTTATCAAGACAAGGAATCCCAAGGCAATGCCAAGGGGCGGCCGAGAATTTTTAAAAGGGTTTCCCACCCTTTTTAAAATTTTAACACACATTACTTTGTTATAAGTTAATAAAATTAAACCCCCTTTTTAACTTTATAACTTAACCACACTTTTATTTGTTGTTATTTAACCTATTTAAATAACTATACAAATAATATCTCATAAACAAAATATCCATATAATTTGTTCTATTTCAAATGCAATGATTTAGAAAACCTATTTTCTAAATTGGTGTCAATATTTATTTGCTTGATCATATCAACAAATAAATATTTATTGGTGTTTGCCTATCTTGTTATTGGGTATGACCCGACTTGGATCATAACGTACTAACCACATCAATCTTGTATGTGTCTTGGGCATATAAGATCCAACATGTTAAGACATAATCTCACACCTAGCGGTGATATGAATAACCATTGAGTGCTCTAATTATTTAAAGCATCTAACACTTCTCTGTTACGAGTCATTATAGACCTGAAGTGATGAGATATCCTTTGTTGTAAGTGATTACAGACCTGGATATTCTCACTGATGCAACAAGATGCCAATGTGCACAAATACCAAATGAGATCTGGTTATAGTATATGTCGGGTTAACAAGTTGAGAACAGTGACTTCTTGCATATCTTTATGAGAATTAACCTCTCTAAGTCTAAGTGTGACTGCATAATGTCATATCTAATTGTACCTTAAACAATCCAAGATCTCGTGTCTCCTTTACTGCAGAAATACTAACCTGGAATACATTTGAGCAGGATTTATTCACTGTTTAAGACTATCCATCAATTTTTTTAGTTTAATGTGCTGATCTTAACTAATATGATCTCACTGCAGACATTGATTCAATTATAAATATTAGATTTTTATTCTACTTTAATTTTGATTTTTGCATGTTTTCTGTGTGCAGGCATATTAATAATGATTAGTGTGATCTTCCTGTGACAAATTCAAGAAACTTCTAAGTTTTGTTAAACTTAAAAGTTTAGGTGGAGTAAAAAGAGTAAAAAGAGTATAAACTAATGTGTCAAAAAGAAAATTATTCAATTTCAAGATATAAAAAATCAAAATTTAGTGTTTTGAATGGAAAGGATGAAGCTAAAAAGTTCAAGCATGTGTGTGTTTGACATAATGTAAAAATGAAGCTGAAAAACATTTTAAAGTGGAAAAGCTTCTTGCAACATTGTAATATGAGATTATTTGTTAAAATTAGAGACTAAAATGACGGAAAATTGTTTTTCAAAAAAAAAATTTAACAAAAATAAAAAGGTTAAAACATAAAAATAAAATTTTGAAATAAAAAAAAATAAAAGTTTGAAATGTCAAAAGTTCTAACTTGAGGGACAATTATGAAAATTCTGGGTGAAGTCAAAATTTGTCAAATTGTTTAAAAAATTAGTATGTGAATAGTACTATTGTGTTTAAATAGTGTTCAGGTGGAAGATTGGATATTACAAGTGTTAGACACATGAAAGAAATCTCATGCGCCTAAACAGTGTTCAAAAATCCAAAATTAGGAGCATGATGATATTTCAGAATTTGCACAAGTGTGTTGGGCATTTCAGACAACCTCATACGGCTAAACAGTTGTCATGCGACTAAATAGTTGTCATGCGTCTAAACACTTGTCATAGGTCTGAAAATTTTGTTTAAGTGTTGGGCGTTTCGCAAATCCTCATGCGTCTACACAGTACCTAGCTTTCAAGTGGGCGTTTCAAGTAAAAAAATTTCCGACTATTGGACGTTTCAGGAATTCTCATGCGCCTGAACAGTGCAAAAGCGTCTAAAGAGTGCTTATGCATCTGAACAATGCTCATGCGCCTAACCTCATGCGCACAAACAGTGCTCATGCGCCTAAGTACTTAGTGAAATATTCAGCATCCTGTGCATAAACAGTGCTCATGTGCCTAAAAATTTCACTTAGTATAAATACACACTTTGTGATTTCAGTCGATTCATTCACTAAAAATACCCTGTTCTCTCACAACCGACTGTCGATTAGCTTTGATTTTCAGATTGTGATTGATTTAAGTTCTAAAACTGCATTCGATAGTGAGTATTACTGATTATAAATGTAAGTTCTTGAACAAAATCACACACATTTCATGTTTAATGGTTGAATTTGATTGGGCGTTTCTATGCTATTCGGGCGTATGAACCCTAGTCACCTGAAATATGTGAAATTGTTGAATAAAATGGATATAAGAACTGAAATTAATGATTGGTTATTAATATAAACTTGATTTCGAGCATGTTGACACATTCAAATCAGTTGTTAATCGAAATTGTTCCTGATGATGAATGTTCATCACTCGAATGTTGAAGATGAACAGTCAACTTTGAATTTTTTTAATTAAATGAAAAATTAATCAAAAATCATATTAAAATCTGTTTTTGATAAGAATTTATTGAATTAATGTGTTTTATACCACTTTCATACTAACTTCAAAGCATTTTGTTCTTGAACATACCATGTAAACACTTAGAATTTTTTTTTTAAGTGCAAGTTAGATTAAAAAATTGATAAAACATGATAATTCTTTAAAATTTCAATAAATTTAATTGATTTTAAATGTTAAAAGTCAAAGTGTCTAAATCTCTGTTTCAAATTTTTGTAGATGGCTGAGTTAAAATTTGAGTCAAAGCATAATGTGGCAGCTTTACTAAATGAAGAACTACAAGAGGCTGTTAGCTATGAAGAAATGATTAGGTTCCTGTTGAGAACTAAATATGTATATGCTATGTTTTATCAACCAGTCATATATGCAAGATTGATAAAGAAGTTTTGGAACACAGCTACAGTTGAACTCAATGATGATGGCAGAAAGGTTGTAAGGAGATTTATTACTAATATGAGAATGATTGAAGTTTTTGAAGACTCAATTAGAGAAGCATTAAGGTTGGGACATAATGACCCTGATGATTTAGCTGAATTTTCTTTCAATGAATGTAGAGAAACATTTATGGTGACCATTTCCCCAAGAAACAATTCTTCAGAGCATGAGTGTATAATCATTGGAAGCTACTGTGTTATATCTTTCAGCACTGCATGTCAAAGAGAAGTGCAGGATGGAATTCTTTTCCAATTGACATAGCATCTCCGATTGCAGCTCTTGCAACAAACAGAAGGTTTAACATGTCAAAATGGATTCTTAATGGTTTTATTTTCAATCTGGAGAAAGGAATCAGGAATAAGTATTTGATGTATCCTAGATTCTTACAAATGATAATCAATGAAAAGCATCCAGATATTCATGTTCATGGTTTTAGTGGAGAGACAATGATACTGGAGCATATGTCAGAAATTTCTTATAAAAGACTTGCTACGATCACAGGTGCACAAAATGTACCTATGTTTGAATACATGAGAAATGTTGCTAATGATGAGGTGGATATTACTATAGATCACTTTTATTTGACTGAGGAAGAACCAATTGATCCAAATGAACTTATTGAATTTACCTCAAGAACCATTTGATGATGATGAAGATGAAGGAGATGATGGTGAGAATGATGCTGATGATGAAAGTTCAAGTTCTTCTGATGATGATGATGATAATAATGATTCTGACAATGATGGTGATGACATGGAAATAGCTTATGATGATGTTGTTGATGAAACTGAGCAAGTAGCTGAAGAAATACTTGAAGAAAGTCAAGATGTAGTTGAAGAAACTGAACAAGTTGCTAAAGATGTTAATGATAGTCAAAATGTTGAGGATATCATGAATATGATTGAAGAAATAGTAGATACTGATGAACATGTTGAATTTAATGATAATGTTCAAGATTTTGAAGTTGTTGAAGCTGAGATTCACAATGAATTTATGAATGTACCTTAACAAGATGTTCATGTAACTAAAGAAACTAATTTTTAGCAGATTATTGATGATCTGAAAGAAGAGAATTTAAAGCAGTTGAAAGTTATTAAAGAATTAAAAGAAGTAAATGAAAAGTCACAAGAAGAAATGAAAAAGAAAGATGAAGTGATTGCAGAGCTGATGAAAAGCAAAGAAGATAATGTTAAAACATTGGAAGTAATGATGAAAGACTATGAGTTAATGGAGGAAAAGTTTAAGAAATTGAAAGAAGAAAATGAAGTTATGAAAGAAGAGTTAGAGAAAATGAAAGAAAAACAAAATTCTCCGTCTCCAGAGTTGATGATTATTTCAGAGATTAATCCGATAGATGTTGAGAAAATTTCTGAAGTGGATAAGGTAAGAGAAAAGTTGATGATATTGATGTGTTAGTATTACCTGAATCATCATCCAAAGTTCAAAAGATGATTGATGAACCTGCAAGTGTAGAAGAAGAAGATTCGAATATTCAAGAAACCATTGGAGCTCTAGAAGATTTAGAAGGTGAATTTAATGATGACTAGTATAATAAAGTTTTAGAGAATGAAGACTTGGTAGAAGCAAATGTTGATAAGCATTATTTACCAATTGATATAAGTCATGATGATATACCTGTCGATGTGGAAGAAAGGTATAATTATCTGATTAAAATGAAGTACAATAGAGTTTTTCTAAATGGTTTAACTGTGACTTAGATTAATGAAGAATTTGAGAAGTGCATTACAGCTGAATCAGTTGCACCAATTGATCCAGATGAGATTGTTATGGAACACGAGGAGTGGAATCCATTGCAGGAGAGCATTAATATTGAAGAACTATCTACTACTGAGTTGCATCATCCTAACCCTGATGATATGAATGTTACATCACTCAAAATGTAGTTACAGTCTCGAAATTACCCACGAAAGAAACTTAATCGATTACAAGCTGAGTCATTAAGGAACTTAGTGAGAAGTTTCCAAGCCACTGAAAGACAAACAAACAAATGATTATGCTAGACATGGACAATCCTCAATACTTAGAAATCACGAAAAGAATGAGGATTCTGAAACCTCAGGAAATTCAGTCTATGGCTATGAAGAGCACAGTGTGTGAACGAAGAAAGGAGCTTATGAGAATGTTTCCAGAGACTGAAAGGCAAGGTTATCAAGTCTCAATGGAACAAAAGAAATTATGGAACAAAGCTCGTTCAGCAGGAGATCTGGTACGTAATGTATTGCAGAAAGGGAAATCTATTTCAGAGCTACTAAATGCTATGATTGTACCTGATATAACTAAAGAAGTGAGAATTGTGGCATGGAAATAAGATGAGATTTTCGACGCATGTTTTATCAAAAGAGTAAATGCAATCTGTGACGTTTATCATTTTTTCTCAAGTATTATTAAACATCCTGTTGAATATCTCAAGGAGTTGAACAAACTGCCATTAATTAATCCATCTAAAGCTAAGCGTGGAGAAAACTTTGTGCAATTGTTGAATAGAGGAATAACTCGGATGAGTTTATTTTTACAAACGAGGTATGATCAGGAGGATAAGGAATACTTTCAATCATTGAAGAAGAAGAGAAAAGGCATTGAGAAAGATATTGGAGAAGAAAAGTTCTTAGACGCATTCAGTGATCAATACTTTGAAAAAGTAACAAATTCGGGACTCAAAGTCATTGATGGAACACAATAATCAAAGCCAATCTTGAGGTGGTTTTATAATGCCGATACATTTGAGCTGAAGTTAGTTAGAGATTTGGATGATTGGGATCGCGATATGATTTCTTTATTGGTGTTTTTGAGTTGAAACTTTTGCATCCCAATTACATCTCATTCTTGTCTATACAGAAATTTGAAAAAGTTGTTCCAGAAACGGCTGAAAATGATAAGAAGTATTTTGTGTCGATTATTAAAGTAATGAATGCGGCGATGGAAAGGATATCTCTAAGGAAAGCCTTGGTGTATGCTAACATTGTGAAAAAGGATATTAAAGAGATAGAGTTCATGATGATATCTAGCAAAGGGGTTTTAGAAATTCATTGTAAAGATAACCCAAACCCAATAGAATTTTATGCTAACGTGGATATTGTAGGTCTATCAAAGGAAACTTTGGAAATAATGAATAGAATAGAGATAAAGACGAATGAAGCTAAAACGGAGCAAGGCATCTTAGCTAGCAAGTTCAAGTCGGCTATTACTAAAGCTCTAAGGGAACAAGAACTTTATAAAGAGAAGCCAGTATTCAAGATTAAAGAAGAGCCTGAAGACTTCTTTGATTTATGAAGACTGAAGACAAAGAAAAAGCATGGAGACTGAAGATAAAGACAAATAATGAAGATTGAAGAAGATCAAAGATTGAAGATAGAAGATATGAAGACAGAAGATGGATTTTGAAGACTGAAGATAATGTCAATTTTGGAGGACTATTGTAGATGCCTCTCGAAGATTAACATTTAGTCTTTATTAGTCTTTGTATAGTTTTGTCATAGTGTAGAAACTTATTATGTAAATATATGTTCCTTTTTGTTTATTTGATAGTATAAATAGCATAGATAAGGTATTGTGTAGGTAAGCACTTAGACAATCAGTTAGAATGAATTGTAACTCTTTCTCTCTACACTTGAACTTTCTATGCATTCTATCAATGAAAAACTATGAATTTTTCTGATTTGTTTGCATTGAATTGATTACTTGTGTATGTTTTGATTGAATTGTATCACAATATCATCACAAATTGATCCATTTTGATCCTATCAATATGTACAATGAAACATACTTTGTTAATATAGTCACAAGCATCCAATACTGACTCAATCCGGTTTAGCCAGTCTTGGGCTTCTATGGCTCCTTTTCTCCCATCGAATGATGGAGGTTTACAAGACATGAAATCCTTGTAAGTTCATTTCCTTTGATTTGGTACCTTCCATTCTTTCCCTTTCTTGTATAGGCATGGAAGCAGACAAGCTTTCTTCAATTCGTTCTTTTCATTTATTAGCATTAATAGTTTGTACATTTGTTAATATCTTTGCAACTTCCATTGCTATGCTAAGGATAGCTTCATCATTTAGAATTGGGTTCATACTAGATCGAGATCTAACATTGTGGGAGGAAGTTTGAGTCCTATGAGAACTTTCTCCTGTCCTGCTACTAACTTGTTCGCATCTAGACCCTTGTTCATGTCTAGATCCTTGATCATCTCTATGTTCAGACATTGTACCTACCTTTAGGTTTATATAATTATATAGAAGTTACTGGTATATACTAGGCATACTTATAACATAACAGTTATATTACACAGATTCATTTATATAATACGTATCCAAGGAATAAAAAGACATGGCGCGGGTTATTTTATCTTACGTCATTATAAGAACAAGAGTACTTTTTCTAAAAACTTGCTATTTGGCACAACCTGAGTCTAACATTAATGTTATAGAGATCTACTGGTTAAAGCTTAGGCATTTCTATAATACCTAATTCTCTAAAACCTAAGGCTCTGATACCAACTGTGACACCCCACCCGGAATCCAGTGGCGTCCACAATTGATACAACTTACAGCAGAAGCTAACATATGCGTTATAACAAACATAATATCATCAACTTGTTACACTACTATTTTACAACAGTATCTAGAAACCAATTAAAATAAAAACTTCTTGGTCTTCTAGATCCTTTATCTTTAAGCAACTTTTAAGCATTTTCATAGGTGTTACCTGTGATACATATAATCAAAAAGACGTCAGCTAATGCTGGTGAGCTCATGCTATACAATTTATAAAAATAACTTTGACATGCATACATATGGTTTGTGATATTTGGGTCCATAGGCATAGTGTCTTCCCTGATTATATCACAACCACTAGTAGCGGGTTTGTTAGACCCTTCTGGCCGTCAAATAGGTTTGAGCATGTGCCAGATGCATACAAGGAACCCTATACTCTTTTCAGCTAGTTTGACACACTCCATTAAATATATAAGGATCCCGTGTACCCCTACCGATTCGTGAATATATGTAAGCATCATAATTATTAACAGTACAGACAGAACAAGTATATTACACAGTTTTGAAAATAGACATGATAACTCACCTGTTTAACAGTTGCTCAACAGTTGATAATCAATTTCTAGTACAATCTGGTGATATCTCAAGGTCCTGATACAGTTTAAGTAATTGTAGGTTAGGCGATGGTACAACTAACTAGTCATTGTCATGTTTGGATATTAGCTAGCACTACCTTGCTTAAGCATGGATGATCAGTCCATGCCTAAGTAATGCTAAGCTAACTAATACCCAACCCTAACAATAATCCTAACGCCTAAAATAATAATACTATACTAATATTAATTCTAATAATAATACTAAAATAAATAATAATTAACTTGATATAACTTAAACGAGAATATACCTTATAACTATTTACGGTAATTTGATGTAGAGTCTCCCTACCCGTGCTCCTACTCGAGCCAAAAATGAATAATAACAACACCTAGTGGGGTATTGAGTACTCGAGATTCTCTTTATAATAGAGCGTTCTTAAGAAAATTTATATTCTAAAAGAAACCTATAAGCTTTTATTTATAGCAAGCAGGTAGGCAGCTGAATTCCATTCTTCTGTTGATGTGGGATGAAAGTAAGCAGTCTGGCTGGTTGCTTACTTTTTGACTAACCTGATTGCTTGCTTGCTTATAAGTAATTCAATTGTTTTATTCTTCTTCTCTCATAACTTTTAAACTATAAAGTTTTATAAAATTTCGAATACGTCATTGGGATGACCTCATTTTTCTCTACAAATCGACCTAAGTTTCGCTAAAAAAGTAGTAACGGAGAATATAATATATTTTATTATTATTTGACGTTTTGTTAAAATAATAATCTCTAGACGTCACATGTGACAACCCTGATTTTGGGCCTAGAAAATTTTCTTTTAGAAACCATAACGGGCCACACAATGATCACAATAGAAGCCCATGTAATGGGCCCAACATGATCAAAGTCCTAGACATGTATACACACACACACACCATTATCCCATCAAACTTTAAACTGATCATTAGGCCATAGTGCAAAATGGGCTTGACCCATGAAACCCTAATGGGCCATTGGGCCATGTTATGAGATTGTCGTGAACTACCGACACTAGTGGGCTTTAGGCCCGATGTCCTAGTGAAACTATGTGCTAATTAGACTAATAAACAAAAATTACATTAATAATCCTAAGTCTATAAGACGTCCGCTGTGAACACTTTAGTCATCCGCTGTGAACACTTTAGTGGTCCGCTATGAACACTTTAGTCGTCCGCTGTGAACACTTTAGTCATCCCCTGTGAACACTTTAGCCATCTGCTGTGAACAGTTTAGTCATCCGCTATGAACACATTAGTCATCCGCTGTGAACACTTAGTCATCCGCAGTGAACACTTTAGTCATCCGCTGTGAACACTTTAGTCATCCGCAGCGAACACTTTAGTCGTTTGCTGTGAACACTTTAGTCATCCGCTGTGAACACTTAGTCATCCGCAATGAACACTTTAGTCATCCGCTGTAAAACCCTTTAGTCATCCGCTATGAACCCTTTAGTCGTCCAATGTGAACACCTTACTCATCCACTGTGAACACTTAGTCATCCGCAGTGAATACTTTAGTCATCCGTTGTGAACACTTTAGTCATCCGCTGTGAACACTTTAGTCATCCACTGTAAACCCTTTAGTCATCCGCTGTGAACCCTTTAGTTATCCGTTGTGGACGTTGGTTAAGTGTAAAATCTTCCAAAGTCAAACCCAAATCTTCCGAAGCCAAACCCAAATCTTCCGAAGCCAAACCCAAATCTTCTGAAGCCTCAAAGGTCGTGTGTTGTAACACTTAGGCTCATTCTGAAATTCTGGGAATAGAACTTAAGTACAATCGAATATCAAACTACATTGATGAAAATCTATAAACCCCAATTACGCGTATTCCAAACTAAAAATTTGTCAATAAATAAAAACCTTTACAAGTCATAACCTATATAAACAATAACAATAATAGTAACAACAATAGTAACAATTTTATAAACTAAATAATAAACCCATCTAAATACTTACACCTTAGTAATAAAACTAAAAATAACTTTACATAGAATAATATGTAATAAAAGATTTACCTCACCCATAAAATACATGCATACATGCATACGTATAAACCCGCAACGCACACGCACGCCCGTTCGATACACACACCTTACGGTACACACACACATATGAACACATACATTTATTTTCTTTTTTTTAAGTAAAATTTATGCAAATGGACTTGTCTTATCACCACCCAAAGTGACCAATGCATGGCTTAGCTTCTTAATCCATGCTAGCTTGATCCATTAACTAAAATCTCTCAACTCCCAACCAAATCTTAGGAAATCCAAGACTTTGAGACTCCCCAAACCCCCTTTCCCCCCTTCTCAGCCACCAATATCACACACACCCCCACACTTTACTTTACCAAACTCATCTCTTTACACTCTCAAAAAATCAACTCTTGAAGCTACTAGCAAACAACCGCTGCACACTCAAGAACTCCAAGTTCCAGCCCTTTTTCAAGACATAATCAATCTATAGGTGAAGCATCATCGACCATTAGTGCCAAGGTAAACATCACTTGAACACACACACACACCCACACATCTTCAAGTTCACACCTCCATTCCATTGATCTTATACCCTGAACTAACCCACCATTTTAAACAGACTTCTCTCACCATTCCAAGCTCCTTTGAAAGCCCACGCATTCATCACACCCACCTCACACGACAAGGTAACCTATTGCTACTCGAAAACACGCGAAATAACGCTTTTCATCACATTGGTGACTCAACCAACCCCACGACACCACCAACATCTTATTAAACTTTAAACACTAAATTTTTCAGTAAGTAAAAGATACAAAAAGTTTTCTCAAGACCCTTTTGCTTACAAATATGGTTTAACAAATATAGCTCATCCGAAAACCCGATTTTGCAAAAATGTTAAGTGTGATATCTAAGTCTAAATATCTTAGACCAAATATTTTTGGAAGTTATTTGACACCATCCTAAGTTAAAATGAAGTTTCATAATCTAAGTCTATGTATTTCACATTTTAGAAGATATACAAAACTCAAGAATATATGATTTTGAGATAAATAAAAGAAAGTGGTTGGGGAATTGAGTTACTAAAATTAAGGGATCATTTAGAAGTTGCTTATGACTTTAAAATGTTTGAGAAGGGGAAAAATCAGATTAAAACACTTAGAAATCCAAAACCGGGACTTAGCGGGCACTTAACGGAACTAACCGGTAGACTTAACGGAAAAATCAAATATGCATATAATCTGAATATACAAAATTTAAGTAGACTCATAATGATATGAAATGTCTAAAACACTATTTTCATAATTCATAGAGCTTGGTTGCTTGGTAAACAAAAATATAAAGTATATTCATGCTAAAATAGTAAATATTCAATAAAACGTGCTCTTAAGCTAAAAACATGAAATATACAAAACTAAAACTTAATCTAAGTATATTAAAGTATTATATGACTAAATTGGACCAAAAATTTAACCCAAACCTGAGAACCCGTTAAAAGCCGAGCCTCGAACATTAAAATACCAAAGCCGGCATAAAACAACCTAATACTTGAAAATACAGTAAATAATGGCCTAATAATGATAAAAATAAGTTACAAATCAAATATTATCAATTATAGAACTTTCTACGAATTTATACAAAATATAACGTTAATCTAAGAAACCTCTTAAGTAACTTCATAAAACACCCAAACCGAAAACAAACCCTTGAACCCGTTAAGAAAAACCTAAATGGCATAAGAGCTAACTTACTATAGTAGCTTAATACTCTTAAAACAATAAAACCCATAGTAATCAATTAAAATGCAAAAATTCCGAACATAAGGGTTAAAAATTATTAATTTAGTAAAGTTGAGGAACCAATCTTGCCAGCAAACTAAACTTCACTATTTTGGAACCAAATACCAACCTTAACAAATTTTATAATCTGAAATCATTATTTAATGACTCAAATGTAACCAACCGCCAAATCAAGACTTCAAACTTCAAAGGTTTGCACCAAATTACACACATGTAATACAAATCGCCTAACCGCATAAGATAAACCTAAACTAGAGGGGTTGGGCTTAGTCAACTAATTGAAATGAAACTAATGTCTATAAAATGAACTTAGGAACCTTGCCGATCGCTGGCTCTCTAGACCATGAACATCCACTTCAGAAACAAGTTAAGGTGAGTCTCATGAACCCCTTTTTACTTTAAAACTTTTGGGGTGAAATACATACTCATTGGATTATTGTTTTCATGGTGAAATACCACCTGCTCTTGTCCCTAAATGGAGCACAATCATTAACTCCATTTGAAGTCACGTGATTTGTGGATAGTACTATTCGGGGAATCCCCCGCACATAATGGGCCCTAAGGACTGGGAGACCCCCCCCCCCATTGAGATTTAATTATTGTTTTGTCACAAATTAGTGCAGATTATATGTGCTTAACAGGGCACACTTAAACCCATAAGAATAAGGGGTATGGGTTAGGGTATGTTCTAGTACATGGGAGGGTCACCCGGGTCCAGGTTTGATTATGATACTTTCTCTTGTGCACCATTACTATTGTTATCTTATGTTATGAATTACACTAAGTCTTGTGTCATAAACTCATGAGCTCACAAACATCATGTTGATGTATTTTGGGTGTGTATTTCAGGAGAAGAATGAATTTACGATGTGATCATGGATAGGAGTGACCTAGTCAGACATTTGGAGTTTAGTCACCACCCTATTTCTAAACATTATCATTTGACACATTTAACTAACGTTTATGTATTTGGGATTTAGAAAACAGTTGACTAGTATTAAGTTATGTTTATTTCCGCTGCATTGTGTTGATATCAGTCGGTCACAGCCGGACCCGGTTTACGGGGTGTTACATCACAACTCATCGTTCAAATAGTTATCGTAATCGAAGAAGTTACATCACAACTCATCTTTTAACTCATCTTTCAAAATTTTCATATTTCGCGCATTACAACGATTACATTTAGGTTGTGGTATTACATGTGTTGAAAGATTTCAACAATTTGAAATGATCAGAGTTGATAAATCGAAGAAGTTATATAGCTAGTTTCAAATGATGATGACTACAAAATTTTTGGCAAAAGTACTTATGGAGGCAAATCTGTTAAACAAAAGTTAGCATGATGTTGTTCAATCTGTGTATGCAATTTTGAAGAAACTTATAACAAGAGAATGAAAAGTTGATATTTTGGTAGCATTTGTCTTAGGAGGAGATTGTTAGGATTTAAGAAGACTAATAGAACTCATCATTTTGAAATTAATATTAAGGTACATGGGAAGATAGTTTCTAACTATCACAGTCTTTCATTCTTAGTAAATTACAAAGAACAATTTCTACTGAGGTAATATAGAAGACTTTCTTCCAAAGTAGTTCTAAGCGTAGTTCAACTCAATACGATATCATTAAGGATATGGATGTTTTTGAATATGTTTATCTTTAGTTATTTTCAATTTCATGTTCCTTGTTATCATAGTTTATCTAGTATAGTTACTGGATAACTCTTAGCAATTAATCGACAATGATAAGGGGTTTAGTTTCACATATATGTAGTCTTAGATATGTAGACATAGGTACGCATATTATGCGCTAACAGTTCATTTGTATTTGCTTTCATAGATTCATTCTGGTTAAATATCATTTAAAGTTCTTGTCCTTAAGTGTTTTTAATATATTCAATTGTTTGATCCAATTAGATGTAATTTTGCTATTCTAATTAAAGACTTGAAACATTATGATACATACAAGGGTCAGTTGTAGAAAATATATAAGGGAACTTTAGTTGTTTAGGTTTATTACATTACTAATTCAAACATTATGATACATACACATCTCTTTTTCTTCCAATCAATTTTCAGTATAGAATTATCAAATAGGATTAACAAGATTGATGAGAATAAAAGAAACTCAAAAGAATTGATGTTACGTGTTAATCAAATAGATGGACTAATCATGAAGGAATTACGAAGATGGATGACTAAAGTTTATAAATCCAAATCATGAAAAAATAAAATCCTTTTTGAGATTGCTCCTCCATAATCAGTTTCAAGAGATATCAGTGTTTCTGACCTTTTACTACTTTAGTAACTTTTATAGATTTAATAACCATTCATTTTGGGACCCTCTTATTTTTTTTCTTGTCAACCATATGTCATGGTAAGAATCTAAAACGGGCATGATAGTGACAGGGCCGGCCCAATAGTACAACTGGCCCACGCTAGGGCTTTGGGACTCCAAAAATCATAGGGCCTCAAATAATATTGACCCAATATCATATGTGGGCTCAAATCTACCCTTAAGCCCTAAGCGGCTCTTCCCTTTCCCTCACCACCTCTCCTCACGTTTTTTTCTTTCTACAGCAGCAAATGGCTGCCTCTTTCATCAAGTTTCAGTATAACGAAAGGTCCAATGGTTTCTCGGTAATCATCAAGCTTCAAGCATGCTGCGCGCCTGCACCGCTGATGTCGCCCCTTTGGCCTTCCAACAGCAGCAAACCTGCTTTCGAGTTGCGACTCTTCGAGATCAATAACGCCATAACGGTAATATTATGTTGAAATCGTTCAATAAATTCTCACTCGCTCCTTTCAGTTCAACTTACAATTCAAGTATTCAAGGGTTGCGAACTTGCGTTTAATATTAGGCTGCTTTTTGTGATTTCGGTTTTTAAGATTAACAAAGGTTATGAACTTGCGATTAAGAAGGCTAGAAGTTAAAGTGTGAAACTTTGATCTTGCTATAGGCCATTAAAAAGACCAGAAGGCAGAAGACCAGAAGTGGAACTTGATTTTGCAAGTGGAGATTAAGAAGGCCAAGTCAACTTTTATTCTTTTAACTTGAGATCTGGACATCAGGTTAGTTTTTTAAATTTATGGTTTGTTGATTTGTTTTTGATTTCTGAATTGGTTTATTTGTTTTGTTTCTTATTGCTTGAATATGATTAATAGGAATATAGGATCTGATATAGTGATATTCTGAATTACTTATTAGTTTTTTGATTTTTGATTAATTTATTTGATTATCTAATTGCTTGAATCTGATTAGTTTTATTACTTCATTAGTTTATTTCAGGAATCCTATTTAGTTTACACTACATACTATAACTTGGAATTATAACTTGGTTACTTAGAATTTATAACAATGTCAAACCGAATCTGTAACGAGAAGCTTTAAATGAATCACTAAAAGGAACAATGTTAAAATTTGTAACCATCACAACGTCTAATAATAATGGAACACTTGATGAAAATCTTGGAAAAGTTGATGAAAACCTTAATGAGCCAATGAATAATGATAAAAAGTTAACAATCTTGATGAAAACCTTGATAAACCTATAAATAATAATGAAAATATTGAAAATCTTGATGAAAACCTTAGTGAACCTACAAAGAGTGATGAACATACAAATGAGAATCAAACTAAGAAACCTATAAATTATGTTGATCCTAGTCTATTGAATAATATTAATAATAATTTTAGTGATCTACTTATAGGAAAAGGTCCTGTTAAAATTTATAATGATAAATTTCCAAAAGATGAATTTTCAAGAAGCTTTAATAATTCCTTTTATATGCAAAAATTACCTAATGGAGAAAAATATAAAAGAAAATGGTTGATTTATTCTATAGAGCTTGATAGATCATTTTATTTTTGTTGTAAGTTATTTAATGTAAATCAATGTACAGGTAAGTTAGCAAACAAAGGTAGTAACGATTGGAGAAATTTTTATTCTAAACTAAGAAAACATGAAAGAAGTAATATACATATTATGAATATGAGAACATGAATGGATCTAGAGATAAGATTGGCGAAAACTAAGACAATTGATAAAAGTATTCAAGATCAAATAAATAAAAATAAGAAACATTAGAAAAACGTACTAAAAAGAATTATTGCCATTTTGAAGAAACTTGGTGAAAAAATGAATCATTTCGTGGGAGTAAGGAAAACTTTTTGAAAAAAACAATGGTAACTTTTTAGGTGATATTGAGATGATTGCAGAATTTGATCCGGTAATACAAGAACATATTTGACGTATAAAAAATAATAAAATTCATAATCATTACCATGGACACAATATGCAAAATGAACTAATTAGCTAATTAGCAAATCAAATAAAAACAAAAATTATTAGTAGAGTTAAGGAAGCTAAATATTTTTCAATTATACTTGATTGCACTCCCGATACAAGTCATAAAGAACAAATGTCCATCATCTTATGATGTTTAGATATGTTGTTGTAAGGTTATATTAGAAGATTAGAAGGTTGATACAACCAAAGAAGCCAAAACAACCAAAGAGCTTCCTGCATGCATGCACTGATGTACAAGGTAGAAATTGCTTCGGAAGTTTTACACTCTCCACTGAAAATATTCCAAGTGTAAAATCTTCTGAAACCAAAGTCCAAATCTTCCGAAGCCAAAGATGAAGTCTTCCAAAGCTTTAGAAACAAAGTCTTCCGAAGCCAAATGGTGTGAAGACTGTTTGCTTCCGAAGACAGAGAGAACATGCTTTCTCTGATCTACTTTTTCATAATGCTGACTTACTTTCCGCTGCAACTCTAATCACTCACCAACTTATACAAGATGGTGAAAAGTCCATGCTTTTGTAAACTGTAGATTATGGTCTTAGGTCTGTGACTTCCTACTATGTACCTGTTATCCTTTTTATAATAGAAAAGGATATGAGCTATGGCATGTCATAGTCACTAGTCAAAAGGCAATCTGCCTTTTGACTCTACATTGATCTTGTTGTCTAGATTAGTGTTTCCAGCTGGCTATCATAGTATGGATGGTTGTAGGATGTAGTATAAAGCATCTCAGGTCCTTGTATTTCTTTTCATGGTTTGTAACACTTGTAATAGAACTTGGGAGCAATATACAGCATCCTTGAAAACCATATTACTCGGTTCTTGTTCTTAGTTCTATCTCATTGTTTACTTGTGTTCTTAGTATCATCTTTATAAACCCAGTTCCCCATTTGATCTGTTAAGTGTTCTAAAACTCTCCTCATTGTGAGACTGATTGTATTGGCCATCCTTTTAACCGGTCCTACAATTGGTATCAGAGCTTTTTAGGCTCTTGATTGTAAGATCTCACTATCTTAAATCCTTTAGTTTCACAAAATACTTAACATCTCAAATGGCAGCTATTACAAAGGCTGATATGGAAACCGGTACTATGACAAAGTCTCCACTGATCACTTCTGATGACTTTGATACTTGGTGCATAAGAATAGAAGACTTCATCAAGTCTTAAGACTCCAAGATGTCGGGATCTATTGTCTGTGGACCTCATGTACCATCCTCCTCTTCAGCTGCTGGTGGTGGTGGTATGATACTAAAGGAAGTGGCTGATTATTCTGATGAAGACTGGAAGAAGATTGACATAGATCAGAAGGCCATGACCTCCCTCTAAACTGCTCTTCCAAACTCTATCTACAGAGGCTTCAAGAAGTGCAAGTCTGCCAAGCAACTATGGGATGCACTAAAGCTGATGTATGAGGGGTCAAATGAAGCAAAAGAGAACATGAAGGACCTCTTGAAGCAGCAGTTTGAGAACTTCACCTTCAAGACAGGTGAAAGCATGACTTAACAGTACTTCAGGTATGTTGAGATTGTGGATACTCTAATGGATGTTAGAGTAACTCTTGAGAATAAGGACATTGTGAAGAAGTTCATGTCCTCTCTTCCCAGACAATGGACACACTATTGTATGGTCATTACGAGGAATGAGAACCTCAAGACCCTTACTCTCACTGAGTTGTATGGTATCCTCAGTGGCTACCAGATAGAGATGAACATGCAAAATCCATCTGGTAACTCCAACAATCAGTAGAGTTCAGCCCTTCATGTGGTTGAAAGGGATTGTAGAGAACCACAGTATCATCTCATCTGCTACCCTGACAACTCATAAAAGGGTCCTTTCATCACCTTCCTGGAGTTACCAAGAGAGAGCTACATCCAAGGAAGCCCATTCCAAGAGACAAGCTCTTCACAAGCCTTTGTATCTACTGATGAAAGCACAGGAAACTTTCTCTTTACCCTTGAAGACCTGGACTGTATCCATCCAGATGATCTGGAGTACATGAAAATAGTCTAGTAAATGGCTCTTCTCTTCACAGAGCCATGAAGTTTAGCAAGAGGATAGGGAGGAAGTTTCCTAGCAATGCAACTAGTGGAAAGTTTGGGCTGGACAAAAGCAAAATAAAGTGTTACAACTGTAACCAAATAGGACACTTTGATAGAGAGTGCAAGGCACCAAAGAAAAATGGTGGCCAAGCACAAACCAAATCAAACTACACTGATGGAGCTCCCCAGAATGAGAAACCCAAGCAGTAAGCTGTAGTTGCTGTTGAAGAGGGAAGTTTTGACTGGAGCTTTCAGGTTGATGATGCATCTCTAAACCAAGCACTAATGGTAGATCATGAAAAAGCCAAGGTATAGGAGCATCCTTGTACACCTGAATGTATTGTTAAAGTTAACTGATATAGGTCCTATAACTTAGAGATGAGAACTGATCTTGAGTCCTTAAAAATTTTAAAAGCTGATTTCAAAAATGCTAAACATGTTTACAAACTTAAAATAGAAGACTTCAAGTTGTCTTTGGAAGAAAATTATGTCTTCAAATCAAATAACTACTTATAAGAAATTTACCTTCAAAAGAAATTCTGAGATATCTTCCGAAACATAAATATGCTTCTAAGTACTTACATGTACTTGAAGGACAATTTTCTTCCGAAAGTAATTAAGTCTAGGAAGATTTTAAAAAAGCCATTTCAACTCTTATGCATGAACATACCAACTACAAGACTCAGAAAAGATCTCATCACTAAGTTAACTTAATGCCAGGCTGAACTTGTGATCACCAAAGCCACGACAGACGTGTTCTTGAAGAAGAGACCATCAAGAACATGATATTCTCACCCTTGCATATAGAAGTTTGTTATCAGGATAAGCAGGGACTTGGATCTATTAATATAGCTCCTTCACACACTCTATTGTCTGTAAGACCTCTAAGGTGTGGAACTTATGAAGATGAGCTTTCCCTAATAGACCCCATTGATGAAGAGGATGAAGAGGAGATAGTGAAGGATGATTCTGAGAAGAGTGAAGAGATCATCCAAAAAAGGGTCATTATGCTCCTGAGGAGAGTAAAGAATCTGGGATGACCAAGCCTTATAGGAAGAACTTGATCAATCAAGGCCACTTTTAACTCTTAGCAGAAACAAGTGTTTATCACTGCAGGATTTGAAGTGGTGAAGGCTGAATACTCAATTATGAACTCTAGTACCAGGAATTCTAGTTCATGTCCAACTCATCCCAGTAATGAGAAGAAGGCTGATCAGCTGAGTATCACTGCTACATAGCCTGAACCATCCAGTTCCAAGAGGAAGCCTCACCCTAAGATGAAGATGGAGGTGGAAAGTGATCAATTTCAGTCTTTATCTCAAAAGAAGACTCTCAGATGGAAGCAAATGGATTGCATCATGTGTGGTAGTACTTCTCATCTTTCTAAGGATTGCATCTACAATCCTAAAAGAACTATTCATGTGATCAAAAAGAAAAATTCTAAGAAGAACTAGCTTTAGAAGGAAAATCTTTTCCTTTCGGAAGTTCCAAGGTGAAAAAGAAGACAAGTAAAAACTTTCCTTTGGAAGAAATTTGGTCTCGGAAGAAATCAATGCTTCCGAAGTACTGAAGCCTGCTGCAGTGAAAGCAAGATCTTTCGAAGGTCCAATCTCCAAAACTTCCAAAGTTTGTCAAAACTTCTGAGGTGTTGAAGGTTAAGTCCAATCTTTCAAAGATAGTGTGGAAGATGAAGAAAGACCAAGTGACTAAAAGTTCTTCATCAACAACAGCTAATGATCCTCAAAGCTTGAACATAGGATCAGTTACTGTTACATTGTCTTCAAATCACTTTGATAAGTCCAAGACCAAGGCTTGGGCTTTTCCAAATGGGACAGATAAAGCATAGCATCTTCAACACTATAAGGAAGCCAACTGCTGGCTTCTCAAGGGTAGAAATAGCCCTTGTCCTAAAAAAATGTTAGAGCTCATTGCTCAAGGTGACAACCTTGCAGCACCAGCTTGTGTTGAACCCACACCTTCTACTTCCCAACCATCAATACAGCCTAAAATAACCATCACCTACCAAAGAAAATCCAAACGAATCCCTGCACATGCTACTCAGTTTGTGGAGGTCCCTATATCATCACCCACACAGGAGGAAGTGGACACTGGAGCTCCTACTTCTCCTGAGGAGCAAACCACTCCCATCTTACCAATAATCAGTGCTGAGGTTCCTCATGCTCAGCCTGATGAGCTCATAACTCCCACAGCCTTAAGCCTTCACTCAGAGTCTTAAAACTCTAGTGAACAACCTTTAGGGGACAGTTACCATCCCGAGCCTCTTGATCTAAACCAACCAATCCCAAACCATGAATCCTATAATGACGAAGACATGGGCTTCAGTGAGTATCATGAGTCTTTCTTCTCCACCCTTCCTCAAGGAGAGATAAGTACTCCTGTTTCTCCTATGTCTAGCCTACATCATCCACCTACTACTGCGGTGGATCTCCCTGAACTTGTTCAGGAGGTCCATATGGAAGAGGCTCTCACTTCAGCAAGTGATTACATCATTAAGACCTCAACCATGGCAACCCAGCCTCTTGACACTTCTTTTGAAGTTATCATGATGCAGGGGAAATTCAGCAGCCAAGAACAAAGTGCTGGTGATGAGGAAGAAGACCTTGGTCCTATTCTCTCATCCCCCATGATTCTTCTGATGAAGATGAGGGGAGTCTGAAACTAAAGGTGTAAAAACTAACAAAGACATGAATCTATTTAGTCTCAAAGATAAGTCACTTAGAATCTTAGGTGACTATCTTACAAAGGAAGATCAATGATTAGCAACTTGAGATCACCAATCTCAAGGGCAAGTTAGCTGAGAGACCACTCTGGAGAACTCAACCAGGTCCACAAGAACCTGTGGATGTGACAGACCCAACCCCAAGCACACTTATGCAAGAAGATGATGCTACCAAAAAGGGGGAGAAAGTCCAAACAATCACAGAACCTAGGAGTTCTTCACAGTGTATGAACTTGGAGGATTCACCACCCTCAGTTGAAATGGGCCATACTCAGCAACCTCCTCAAAGTCTACATGGATGTGGACTTACTTTCCCAAGTCTACATGGATGTAGACTCACCCATACGAAGTTTGTTTGAGGAGGGTATTCCTAGAGCTATGCACACCCCATCTTATCACTTTGAGAATCCAATCATGAGATGGAGGTATGATACTGATAGAAGAGCTCTAGTCATCTCTAGATCTCAGGATCAACTGGAAATTTTCAACTTTTTCAACTTGAGCTTCTATGAGAGCATCCATCTGATTGATCTTCCACTTGTCAACCCAAGTCAAAACAGACAAGCTGCAAGATTAGCAGATAGGATTCAAGAAAGGGTGTTTGAAGAATACAAGCTGATGTCAAGACTATATAGACAGAGACTAGCAGTTAAAACTTTTGGTCAACTGGATGTTGAGGTGGACCTTAAGATTAGCTTTAAAGGGGAAGCCTTAACTGAAGACCCAGAAGTTAAACCTGTAAACCTTGAGACAGGAACTTCTTCAGCATCCATTACCCTCAATGAGGCACCAGTTGGTGAAGGTGCTTCACAACCTCCTCTGGCTAGAGCTTGACTGCTAAACCAAGCAATGAAGGCCAAAGTTCTCTCCACCCTGAGTCACGGAGGCCTGTACGTGACAAAAGGAAGAGGAAGATGACCTCTGAGGAGATCGAGGATGAGGAGAGAGAGAGAGAGGAAGAGGAAGCTAAGGGGAGAGAGTTCAAGAGGGTCTTTAGGCTTCATGAAAACTACCATCAGGGCTGCCCCCAAGCCAAATACTTAGGATTATGAGTTGAGGGTAGCCAGGATAAACTACTTAGGGACCAGAAACTACAATGTGGATGAACTACTCTCTCTAGCCTTAGATGAATTGAATGAACTGGCCGACAAGGAATTGCCCAATGAGAGAAAGGAGGCAGAGGATGCAACATTGCTCCTTAGAATCAAGGAAGAAAGGAGACAGAAAAGGCTCTACAAGCATGCTTCATGAAAACTACCATCAGGACTGCCCCGGGCCAAATACTCAGGATGATGAGTTGAAGGTAGCCAGGATAAACTACTTAGGGACCAAAAACTACAATGTGGATGAACTACTGTCACTCGCCTTAGATGAATTGAATGAACTTGCCGAAAAGGAATTGTCCAATGAGGCAGAGGATGCAGCATTGCTCCTTAAAATAAAGGAAGAAAGGAGACAGAAAAGGCTCTACAAGCATGCTCCTATCCTCTCCCCAGTTCAGGAAACTCTTGAGATAGAGGTTGTGGCAACTGCACAACCTTTGGTAGACAAGGAAGCTGATAGACTGAACATGATCATCCACCTGAGTGCCACAAGACTCTATCAGGCATCTGCACTTCTTCCCTTATCATATGAGTATGTTAAATTCGAGTATGTTAAGCAGCTAGAGCAACAAGTTACCAAAGAAAGAAAGGCTGCTAAAAGAAAACTAAGGGAAGAAGCTACAAAGTCAAGAGCCTTCATCCAAAAGAGCCAAAAGAAGTCTGCTAATAGAAAAAGGATGATGAGCTTCTTGAAGTTGTATGGATTCTCTGAAAAGAGTCTTGGTCCAATGTCTCTATCCATTATGGATGAGCATATTAGAGTGATCATGCAGAAGATTAAAAAGGGAGAGCTTGTTGACTTGCATTCTCTACCAAGTCCAGGTCAACCTAAGGTTGTCAAGGTTGAACCCCTTGAGACAACACAACCTGGATCTAAGGCTGAATCTCAGCTAACTTCATCTTCTGATCCATAGCAGGGCCCTCTGCACTCTACTTCTGAACCTGTGAGAGAAGAGAACCCAACTGAGAGAGACTTAGTAGAACAACCTGGTGCTAAAGACCAGTCCTCTTAGTTAAAGACTTCAAAGAGGAGGAAAAGGATGTCCATGAAGAGTGTTTCCAAGAAGAAGACCAAGGCATCCATCTCTACACATCAGGATGAGTTAGAGCATCCTGAGGTAGTACAAGAAGAGGCTGCTCAACCAACTCTAATTCAAGTAGAGCCTCTTGCAACTGGAAGACCCATCTTGTCCTGGACTTTTGCTGCTAATCCAGACAAGTGGTATGTCATTAGAGATCAAGGAGGTCAAGATGTCTGTTTCTGGCAAGACATGCTTGATCCTCCTCCACATGATCTCCATGACATGAGAAGATATTATGAGAGTCTGAGGGATCCTGACCAGATGATGAAGAAAGGTATGGTCTTGATCCTAGTGAGGACTGTCAACATCTGTATAACTTCTTTGTTTTGGTAGCATCAACCTAAGGGGAGTTTGTAAGGTTATATTAGAAGATTAGAAGGTTGATGCAACCAAAGAAGCCAAAACAACCAAGGAGGTTCCTTTATGCATGCACTGATGTACAAGATAGAAATTACTTAGAAAGTTCTACACTCTCCACTAAAAATATTCCAAGTGTAAAATCTTCCGAAGCCAAAGTCCAAATCTTCCGAAGCCAAAGATGAAGTCTTCTGAAGCATCAGAGACAAAGTCTTCCAAAGCCAAATGGTGTGAAGACCGATTTCTTTTAAAGACAAAGAGGACATGCTTTCTCTAATCTACTTTTTCATAAAGCTGACTTACTTTCCGCTGCAACTCTGATGACTCACCAACTTATACAAGTTAGTGAAAAGTCCATGCTTTTGTAAATTGTAGATTATGGTCTTGGGTCAGTTTCCTACTTTGTACCTATTATCCTTTTTATAATAGAAAAGAATGTGAGCTATGGCATATCATAGTCACTAGTCAAAAGGTAATCTGCCTTTTGACTCTACATTGATCTTGTTGTCTAGATTAGTGTTTCCAGCTGGCTATCATAGTATGGATGGCTGTAGGATGTAGTATAAAGTATATCAGGTCCTTGTATTTCTTTTCATGCTTTGTAACACTTTTAATAGAACTTGAGAGCAATATACAGCATCCTTGAAAACCATATTACACTGTTCTTGTTCTTAGTTTCTATCTCATTGTTTACTTGTGCTCTTAGTATCATCTTCATAAACCCAGTTCCCCGTTTGATCTGTTAAGTGTTCTAAAACTCTCCTTATTATGAGACTAATTGTATTGACCATCCTTTTAACCGGTCCTGCTGTCGTCAACCCTAATAATTTAGTATATTGTTATTTTATTTAAGTATTAGTCGGTAAGTGTTGGTGTCCTCTGTTAATACAGCCTTAAGTTGATTTCAATTAATACAAGAACATCAGTATCAAAGACAATCCATCGTCGGTCCTCACCAGGGCCGGCTTAACGTTTTTAGAGGCCCAAAATGAACAAAAAACATGAGGCCCTCTAAAGAATATTGATATAAACCCTCCTCCTTTATCTAGACTTGAGACAGGCAAAAATAAACTAATAAGTTTACACTTGGCGGAGTTAAATTTTTTTTAAAGTTATTTATAGTGCTTGTATAAATATATTTAGATTAAGCTTATTTTCTAGCTTTTTTTGATGCAAAATCTTTAATGAATTCTTCGTAATCAAATTCTTTTAAAAATTCATTTTCGATCGACAAAAAAGCTAAACCGTTTAATCTTTCTTGTGACATAGTAGATCGTAAATAATTTTTTATAAGTTTTAATTTGGAAAATCTACGTCCAGCAGAAGCAATAGTTACAAGAATAGTTAAAATAACTCGGTAGACAATAAATGTGTTGGGTTCAACAATTGATAAACTAAAACTTTCCAAACCACAATCAAAGCCAACTGAAGATCTCATTATACAAGTTCAGAGACCAAGTTGATTAACTGAACAAAACAAACACAAGACAAAGTCAACAAGACAAAGTCAACATCAAGACCACAAGAAAAGTCAAAATTAGGTCATGATGTAAAAATATTATAAATAGAACCACTAGTGCCACTTGTAATGTGTGGTTTTTGGAAAGTGTGTGAGTGGCTTGTAGTTCTTAAGTGTGTGTTTTTCATGTTGTAAATCACCACCCAAGGAGAAATTCTCTCCTTTGGGTGGGTTTGATGTTCATCCATCTTTGTATATGTTTCTTCATTGTAATTTATTATTCAACATCAATGAAATCATAACATTATACATTACACACACATCCTTGTTCTTTGATTCACACACTTCCACCAGTCTTTAATTTTGAAATTTTCGGATCTGAAAAATACGTGAATCCTAAGATCCAAGCTCAATGAATCTGAAATATTGATTCAGCAAAATGCATTTTGAAAAGAGCTAAAGTTTTCAATATAATTTAGACTATGACAACCACATGGTGTGTAAAAGGCTCTAGGGTTAATATCCAATAATCGTCTTTGCACTCCTTGGTGTTTTCCTTTCGTATTTGATCTATTATCATAACCTTGTCCTCTAATGTCATCGACATCAAGTCCTATCTTATTAATTTCTTCAATAATAACATCAAAAAGACCCTTACCAGTTGTATCATTTACTATTAAAAATTATAAAAAGTATTCTTTAACTTTTATTGCGGTTGACTACATATCTAAACATCGTAAGATAATAGACATTTGTTCTTTATGACTTGTATCGGGAGTGCAATCAAGTATAATTGAAAAATATTTAGCTTCCTTAACTCTACTAATAATTTTTGTTTTTATTTCATTTGCTAATAAGCTAATAGTTCATTTTGCATATTGTGTCCAAGGTAGGATTATGAATTTCATTAGTTTTTATATGTCGAGTATGTTCTTGCATTACCGGATCAAATTCTGCAATCATCGCAATATCACCTAAAAAGTTACTATTGTTATCTTCAAAAAGTTTTCCTTACTCCCACGAAATGACTCATTTTTTTACCAAGTTTCTTTACAATGGCAATAATTCTTTTTAGTACGTTTTCCAATATTCCTTATCTTTATTTATTTGATCTTGAATATTTTTATAAATTGTCTTATTTTTCGCCAATCTTATCTCTAGATCCATCCATGTTCTCATATTCATAATATGTATATTACTTCTTTCATGTTTTCTTAGTTTAGAATATAAATTTCTCCAATCGTTACTACCTTCGTTTGCTGACTTACTTGTACATTGAATTACTTTAAATAACTTACAACAAAAACAAAATGATCTATCAAGCTCTCTAGAATAAATCAACCATTTTCTTTCATATTTTTCTCTATTAGGTAATTTTTGCATATAAAAAGAATTATTAAAGCTTCTTGAAAATTCATCTTTTGGAAATTTATCATTATAAATTTTAACCGGATCTTTTTCTACAAGTAGATCTCTAAAATAGTAATTAATATTATTCCATTGACTAGGATCAACATAATTTATTGATTTTTTAGTTTGATTTTCATTTGTATGTTCATCACTATTTGTAGGTTCGCCAAGGTTTTTATCAAGATTTTCAATGTTTATATCATTATTTGTAGGTTTATCAAGGTTTACATCAAGATTTTTAAAGTTTTCATCATTATCTGTAGTTTTATCAAGGTTTTCATAAAGATTTTTAACTTTTTTTTATCATTATTCATTGGTTCATTAAGGTTTTCATCAACTTTCCTGAGATTTTCATCAAGTGTTTCATTATTATTAGACATTTTGGTGGTTACGAGTTTTAACATTGATCCTTTTAGTGATTCATTTAAAGCTTCTCGTTTAACCTTTTTATCCCTTTTTGATGCATCACATTCAAACTTACGGATTCGGGTTGACATTGTTATAAATTCTAAGCAACCAAGTTATAATTCCTAGTTATAGTATGTAGTGTAAACTAAATAAGATTCCTAAAATAAACTAATGAAGTAATAAAACTAGTTAGATTCAAGCAATTAGATAATCAAATAAATTAATCAAAAATAAAAAAACTAATAACCAATTCAGAATATCACTATATCAGATCCTATATTCCTATTAATCATATTCAAGCAATGAGAAACAAAACAAATAAACCAATTAAGAATTCAAAAATAAATCAACAAACCATAAATTTAAAAAACTAACCTGATGTCCAGATCTCAAGTTAAAAGAATAAAAGTTGACTTGGCCTTCTTAATCGCCACTTGCAAAATCAAGTTTCACTTATGGTTTTCTGCCTTCTAGTCTTTTTAATGGCTTATAGCAAGATCAAAGTTTCACACTTTCACTTCTAGCCTTCTTAATCGCAAGTTCGCAACCTTTGTTAATCGTAAAATCTGAAATCACAAAAAGCAGCCTAATATTAAACGCAAATTCGCAACCCTTGAACACTTGAATTGTAAGTTGAACTGAAATGAGAGAGTGAGAATTTATTGAACGATTTCAACATAATATTACCATTATGGCGTTATTGATCTCGAAGAGTCGCAACTCGCAAGCAAGTTTGGTGCTGTTGGAAGGCCGAAGGGGCGACATCAGATGCGCAGCGGTGCAGGCGCGCAGCATGCTTGAAGCTTGATGATTAGTGAGAAACCATTGGACCTTTTGTCATCCTAAAACTTGATGAAAGAGGCGGCCATTTGCTGTTGTAGAAAGAAAAAACGTGAGGAGAGGCGGTGAGGGAAAAGGAAGAGCCGCTCAGGGCTTAATGGAAGATTTGAGCCCACATATTATATTGGGTCAATAATATTTGAGGCCCTATGATTTTTGGAGGCCCAAAGCCCTAGCGTGGGCTAGTTGTACTATTGGGCCGGCCCTGGTCCTCACTTCCATTTAACCATGACTCACAACCAAAACACCGACAATATTCGAAAGAAATATGAGCATATACTGACCAAGATGTAGGCTTCCAAAACCACACTTAAAATCTCGGCTGGGTTACAAACCAAGACAAATGACATGGTTAGGGGGTTAGCTGCTCATGCCCACGATCGGAAATCATCCACTTATGGTGAGGGTTATTGAAAAATGATTCAAACTTGTACTCTGCATGAAGAACTTGTGGGAATAATCGCATGCATACGTCGATTCTTTTGAATTTGAATAATAGCCTAATACTATAGTCGTTGGTGTATCCAGTCTGGTGGAATGTTAGTTTGTTAAGTCTTTCTTGGTCTTTTCCCTTCTATGTAATGTTGTGACGTTTCCGTGAATGTTTGCACGTCAATAAATATACAAAATTTATGAATGTTGAGTCCTTTCCACAGGGCAGCAAAAAAGAAAGATGCTTTAACAATGGCACTTATTAAACAACGTGTGCATGGTCAATTGTTTTCAAGGATAGTTGTTGTAGATTCAACAAAAGAAATTTAGGATACTTTTCATGTTGAGTATCAGGGAGACTCACAGGTTCAAGTAGTCAAATTACAAGGGTTAGGAAGGGAGTTTAAGAATCTGCACATGAAGATGGTAAATTGGTTGGTGACTATTTCACTCTAGTTATAGACAATGTCAGTCAGCAAAAGATCATATGAAGAAGAAATAACGAATCAAAAGTTTGTGGAAAAGATTATGAGAAGCTTGTCTCTAAAATCCGATTATGTGATTCTTTCTATAGAAGTAGCATTTGATCTTGCTATTGTTACACCAATGAAGCTGATGAGATTATTGCAATCTGAAGAGGAGAGGATAAACTACCAATTGTCCCTTAATATAAAACCAATTGAAAAACAATTATAAGCTTTGCAAGCATTTCAAGAAAACAATTGAATTATTGGTGGACGTCCCATAGATATGGCACATTCAAAGGAAGGGGTCGTGATAGAGCAGGATTCGATCACAACAAAGTTACTTAGTGCTATATATGTAAGAAATATGGCTAGTAATAATAGGATCGATGGTATAATGGGGACCGACCAAGTAAATGTAGCTAGAGATGAAGAAGACGGAGGCAATGCTGAAAGTGACAATCAACAACTACTTTTAGCCTTTTGTGTTCAACACCAATGCTATTTAAATGATCAAGATATGCTTATGACCAAGTCTACTCAATTAGTTAATTACACTAATCTATGGTTCTTTGGTTTTGGATGTTCTAATCACATGACAGGATCCAAATCAAGTTTTGTGTCTCTCCATGGCACATTAAAGTTGCAAGTTCAATTGGGAGATAACAAGAACCTACATGTGGACGGCAAAGGAACAGTAAAGATTGTCACTAGCAATAACACCTACAAGTTTTCTGGATAATGTGTATTATTCTCCTAAATTAGAGTATAACCTTCTCAGTCTTGATTAGTTGACGTGAAAGAGGTAGCTGTATAGTTTAACAACGGTAAATGCATAATCAAAGATAAAGGATCTGACATGGATCTTATGAAAATTGTTGTGGTACTAATAGTATGTTCATACTAGATATGTCAAGTGTAACATATGTTAAGAGTTCACCACCAAAGGAACAAGATGCAGTGGCTCTCAAATGGCACCTTAGGTATGGTCGGTCACGTACATTTTGATGGATTAAAAAGATTGCATGATAAGGAGATGGTCTTAGGTTTACACAAGATACAAAATTCAGTATAGGTCAATCTAACAATTTATATTACATTAGCAACCCAAAAATACTTGATTTTATTGGATAATCCCTCAAACAAAACAAATAAAGGTATTAAATACAAGCAAATAAGTATTATGAAGAGAAACTTGGCGTCATTTTATCAAACAAGTGGTGTGCAAACACAAATTCACAAACTAATAATATTTGAGAGTGAAAACCTATAGATTTTAGAAAAAAAACAAGTGTATCTATGATTTGATATATACATGTCCTTCAAACCCATGACCCCATACACGTCTCCAACTACATGTCCTATCAGTAGTGTAGAACCAAGAATTTTTTTCCGGAGGGTCACTATTTTTCGGTGATTTGATTTGTAACGAACCTGTATAAAATTTTTCGGTTTGTCCGATCTGGTGTGGTCGAAATATAATTAAATTGCGTTGAAAATATTAACAAAACAACAAAAAAATTTTGCCTTTGTTTTAAAGGATCCCATGAAAGATCATCTAAATCAATTATTGACTAGTATAACTATTACTAGATGAAGAATGAATGTTTGTTTTCACAACAAAACGGTCCATGTCCTTAAATATATCATAAACATATTATGAAATGTAATGAACTATATAACTAATAAATATAAAATTAGGCTTTGAATACAATTTAGATTCTAGTTTTTTAAATACAAATATCATCAAAAAATTAACTAACAAATAAGTGAATAATAATGAATCTTCATTCATCAAAAAAACACAATATAGATTTCTAAAACACCAAAATTACTAAAATAAAATCTAGGGGTTGAATCTTCATTCATAGACAAGATACAAACATAAAGAAACTTATTTAGAACACTAACCTTGAATCTTCAAAGATTCAATAATTAAAAGCTTGAATAGTTGAAAGACAAAATAGTCAAATAGCCAAATAACTTCGCCACCTCGCTGGAGTTGATGGCCGCCGGTCGCTGTGGGTTCAAAGGCAGCAGCGGTCTTGTGGTCAATGTGAGTGGGGGGAAGGTTTAACGGCAACAGAAGTAAGAGGTTCAATTGGGAGTTGGAGGCTACAGTGAGGTCAATTGGGGGGTATTTAAGTTTAGGGTTTTAAGCGTAAAATTGTAATTTTACTGTTTAAATGGTGAAAATAAGATAGCAAATTTGCAGCTTGCAAGGTTTGAAGTCGCGACCTCCTCCCTAATTGCACCCGTGTTAACAAGTGAGCCAAGGACATCTCTAAGTTATAATTTGAAACTAAAAATACTAATGGGTTCACCTCCTGAAAAACTATGAGTTCACTAAAAAATTCTATATTATACTCTACACTACCGACTCAAAAATCAATGGGGTCACTTGACCGCATTCACTTAGTCATAGTTCTGCCCTTGCCTATCAGGGACGGCTCAATCATATATAGGGAGACTCAAAGCTAAATTAAAATCCAGGGGCTCTTTCAGTGAGAGATCCTGAATTTTATGTCAATGGTAAAAGAAAAGTGAGTAGCCAAAATATATATTAGATGGTGGCCAACTTTGGATTAGGTTTGGCTCAAGAAATATATTAAATTGTAGTAAAAGCACAAGCCTGCAATCATGGGAAAATTACATTAATTACAGCAAAAATTACTACGTATGATACATGCCTTGATTGTGGTTTATGAAGAGGAACTTTAATGGAAGGAAATTCATGAGAAATTAACTTCACTTGATTCTGGAATGATCAAATTAAAAAAAATAAGGGGAAATCGAATAGTAGTATTAAGCTAGAGAAATTAAGATGGGAAACAGAGAATAAGAATAAGAAGGGGTTGGGGAAGATAAAATCATGAGATTTAACAAATTGCCTGCTCATGACCTAGACATAATTTACTTTAAATAGCCTCTCCTAACAGAATTCTGTTAGACATTTGCCGACATGGCCTTCATCACATAATCGCCAAATTTCTTTGATTGGACGTGCTCACGGTTGCTTCTTCTCGGTTGGGCTGGATCTTCATTGATTGGGCTGCCATTCTTAGGTGGGCCTGTTGGGCTCATGACAATACCGCCCCCATTAAAATCCACCTTGTCCGCAAGTGGAAAATTAGGAAATTGTTGTTGAACCTGTGCCGAATCTTCCCATGTTGCTGCTGTTACTGGTCACCCTTCCCACCAGATCAAACATTGCGGCACCAACTGATTGCCCTTGTATATAGTTTGGGTTTGAAGGACATGCTGAGGTTGGAGAATAAGAGTAGAAGTGGAGTCAACCAAATGCAAAGGAGTGATTTGTTGAGCCGGTTTGCCGATACATTTACAAAGTAGCGAGACATGAAAAACCGGATGTATCTTAGCCGCCTCCGGTAAGTCTAGTTTGTAGGCAGCAGAACCGATTCTAGCCACGACCCGATAAGGGCCAAAGTACCGATGACCCAGCTTATGGTGACGTTGTAGACGAACAGAGCCTTAACGATAGGGTTGGTGTTTAACATAAACCCAATCGTCAATCATGAAGTGAAGATCTCGGCGATGCTTGTCAGCAGCCAACTTCATTCGAGATTGAGCTTTCAAGAGATTGACTTTCAACCGTGCTAAGATGCCATCCCGTTCCTCTAGCTGGGCAGCCAAAGCCGGTTCAGTGGTGGAGTCGCGAAGGTACCGGGTAATAGATGGTGGTTTCCGGCCATATAAAATCTCAAATGGAGTCATCTGAGAGGAAGTTTGATAAGATGTATTATACCAAAACTCAGCCCAAGGTAAAAACTGTAGCCATTTCGTTGGGTGATCCGCCACGTAACATCGGAGGTACATTTCGAGACAACAATTAAGTGCTTCGGACTGCCCATCCATTTGCGGGTGGTAGGCCGAGCTAAACTTGAGAGTGGTACCATTAAGCCGGTGCAACTCCTTCCAAAAATCGGTCATAAACCGGGGATCTCTATCGGTAACGATAGACAATGGCACACCATGCAAATGGACAATTTCGTTTATAAAAGCAGTAGCGACAGTGATTTTAGTAAAGGAGGAAGGTAAGGCTATAAAGTGACCATATTTTGACAAACGGTCAACCACCACCATAATAACGGTTTTACCTTGTGACATCGGTAAGTATGTGATGAAATCCATGGCGATGTCTTCGAAAACAGCCCCGGGAATGGGTAGTGGTTGCAATAATCCTCCTGGTGCCAAAAAGGATGGTTTAGTTTGCTGACAGACCTGACATTGAGCAATAAACTGTTTAACATCCTCTCGCATTCGTTTCCAGTAAAAGGTAGAAGACAGCCGTTGGTAGGTGCGGGTGACCCCGGAATGTCCTCCTAACGGTGTCAAGTGGAATTCAGTCAGCAATTGATGTCGTATAGCAGCGTTATTAGGTATTAAGAAGCGGCCTTTATAAAGTAAGAACCCATCTTTCAGCTTGTATTCAGGAAATTTGTGAGGGTCAGCCTGGTATTCCTGACAGAGGGCAGTGAACTCGGGGTCGGAGTTGGCCAAAGCTGATAGATCATGTAAGAAAGAAGGAAACGGTGCTAAAATAGCCATAAGATGACTGGCAGGGACACGAGATAAAGCGTCGGCAGCGCTATTTAATGTCCCGGGTCGATAAACGATGTCGAAGTCGAACCCCAACAGTTTCCCCAACCATTTTTGTTGTTCAGGGGTTTGAATAACTTGATCTTGGAGCCGTTTTAAGGACTGTTGATCCGTCACGATAGTGAATTTATGTCCCAACAAGTATTGTCTCCATTTGACGATAGCTTGTGTGATCGCATACATCTCACGATGATAAGTAGATGCTTGTTGCATACGAGGACAAAGTTTCTTACTAAAGTAAGCTACGGGATGTTTCTCTTAGGATAAAACAGCCCCGACACCGGTACCTGATGCGTCCGTCTCGATGGTGAAGGGCTTTGAAAAATCTGGTAAACGAAGGACGGGGGTCGAACTAAGGAGGGTCTTGAGGTGTTGAAAGGCCTGCAAGGTAGTAGAATCCCATATGAAAGAGTCTTTCCGTAAGAGATTCGTCAAAGGCCCGGCGATAGATGCATAATTTTCGATAAAATGACGGTAGTAACCCGTAAACCCCAAGAAACTGCGAACATCTTTGACTATCTTAGGAACCGGCCACTGTTGAATGGTACGAATTTTATCGGGATCCACCGCAACTCCGCGAACAGAAATAACGTGTCCCAGGTAGCCTACTTGGGATTGACCAAATGTACATTTAGTTAACTTGGCGACCAGTTGATGTGAACGAAGCAGTTGTAAGGTGACCCGAAGGTGTTGCAAATGATCTTCCCAAGATTTACTATAGATTAAGATGTCATCAAAAAATACCAGGATAAATTGACGAAGAAACGGCCGAAAGACATCATTCATTAACCGCTGAATGTCGAGGGTGTATTTGTTAGCCCGAAGGGCATAACAAGAAATTCATAGTGCCCGTCATGTGTCCGAAAGACTGTTTTCATAGCATTCGCTTCGGTAAGACGAATCTGATGGTACCCCGCTAATAAATCAAGTTTGGAGAAATAGCAAGCCTCGTGTAACTCATCAAACAACTCATCGATAGACGGAATCGAAAATCGGTCCCGAACCGTAATAGAGTTTAAGGCGCGGTAGTCCACACAAAACCGCCATGTACCGTCTTTCTTTCGAACCAAAATAACAGGTGACGAAAACGCACTTGTACTCGCCCGAATGATTCCTTGATTTAACATATCCTTAACCAAACGTTCAATCTCCTGTTTCTGAAAGTGGGGATACCGATAAAGGCGAACCAAAACGGGTCCCTGAGACGGCAGCAATTCAATTCGATGATCATGAGAGCGGACTGGAGGTAACCCATGAGGAGCAGTAAATACATCAGTAAATTCAGTCAAAATGGCTTGTACATCAGGGTGATAGGTTGGTGTTGGAGATTCTGATGGAACCAAGGACAAATGGAACAACTATCCGATGCTGTTGGAATGAAGCAGTTGGCGAAATCCATTGAACTGGATGAGTTGAGCCGATGGTGTAGTGTCACCCTGCCATTTGACACGTTTTGAGTGGAGAGTAAATTCAAAAATGTATTTCGAATAATCGGTGACTACTGGCCCAAGGGTAGCTAGCCAAGAAACACCTAAAACCATGTCCCACCCTTGCAAAGGAAGGACATAAAAATCAGGCACAATGGGTTGATCTTGAATCACTAATTCAACTTGTTTAGCTAATCCAGAACACGGTAATCGTTCACCACTTCCCACGAGAACCGAAAACGGGGGAATGGCTTCAATGGTGCAATTAAGAAATTGAGCAATACGTGTTTGTACGAAACAGTGGGTACTTCCCCCGTCTAAGAGAACTTGGACCGATTTACCTTGAACCGAGCCGGTGAAACGCAAGGTGGTGGAGGAACACCCACCCGACAAAGCGTTGTACGAGATTGCCGATTGAGTAGCGATTTCTTGTTGCTACAACTGCGAAGCTAGGGCAGCGTCGGATTGCTCCTGTGTCAAGGGCTCTGAGGTCCCCCCTGGGTCAGGTGCGTCATTGTCGAAGAAGAGAAGTTGGGGGGTCGCTTTACACTTGTGGTCCCAAGTGTATTTCTCGTCGCAACGATAGCAGAGACCCAATGCCTTCTTCTGTGAAATTTCAGCAGGTGTCAAACGACGGAACCCTACTTTTGCCATTGAAGTGGACGAGACACCGGTTTTAGGTAAAGCTTCTGCAGGGCTGAGTTTGGGGGTAGGTAATAAGGGTTTAGAAGAGCCCAAAGATACTCGGCCCACACCCTTCTCAAATTGGACCCGGTTTTCATGTAGCTGGGCCTCATCCATGGCATCATCCAGTGTTGTGGGCTGATGAATGATAACAGATTGTTTCAGATCAGATCTCAGACCGGAGATAAAACAACTTACCAGAAACTCTTCCGGCAACGCCATCGTACGGTTGCCGATAGCTTCAAAGCGTACCCGATAATCAGCCACCGTGGTGGTCTGCTGTAATTTCGCCAATAAGCCCTCCGGTGATTCCAGGTCGGCCGATCGAAACCGTTTGGTTAATGCTTCGGTGAAGGCTTCCCAGGACAATAGACGGTGGTGACGTTGCAACCAATCGTACCAATCGGCTGCTTCGTCATCTAAATTGAAGGAAGCAATCGTCAAACGATCAGCATCAGGGATTGCATAGAAGGTGAAGTACCTGGTGGCCTGAGCAATCCAGCGCTCCGGATTAGCGTCGGCGAAACGGGGAAGATAAACCGGAGCTGGTTTGTGGCGACCTAACACGGAAAACCCGCCATCACGAGGTTTCCCTTCATCACCGGGTTTCGATGTAGAATCGATGCGAAGAATCAATTAGTTAATGGATTTTTGTTGATTGCCAATTGCAGCGATGAGATCATCAATATCCTGCCGCAACCCTTTTTGCTCTTCCTGAACCGTTTTAAGAGCGTCATCCAAAACACGGAATCGGGTTCCATCTGCCATCGGTGCAGATGTTCAATGAAAGCACCAAATTGGAATGATCAAATTAAAAAAAATAAGGGGAAATCGGATAGTAGTATTAAGCTAGAGAAATTAAGATGGGAAACAGAGAATAAGAATAAGAAGGGGATGGGGAAGATAAAATCATGAGATTTAACAAATTGCCTGCTCATGACCTAGACATAATTTACTTTAAATAGCCTCTTCTAACAGAATTCTGTTAGACATTTGCTGACATGGCCTTCATCACATAATTGCCAAATTTCTTTGATTGGACGTGCTCACGGTTGCTTCTTCTCGGTTGGGCTGGATCTCCATTAATTGGGCTGCCATTCTTAGGTGGGCCTGTTGGGCTCATGACAGATTCACTATCTCAGCAAGCTAAATAAACAAAGAACAATAAAGTAGAAATGAAGAAAAAATTATGGAGTACCTTTAGTTCCAAATTCTGTGTTAAATTATTTAGCATTTGTTTGAATTCAAATTGTCAACACACAGCCATCCAAACTTCACCTTTAGCTTAAGAAGATTATGACTTGCATGAAAGGATGCAGAACACATTAATCCAAACTAAAATAATAAGTTAAATTTGCCATTGCAATACCCTCAATAATAATCCCTTATCAAAGAAAATCAAGACCTGTGCGAAATGAAACTTCACGGGATTCTCTTCATGTGTGGTCTTTCTTTTTGTCTTAAGTGAAAACATTATTTGATTCAAATCACGTAAATGTGTTTACTTAAGTTAAAAGACACAAAAACAACCACCAAACTTTTAAAATTAATTAATAAAAAGCAGGACATTAATTGCAGTCTAATAAAAGTCAACATGGATTCTCTTTTCTACTGATTGAACAAAGAATTAGAAGATAGCAACAAATCTTACTTTTTAAACAGCCAAGTCAGTAATACCATAAAATATGTTGGGGAACATAATGGAACTTGAGGAAAAACTAAAAATTTGCAAAACGAGATAGTGCAACATTGTCCATGTAATCGACTATCTCAATAAAAAAAATCATATCATGAAATAGAATGAGATCCTTTGATACCCGTTGATACTTCAAGTTATCCATTAAACTTTTACTATTTTTTAGTATTAAACAGATCAATTGAAAATTTGTTACATTCTTGCATCGATCATATCATCCAAGGATTTTACTAATTTGAAATCAAAAAAATTATTCAACAAACGTGGTTTAAAAAAAGAAGTTTACTTAAAATATTCCTTTCCCTAAAGATTAAGCAACCACATTCTTGCGTGGGTTTGGACATTGAAAGCAATTTCAACGAGAAGAGACACATGGAAAAAAAAGTATTTTCATCCAATATATTAGTCTCCTTACACAAATTTAATCATAACACCAAAAATTCACTCAAGTAACTAACATAACAATAGATTAAGCTAGGTAGCATCCTCCCCGTAGTAAAAACTAAATTGATGGAACTAGAATGCGAATAGTATACCGATGTCACCTAGTCTCTAGAAAATTCATCTCCGTCTTCCTATAGTTTTTTCATAATCGCTACATTCACGGAGTACTAAAATGGGCCCTATTTTCTTACATTTCTCTAGTTGTTTATGTCTATCCATAGTCAATTAAGTTCATGCATTTCCTTAGTAGGTCAGTTTGATTTAGTTAGTAATTTAGTGGATTAATTTAAGGCTATATATATAGCCATTATCATTTTAATTACTTATGCAAGCTTAATTCCAGAAAATTATCTCTACGATCTCTTAATTTCTTCCTCCTCTTTGCTTCTTTTTCTTGATTTGATACTACCCACATCATGGATAATCTAATGAGTGTTCATCTTCGCTTTTTTTGCTTCTTGAAAACAAACTCTGGAATAGAGTATCGAACAGTGAAGAAGACATAATAGAGGTAGTCTAGGGCTGTATGATAAAAGGGTGGGACTTATGATCAATTAATATATAGAAAAAAAAAAAGAAAAATAATGTATATTATTATTCGGCTAGGGGTGAGACGCCAAATAAGAATTTGAATCAATTCTAGGAAGAGGGCATATCAATTGATGGGATTTTTAAATGAGTAGAAATATCAGTTGGAAAAGTTTGGCAAGGGGCGGGAAAATTAATTTTGGGGAATATCAATTGTGAGGGTTACTGACTCCTTTTCAACGAGTTTTGAAAACTATATATCTCAATGAGTTAAGTACACAGAAAGTATTGTAGTATGTTAAAATTACGGTTTTAATCCATAGGTTTGAAAGTTTATAAGGACAGTCCCAAAGTACGCATAAAATAATATGATTAGTCTCTGAGTTAGATGGACAGTTATCTTTTCCAAACAGATGATATGAAATGATTAAAATACCCTCGATCTAAAAATTGAAGAATCTAATTACCACTAAAACAAAAGAATTAAAAAAAAGAAATAGTGGTGGGCTCTAGTTTAACTCATAGCACAAACACACATTATACATGTCACACCCCTCCCACCCATGGCGGAATCACCGGAAGGGGGAACGGGTGGAAAATGATGAACACACGGTTGAATAGCAAACACTAATCATTAATTAAGTAGTTCATATTATTCATTAAGGTGTGCAGGATCGGGTAAGGGTACTTAACACTTAGTTTCACACTGAGGAGAAATCTTATATCACTTAACAATTCAAATAGGGAACTGGTAACTAGATACAGATGATACTAAGAACACAAGTAAATTAAAAAGACAGAACTAAAAACAACACAAAAACACAAGATTAGTTTTCAAGGATGTTGTATATTGATCTCAAGTTCTTTTACAAGTGTTACAAAGCATAAAGAAATTACAAGAACCTGAGACACTTTTATACTACAACCTACAACCGTCACTTACATGTAAAGACAGTTGGGATTTGACTAATCTAGACAACAAGATCAATCTAAAGTCAAAAGACAGATTGCCTTTTGACTAGTGACTATGACATGCCATAGCTCACTGACTTTTCCTAATACAAAAAGTCTATAGGAACAAGTAAGGTAAGTTACAGACAAAGACCATTCCTACTTTTTGATAAAGCATGGAAGTTTCACCAACTTGTGTAAAGTAGGTGAACCACCAGAGCAGGCAGCAGAAAGTGTGTCAGCTTTATCAAAAGTTGATTCAGAGAAAGCATATTTTCTCTGTCCTCTGAAGAAATCAATCTTCACAGCTTCGGAAGACTTTGTCTCTAAAGCTTCGGAAGATTTCATCTTTGGCTTTGGAAGATGTTGGTCTTTGGCTTCAGAAGATTTCACACTTGGAATATTTTTTTGTTTGAGTGTGAAACTTCCGAAGTAACTCCTTTTGAATTGTTAGCTTCGGAAGATATTACACTTGGACACATTTGAGAGTGTAAGACTTCCAAAGCTAGTTCATCTTTGTTCCTTAGTGCATGCATGGAAGACTTGGTTGTTCTGGCTTGTTGGTTGCATCAGCCTCATAATCTTCAGATGATCTTACAAACTCCCCTAGGCTGATGCTACCAAAACAAAGAAGTTCTTTAGATTTTAATAGTCCATATTAGGATCCTCAACATACCTTTCTTCATCATTAGGTCTGGATCCTTTAGACTAACATAGAACCTTCTCATGTCAAAGAGGTCATGCAGAGGAAGATTGAGCATGTCTTCCGAGGAATACAGATGCATGCCTTCCTGATCTCTTATGACATACCATCTGTCTTGATCTTCATCATAAGACCATGACATAATTTGTCTTTCAATAGCAAGAGGCTCTACTATGATTAGAGTTTGTTAAGAGACCTCTTCATGCACTCCCTCAGGATGCTCTAACTCATCCTGAGGTTGGAAGGTGGATGCCTTTCTTCTTTTTCTCTTTGAGGTTGATCTTCTGGTCATCCTTTTTCTTCTCCCTGATGATTTTAACTGAGGGGACTTTTCTTGAGTACCAGGTTGTTCAGTTGAGTCCCCCTCAGTTGGGATCTCCTCTCTCACAAGTTTAGAAGGAGAGAGAGGAGGACACTGCTATGGATCACAAGATGAAGTTGGCTGAGATGCAGCTCCAGGTTCAGGTTGTGTTGTCTCAGTGGGTTCAAACTTCACCTCAACTTCAGGTTGAGCTGGACTTGGTGGAGAATGCAAGTCCACCAGCTCTCCCTTCTTTATCTTCTGCTTGATTACCCTGATATGCTCGTCCATTAGGGATAGAGACATAGGGCCAAGCCTCCTTCTGGAGAATCCATACAGCTTCAAGAAGCTTATCATCCTTTGTCTGTCAGCAGACTTCTTTTGGCTTTTGTGGATGATGGCCCTTGACTTTGCAGCTTCTTCCCTTAATTTTTTCTTTTCAGCTTGTTTTTCTCTTTTAGCTTTTTCTTCCATCTGCTTATTGTATTCAAACAATATGTATTCAGATGGTAAGGGAAGAAGTGCATCTGCCTGATAGAGACCTGTGGCACTCAGGTAGTTGATCATCTTTAGTCTTTCTTCTTTAGTTGCTACCTGAGGTTGTTCAGTGGCCACAGTCTCTGGCTCAGGATTTTCTTGAACTGGGGAGAGGACATGAATGTTCTTGTAGAGTCTTCCAGCCTCATTTCTTCCATGTGCTTAAGGAGCAATGCTGCATCCTCTGCTTCCTTCCTCTCCTTTGACAACTCTGTGTCAGCCAGTTCATTCAATTCATCTATGGGGAGAGAGATGAGTTCATCAACATTATAGTTTCTGGTTCCCAAGTAGTTTAGCCTGGCTGCCCTTAACTCATCTTCCTGAGTGTTTAGCCTGGGGGCAGCCCTGATTGCAGCTTCCATAAACCCTGGGGAACCACTTGAACTCTCTCCCCTCAACTTCCTCTTCCTCTCTCTTCTCCTCCTCAATCTCCTCAAGAGTCATTTTTCTTTTGCCTTTATCATCCACAGGCTTTGGTCACTCAGGCTGGAGAGAGCTTTGGCCTTCATTGCTTGGTTTAGCTGTCAAGCTCTGGCCAGAGAGAGGTTGTGAAACACCATCACCAGCTGGTGTTTCACTGAGGTAATGGGTGCAGAGGGAGATCCTATCTCAAGGTTCACAGGTTCAACCTCTAGGCCTTCAGTCAAGGTTTTCCCTTCGAAGCTAATCTCCGGGTCTACCTCAACATCTAGTTAACCAAAGATTTCACCTGCTAGCCTCTGTCTATATAATTTTGATCTTAATTTAAACTCCTCTAGCACCCTGTCTTGGATTCTTTCTGCCAATCTTGCTGCTTGTCTGTTATTGCATAGGTTGACAAGTGGTAGATCTACCAAGTTGATGCTCTCATAGAAACTCAGGTGTGAAATGTTGAGAACTTCTTGTTGACCCTGAGCTCTAGAGATCATAAGAGCTCTCCTATTACTGTCATACTTCCACCCCCAGATTGGGTTCTCAGAAGGGGCAGACATTGCTCTTGGTATTCCCTCCTCAAACAGTTGTTGGATGAGCAAGTTCAGATCACTGTCCAGAGGAGGTTGCTGAGTATGAACAACTAGAAGAGAGGATGGCGATTCCTCTTTGTCCATACTCTGGGAAGAACTCCCAGGTTTTGTGATTGTCAGAATTTCCTCCCCCTTTTTGGTAGCATCACCCTTTTGCATGGGTGAGCTGGGAGATTGATCCATGACATCCCCAGGTTCTTGTGGACCTGGATGAGTTATCCTCATGGGTCTCTCAGCCAACTTGCCCTTGAGATCGGTGATCTCAAGTTGCTGGCCATTGACCCTCTTCTGTAAGATAGTCACCTGAGATTCCAGGTTAGCTATCTTTGAAATAAAATAGGTACAAAGATGTGACATTTTGTGCACCTTTTGTTGCAGACTCCCCTCATCTTCAGATGAAGAATCATTAGGGGATGAGAGAATTGGACCTAAGCCTTCTTCGACACCACCAGCATAGGTTTCTTGGCTGCTAGATTTCCCCTACCTAATGACAACTTCCAGAGAAGTGCCAAGAGGCTGGGTTGCCATGGTAGAGGTCCTAGTAATGTTATCACTTACAAAAGTGATAGCCTCTGCAATATGGATTTCCTGAATAAGTTCAGGACTATCCACCTCAGTAGGGGGTTGCTGATATGGGCTAGAGATAGGGGAAGCAGGAGTACTCATCTCTCCTTAAGTGTGGGAAGAGAGGAGAGACTCATGGTACTCACTGAAGCCCAAATCTTCATCATAATAGAAGTCAAGGCTGGGAATGGGGTGGTTTAGATCAAGAGGTTGGGGATGGTAGCTTTCCCCAGAAGGTTGATCACTAGAGTGTTGAGACTCAGAGGGATGGCTTAAGGCTGTTTGTGGGGTTATAAGCTTATCAGGCTGAGCATGAGGAACCTCAGCACTGATTGGTTGAAAGATGGGAGTGGTCCGCTCCTCAGGGGAAGTGGGAGCTCGAGATTCCACTTCCTCCTGTATGGGTTCTGATATGGGGGACTGCACATGCTCAGTAGCAAGTGCAGGGGTTTGTTGGGATTTTCTTTTGTAGGTGATTCTGATGGTAGGCTGTGTTTGAGGCGGTTGAGAGGTGGAGGGTGTTGGTTCAACACTAGCTGGTGCTGCTAGGTTTTCACCCTGAGCAATGAACTCAAACATTTTTGGGACAAAGGCTGTTTCTACCCCAGAGAAGCCAACAGTTGGCTTCTTCAAGATTTTAAAGATTCCAGGCCTCATTTGTCCTATTTTAAGAATATTACATGTTCCCCTCAACTGTGGTCCCAACTCATAGTTGAGAATGTGTTGAACATACCTAGGGAACATGTAGTACTCTAAGGAGTCCAAGTTTGCAAGTAAATTAGTATATACAAACTGAGAGTACCTAAACTTGACCCCTTGTACCATCCCATGGACTATAAAGGAGAGGTCTTCTGGAACTTGATCCCATCTTCCATGCTTGTTAGAAAGGCTATGAGTGATGACATGGAGGAGGTATTTCCACTGAGATGAGACGTTCCCCTTCCTGAAGGTTTTGATTGAGAAATCACCTTTATAGCCCATCTGCTGAAAGGAGTGGTTGACAGCAGATTTGGGAAAGGACAGCTCACCTGCTTCATCATCCAGCTGCAAATGGGTGTTTATGATGGCCGAAGTGATGAAAACTGTCCTCCCTGCACTGTAGCAGACAGTGCCTTCTCCCCGTCCATGGTGACCTCTTGACAGGTCCTCTAGAACTCAAGCAACTGATCCTCATAGAGAGGAGGATCAATTGTAAGGGAGGTGAAGTAGTGCGACGAAGAAAGGTACCTACACACTTCTGAGAAGCTTGGATCCTTCTCAGAGTGTAACAGGGCAACCTGATTGTGTTGCCTGTGTAGGTGCATGGAAAAATTAGGGTTGATGCAACGATCAATGTTGGCCATTTGAGGAAGCTTTTGCAGAGAAGAAAGGAAGAAGAAGATGAAATTTGGGGGTAAATTTAGGGTAAGGATCAGTGAGAGTAGAGAGATGAAATAGAACCATTTGGAAGATATATGTCGTGGATTTAAGACAAAGTTATGACAAAAAGATAAACTTTGAAATCCGCAAGTGGGTCCTACTTCCGAAAAAGTGCGCCTAAAAAGTTAGTTTTCTTGGAAGTTGTAAAACTTCCGAAGGCAATTTTGGCTTCGGAAGCTTTGTAGCAAAGCTTCTGAAGGAAAGTTTTGCTTCGGAAGATATTTCAAAGAATTTTGAAAATTTGGCTTCGGAAGAAGTGAACAAGTCTTCCAAGACTTAGTTGCTTTCGGAAGATATTTATTCTTTAAATACATTTAAGTGCTTATATACAAATTTAAGCTTCGGAAGATACTCCAAGAATTTCTTCCGAATGTAAATCTTAGATAAGCTGTTAAATTATTTAAAATCATAAATTTCTTCTGAAGGCAATTTGAGTTCTTCCGAAGGTAAATTTTCATAAATCTGAGGAATATAAGTTAAAAGTTAGTTTTCTTCCAAAGAGAATTAGGCTTATGAGGTGATCTAATAGACAACTTAGGACACACAGTTTTAGGAAATAAAGTTGATTAAGTTATTAAGGAAAATCTATTCAAAGTTAATCATCCTAATAGCTGATACAAGATAATTAAATCTATGTTCATCAAATGCCTTTGTGAACAGATCAGTATATTGTTCATTTGTGTTAACTTTGATTAGTTTGATCAATCCCTTTTCAAAATTATCCCTAATCAGATGATACCTGATGTTGATGTCTTTGGTCCTTGAGTGCTGCACAGGTTTTTCTGTAATGGAGATGGCAATGTTGTTGTCGATGTGGATGGGAGTCTTCTTGAAGTTGAACCCATAGTCTAGTATCTGATTCTGAATCCAGAGCACTTGAGCACAGCAGCTTGCAGCAGCAATGTATTCAGCTTCAGCAGTTGATGCAGACACACAGGATTGCTTCTTGCATTGCCAAGAGACTATCCTTCCACCAAGGAATTAACATCCCCCAGATATGGACTTTGCAGTCATGTTGCAGCCACCATAATCACTATCTGTATAAGCATATAGATTAAAGTCAGAATTCTTTGGATACTAAAGGCCTAGATTTGGAGCATCTTTGAGGTATCTGAGAATCCTTTTGACAGTGATTAGGCGTGACATCTTGGGGTTGGCTTGATATCTTGCACATATACATGTGGCAAACATAATATCAGGCCTGCTAGCAGTAAGGTACATAAGTGACCCAATCATAGCCCTATAGAGATGTTCATCAACCCACTCCCCCTCAAGATCAGGACCAAGGGAGTGGTTTCTGGCTATGGGTGTCTTTGCAACCTTACAGTCAGTCATCTTGAATCTTGTAAGTATGTCCTGTACATACTTTGACTGACTAATAAAGATGCCATCTTCAACCTGCTTCACTTGAATTCCTAGAAAGAAACTGAGTTCCCCCATGGCACTCATTTCAAATCTATTCTTCATCAGCATCTCAAAGTCTTTGTAGAGCTTTGGATTAGTTGAACCAAAGATGATGTGATCTACATATATTTGAACTCAAAGTGTGTCATTCCCTGTTTCTTTGATGAAAAGAGTCCCATCAATAGTACCTCTTTTGTATCCATGATGACAGAGGTATGTCGATAGTGTCTCATACCACTTTCTTGGAGCTTGATGCAGTCCATATAGAGCTTTATCAAGCTTGCAGACATAATTAGGATGATCTAGGTCTGCAAAGCCAGGTGGTTGTTTAATATAAACTTCTTCATCAATCACCCCATAGAGAAAAGCACATTTCACATCAAGTTGGTAGACCTTGAAATCCTTGGATGCAACATAAGCTAGGAATATTCTTACAGCTTCAAGTCTTGCAACTGGAGCAAAAACATCAGTGTAATCGATCCCTTCTTCTTTAGTGTATCCTTGGATAACCAGTCTAGCCTTGTTCTTAATGATAATCCCTCTATCATCCTTCTTTTTCCTGAATACCCATTTGGTACCTATGACAGTCTTCCCTTGAGGAAGAGGGCATAAGTTCCACACCTTCTATCTTCTGATTTGAAGCAGCTCATCTTACATATCTTCAATCCAGCTTCCATCCTTCAAAGCCTCATCAATTTTCTTCGACTCTATCTGGGATAAGAAACAAGAATGTAGACAAACATGGCTGTCATGAGTTTGTCCTTTTGTTCTTACCCCTGAGTCAACATTTCCAATGATGTTTGTGGTGGGATATGACTTGTGGATCCGAAGTTGAGAGATCACAGCAAGTTGGTTGGACAGATCTAAATTAGAGAAATTCTGTTCTGGCAATCAGTTGTCTCCCACCACATCAGCACATTTATCAAGAGAAACTTGATCCAATGAGTGTGTGACATCATTCATGTTGTCTTCAATGGAGTGGTTATCAGCATCAAGAAATTCTAGATCCCTGTCACCACCTCCAGTTCCTCTTCCGTTAGAAATTCCTTCTCCTGAATTCTGAGCCTCTGAGCTGGAATTTGATGTCAATTCAGTTGAATCAGCAGTTTTTGTCATGCTTGTGCTGATAGGAGCCTCAATTACAGGGTTAGTTACCACTGGAGCTGAAGTTGTCTTCTTGGTTGGTCTTCTCAGCTCAAATCTTGGATCAAGATCTTCTATTGATCTGTTATCTGTAGATCCTGAAACATTCTCACAAGACTTGTTAAAACAGTTGGTAGCTAAATCAAGATCAAACAGCCAATCCGGACCAGAACCTTTCACATAGGGTGTGTGTTCATTGAAAGTCACATTGGCTGACTCATCAATGATTCTAGTTCTGAGATTGTATACTCTATAAGCCTTGGCTTGAGAAGAGTATCCAACAAAATATCCATCATCTGATTTCTCAACAAACTTAGCTATTTGATCTTTGGTATTCAAGATGGTGCAAGGACATCCAAATGTTCTGAGAAAACCAATAAAATGTCCATCATCTGATTTCTCAGCAACACCATTTTGCTGAGGAGTCCTGGGAGCACTATATTGTCTTGAAATACCATTTTCATCATAAAATATATCAAGGATTTGGTTTTTAAATTTAGTTCCATGATCACATCTTATGGTCTTGACCTTGTGATCAAATTGATTCTCAATTTTCAGAATGAAGTTCTTTAAGATTTCAGGGGTTTCATCCTTAGTTCTAAGGAAAAACACCCAAGTGAATCTTGTGAAATCATCTGTGATCACTAAATAGTAAGAGGTCCTTCCTAAACTCATTACACTGGTGGGGCCAAACAGATCTATATGTAACAAGTGTAGGGGAGTAGTTATAGAGTTCATTTCCATTGGCTTGTGAGACACTTTGTGTTGCTTCCCTTTCAGGCATGCAACACAGTGGTCATCACTTGTAAACTCTTTCTTTGGCATTCCAGTTACCAAATCATTCTTAATCAATTTATTCATTTTTTTAAAGTTTACATGGCACATTCTTTTATGCCAAAGGAAAGACTTCTCACTATTTGCTTTAGACAGAAAGCAAGAAACTTCTCCAGAGGGAGATGTTTCCTGTAGATCCATCTTGTACATGTTCCCTCTCCAAGGGGCTCTGAGTAGAATATGCTCTTGAGGAATATCAACCTCGGGCTTGAGAATAATGCACTCATGCTCAGTAAAGAGCATGTGATGTTTTTTGTCATAAAATTAGGACATACTTAGAAGATTGTATCCAAGCTCCTTGACAAAGTTTACCTTCTCAATGCTGAGCTTACCATTTGTAACCTTGCCCCTGCCAGTAATGTAACCTCCTGCATCTCCTCCAAAAGCAACTGGACCTCTATCAAATCTTTTAAAGTTTTGAAGTAAGGACTCATTGCCTGTCATGTGCCTGGAGCAGCCACTATCAATGATCCACACATTTCTATTTGCCTTTGGCTGTCCTTGCATAAAAGGAGATGACTTAGTTACATTTGGAAACCCAAGCCTTATTGGTCTTGGGCTTGTTAAAATGAGTTGAAGGCAATGAAACAGTAAGTGATCCTATGTTTAGGCTCTGAGGATTATTTGTTGTTGCTGATGAAGAATCTTCAGTCACACGATCTTCCTTCATCTTCCACACCACCTTTGAAATATTTGGCTTGACCTTCAATGCTTCGGAAGCTTTTGCAGATTCGGAAGATTTGGAGACTAGACCTTCGAAAGATCTTGCTTTCACTGCAGCAAGCTTCAGTACTTCGGAAGCATTCCTTTCTTCTGAGACCAAATTTTCTTCCGAAGGCAATTTTTCACATGCCTTCATATTCATTTTGGAGCTTCTAAAGGAAACATATTTTCCTTCTGAAGCTTTCTTTTCCTTCTTCTTCCCAGAAGCCATTTTCTTAGGGAGAGAATTGAACACTTTCTTTCTCCAGCTTCTTCTTCACAGATGATGCAGCAATTTTCTTAGGGAGATAATTGCTCCTGGAGGAGGATGGTTCAGACTGTGTAGCAGTGGTACATAGTAATTCAACCTTCTCTTTGCTAGAACGAGTTTGAACTGTACTAAAACTCCTGGTACTAGAGTTTGTAGTTGATTCCTCAGCCTTTACCACTTCAAACCCTGCAGAGATGAACACTTGTTTTTGCTTAGGGTTAAAAGTGGCCTTGATCTCTTGAGCCTTCTTTGATCTTCTCTTTGCTCTTCTGATCAAGTTCTTCCTCTTTGTCTTTGTCATACCAGCCTTCTTACTCTCCTCAAGAGCATGGTGACCTTTTTTGGATTGACTCTTTTCACTCATTTCAGAATCATCCCTCACCATCTCCTCTTCATCCTTTTCAACACTAGAGTCTATGAGGGGAAGCTCATCTTCACCAGTTTCACACCATGAAGATCTTATAGATAATAGAGTGTGTGGAGGAGCTATCTCATAAGATCCCAGTCTCTACTTATTCTGATAACAAACTTTTGCATGCAGAGATGATGATATTATGTTCTTGAAGGTCTCTTCTTCAAGAACACATTTTTTTGCCCTGGCTTTACTGATCATAAGCTCAGCCTGGCATTCAGTCAACTTAGTAACAAGATCTTTTATTGAGTCTTGTAGTTTGTTTGCTCATGTTTAAGAGTTGAAATTGTTTTCTCTAGATCTTCTATTTTAAGCTTACAATCATTTTCAGCTCTCTTAAAATCAGCTTTTAAAATGTTTAAAGACTCAATATCAGATCTCATTTCTAAGTTGTAGGACCCGTATCTGTTTACTTTAGCAATACATTCAGGAGAGCAAAGATGTTCTAATACCTTAGCTTCATCATGATCAGCCATGAGTGCTTGATTTGGAGAAGCATCTTTAGCTTGGAAGCTCCAGTCAAAGCCTCCTTCTTTAACAGCAACTGCAGCTTGCTGTGTTGGCTTCTCATTCTGGTGCCCTCCTTTAGTGTAGTTTGGCCTGGATGATGTTTGGCCACCATTTGACTTAGGTGCCTTCCATTCTCTGGAAAAGTGTCCCGTCTGGTTATAATTGTAACACTTTACTTTTCTTTTGTCCAGCCCAAACGTGCCACTGGTTGCATTGCTAGGAAACCTTCTCCCAGTCCTCTTGTAAAACTTATGGGCTCTGTGAGTGAGAAGAGTCATCTGTTGGCCTATCTCCATATATTCCAGATCATCTGGATGGATAGAGTCCAGGTCTTCAAGAGTGAAGAGAAAGTTTCCTGAACTTTCATTAGTAGAGACAAAGGCTTGAGAGAAACTTGTCTCTTGGAAGGGACTTCCTTGGATGTAGCTCTCTCTGGGTGTCTCTGGAAAGGTGATGAAAGGACCCTTTTGTGAAGTTTTAGGATAGTAGATAAGATGATGTTGTGGTTCTCTGCTATCACTTTCACCCACATGAAGGGCTGAACTCTGGTGAGTATTGGAGTTACCAGATGAATTTTGCATGTTTATCTCCATCTGGTATCCACTGAGTATCCCATACAACTCAGTGAGAGTAAGGGTCTTGAGGTTTTCAGTCCTCTTAATGACCACACAGTAGTGTGTCCATTGTCTGGGAAGAGAACACATGAACTTCCTAACAATATCCCTGTTCTCAATAGTTACTCCAACACAGCCAGAGTATCCACAATCTCAGCATACCTGAAGTATTGTTGAGTCATGGTTTCACTTGTCTTGAAGGTGAAGTTTTCAAACTGCTGCTTCAGGAGGTCCTTCTTCTTTTCCTTGGCTTCATTGGACCCCTCATACATCAGTTTCAGTGCATCCCATAGTTGTTTAGCGGTCTTGCACTTCTTGAAACCTCTGTAGATGGAGTTTGGAAGAGCAGTTTGGAGGGCTATCATGGCTTTCTGATCAATATCAATCCTTTTCCAGTCTTCATCATAAAAGTCAGCCCTCTCCTTTGGTATCATGCCACCACCAGCAGCAGCTGAAGAGGTGCATGGTACATGAGGTCCATTGACAATAGACTCCCATATCCTGGAATCTTGAGACTTGATGAGGCCTTCCATTCTTTGGCACCAAGTGTCAAAATCCTCAGGAGTGATCAGTGGGGAATTTATCATAGTTCCAATTTCCATAGCAGCCTTAGAGATAGCTGCCATTTGAAGAGTTAAGTGATATGTGAAGCTAAGAGGATTAAAGATGGTGAGATCTTACAATCAAGAGCATGGAATGCTCTGATACCAATTGCAGGACCGGGTAAGGGTACTTAACACTTAGTTTCACACTGAGGAGAGATCTTAGATCACTTAACAATTCAAATAGGGAACTGGTAACTAGATACAGATGATACTAAGAACACAAGTAAATTAAAGAGACAGAACTAAGAACAACACTTACATGTAAAGACAGTTGGGATTTGACTAATCTAGACAACAAGATCAATCTAAAGTCAAAAGGCAGATTGCCTTTTGACTAGTGACTATGACATGCCATAGCTCACTGACTTTTCCTAATACAAAAAGTCTACAGGAACAAGTAAGGTAAGTTACAGACAAAGACCATTCCTACTTTTTGATAAAGCATGGAAGTTTCACTAACTTGTGTAAAGTAGGTGAACCACCAGAGCAGGTAGCGGAAAGTGTGTCAGCTTTATAAAAAGTTGATTCAAAGAAAGCATATTTTGTCTTTCCTCTGAAGAAATCAATCTTCACAGCTTTGGAAGACTTTGTCTCTAAAGCTTCGGAAGATTTCATCTTTGGCTTCGGAAGATGATGGTCTTTGGCTTCGGAAGATTTCACACTTGGAATATTTTTCTGTTTGAGTGTGAAACTTCCGAAGTAACTCCTTCTGAACTGTTAGCTTCGGAAGATCTTACACTTGGACACATTTGAGAGTGTAAGACTTCCAAAGCTAGTTCATCTTTGTTCCTTAGTGCATGCATGGAAGACTTGGTTGTTCTGGCTTGTTGGTTGCATCAACCTCATAATCTTCAGATGATCTTACAAGGTGGATATTCTAAAAGGTTATAACATATCGGCCATCGCATTCCTAAGCCTATGCCGCACAATCTTCCTATGTGCAGTAGACGTGTCATTCAAAAATGAAGGTTTTCCTACATGCTTAGTTATCTTAAAAACATGTTAGAAATCAGGTTAACATAAAGTTGGTGAGCTTGTAGGTTTTGAGACTTGATAAAACGTTAAGTGACATCAGTTGAATAGTTTAGTTAATCATTACTGTAATCATATATATGCATCACATAATTTAATTGATACGTATCTACATTAAGCCCACAAACCACAACCTAAGTGATATGTAGGGGTTGAACCTAGAGGCTCAGAAAATCAAAATCAAGATGAAGATCATGATCAAGTCCATGCGAGAACCTAGAGTTACTACATGAAAACTGCTTCTCGCGCGACAACTTCTAATCACGCGAGAACTGATGTTTTCGTGCGAGAACTTCTTTTTGTATATAAATAGAAGTTTAGCTTTGTAATTAGATAGAACTTTGATAGAGGTATTTTTCACTTTCCTGATTTCTACTTACTGTACTTGTAATCAAATCAAAGATCAATAAATTGTGAAGTTTATTTACTCATGTGTTCTTCATTTCTATATTCAATCTTATCTTCTGTGATGATTACATTCCGCATTCTTATCACAAGATGGATCTAGTTGTATTGTACTGATCCTTACAATTGGTATCAGAGCTTTTTTGCTCTAGATCGATTGATTGAAGATTGAAGAAGTGTTTTTGAAGAGTTCGTGAGCATCGTATTCACTGTTATTTGAAGTTTTCTACTTAACTTCTGTTGATTTTGATCATTTTGAAAATGATGAAGCTGCTAAACTTGGTGTTCGCTGATTTGATGATCTTTTGAGCTTAAAACGAGATTAATTGAATCAATTAGAGAGAATTAGGATCTTATATGAACCTAAATCACTAATTGAACACTTGATTAATAAAAGTTTAATCAATTTGGTGAAAATTGAGGCTGAAACATTCAGAATCGAAGAGAACTGCTCAGGCAAAAAGTTGTTTTTCATGCAAAAAGATACATTTCGCGCGAGAAGTTGAAGATTTCGCAAGTATTGGTCAAAATCAATTCGCGCGACAACTTTCAATTTTTTCAAAATTCAGTTACAAAAGTTTCCGCGCGAGAAGTTTGCACTGTTCGCACGAGAACTTTGAAGATTTCAAGCGATAAGTTGATCATTCGTGCGAGAACTTTGAGTTTGAGGATTTTGTGAAGAATTTGATTTGCAAAGTAAGAAAAATGGCTAATCTGAAGCACATCATTGCCACTTTGAATCTCGATAATGAGATTGGTACAAGCATAAAGCCACCTCTCCTACTCAGTGAAGAAGATTACCCAGATTGGGCATTTAGGTTTGAGAACCATGTTATGTATACTGAACCCCGGATGATGAGATCTATCAAGCAATGTCCATATATTCCGGTGTATACAAATGAGAAAGGTGACTTGGTTCAAAAACCTGAGCATTTATGGGATGAGGAGGACATGAAAAAGAAGGAACTTGATGATAAAGCTTATGCTGCCATAACAATGGCACTCACTACTAAGATAGAACAGAAGTTCAAAGATTTTACAAAGGCTAAGGATCTATGGGATGCCATGGAAGAACAGATTATGGGAAATAAGGATATGAGGGAAAGCAGGAAAGATATGTTAAACCAAGAGTTTAATATGTTTAATCATATACTGGGTGGAGGCACAAATGTCTAGATTTGTGAAGCTTCCAACCAAGATGAAGAGTGCGGGGATCACACTAGAAAACATTGTAGTGAACAAGAAGTTGTTGGATTCACTCCCATATAGCTGGAACAACAACTGCACTACAATCAAAAGAACTAAGGACCTGTTCACCTTGGCCCTCAGTGATCTAATTTCTACCATCAAGTCCTATGACATGGATGACAAACAAAGGGCTGCCAACTATATCAATTCAATGGGAGTTGAAGCATCTGCTTTGTATGCTAAAATGGCTAGTAATCCAAATTACTATGTCAGCTATTCCCAGTTGTGTCAGCAACAGCAACAAGCAGCACCAAGTTATCAGGTTGTCAAGGATTAATCAGTGCTTCAAATTCAACCATTTATCCCATCCTATTCTCAAAGTCAATCATCTCCACCTATACAACAAGCATTTGTTGTTAATTCCCAACCCAGCAAACAGACTATCTTGATTGCATAAGAGCGCCTTGCTCTATTTACCTCTGTCATGAATAGCTATAAAGCTTTCTCTACTGGCAGACTTAATACACCCAATATCATGGTTGATGATCTGCAACAAGTCAACCCAGATGATGTAGAAGAAAATGACATCAAGTATCAGATTGAAATGGTGGTGTAGCGTGCCAAGAATTTTACACGAAGAACTGGCAGGAAAGTTTTTGGTTTGAATAACTCCAGCAAAATAGGGCTTGATAAGTCTAGTTTGAGATGCTACAACTATGACAAACCCGGTCACTGTGTTTGAGAATGCACTGAGGGAAGGTCTATTCAAGCCGACAACGGGAAAAGATGGTAACAGTGGAGATTGAAACAAAGAAAAATCAAAGTAGTTCATCCAATAACAAAGCATTGGTATCTCAGACAGATGGTGAGTATGATTGGTCTGATCAGTTAGAGATACTTGATATGAAGCTATCCACTGCTTTGATAGCAGAGATTCAGAGTGATGAAGATTGTGTTGAAGAGAATGTTTTGGCTGAGTTTGTGTCTGAAGATGTGCTTGAAGGAGTTTTTGAGAAAGAAAAGGAAGTAGAGCTAAAGAAGGTTGAAAGTGTCAAAGAGAAAGTTGAACTGAAAAAAGGACTGTTGAGAATACTCCAGTCCAAGTTGAAGAATCTGTTGAAGCTATTGAGCTTGCTCCAGCATCTGCTTGTGCTGATAAGGAAAGTGCTGTTGAGATCACTCCAGCAACAAAAGCAGAAGAAACAAGAGTTCTGAAGGCATTCATGGTACATGTTGTGCCTGAAGAGACAAATAAATCAGAAGCAACCAAAGAGGTACATTCTAATCTTTGTTCAGATGTCTGCATTGAAAAGGTAAACAGATATAGAGTTCACAATAAACGCCTTCAATATCAAGCTCATAAATATAAATCAGATGAGAAAATTTTTAAAGAAAAGATAGATGGTTTAAACAAATCTATTTATCAATCAAAATTAAATCTTCATGATAAAGAATGTAATATAAAAGATTTGTCAAAACGCACTGCTGAGGAACATGATTCTGATTTTGTTCCCGAAGAAACTCTAGTGTCTAGGGGGAGGAGAAAGAGAATGGCTAGGAGAGCAGGTGAAAGTCCTAGTGGTAGGGGTAGAGGACGTGGCGTGTTGAGGAAACATCAGAACCTTGTGACCACTGAGCCGATTGAAGAGGAGGTTATAGTTACTGAGACTCCTGTCACAGTGAGTGAGGCAACACCTACTGAAACACCATTTGAGTTGCCCACTTTTACTGCTAATATTATGAGGACTCCTCCGAGAGAACAAGTGGATGATGAGACGATTGGTATAGAAGACTTCATAAACACACCTCCTAAGCTAAGACAGGGTGCTAGTGCGTCAACTAGTTTACCTACACGTATTACACTTGAGGATCGTGTACGCACTTTAGAGAGGGAAATGTTTAAGAAGACTCAGGCAATTGATGAGTTATAGAGACAGTTAACAAAAAAGGATGAAAGGATTAAGGGTCTCGAACATTAGCAAATGTCTATATTCAGCTATGTTCAGATCCTCGAGCAAAATCTATGGGAGTTCACTTCAAGTGGGTCATTTCAATTTTCTCAACAAAGAACCACTGAAGTAGGAGAGAGTAGTGGAAAGCAGCCTGCTGGTCCAAAACCTACTGAAGATCCTATAGTATCTATAGAGCTTCCTGTTGATCCTGTTGTTCAGGAAAGGACAACAGAGACTGCTGATGTTGGTTAAGAGTCACCCTCCACAGATGTTGATATGACTAATAAGGACCAACCTGTAGTTTATACTGGAGAGGCATTTGTAGAGCCGAAGCATATGATGCCTATTCCAAATCCAGTTGAAGATAAGGATGAAGGGTTGGATTTGATTGATTATGATTCTTCTGATGATGAGAATGAAGAGGATGATGATGATGATGGTGATGATGGTGATGAGGGAGATGATGATGATAAGAAGGATGATAGTGATGATGATGATCAGGGTGGTGATATGGGTTCTACAGCTACTGGTAATGCTGGATCATCGGACACTGATAATGTCTCCGAACCAAGTCCAGAGGATACAGTTGACTACATACCATTAGACCCTGAAACTGAGGCTGCGTATAAGAAGGAGTTTTATACATTCCAGCAAAGTCTGATTGCTGAAGAGATGGAAGAATATTTTGGTGTATTTGATGATTTGGAAGAAGGAGTGGAATACACAAATATATTTGGAAACCGTCTCAAAGACTTGTTTTCAGATACTTTTATTGAAGAAGGTGAGATCGTAGGGGAGTCGAGCAATACACAAACGATTGACGAGACAACAGATGTTACGGGTCAAGGTGCTTTGTATTAAGTCAGTAACTTAACAGTTAGTGCTCCTCCTCCACCAACTTATATTCCTACGCTGAGGCATTTCAAACCTTTCACAAGGTACGGAAACTCAGAACCCATCATCAGTTGGGCATACGATAAAGTGAAGAAGATGTATATAGTGAAGAGGAAGGGTGGAGCAATTGAGTATTTTCAAGACGAACATGATTTTCATACACTCAGAGCATCGGATTTATATGCTATGGGTCATGTTCCATTCACTAACCCAAGCAATTACAGCAAGGCGAATTGGATACGAAACATGATTTGGAAGCATAGCAAAACCAACTTCAATGACATCAAAACTGCTAAATCTAAAGTTATTGAAGATGAGACTCGGATTGACCCAAACACAAACAAGCCTATGAAACAAGCATCCGAGGTATGCTAAGAAGATTCCTATTCACGCTCCGGTGCCAGTTAATAGCTTGTCTAAGCTTAAGGGGTGGAGTTGTGAAAAAGAGACGGCTCACGCGTTGATTGAACGTGAAGACAAAGAGTACCGTATCATCGACCTTGTGGATTTGTTACAGTTTGGTAAAGAAAATTTGATGAAGTTCCACGAATGTCAAATTACAGCTGATGAATCTGTACACTTCATAGCAGCGCAGTTCGGTTGGATGATTATGAGGGCCCTGAATAACAAGATGTACGCGTATGGGGGCAGCTATTAGGCTGCAGACGTGGACTTCTAATAGCATTGATTTACCGAGCCTAGTGGGAGATTGTAGCGGTTGAACCTAGAGGCTTGGAAAATCAAAATCAAGATGAAGATCAAGATCAAGTCCATGCGATAACCTAGAGTTACCGCACGAAAACTGCTTCTCGCGCGACAACTACTAGTCACGTGAGAACTGATGTTTCTGTGCGAGAACTTCTTTTTGTATATAAATAGAAGTTTAGCTTTGTAATTAGATAGAACTTTGATAGAGATATTTTTCACTTTCCTGATTTCTACTTACTGTACTTGTAATCAAATCAGAGATCAATAAATTGTGAAGTTTATTTACTCGTGTGTTCTTCATTTCTATATTCAATCTTATCTTCTGTGATGATTATATTCCGTATTCTTATCACGAGATGGATCTAATTGTATTGTACTGATCCTTACATGATAGTTGAACATTGCCAACATAAGTACATATAACAAATACTTACAAGCAACACTTCAATTAGGAATATAATTATTCAAGATCATTGACTATGGATTTACGCTTTTTAATTAGTTGTATAAATGAGGGTTGTCAGACCTTGATAGTACCATCTATATCAATCCATAGACTACATCCAGTAATTAAGTGGTTGTGTTCAATTTAGTCGGGGACTTCTAGTGTGATAATTAGTAAACTAAAGTAATACATCATCGAGTGGACTAGTGTGCATACATGTAACCAATATGATTCAAGAAGTTTAGTGAACATTTTCCCCCCCCAGGAGCAAGTAAAAGTTAAAGAAGGGCTACAAGAAATTTACTATTAAGTTGTGGTTGATAACATAAATTGATAAGTGGAAATAGTCACCGGGTGGTACCTATAGAATTGAGAAATCCATTATGGTTTCATTCTCATTCAGTTGAAGTTGCACTAAGCATTCTTACCGTCTTTCAATTTGGTATTTTTTTTAGTTGGTTTCATCCTGTAGTTGTTGTCGAATTATTCGGTGAGAAACTTAGGGATGTTCACAGTAGTTGATCGAGTTTTAGTGGATCATTGGTGACTTAGGTGTATTCACATGAGGTCACATAATGAAATTATTGCAGAACTGGGTAAGGGTGCCAAACACAATCAGTTTCACAATGAGGAGAGACTTGGAACACTTAAGAGTTCAAATAGGGAACCGAGTTCGATTATGAGGATACTAAGAACATACGTAAGTAATGAGATAGAACAAGCAACAATAATACAAAAATATGGTTTTCAAGGAGTGTTGTATATTGCTCTCAAGTTCTATTACAAGTGTTACAAAGCATATATAAATTACAAGAATCTGAGACTCTTTATACTACATCCGACAACCGTCAATACATAGAAGGACAGTTGGAATTGACTAATCTAGACAACAAGATCAATCAAAAGTCAAAAGGCAGATTGCCTTTTGACTAGTGACTATGACATGTCATAGCTCACATCCTTTTCTGTTACAAAAAGGTTTACAGGTACAAAAGTAGGAAGTTACAGACAAAGACCTTAATCTACAGTTTACAAAAGCATGGACTTTTCACCAACTCATACAAGTTGGTGAGTCTTCAGAGTTGTAGCGGAAAGTGTCAGCTTTATGTAAAGTAGATCAGAGAAAGCATGTCTTTCTCTGTCTTTGAAAGAAATCAGTCTTCACAGCAAAATGGATTCGGAAGACTTTGTCTCTGAAGCTTCAGAAGACTTCATCTTTGGCTTAGAAAGATTTGGAATTTGGCTTCGAAAGATTTTAGACTTAGAGAATTTTCTGATGTAGTGTGTAAAACTTCTGAAGCACTTCTACCTTTGTACATTCAGTGCATGCATGCAGGAAGACCTTTGGTTGTTTGGCTTCTTTGGTTGCATCAGCCTTATAACCTTCTGATCTCTGATGACATACCATCTGTCCAGATTGGTAGCAAAACTCCAGGACAAGATAGGTCTTCCAATGGCAAGAGGTTCTACTTGAATAGGAGTTGGTTGAGCGGCCTCTTCATGCACTTCCTCAGGATGTTGTGCTCATTCTAAGGTGTGGAGGTGGATGCCTTGGTTTTCTTCTTCTTTGAAACACTTTTTCTATCCATCCTTTTCCTCATCTTTGATGTTTTCAACTGAGATGGCTGGTCTTCAGCACTAGATTGTTCTGTTGTGTCCCTCTCAGTTGGGATCTCTTCACTCACAAGCTCAGATGGAGAGAGAGGAGAACCCTACTGTGGATCAGAAGATGAAGTTGGCTGAGATGCAGCTCTAGGATCAGGTTGTGTTGACTCAAGGGGTTCAACCTTCACCTCAACTTCAGGTTGAGCTGGACTTGGTGGAGAATGCAAGTCTACAAGCTCTCCCCTTTTAATCTTCTGCTTGATCACTCTTATATGCTCATCCATGGTGGATCGAGACATAGGACCAAGCCTCCTTCCGGAGAATTCGTATAGCTTTAAGAAGTTCATCATTCTTTGTCTATCTTCAGACTTCTTTTGGATTTTGTGGATGATGGCCCTTGACCTTGCAGCTTCTTCCCTTAACTTTCTCTTAGAAGCTTTTCTTTCTTTTGTGGGTTGTTCCTCCAGCTGCTTGAGATATTCAAACTCTGTGTACTCAAAGGATAAGTAAAGAAGTGCAGCTGCCTGATAGAGTCCTATGGCACTCAGGTAGTTGATTATATTCATTCTTTCAGCTTCCCTATCTACTTGAGGGTGTGCATTTGCCACAGTCTCTGTCTCAAGAATTTCTTGAACTGGGGAGAGGACAGGAGCATGTTTGTAGAGCCTTTTCAGTCTCATTTCTTCCTTAATCTTGAGGAGCAATGCTGCATCCTCTGCCTCCCTCCTCCCATTTGACAGCTTAGTGTTAGCCAGCTTATTCAACTCTTCTAAGGGGAGAGATATGAGTTCATCAACATTATAGTTCCTGGTCCCCAGGTAATTTAGCCTAGCTGCCCTCAACTCATCATCTTGAGTGTTTGGCCTGGGGGCAGCTCAGATAGCAGCTTGCATGAAGCCTGAGGACCCTCCTGAACTCTCTCCCCTTAGCTTCCTCTTCCTCTTTCTCTTCTCCTCCTCTAACTCCTTGGAGGTTATTTTCCTCTTCCCTTTGTCACGTACAGGCCTTGGTGACTCAGGGTGGAGAGAGATTTGGCCTTCATTGCTTGGTTCAGCAGTCAAGCTCTGGCTAGAGAGAGGTTGTGGAGCACCATCACCAGCTGGTGCTTCACTAAGGGTACTGGGTGCAGAAAGAGATCTATCTCAAGGTTCACAGGCTCAACCTCTGGGCCTTCAATCAAGGTTTTCCCTTTGAAGCTAATCTCGGGGTCCACCTCAACATCCAGTTGACCAAAGATCTCACCTTCTATCCTCTGCCTATATAATCTTGATCTCATCTTGAACTCTTCTATCACCCTTTCTTGTATCCAGTTTGCTAGTCTTCCAGTTTATTTGTTTTGGCTTGGGTTGACAAGTGAAAGATCAACCAGATTTATGCACTCATAGAAACTCAGGGTTGAAAAGTTGAAAGTTTCTTGTTGACCCTGAGTTCTAGAGATGATGAGAGCTCTTCTTGTTTAGTCATACCTCCATCCTATGATTGGGTTCTCAGAGTGATGTAATGGGATAGACATGGCTCTGGGTATACCCTCCTTAAATAGACTTTAAATAAGAGAGTCTACATCCATGTAGACTTGAGAAGGTTGCTGAGTATGGACTATTGTAAGAGAGGGTGGTGAATCCTCTATGTCCATACTCTGAGAGGAACTCCCAGGTTCTATGACTGTTTGGACTTTCTCCCCCTTTTGGTAGCATCACCTTCTTGCATAAGTGAGCTGGGGGTTGAATCTGTCATATTCACAGGTTCTTGTGGACCTGGTTGAGTTTGTCTTGGTTGTCTCTCAGCTTGTTGGCCCTTGAGATCGGTGATCTCAAGTTGCTGGTCATTGACGCTCTTTTGTAAGATAGTCACCTAAGATTCTAGGTGACTAATCTTAGAGACTAAATAGGTACAAGTTTTAGTCAGTGCGTGCACCTTTAGTTTCAGACTCCCCTCATCTTCATCAGAGGAATCACGGGGGGATGAGAGAATTGGACCAAGATCCTCTTCCTTATCACCAGCATATTGTTCTTGGTTGCTGGATTTCCCATACCTTATGACAGCTTCAAGAGAAGTGTCAAAAGGCCTGGTTGCCATGGTTAAGGTCTTAAAGATGTAATCACTTGCTGAAGTGAGAGCCTCTTCCATATGGATCTCCTGAACAGGTTCAGGGAGATCCACCTCAGTGATAGGTGAATGATGTGGGATAGACCTGGGTGAGATAGGAGTACTTATCTCTCCTTGAGTAGGTGTGGTGAAGAGAGACTCATGGTACTCGCTGAATGCCAAGTCTTCATCATCATAAAAGTCAAGTTTGGGAATTGGTTGGTTTAGATCCAGTGGCTGGGAATGATAACTTTCCCCTGAAGGTTGTTCACTAGAGTGTGGAGATTCTGAGTGAAGGCTTAAGGCTGTTTGGGGTGTGAGCTCATCAGGCTGAGCATGAGGAACCTCAGCACTGATCATATGAGAGATGGGAGTGGTTTGCTCCTCAGGGGAAGTGGGAGATCGAGTGTCCACTTCCTCCTATAAGGTTGGTGATATGGGGACCTGCACAAGTTGAATAACATTTGCAGGGGTTTGTTTGGTTTTTCTCCGGTAGGTGATGGTTATTATGGGCTGAATGTGTGGTTGAGAGATAGAAGGTGTGGGTTCAACACTAGCTGGTGCTGCTAGGTTGCCACCTTAAGCAATGAGCTCAAACATTTTTGGGGCAAGGGTTGTTTCTACCCCAGAGAAGCCAACAGTTGGCTTCCTCATTATTTTGAAGATGCCGGGCTTCATTTGTCCCAATTTAAGAATATTACGTGTTCCCCACAACTGTGTGCCCAGTTCACAGTTGAGAATGTGCTTGACATATCTAGGGAACATGTAATACTCTAGGGAGTCCAAGTTAGCAAGAAAATTGGTATATACAAATTGAGAATACCTGAACCATTCCATGGACTATGAGGAGAGGTCTTCTGGAATCTGATCCCATCCTCCATGCTTGTTTGATAAGCTGTGTATGACAACATGAAGGAGGTACTTCCATTGGGATGAGAACTTCCCCTTCCTGAAGGTTTTGACTGAGAAGTCACCCTCATAACCCATCTACGCAAAGTAGTGGTTGACTGCAGCTTTGGGGAAGGACAAGTCACCTTCTACATCATCTAGCTGAAGATGTGTGTTTATGATGGCCGGAGTGATGAAGATTGTCCTCCCCTGCATTTTGGCAGACAATGCCTTCTCCCCGTCCATTATGACCTCTTCAAAGGTCTGCCAGAACTCCCATAATTGATCCTCAAAGAGAGGAGGATCAATGGTGAGTAAGGTGAAGTAGTTGGTCAAAGGAAGATAACGACAAACCTCTGAGAAACCTGAATCTTTCTCATAGTCTAACAAAGCAACTTGATTAGGTTGCTTGTGAAGATGCATGGAAAAATTGGGTTGATTTCTGCGGTCAAGGTTGGCCATTTGAAGTAGCTTTGTGATGAAGGAAGATAAGAACAAAGGCGGTTTGCGGGTGAAATTAGGTTAGAGAACAATGTAGATGAAGAGGAGAGTGAGAAGAAGGGGAACCATTTGAGAATATATATGAAATGGATTTAAAATAAAGTTATTGCAAAAAGATAAACTTTGAAATCTGGATGTCGGTCCCACCTTTGAAAAAGTGCCCAAAAAGGTAGTTATTTTGTAAGTTGAAAATCTTCCGAAGGTAATTTAGCTTCTGAAGTTTTTAAGAAAAAGCTTCCGAAGGCAATTTGGCTTCGGAAGATATTCTTAAGAGTTGGGAAAATTTGGCTTCAGAAGAAAAATACTTAGAGAGTTTTTCTTCCGACACATATTTGATTTCGGAAGATATTAAGACTTGGGAGTTTTATTCTAAGAGAATAAATCTTCTAAGACTTAATTGCTTTCGAAAGATATTTGTCCTTCAAATGCATGCAAGTACTTAGAAGCATATTTAAGCTTCGGAAGATATTCTCACAATTTCTTCCGAAGGTAAATTTCTTATAAGTGGTTATTTGATTTGAAGACATAACTTTCTTCTGAAGTCAATTTGAAATATTCCGAAGGAAGATATGTTTTGAAAAATTTTCAAAAATCTAAGGAATATCATTAAAAAAAATTCTTTCAAAATAAACTGGGCTTATGAAGGTGATAAAATAGACAACTTAGGACACACAGGTTTTAGAAATAAAGTTGATTTAAGTTTTTAAGAAAATCTACTCAAAGGTAATCACCCCAATAGCTTATACAAGATATTTGAATCTCTGTTCATCAAAAGCTTTAGTGAACAGATCATCATATTGTTCATTTGTGTTAACTCTGAATAGTTTGATTAATCCCTTTTCAAAATTATCTCTAATCAAATGATACCTGATGTTGATGTGTTTGGTCCTTGAATGCTACACAAGATTCTCTATAATGGTGATAGCACTATTGTTGTCTATGTGGATGGGAGTCTCTTTGAAGTTGAATCCATAGTCCAGCATCTGATTCTGAATCCAAAGCACTTAAGCACAACAACTTGCAGCAGCAATGTATTCAGCCTCAGCAGTTGATGCAAATACACAGGATTATTTCTAGCATTGCCATGAGACAATCCTTCCACCAAGGAATTGACGTCCCCCGGATGTAGACTTTGTAGTCATGTTGCAACCACCATAGTCACTATCTGTATAAGCATACAGATTGAATTCAGAACTCTTTGGATACCAAAGGCCAAGCTTGGGAGCACCTTTGAGATATCTAAGAATCCTCTTGACAACAACCAGGTGTGACATCTTGGGGTTGGCTTGATATCTTGCACAGATGCATGTGGCAAACATGATATCAGGCCTGCTGGCTGTTAGGTACATAAGAGACCCAATCATAGCCCTGTAAAGATGCTCATCCACACACTCCCCCTCAAGATTAGGTCCTAGGGAGTGGTTTCTGGCTATGGGTGTCTTAGCAATCTTACATTCAGTCATGTTGAATCTGGTAAGTATGTCTTGTACATACTTTGACTAACTTATGAAGATGCCATTGTCAACTTGCTTCACTTGAATTCCCAGAAAGAAATTAAGTTCCCCCATGGCACTCATTTCAAATCTGTTCTGCATCAGCCTTTCAAAGTCTTTGCAGAGCTTTGGATTAGTTGACCCGAAAATAATGTCATCCACATATACTTGAACCAGTATTAAGTCATTCTCTGTCCCTTTGATGAAGAGAGTTCCATCTATAGTACCCCTCTTGTAACCATGTTGATAGAGATACTGAGATAGAGTTTCATACCACTTCCTTGGAGCTTGGTGCAACCCATAAAGAGCTTTATCAAGCTTCCAGACATAATCAGGATGATCTGGGTCTGCAAAGCCAGGTGGTTGTTTGACATACACCTCTTTATTAATCACCCCATATAGAAAAGCACACTTGACATCAAGTTGGTAGACCTTGAAATCCTTGATGCAGCAAAAGCCAGGAATATTCTTACAGCTTCAAGTCTTGCCACAGGAGAAAAAACATCTGTGTAATCAATTCCCTCTTCTTGTGTATACCCTTGAACAACTAGTCTTTCCTTGTTCTTGATGACAAGTCCTCTATCATCATTCTTGTTCCTAAAAACCCACTTGGTTCCTATGACAGCCAAGAGGAAGAGGGCATAGGTTCCAAACCTTTTGTCTTTTGAATTGAAGCAGCTTCTCTTGCATTGCTTCAACCCAGCTTCCATCTTTCAAAGCCTCATCAACTTTCTTTGGCTCTACTTGGGACAAGAAGCAAGAGTATAGACAAACATTTTTGTCATGGATTTGTCCTCTTGTTCTCACCCCTGTATCAACATTTCCAATGATGTTTATGGTGAGGTGTGACTTGTGGATCCTGAGTTGAGGGATCACAGTAAGTTGATTTGAAAGATCAAAATTAGAAAAATTTAGATCTGGCAATAGAGTGTCACCCATCACATCAGCACACTTATCAAGTGAGACTTGATCCAATGAGTGTGTGACATCATTTATGTTGTCTTTTATGGAGTGGTTATCAGCATCAAGAAATTCTTGATCACTATCACCACCTCCATTTCCTTCTACATTTAAAGCTCCTTCTCCTGAGTTTTGAGGCTCTGAGCTGGAATTTGAAGGCATCTCAGATGTATCAGCTGAATTTGTCATGTTTGTACTGATAGGATCTTCATTTGCAGGGTTAGTCACCAAAGGAGCTGAAGTAGTAATCTTGCTTGGTCTTCTCAGCTTAAATCTTGGGTCAGGATCTCCTGTTGATATATTATCTGTAGATCCGGAAACATTCTCACAAGACTTGTTAAAACAGTTGGTAACTAAGTCAACATCAAATAGCCAATCAGGACCAAAACTTTTCAAACTAGGATTGTGCTCATTAAAGGTCATATTGGCTGACTCCTCAACTACTCTAGTTCTGAGATTGTATACTCTATAAGCCTTAGCTTGGGAAGAGTATCCAATAAAGTGTCCATCATCTGACTTCTCATCAAATTTGGCTACTTGATCTTTGGTATTCAAGATGGTGCAAGGACATCCAAATGACCTGAGGAATCCAATAAATGATCTCCTTTTGTGCCACAGCTCATAAGGAGTCTTACCCAGAGTCTTAACCACTAAAACTCTGTTTTGCACATAGCAGGCTGTGTTAACTGCCTCTGCCCGGAAGGTGATGGGCAGTTTAGAGTTAGACAACATGGTTCTTGTAGCTTCAATAAGTGTCCTGTTTCTCCTCTTAGCAACACCATTTTGCTGAGGAGTCCTGGGAGCACTATATTGTCTTGTAATACCCTTTTCATCACAAAATGTATCAAGGATTTGGTTCTTAAATTACGTTCCTTGATCACATCTTATGGTCTTGACCTTGTGATCAGATTGATTCTTAATTTTCAGAATGAAGTTCTTTAAGATCTCAGGAGTCTCATCCTTAATTCTAAGGAAAAAAACCCAAGTGAATCTTGTGAAGTCATCTATCGCAAAACAATTTGAGGTCCTTCCTAAACTCATTACACTGGTGGGGTCAAAGAGATCCATGTGTAATAAGTGTAGGGGAGTAGTGATAGAGTTCATTTCCTTTGGCTTGTGAGGCACTTTGGGTTTCTTCCCTTTCAGGCATGCAACATAATGATCATCACTTGTAAACTCTTTCTTTGGCATTCCAGTTACCAGATCATTCTTGATTAATTTATTCTTGTTTTTAAAGTTTACATGGCACATTCTTTTATGCCATAGGAAAGACTCATCACTATTTGCTTTAGATAGAAAGCAAGAAACCTCTCCTGAGGGAGATGTTTTCTGCAAGTCCATCTTGTACATGTTCCCTTTCCTGGGGGCTCTGAGCAGGATATGCTCTTGAGGAATAACCACCCCAGGCTTGAGAACAATGCACTCATGCTCAGTAAAGAGCATGTTGTGTCTTTGATCACAAAATTGGGATACACTCAGTAGATTGTATCCAAGCTCCTTAACAAAGTTTACCTTCTCAATGGTGAGCTTACCATTTATGACCATACCCCTTCTAGTGATGTAACCACCCGCATCTCCTCCATAAGCAACTGGTCCTCCATCAATTTTCTCAAAATTGTGAAGCAAAGAACCATTTCCAGTCATGTGCCTGGAACAACCACTATCAATAATCCACATATTTTCCTTGGTCTTTAGCTATTCCTGCACAAAAAGAAATGGTTAGTTACACTTGGAAACCCAAGCCTCATTGGTCTTGGGCTTTTCACAGTGATCTGAAGACAATGTAACAGTAACAGATCCTATATTCAAGCTTTGAGGATCATTTTTTGCGGTTGATAAAGAACTCTCAATCTCTAGGTCTTTCTTCATCTTCCACATCATCTTTGGAAGATTGGGCTTGACTTTCAACACCTTGGAAGTTTTGGATACTGGACCTTCGGAAGATCTTGCTTTCACTGCAGCATGCTTTAGTACTTCGGAAGCATTCCTTTCTTTCGAGACCAAAATTTCTTCCAAAGGCAAGTTCTCACTTATCTTCTTCTTCACTTTGGAGCTTCCGAAGGAAACAGATTTTCCTTCCGAAGATTGCTTTTCCTTCTTCTTCCCAGAAGCTATTTCTTTGACCATATGGATAGTGCTTCAGGGATTGTAGATGCAATCCTTAGCCAGATGAGAAGTACTACCATACATGATGCAGTCCATTTGCTTCATTCTGGGAGTCTTCTTTTGAGAGCAAGACTGAGTTTGATCACTTTCCTTCTCCATCTTCATCTTCACAGATAATGCAACAAGCTTCTTAAGGAGAGGCTTGCTCTTGGAGCTGGATGGTTCAGGCTGTGTAGCAGTGGTACACAACTAGTCAGTCTTCTTCTTCTTGCTAGAATGCCTTGGAACTAAACTAGAACTCCTGGTACTAGAGTTCATAGTTGAGTTTTCAGCCTTTACCACTTCAAACCCTGCAGAATGAACACTTGTTTTTGCTTGGAGTCAAAAGTGGCCTTGATCTCTTGAGCCTTCTTTGGTCTTCTCTTAGCTCTTCTGATCAAGTTCTTTCTTTTTGACTTGGTCATTCCAGACTCTTTCCTCTCCTCGGGAGAATAATGACCCTTCTTAGGATGATCTTCTTCATTCTTCTCAAAGTCATCCTTCACTATCTCCTCTTTATCCTCTTCAACAATGGGGTCTATGAGGGGAAGCTCATCTTCACAAGTTTCACACCTTGGAGATCTTACAGACAATAGAGTGTGTGGAGGAGCTATCTCAGTAGATCCCAGTCCCTGCTTATTCTGATAAGAAACTTTTGAATGTAGGGATGAGGATATTATGTTCTTAAAGGTCTCTTCTTCATGAACACATTTTTCTACCCTGGCTTTGCTAATCACAAGCTCAGCCTAGCATTCAGTTAACTTTGAAATGAGATCTTTGATTTGAGTCCTATAATTAGTGTGCGCATGCTTAAGAGTTGAAATTATTTTCTCTAGATCTTCTATCTTAAGTTCATAAAAGAAAGAAAAGTGCTGAGAAAGAAAGAAGAGAAAGAAAAAGAAAGAGTGTGGAAAATGAGAAACAAGAGAAAGAAAAGGAAAAACAGCTGATCACATATAAAAGAAAGAAAAGTGCTGAAACTCAAAAGCCTGATGAAGAGAAATCATTGGAAGATCTGATTAAAGAAGCCGATGAAGCTCACAGCAGATCAATGGACAGAATAATAGATCAACTCTTCAGACAGGGCTTTGATACAGCCACATTAGACACTGAGATCAGAAAGCTGGAGGTTGAAGAGATACAAGAAAGATTGGCCAGTTATAGTGTGATGGAAAGGGAGAGGTTGGAAATAATGATCAGGTTTACTGCAAAATACTTGGGAAGATCGTTAATTGAGATTAAATCATGGACCAGAGACAGTATTCTGGCAATAACCACCAGAATCTGTACTTCTGAAGCATTCAACAAGGGGTTAATTATCGAAGCACTAGATGAAGCAGGTGCTGGGAAGAGAACTGATATGGCCAAGCTTTCCAAAGCCAAACTCACCATAAAAATCCTAGATCAGCCTTCCCAAACTCCCTCTCAAAAACAACCAACCCCACAACTCTCCAAATCAACTCAACCCTCAAAACCAACTCCCTTACCCCAAAAACCACCTCAAACCACATCCAGTGATGCACCCAGAAGGAGGAGAAGGGTGTTGAGGATGGTAGAAGAAGAAAAAGAAGATGATGAAGAAGATAGTCTGCCAATCTCTGCTGTTCTAAAATTACCTGAGCCCAGAAGTCAACAAATGATTACACCAGACTTTCAGAGGCAAATGGTGAAAGTTAAGATTGAAGAAGAAGAACAGCAGAAACAGCACGATGAGCAACTTTTGAAGATGATTGACAAAGAGTTTCCTCAGTCATCATCTATACAAGCGATGAAGAAACATGCTCAAAGGCTGTATGCTCTCAGGTATACCTTTCAACATCAAAAGGAGAGAGTAAGGATTTGGCCAGACCCCAGGGTTAGTTCTAGAATTCATAAGAAATCCATACCAGATAGATACAATGGCCAAGTGAGAAAGACCATAGATGCTGCTATTATGTTGGCCATTGTAGTCTCACCCTGGGAAATACTTGAAGACTTCAAGAGAGCCTACAAGTCAAAGATGACCCCTCAAACTCTAATGGAGAACAAAATGGTCAAGAAGGGGTTGTTATACAAGAGGCTTGAAGAGATCAAGAAAAATGAACTCCAGTTGTTATTAGAAGGGACTCACCCAGATGAATTTGCTTACAGAGAGATAACAACTATTGAGTTGAACAATGGAAAGACGTTAAAGTACTTATCAGAGTACTATGGCCCAGAGTTCTTCTTCGAAGGAGAAGCAGAAGAACTCACTAAGGAGGAACAAGTTGTTCTCCTTGAGGCCTACGTCAGAGAGTCTTATAGACTCATCAATGGGAAGTAGGTTTCATGGTTGGGATAACGGCTCTGTGTCCAGTTCCCCAAGACAGAGTTCCCTTCCATCCTTTGACATTCACATCTACTGAAACCTGTTCCCTGGCCTATGCTTATCCTATATCTCTAAAGCTGATCAAGAGAGTATTTCTGCCAAGAATAAGTGGGACCTCAATAAGCTTAAAGGTTTTGGCTGCATTGGTTCAGGGGGAGTTTGTTGGACCAAAAGAACCAATGAGCCTGATCAGAAAAACCTTTAAGTCCCACGGACATTACAACAACTGAAGTAGTCTGCAACAGCTGAAGACATCAGCTGATAACAAAGAGCTGAAGACAAAGTCTGAAGTGAAAGAGCTGAAGACAAAGTCTGAAGTGAAAGAGCTGAATACAAAGTCTGAAGACAAGAGCTGAAGACAAAGTCTGAAGTGAAAGAGCTGAAGACAAAGACTGAAGACCAAGTTTCAGATGATTGTCACAACAGCTGAAGAAGACCTCTTCAGTAGTTGTGATGGTTTCCTTTCAGTAGTTGTATTTCCTTTTCTGTACTTGTAGTTTCAGTAGTTTTATATTTCTTCGTGTACTTAGAATACTAGAGATGTTCTCAGTTGTTGTGAACATTCTCAGTAGTTTGCTTACGTTCAGTAGTTTGTAATAATTCTGTTAGACGTCACTATCAAGTGACATCAGCAGACGTGACATTCCTTTATATAAGGAATGCTGACCTAATTGTAATCGGTACAGCTTAGGAAAACCTAGCAGCCGCCATACCGAAGCATGTGTGCATGAATGTTATTATCCCAATGCAGAAAACCCTATTTCTATATAACCGTGTACTGTTCCATTGAATATTTATTGTGTTCTTGCTATATTTGCTTAATTCTTGCTCTAATTCCGCTGTTATCAAACTCTAATTGATCAAACTTAGATCACTGATCCTAACAATAATCATTTTTAGCTCTTTTAAAATCAGCTTTTAAGATATTTAAGGACTCAAGACCAGATCTCATCTCTAAGTTATAGGACCTGTATCTATTAACTTTAGCAATACATTCAGGTGTACAGAGATGTTCCAATACCTTGGCTTCATCATGATCTGCCATCAATGCTTGGTTTGGAGATGCATCGTCCACCTGAAAGCTCCAGTCAAAGCCTCCTTCTTCAACAGCAACTACGGTTTGTTGTCTTGGCTTCTCATTCTGGTGAGCTCCTTCAGTGTAGTTTGGCCTTGTTTGTGCTTGCCCACCATTTGACCTTGGTGCCTTGCACTCCCTAGCAAAGTGTCCCATTTGGTTACAGTTGTAACACTTCACTTTGTTTTTATCAAGCCCAAACTTTCCATTGGCTGCAATGCTAGGAAACTTCTTTCCAGTCCTCTTGTAGAATTTGTTGTCCCTGTGAGTGAGAAAAGCCATCTGCTGGACTATTTCCATATACTCCAGATCATCTAGATGGATACAGTCCAGATCTTCAAGGCTGAAGAGAAAGTTGCCTGAACTTTCATCAGAAGACACAAAAGCTTATGAAGAGCTTGTCTCCTAGAATGGGCTTCCAGGGATGTAGCCTTCCCTTGGTGTCTCCAGAAAGGTGATGAAAGGACCCTTTTGTTATTTGTCAGGGTAACAGATGAGATGGTGCTGTGGTTCTCTGCAATCCCTTTCAACCACGTGAAGTGCTGAACTCTGTTGGTTGTTGGAGTTACCTGATGGATTTTGCATGTTCATTTCCATCTGGTAGCCACTGAGGATACCATACAACTCTGTGAGAGTAAGGGTCTTGAGGTTCTCAGTCCTCTTGATGACCACACAATAGTGTGTCCATTGTTTGGGAAGAGAGGACATAAACTTCCTCACAACATCCCTGTTCTCAAGAGTTACTCTAACATCTGCTAGAGTATCCAAAATCTCAATATACCTAAAGTATTATTGAGTCATGGTTTCACATGTCTTGAAGGTGAAGTTCTCAAACTACTGCTTCAAGAGGTCTTTCTTGTTTTCTATTGCATCATCAGACCCCTCATACATCAGCTTCAGTGCATCCCAGAGTTGCTTGGCAGTCTTGCACTTCTTGAAGCCTCTGTAGATAGAGTTTGGAAGAGCAGTTTAGAGGGTGGTCATGGCTTTCTGATCAATATCAATTCTCTTCCAGTCTTCATCAGAATAGTTAGCCACTTCCTTTGGTATGGTACATGAGGTCCATCGACAACGGACCCCCACATCCTGGAGTCTTGAGACTTGATAAAGCCTTCCATTCTTTGACACCAAGTATCAAAGTCTTCAGGAGTGATCAGTGGGGATTTTGTCATTGTACCGGTTTCCATATCAGCCTTTGTGATAGCTGCCATTTGAGATGTTAAGTGAACTGTGAAACTGAGAGGATTAAAGATGGTGAAATCTTACAATCAAGAGCCTGAAATGCTCTGATACCAATTACAGGATCGGGTAAGGGTGCCAAACACAATCAGTTTCATAATGAGGAGAGACTTGGAACACTTAACAGATCAAATAGGGAACCGGATTTGATTATGAGGATACTAAGAACACAAGTAAGTAATGAGACAGAACAAGCAACAATAATACAGAAATATGATTTTCAAGGAGTGTTATATATTGCTCTCAAGTTCTATTACAAGTGTTACAAAGCATATATAAATTACAAGAACCTGAGACTCTTTATACTACATCCTATAACCGTCAATACTTAGAAGGACAATTGGAATTAACTAATCTAGACAACAAGATCAATCTAAAGTCAAAAGATAGATTGCCTTTTGACTAGTGACAATGACACGCCATAGCTCACATCCTTTTCTATTACAAAAAGGGTTACAGGTACAAAAGTAGGAAGTTACAGACAAAGACCTTAATCTACAGTTTAAAAAAACATGGAATTTTCTCCAACTCATACAAGTTGGTGAGTCTTCAGAGTTGCAGCAGAAAGTGTATCATCTTTATGTAAAGTAGATCAGAGAAAGCATGTCTTTCTCTGTCTTCAGAAGAAATCAGTCTTCACAGCAAAATGGCTTCGGAAGACTTTGTCTCTAAAGCTTCAAAAGACTTTATCATTGGCTTCGGAAGATTTGGACTTTGGCTTCGGAAGATTTTACACTTAGAGTATTTTCTGATGTAGTGTGTAAAACTTCTGAAGCACTTCTACCTTTGTACATTCAGTGCATGCATGTAGGAAGACCTTTGGTTGTTTTGGCTTCTTTGGTTGCATCAGCCTTATAATCTTCTGATATTACCTTACAATTATTATTCTTGTATTGTTGTTGAATGTATTGTAAAGTTCATACAGATTTTGTTGTGATTTTTAAAATGCGTCAAGTGATTTTTGTGAGTGTTTATTTGCGTATACATTATATATATAAGTGTTGAAATCTGTTGAGTAGTATAACGTAGTAATGTCAAAACTGAGTTTTTGTCGTATCTGGGAATAAATCAAACAGGTTATTTTATATATATTATTTCAAAAAAAAATTTTCCACATCAAGTTTTAACTTAAAGTAGTTCTAAATAAATAACTTGGAAAATTATTTAAATCAAATAAATCATAATGGGCTATGTGTTTGGGTTGGTTGGGCCAAGTCATCAGGTTAGTGGCCCATTTATTGGGTTTAACTTCTTGTTGGGTTTTGGGATATTATTTACTTAAAATTATATTAATCATCCTTTGATTAATTATATTACACAATTGTTAGAAAAATTATGTTTTGGATCTTGTTGGGCCTTATTGGGCCATAAGATTTGGCCTACTAAAGGTGTAGCCCGTTCAGTTTTTGTTATTGTTAGTCTAGGCTTGTTTCACTTTAGTATTTAAGTGACGTATCATAGTTTTTAAAGATCCCAAACTTTAACTTTTCGGTTTGTTCTTGGTGTTTCATAGGTGTTTAAAATGCTTGTATGGTTACAATTTACGTTGATATAACTAGGGTTTGTTGGTTTAGAAACGAGTTTTTAACGGGGTATCTTTGAGTCTCTAAATTGGGCCGAATGGCCACTATTTTGGGCCTACTTTCCTGAGTTTATTTAGTAATTTTGTTGGATAAAATCATTTTAATACTTATAAATTGTAACCCAAAGTTAGATATTAAAAACAAATTATTTCAAGGTGGGTGGGCCTAAGTTATTGTGCCAGCATGCCACGGTTTTGGTCCACCTAGGCCTTAAGTGTGGGCAGTCGAGCAGCAGCCCTTGAGCTCATTGTCGAGCCTCTCCCATTGATACTCATGTCTTGTTTTCTTAGTTACACATGTGTAACATTTTGTCATGTTAGAGTTTGACTTTGGAGATATTCACACTTTTGTGAATAACCAACTCGAGAACTTAAAGACACTTCACACATTGTCGAGCCTCTCCCATAGTTTTGATAAAAACAAGTGTAGATAGTTGTTGTTACCTAAAAACAAGGCCGTGTGCGACATATAATTCTTGGTGGACAATGCTAAAAAATGTCATGTGGCTTCTAGAAATTTTGATTTATTAGTTTTCATGTATTTCATGTAGTAACACATTATGCTAGGGGAATCTTCATTTGCAAATGAAATACATTCCTAAATCTACTTGTTGAAATAAGACTTCTAGACTACAACCAATAGAACCCCCAATGATGAAGAAGCATAAACAGTAGAGAATATGTAATAGTGTAAGAGTTATTTTAGAGGCTGATGCTAACCAAAGATCTCTCAGTATGCAACTGAAGTACAAGGAAGTTACTTCGGAAGATTTGACAATACACAAAAGAAATTTACTGAGTGTCAAATCTTCTGAAGCCAAAGACAAAAATCTTTCGAAGCCAAAATTAAAGTCTTCTGAAGCTTGAAGACAAAGTCTTCCGAAGCTTGAAAACTGATTTCTTCCAAAAACTTAGAAGACATGTGTCCATGACACACTTTTGACAAAAGCTGAACAACTTTTCCCTGTCAGTTCTTGTACTTTTATTCTTTTTATAATGAAATAGGATGTGAGCTATGGCATGTCATAGTCACTTGTCAAAAGACAATCTGCATTTTGAGTTTACATTGATCTTGTTGTCTAGATTAGTGTCTAGCTAGCCTTCAAAGTATGGTCGATTGTAGGATATAGTATAAAGTATCTTATTGTATCAGTCTTAGGACTAAGCCTTGTAACAATTGTATAACATTTAAGAGCAATATATATCATTCTTGAAAACAAATCTTTGTTTGTTCTGAGTGTTCATAACTTTTGTTCACTGTTTCTTTGTCTAGTTCCCTATTTGATCTAGTAAGTGTGATCCTCTCCAAACTGTGAAACTGTTTTTCTACCATAACCGGTTCTTCAATTAGTTTGGTAGAGAAACAAGTATACTTCGTAGATACAAGATTAAATTTTGTTCTATAGAAGCATCATAAACTTTATGCACAACTCAACAAATATCAAATGGACACAATAAAATCTATCTATTATAATAAAAGAAGATTTTTATGGACACATGACACAAATCTACGCATCTTAGATCAATGTTTTCCGTCTCTCACTTTTAATAAAAAATTACATTAACTACCAATCATATTATTTAATTCTTTTTTCATATTAAAATTAGTTTTTTAATAAATTCAGAAAGAGATTTTCTACAAATACAATTTCTAAACAAATTTATTTGTTATAAAATAAGATTTTCTTTTCTAAAACATCACACATTATTGAAAACGAAATATTTTAAAACTTGTCTTTAATAAAAATACAATTTTATTAAAAGAAAATATTTAAAATTCAAAGTTTTCGAATGAAATTTTTTTAAAATGGATTTATTTTGAAATAAAATGATTAAGAAAACAATATAAAAAAACAAAAGAAATTAAAAAGAAAAGCTTCAAAATTGATATTGTCGTTTTATTACTTTAAATCCTAACTTATACGTAATTTTAATCATATCTTATTTTAAAATATCGTTTATAATTAATAAATTTTAGTTACTAACTATTTAATTTTTTATTTATTCACCCGTGTTATACGTGCGATGCTAACCTGGTAGTATAATACTTGAAACTAATTGGAAAAAGAAACTAGTGGATGATTTACATTTGCAGGAGGGAATTAAGTAATGTGAAGAAGTAAAGAACAAAAGATGTGCAACTACCAAATGTCGAAGCTGAATTTAAGGCAATAAAAAGGGAATAGTTGAGCACCTCTATATATGGAAAAGCATTATTCACATGAATAGTTTTCCACCAAATGGAGCATTTGAACTGTTTTGGGAGAACATAGCTAAGTAGCTAACATTAGTATCTCTTCGAATTCAGTTCAACATAATATAACAAAATCACGTTAATATGGACAAACATTTCATAAAAGAGATTTTACGAAGGATTATTCCCCGACCATTGTACACCGTAAAGATCACTTGATTTGCTCATGCATTATCCAAGGCAACAAGTATTAGCAACTTAGGTATTTAGTGCCCCCACCAATTTCACCATTGTTAAAGAACAATAACAATATATAGCATAGTTAAAAACAAATAATGTTGATCAATCAATCGGATTAACAATTTTTCTCAAGAAAATCATGGAATATAAAGCAGTTATCCTTACTTAGTCCATCTCAACTTTTTTAAATGTGAGCTACAATCAATGGTCCAATACTCACAAAGAACTAAATTTCTTTCTCTCAATCTATAGTTTCAAGGTTTATTGCCTTGGGAAATTTCAGAAGAAGGATAATTATAAACTCTTCAATGCGGAATGTTAGGTCGGAAGGTCGTACGAAGAGAGGATAAGGTTAGGTGATACAAGTGGCTAGTTATGAGGTGTGGCTGATTATTAGGGTAAATGGTGATGGTGTGTCTATATTTTATAGATCATAATTTTAAGCATGCTATAATACAAAGCAAATAATATGATTAGATGCTATTAGAAGCAACTGTTAGCTACAACAAGAATTACTTTTTAAATATTTTGTAAACATAAACTGAACTAGTGCTGAACACCCATGCGCGTTGCGCGTATGGACGGGACGAACGAAGGCCCAGACGTGTCATCATAGCCAAATGAATAAGTATAATATCGGTGACAACAAATTATAAGAACATCTAAAAACAATACATCATATTAGCACTCTCATCACAGAGAAATCAAATCGTACAACAGGGACAAAACCAACAAAAGACAAAAATAGCTACGACCACAACACAAGAAACAACAATGTAAAACCTTGTAAGGCTCAGAACTGGTTGTCGAGTGCGGCTGCAAACCATAAACAGTTGCCAAGTCATGGCAAAAGACACCATTTTGCTCTACAATCATAGCCATCCAAAGGTCTCAGAAGAACAACAATTCATCATCATCGACAAATAGAATCAACAAAATACGACATCATTGACCCAAAGATTTAACAAAGATTTACCCACGATTTACTGTATAAAATGGCACCGACCGCTCCCGACAGGATGCACTTTGAAAACCCTAAAGGGTAAGCGCAGTAGAAATTACAAGAACAACACTAAACGACGGCGACCATTGTCATAACCGACTATGGCTGGAGACCACCACCTGTTCCACCTCGACCATAGTGGGGAGGCGGAGCAGCAACAGAGCCCACAACCGCAGAGCCCACTGCCACCGCCACAATGAACAACCAGAAAGACATGCACGCGGTAAATGCCTACCATCATCGTCACCTTTGCCACCGCCGACCACCACAATCATATCATACCCAGAAAACACAATCGACACCCAACAAAACCCTTTTCTCTTCTGATAAACACATCGGCGGTGGCGGCTGGCCGGTACCGACAACAACAGACCACCGCTTGCCCTCTCTCTTTGTACAGCCGGCTGCCAAGCAACCACCAATGCCGACTGAAAATTTGACAAAAACACCCCAAATACGAAAGGTCATCGCACCTTTCTCTCTCTACAAACAAACAAAACAAGAAAGAGAGAGACACGGGAGGCAGAGAAAGGAAAGTAGATGCAAGACGACACACGGGAGACAGGGAAACAGTAGCCAAGCCGGAGCAGCCACCGCCTCCGCCTTCTCCGACACCATCAAACACTGATCCCGCCCTTTCTCTCTCTACATTCTCTCCCTCTATATTATAATTTCTCTTTAAAATCCTGAAACACAATCGTCCTTTTGGGAGAAGGTTTTCAAAATGGGTTGTAAATCATATAGCAAATATGTAAAAGTGATGACACCTTGGAGACAGGTGTAAACACAGAATGCAAAAGGACTGTTTGGTGGATGAACGTGATTGGCCAACAGATCCACTCTCACCATTAACTTTGATGTAAAAACGGACGGCTCCGATTCACAAATTCATTGTTCCTTCATTTTGCTTTCTAAATAGATAGTAATTTGCATATGTGTAGCCATTTTAGCCTTAAATATTTATTATAGGCTAAAATAAAAGTGTATGATAGGTTATGTTATTCAGAGTTATAATAAATATTACTTATTTCGATCAATATACAGATAAGTAGGGTGAACCTGGCTAAGTGGGTGATACTATTTTATCTCTGCCATTATCATTAAATTGCTCGACAAGAGAAAAGTTAAGAAAGATAATTGTTGATTAAACTGGCAAAAGATTATTGTTGATTAAACAGGCACTTATGAGATGCATGTGGTTATGTTCCCTTAACATCTTAACCTTCATTAAAAGCACCTCAAATCAGTGAAGGGGCCTAAAGCATTTCGAAGGTACGGTAATTCACTTATACCTTTTTTATAAGATAGATTTGTTTTAAAAAATAAAGTTTTTATTGTCCAGGAAATTGTCAAGGTGGTATTGGACGTCATATACACCAGGTAATGACAAATAAATACATTTATAACTAAGTAAACAATATGTTCATTCTGGAAAAGGCCAAATAATGAAAAAATATATTAATTAATACATGGCATGTAGTCATTTCAACTACTAGATAGTGGATTCAATGAATTTTGAATTAGAAGCTGTTGTGAACGTTTTCTAATATCCATATTGTAGTTTCTAAGTGATAAGAATACGGGTGGAGTTGAATTTTATGTTAGAGTCATTCGGAGTTAGTGTGTTAAATCTCCTTTGAAATCTTGGGTTTGAGCCGCGTCTATTAGTGGTCGATCGATGAAATCTTTTCATTAGGTTTGGAAAATTTTAATGGCCAGATGTCTATAAGTAAACATTATTTTTTCTTGTCAGATTCGGGTCGTGTAGGGTTGCTTCACACAATGTGAAGATAAAATCAAATTAAATGTCAAATATATAATAAAGGAGAAGATAAAAGCAAATGAAATGTCAAATACATAATAAAAGAAATGTATGTAAATCAATAGAAATGCATGGTGAGCATAACACATACGTCTCTAAAGTCGCTATCAAGAAGTTCTCATTTATAAAATCTAGTCATTACATAATCTATGAAACATTTTTGTAGAGACATAAGACATTTAGATATATACAAGTACCAAGAGTACTAGGCCGAATACCAAGTGTCGAGTACATAGTCCGAGTATTGGTCAAGACTCGGTTGTGGTCTTGTTTTCTGTGGATCCTATGTATTCATATGGGCTTTAGTTTTGGGTTCAGTCATGTATTCGTATAAATATTATTTGTATAGAATAGAATATTAGTTCTTGGTTAAGTTGATTTTTAGTAATTCTTTTGTAACCGAGAATCAAAGCATCACAGTGTGATCATCTGTGCTTGTCAATATACAAAGTTTATTCTAGCATTCATCTTGTTCTTATTTGCATTTTTAAACCACACATTTTTGAGATTCTGTATATTCAACGTGTTTGTATGTGGCATTGATTATTAACGAAGTTCCACATAGGCTCGCACTTTACAAAGGGTATTAGAGCTTTGAAGCTCGTGAAGGGTGATCATACCACAAGTTTGATGTAATTGTTTACGATTTATACATCATTTTGTTGCTAATCCTTTCACTCATGAGTTTTCAGAAGTACTATTTAAAGATTGTGATCCGCAAAACGAAGAACTGGTAACTATGTTCTTCATGTTCATAGTAAATTGGCATTCGAAATTCAAACTCGAGGATTACAGGAATAAATTCTAGAAATATCAGAATTTGAATTAGGCAATAAGATCTAGGGTTGTTAAGGAGTTCTCAGATCTAATTCTCGCTCAAAGTATTTGCTTGAAAGTTCTCGTAATCAAGTTCTATTAGTCAAAGTATTTGGAACAAGGCGAGTACTTACTTATTTCATGGTTTAGAAGTTCACGTAGTTGGAAGTTTTTGCTTTTATGCTAAGTTTTCAAGTTGATAAAGGTTCTCAGGAATCAAGTAACTGAGTTCTATGATAGAGTGTTGACCCATTACTTTTTGGTCAACTGAATACTAAAAATTTTCAGACTACTTTGTTGAACTGTTCAAAATGTCATCTACATCATCTTAAAGTTTAAGTAACCCGGTGCACATAAACTTGGATAATGAGATCAGGGTCGGAACTAAACCATCACATAAACTTGGATAATGAGACGGGTTTCAAAAAATCAAAGCTGAGATGCTACAACTACATTGAGCATGGACATTTAGCTAGTGAATGCCCAAAACCTCGACTCATCGAGGAGAAAAAGGAAAGGGTACTGAATAGGACCATCTTTCTCTGCTGCTACCTTCGAGGCACTTATTAGTCAATAAGATGATAGATATGATGGGTTGACTAAGTTTTGGTACTGGATGTCAAATTCAATCATGCTTTCTTGGATGATGTGTTTGAATCTTCATCTGAGATCTTTGTTCTTCTTCATGTGTGGATAAATTAATGATATATAGAAAGTAAAATAAGTAGTTTAATGAAATAAGTTGATAACTTAAGATACTTTGATTCTAAATATCTTCAACCTAATAAGACTTTTAAATCCAAATTAGATGCTAAGAAGACGGATGTTGCTTAAATGAAACTTCTTTGGAGTAATAAAGAACGTTTATATTGAGATGCTAAGTAAAGAATATATTAACTAACTATTCAACTTAATGACACATTAAATGAGCTTTCTTTAGCCAATATTAGTGTTGATAAATTTAATTTGTCAATATAGTTAAAGACATGATCAATGCTCAACTACATGGTAAATCTAAAGAGGGTTTTAGGATATAGAACAAACCACCACCATTCAACCAAAAATTTTCACGTGTACCTGTAACCATGGATGAGATCGAAAGGAGGCAAACATGGTTTATGGGCAAAATGGTGGAGAATGTAGGTTTTTTGATAAAGGGTACTTAGTATCATTGTCAATAGATCCATTGTTAAATGTGTGAACGTTACTAACACATCTACTTCATATGCAGACTAAGTAGAAATTAGAGATGGGGGGATAGTAGTGATGATGCGTGCGAGGAGATTCCCTTTGAAAAAACTTAGTTCATTCAAAATATATGTTTAAGACTAATAATTATATTTCTAATTGTGTTTTAACCGATGATGTTTAATTTCAAAGTTTAGTTATTAAAAATAATAACCCCTTTATAACTTGATATGATGCTTTGGAAAATAAATATAGAAATAGATTTGTTAAGCCTATTGATGATGAAAGAAATATTTTCAAATACTCTAACAAGGATGCATATAAGTTAAAAGAATACGAGAACTCTGTTGAACAACCAAAGGTTGTTAGTGGCTTGATTCGTGCCCCACAAATGCTCTCATCACAAAATGCTACTTGTTTTATAACTTGTAAACAAACCAAAGATGATAGTAAGAAAAAAAAACTACAATATGAGAGTGTTCCTAATAAAACAAGGGTTTGTGATAATCACCCTAGGTTTGCTACCTATCATTTGCAATTATCATCTTAAAGGTCCAATAGTTCAGGCCATGTTCCTCGTGCAAAAAGTAAACCTTTTATAATTGTGGCACTCCAGGCCACTTTCCATGAAACCCTCGATCTCGTCCTTATGTTCCATATTATTGACAATATCCGAATGTTATACTTATGAAAAGAATGTATTTTAAGCGCATGAAGGTTGAAAAACCCAAGACAATAACGAATACACATCCAAAAGTTAAACATTTGAATAAAAATTAGAATGCAATCAATAACAAAATAAAGTTTCAATACTAATAAACAAAGAGATGTCAAGCTAAGATCCAAACCAAAAATTACCGCATCAAAGTTAACAAAACTATTTGTTTAACCAAACTCTGCATGGAAAATAAAACCAAAATTAATTGCTTCTTCAAGAGGTGAACTAAAGGAGGATTTTAGATTATAGGAAGTGTCTGATTGCAGGACCGATGAAGGAGGGCAATGCAACAGTTTCACAATGGATGGAGAGACTAGAACACTTAACATATCAAAAAGGGAACCGGTTAAATGAAACAAAGAATAAATGTAAAGAACACAAGTAATTGGTTTTTCAAGAATGATGTATATTGCTCTCAAGTGTTTTACAAATGTTACAAAGCTTAGTCCTAAGGACTGGTACCTAAGATACTTTATACTACATCCTACAGCCGGCCATACTTTGAAGGCAAGCTGAAACACTAATCTAGGCAACAAGATCAATGTAAAGTCAAAAGGTAGATTGCCTTTTGACTAGTGACTACGACATGCCATAGCTCACATCCTTATCTATTACAAAAAGGATAGAAGTACAAAATAAAAAGTTACAGACTCTAAGACTTAATCTACAGTTGACAAAAGTATGAACTTATCACCAACTTATATAAGTTGATGAGTCTTCAGAGATCATAATGGAAAGTAGGTCAACTTTAGTCAAAAGCATGCCAGAGAAAGCATGTCTTCTCTATCTTCAGAAGAAATCAATCTCTTTGCTTCGAAAGACTTTGTCTTGAAGCTTCAAAAAACTTCATATTTGGCTTCAGAAGAAATGGACTTTTGGCTTTAGAAGATTTGGTACTTAGTGAATTTTATTGAGTTGTATCAAATCTTCCGAAGTAACTTTCTCTGTACTTCAGGATGCATGCTGAGAGAACTTTGGTTGCATCAGCCTATAATATAACTCTTACAAACTCCCCCTAGGCTGATGCTACCAAAACTGAAGGATAAATTTGAGTCTTGATCTTCATCTATTGATGGTCCATATTAGAATCAAGACCATTCCCTTCTTTATCAGTTAGCCATGATTCCTTAGACTCTCAAAGTATCTTCTCATCTTATAAAGATCATGCAGAGGAAGGTCAAGCACGTTTTGCCAGAAGTGCACATCTTGACCTCTTTGATCTCTAGTGACATACCATCTGTCTGGGTTAGTAGCAAAGGCCCAAGACAAGATGGGTCTCTCTGCAGTAAGAGGCTCTACTTGAATTGGAGTTGGATGAGCATCCTCTTCTTGATCACCCTCAAGATATTCTGACCCATCCTGAGGTGAAGAGGTTGATGCCTTGGACTTCTTTTTCTTCTTCTTCTTGTCCCTTCTTATGGCCATCCTCTTTCACTTTTTGTATTTTAACTGAGGAGGTTGGTTTTGAGTACTAGATGTTCCTTATTTGTCCTTCTCAGTTGGGTCCTTTTCCTTCACATGTTTAGAAGGAGAGGGATCAGACCCTAGTGTGGGTCAGAAGATGAAGCTTCCTGAGATGCAGCACTAGGTCTAGGTTGAGTTGTCTCTTGTAGTTCAACCTTAACCTTAGCTTCAGGTATAGCCTGACTTAGTGGAGAATGCAAGTCAACCAACTCACCCTTCTTAATCTTCTTCTTGATTATTCTAATGTGCTTATCCATAGTGGATAGAAACATTGGACCAAGTCTCCTTCCAAAGAACTCATACAGCTTCAAGAAACTCACTATCTTTAGTCTGTTAGCAGACTTCTTCTGATTGGCTCGGATGGTGGCTCTTGACTTAGTAGCCTTTTCCCTCATCTTTCTCTTAGCAAATTTTGTTCTTTTAACACCTCTTGTTCAAGCTGCTTGAGGTAATCAAATTCTATGTGTCACACCCTCAAATTTCACGTGTAGGGTTTTACCACGAGGCGTGTGAACAAACCAGGATCTCAATTATTAGTTACTCAGAACGACTCTATATGCAACATTTAAACAAATCAGAGTTTAAAACTTTAAAATATTTGCGGAAGCGTTTTGTAAATAACCCAAACACAAGGTACTAAAAGTAAACTGCGCAAAACACGCGCCCAAACCAAAATACGTAAGTAAATGCTAAACTGAAAGTAAACAATGTTCGAACAAAGCATGCTTGATACGTGCGTGCTCCTATGGGCAGCTACTAGAGACAACTTGAGAAAAACATACTAAAAGTGTCAACACGATGGTTGGTGAGTTAAAGAGTTTGTAATCAATCATAAGCAGTAGCGTTAGTAAAAATATAAACAAGTGCATTGAAATAGATAACTAGTCTAATTTTATTAGTAAAGAACAATAGTGATTTTACGATCGAAGCTGACTATGTTTGTCTGTTTGCCTCCCACCACGACATACCAGGTCGTGACGATGCTAGTCGTTTAGGACAATATTGCACCCGTTGACTTCCGGTCACCCGGGTGCGGCTTGTCAGACCCAGTAGTACTAGCCAAGATTTCCCGCTGGATTCCTTAATTAATGATCCGAATGTGAGAGGACTTTTTATGGTATAACCCACTATGTCTTACCAAACACATGTTATATCAGTAAAGCGTTTTAAAAACAAGTATGCTTTCTCCCCCAAAAGGAGAAGTAGTAAAAGTGGGGCATTGAACTCACCTGGTGCGCAAACGAATGATTGTAAAAGCTAATGATGAGTGGAAAGACAACCCTTTAAAGGTTACCTAGAACACACAAGTACATAAGTACGTGTACATAGAAGCTTAACAACCCTAAGTGCCCAATAACCACATTGACCCAAGGTTTTAGAAAACAAGACTCATTTGACCAAGTTGACCCGTTGGTGTCATGTCAAGTTAAATTCTTGTTTAATCAAGTATAGCAATCCATCATACATGGTTATCATACATGTTATTCGCGTATGCCATATTACAAACCCTTAAGTGCTATAAAGCTCATCATATATCATCCATTATCATGTATATTCCATAAGAGCCTAAATTTCTGAAGTTATGCATCAAGCATTCATACAACCCAAATTACACAATCTACCACCATAGACATCATCAACAAACATTCTAACATGATCCTCACATCATAAACATGCTCAATTAATAATATCCAATGATCTACAAAAATAAAGTTTCCCTTTAGGGAAAGTAACCTCCCAAAATCTACCCTTTCATCAATTTCAACCCAAATTCATCAATAACATACCCTATCTAGGTCGTATCAATCATAATCATCAATCTAACATCAACAATTCATCAAAACACAAATTCTCTTGAAGAAAAGTTTCCACTTTTGGCGATGTATGAACTAAATAACAACACCATGGATTTCTTGCACAATCAACATAGATAATCATTCATACAACATAACTAACATCATAACATCATCAATCCATCATCAATTCATCATAATTCATCAATCTCATGCATAAAAGTTACTATTAATAGTAACGTATGAACAACCACTTAATTCCTTGAATTTCTTACATAATCCACGCAAACTAACATCCATACAATACAACTAACATCATACAATCATCAAACAATATATATTTCGACATTCACCATCCAATTCGAACTAGGGTTCGGCCAAAATAAAAAACCCATGAAAACCAATCAAAATCTAACCTTTAATTGCGTAATGCTCAAGAATTGATGCTTGCTACAAGTTAGAAACACTTGGAACTAGCCAAAATCGATGCTTGCTTGTTGTTTTGATCAAAATCGAAGTGTGGGTGTGTGTTGTTGATGTCGCGGCCGAAGGTGAGGGGGAGGGGGGCTAGGGTTTTGATTTTTGATTAAATTTGGTAATATTAAGTTTTGTGGTAATTACAAAATAACCCTTCTTAATCAACTTTTATAAAAATTGATTCTTTTAACATTTTTAACAACTTTAACTACAAAACACAAACATTATTAACCCACAATAATAATCATGTATATTTTTCACTAATCACAAAACACATGAAATAAATATAACACGTTGTCATGTTACAAGGTAAAATTCAAAAATAATATTTAAAATTCATAAATCAAATAACTACAAATTAATAATTGACATTATTAATCAAGTTATTATCAGATAACCATTATTGATTATTATTAAGTCACCAACGTTCAACTACAACTAGTGTGTGCTCACGACACGTGTATGCAAGACCTAACGGAACTAACGGAGTTTGGTAACGGAAAATTACAGGATGTCACATTATCCCCATGTTGAAAAAATTTTCGTCCCGAAAATTGCGTTACATGGTTGTGTTACATCACTAGTCTACTGCATTATCACAAAAAAATAGGGTGAGTTTCAGGTGGTTGTCACATTATCCCCATGTTGAAAGAAATTTCGTCCCGAAATTTAACCATTACCTCCGCCGGTTGACATCGTCATTTCGAACAGATAAGGATACTTAAACTTCATCTGATCCTCAAGTTCCCATGTGAATTTCGGTCCACGTTTCGAGTTCCAACAAAATTTGACTATGGGTATCTTGCTTTGCTTAAGAGTTTTGACCTCACGGTCCATCACCTCAACTGGTTCCTCAATGAACTGTATTTGTTCATCTACTTGTACTTCCTCTAGTGGTACAACTATCGTCTCATCCGATAAACACTTTTTCAAATTTGTTACATGAAATACATTGTGAATTCCGCTCAACGAATCAGGTAAGTCTAATCGATACGCCACTGGACCTATTCTTTCCAGAATCTCAAATGGTCCAACGTATCTCGGGTTAAGCTTGCCTCTTTTACCGAATCAAATCACACCTTTCCACGGTGAGACTTTCAGTAAAAATTTGTCACCGACCTGAAACTCCAAAGGTTTCCGTCGCTTGTCTGCATAGCTTTTCTGTCAGTCATGTGCTGCAGCCATACGGTTCCTTGTCTGTACGATCTTCTCAGTAGTCTCGTGCACCAACTCGGGGCTTGTTAGCTTGCTATCACCAATTTCCGCCCAGCAAACCGGTGATCTACACTTTCGTCCATACAATGCCTCAAATGGTGCTGCCTTAATGCTGGTGTGATAACTATTATTGTAAGAAAATTCCACCAATAGTAGGTGAACTTCCCAGTCATTCCCGAAATCAATCACACAAGCACGTAACATGTCCTCCAATGTTTGAATAGTATGTTCACTTTGACCATCCGTTTGCGGATGATAAGTGGTACTCATATCTAGATGTGTACCCAAAGATTTCTGTAATGACTGCCAGAAATGTGATGTGAAACGAGCATCACGGTCATAAATAATTGAGACTGGTACACCATGTCTCGAAATTATCTCCTTCAGATGACTTTGAGTTAACTTGTCCATTTTATCCGTTTCCTTGATTGCCAAGAAGTGAGCAGACTTGGTTAACCGATCTACAATAACCCATATCGTGTCACAACAAGTAGGTGTCCTGGGTAATTTTGTAATGAAATCCATAGAAATCTGTTCCCACTTCCATATAGGAATCTCAAGTTGTTATAGTAATCCAGATGGCTTTTGGTATTCAACTTTAATCATCGAACAGGTTAAGCACTTGCTCACATATGTAGAGTACTTAGACTTGTGAGCCTCACTCATAACCAAGTCCATTAGGTTTCCATACAAAGGCACCCAGAGTATGTCCATGAAGTAATGAATTCCATCTGCTTTCACTTCAAACTGTTTGTCCGTTCCCCGTAAAGATTCAGACCTAATGTTTTCTGTTTTCAAGGCTTTTGTCTGAGCTTCTTGGATTTGTTCAGGCAATTGAGTGCCAATCGTAAGCTGCAAAGCTCGCACTCGTTAGGGTTAGCAGTTTCCTTTCTACTCAACACGTCCACGACTACATTTGCTTTTCCTGGGTGATATTTGATAGCGCAATCATAATCATTCAACAATTCCACCCAGCGTTGCTACCTCATATTCAACTCCTTCTGCTCAAAGATATGCTGAAGACTCTTGTGATCGGTGTAGATAGTGCACTTGGTTCCGTACAAGTAATGTCTCCAGATCTTCAAGGAAAAAGCTACCACACCCAGTTCCAAGTCATGAATGGTGTAGTTCTTCTCGTGTACTCTTAGTTGTCTTAAGGCGTAGGCTATCACCTTATCACGTTGCATCAAGACACAACCAAGTCCCTAGATAGAAGCATCACAATAAAGCAAAAAATCATCACTTCCTCCTGTAATGCCAATATCGGTGCACTACACAGTTTCTGTTTTAGCAACTGAAAAGCAGACTCTTGACTATCACCATATTTATACGTTGTTCCTTTATGAGTCAAGGCTGTGAGAGGTTGAGCAATCTTAGAGAATCCCTCAATGAATCGCCGATAGTATTCTGCCAGTCCAAGAAATTGCCGTATCTCACTAGGCGTCTTGGGAACCGACCATTCTTAATCGTCTCAATCTTTGCAGGATCGGCATGTATTTCTTTCTCGTTAACAATATGACCCAAAAATTGCACTTCACGTATCCAGAAATCACACTTGGAAAACTTGGCGTACAGTTGTTCCCTTTTAAGTAATTCCAAGATTAGATGTAGGTGCTCTTCATGTTATTCCTTGGTCCTCAAATAGATCAATATGTCATCGATAAACACGATAACAAACTGATCAAGATAGGGTTTGCTCACACGATTCATGAGATCCATGAATACTGCTGGTGCATTTGTCAACCCAAATGGCATGACCAAGAACTCATAATGACCATAACGCGTATGGAATGCAGTCTTCGAGATGTCTTCCTCTCGGACTCTCAGTTGGTGATACCCAGACCTCAAATCAATCTTAGAGTAGTAGCTTGATCCTTGAAGTTGATCAAACAAATCATCTATGCGAGGTAAAGGATATCGATTTTTGACTGTAACCTTGTTCAATTCTCTATAGTCGATACACATTCGAAATGTTCTTGACGAAGAGAAAAGGTGCTCCCTAAGGTGATGAGCTCGGTCGAATAAACCCTTTATCCAATAGCTCCTATAGTTGTGCAGATAGTTCCTGTAGTTCGTTTGGGGCTAACCGGTAAGGTGCTCTCGCAATCGGGGCTAGTCCGGGAGTCAAATCTATCTGAAACTCAACTTGACGATGAGTTGGTAGTCCAGGCAGATCCTCTGAAAAGACCTCCGGAAAGTTACGAACTACCAGAATGTTCTCTATCTTCTTTTCCTCCGGTTGCTTGTCAGTTACAAGGGCTAATATAGCTAAGCGACCCTTACGTAGCAACTTCTGCGCTTTCATAAACGATATGATGCCTATCACAGCACCACTTTTCTCGCCCTTAACTGAGAGAATTTCCCCGTCCAGGAGAGGAATGCGGATAACCTTCTCGTGGCAAATGACTTCCACTTCTTTCTCGGAAAGCCAATCCATGCCCACAACCACATCGAAACTCTCAAGCGTAACAGGCATGAGGTCGATGTAAAAATTATGACCAGCAAGTTCTATCTCTTAACCCTTAAGGATATGTGTCACATGGATTTGCTTACCGTCAGCTAATTCTACCGTATATTTAGATTCCAACGAAGAATACATATCACTTAAGAGACTACTAAACTTAGTTGAGATAAAACTTCTATTGGCTCCAGTGTCAAACAATACAGTAGCAAAACGACCATTAACAGGAAATTTACCAGTAACAGCAGTAGGGTCGTTTAGAGCCTCACCTGAACCCATGACAAAGGTTCTCCCTTTAGCTCCACCGTTGTTGCCACTGTTATTGTCACCATTTCCATTATTGTTGTTGTTGTTGTTTCCATCATTTCCAGCACCATTTTCATTCTTCTTCAACTGAAGACAGTTCCTCTTGTAGTGTCCTTCTATTCCACACTCAAAGCAACCTTTTGGTTTTTGTTGGGGTTTCTGAGGCTTTTACATCAATTTACCACACGGCAATCCTTTGCCGCGTGTCCAGCCTTACCACGACTCTAGCATCGAAAATTGTCACACCTGCTGGTGTAATGGTAGTTGCATCGATTATATTTGGGATACTTCCCCACATATCCACCTTGTCCTTGAGATGAAGAAGATGACTAATTGAAATTACGGTTGTTGTCAAACCTTCTTTGTTGCTGTTGATGTTGATGCTGCTGAGTGTGTTGTTGTTGCTGCTGATGTTGCTGAGATTGGTTGTTTGATGAAGATCCCTTATTGCCAGAGTTATCCCACTTGCGTTTATTGTCAGGCACGCTTGCCACAGCACCCCTTTTGGGTAGCTTTCCCTACTCCACTGCTTGGTCAGTACGGTTGTGAGCCAATCTAATAACCTGCTGAATAGTAGGGAGGTTCGCAGCAGTCACCATACTTTGTTTCTCTGGAACCAAGCAAAGCAGATAAAGCTCAATCTGTTTGATTGGCAGGTCGATCATGCCAGGGCAATGTGTCACCAACTCGTGTGTTAGACTCTAAAAGGATCATACTTGCCAACTCAAGAAGTGGTTGGAGGTTGTTCTAGTTGGAAAACATCAGTTACAAAAAACAACAGAAGACAACAGAAGACAAGAAAAGACAAGTATAAAGCACCCGCATTTGTTAATGCGGATAACTAGTGAACAAATGCGGACAAGTGTTTGTTCACCCGCATTAACAAATGCGGATCAAGACAACTAATGCTGAACAGAAGTGTTCATCCGCATTTGTCCATGCAGATGAACTGAAGAAATGCTGATAAAGATTATTCACCCGCATTAGTCTATGCGGATGAACAACAGTAAATGCTGACTAGACTTGTTCACCCACATTAGTCCATGCGGATGAACAACAGTAAATGCTGACAGGACTTGTTCACCTGCATGAACTAATGAGGGTGAGAAAACACAAATGCTAACTACAAACAACAAATGCTGATGAAGACTTGTTCATCCACATGAACTAATGCGGATGAACAACTTACACTGTTTTCTTTATTTTGTACTTAGACTAGATTCACTTGTATAGATCAGGGTTAGTTTAGTCTTTTATACAGGCAATGTATACGCCTATAAATAGGGTCACATACCCTAACTTTGCATGTTGTTGACTTCAGCAGTAATATCCATAATATTTTACAACATTTACTACGGTTCTTGATTCTCTTACATTCAAGCATTTACTACAGCAATTAATTTTCTTTAATATAGTAATTCCGCGGCTATATTATTGACTCAGTCCACATATTCGATCCTAGGTTGAGTCACATCAACCGAGAATATCATTCTCAAACCCAGTCAATTGGTATTAGAGCTGTTGGTTGCTGGGTTTGTGTATGTTTTAGATCTGTTTTCATCTTTAAAGATGTTTACAAAAAGAAGAAAATAAAATAAAAAATGAAGAACAAGCATCTGTTCATCTTCATCATCATCCGTTCTTCAACAAAATACACAGAACATCTACAAATTTGTTCAAAATGGGTTCGAATTGAAGATGATAAAGCATTCAACAGAAGACATTAGATTCGAACATTTATTTGAGAAGAACATTCAGATCTCGAACAGGTTGATTCAAAATACAAAGATCTCGAACTGGTGGTTAATCATTGGGTTGTTGAATCAAATCCAACCATAAATCCGAGACCACCAGTGTACAATTAACATGATTTCGAGGCTAACTACAAAGATCTCGAATAGAAATGATTCGGATTGAACCTGAATTCAACATTCTTAGATCGAGGATGAACAGGAAAGACAAATGCGGATGAAACACAAGCCATCCGCATTTCTCTCTTGCATCCGCATTTCCTACTGAAGCCATCTACATTTGTCACTAAGGCAACCAAATGCGGATGTTCAAACAGAACTAATGCTGATAAAGGGCATACAAATGCGGCTATGAGAACTAAACGAATGCGGATGTGTTAAAATGTAATGCGGATGAGAATCTTCTATGCGGATGTGTTAACTACACAAATGAGGATGAAAGTTCAAATCTAATGCTGATGATGAACAAAAGAAATGCGACTAAGTTTTAATTGTTTTAATGAAATGCGGATGTGACAATAGAAATGCGGATGTTCTGCAGCATTAAGACAACCAATGCGGTTGTTCATTCATCCAATGCGGATGTTACAGAGTTAATGCGGATGAACAAATGCTGTTGTTGAACAACTAATGCGGATGATTGGAACAACAAATGCGGCTGTCTTGTGCAAATGCGGCTCAGTTCTAGTGGTCCACAAATGCGGATGTTACATCAAATGTGGATGAGTTAGCTCAGAAATGCTGATGTTGATTAAACAAATGCGGCTGTTGAACATGCAAAATGCAGCTATTTTAACATACAAATGCGGATGCTTATCTCAGCAAATGCGGATGTTAATCACCCAAATACGGCTGGTTGATCAACAAAATGGGCTGTTGAACGTGCAAAATGCAGCTGTTTTTGAGCTTTGATTTCCTTCCGTGCACTGCATCACAAATGCTCATGTTTTGAGTAACTAATGCAAATGTTAGCTTACTTCTAACAAATGTACATCCAACAACATCCACATCAACAACATCAACATCATCAACAGAATGCACAATATCAACAACATCATCAACAACATCAACAACAACAACAACATTATCAACAACAACAATATCAATGAACAGATGCCTACAATAAATAGAAACCAAGAAACATGATGAATACGGATGATTGCAACCAACAGGCACATCCAATTTCACATTCAACAGAAAAGAAGATATCAACCATGGTCACATTATCACTGATCCATTCAAAGATTTGTACAACTGTTAGAAACTCTTTTTGAAGTACTTGGAACCATCCATTATCAAGTTAATTCAAAGATTCAAAGAGTTGAAGTGTCTTCAAGACTGACTTATGTTCCTGATGTTGTTTATTGAAGTTCAAAGCCTCATCATATGCCTAATACATTCTAATCCGTTAAGTGTGATATGAACAAACAGTAATCCAAAAGTGATACACCTCATATCCAATACGTTAAGTATTCTTAAAGAGATTCTATCCTTTATCAGAAATACATTAGGAGAAGCTTAATCTGAGGGGGAGAACTATAGTGAATCATGTCAGAACATCAGTTGATCAAGAAGACATGTGACAGAGAAGATCTTCAAGTCAAAGTTTGGCAAGCATCAGTTTAGGGGGAGTATTGTTGGGTTCAACAACTGATAAACTGAAGCTTTCCAAACCATGATCAAAGCCAACTGAAGATCTCATTGTACAAGTTCAGAGACCAAGTTGATAAACAGAACAAAACAAACATAAGACAAAGTCAACATCAAGACCACAAAAAAAGTCAAAATTAGGTCATGATGTAATAACATTATAAATAGAAAAACTAGTTCCACTTGTAATGTGTGGTTTTTCCAAAGTGTGTGAGTGGCTTGTAGTTCTTAAGTGTGAGTTTTTCATGGTGTAAATCACCACCCAAGGAGAAATTCTCTCCTTTGGGTGGGTTTGATGCACATCCATCTTTGTATATGTTTCTTCATTGTAGTTTGTTATTCAATATCAATGAAATCATAACATTATACGTTACACACATGTCCCTTTTCTTCGATTCACACACTTCCACCCATCTTCAATTTTGAATTTTCAGATATGAAACTGATGAATCCTAAGATCCAGGCTCAACGAATCTGAAATATTGTTTCATCATCGTGAGACCTCGTAGTGTAAGCCTCGATCTCAGATCCTTCCATCTTTAGTTGCTAGAACTCAGCTTCCAACTTCTAGACTTCATTGCGAGGACAATATTCTTCCATCATCATCGCTTTAAACTCATCCCACGGTAAAGCATTTGCCATCTCCTGGCCAAGCATCTACACCTGTGCATTCCACCATGAGAGCGCTGCACCCTCAAGTGTCCTCGTGGCATATTTCACTTGGTCGGACAGTTGAACTTGGCAAAAACCGACTCGGTCGTCTCAAACCACCACACAAGTCCTACGGCTCCCTCAGCTCCACTGTATGTGTAGGGCTTACAGTCCCTGAATGCCTTATACGTGCATGCTGGCGGTCCTGTATTCAATGTTTTGGATTGTTTAGTCAAACCAAACGGATTAACCATCTAATAGCAGATTTACGTAAGTGATGACCAGGGTCATCGTTTACCTCCAAATTGGGCAGCTTGAGCACCCAGCGCTGCCTACACATGTTGATTAATTAAGGCGGCTAACTCAGCTGGGGTCATGTTTACAGCACTGGCACCATGTCCACCGGCACCACGTCCATGGCCACGACCACGTCCTCTATCTCGACCGTCCATATTTCACTTTACATTCATAAATACAATAATGAGTAACATCCAACATATTAATCTCATTCAAGTATGCTAAATAGTAAGAAATAATGAATTTATCACGACCATAACATTGATAACCAAAATAATAACCAAAGACAAATAAATTGTAAATGAGTCACAAAATATTCCATCAATGTCAAAATTTTCAGTTTGTCAGTTGGGTGGGAAACAACCCTTCCCATATAGGTTTTAATAGAAAAGAAAAACTATGTAGTCCAAGTCAAATAAATGTATAAATCCATCCAACACATCAGATCCATCACTATCCTCTTCCATCTCTTCTGGTTCTTCTTCAGGCTCCTCTTCAGGGTCTTCCTCGTTACGCTCTTCCCCAGGTGCAGGGGCATCCATAATCTGAAGTGCCACTAGCTGTGCCTCCACCTTAGTCACTCTATCACCTGTCCCTACACTGTGAATCTCTTGCGCGACATGCGCTCAGTAAGTGCATAAACGTTACCGGCCGAGGTATGATGTCCACTAATAGACATTGAAAGTCGCTCCTGAAGTGTCTCTACCAGTAAACGCAGCTGACGCATCTCATTACGTAAGATGGAGTTCTCGTCCGTATGTCCTCTGATGCGCTGTCGCTCAGTGTCCAGTGTGGCAACCAAAGCTGCAACCGCCTGTTCGAGAGGAATATGTAGAGAAGGATGGGTAGGGCCAGTAGTAGCTATGGCTAGAACACGCTCCCTGTAGACCATGCGATCAACATAGGTGGGGTTGTAACTCCAGTTCTGTGGAGCGTCGCGCTCGAATAGCGTAAAAGGCTGATCCCAGTCTATCTCTTTAGAAGGATAAGGATATCTGGGCCAGTTAGGTCCTTTATCAGGTACAGGAGGAGGAGGAGGTGACTCAGAACATGTCGGCCTCTTACCCAGAGCTTGTGAAGACGATGCCATGCTGCGAGGTACGTGACGTGTATGCCTATGAGTATATAGTAAGGAATAAGTAACGAGTAACTAACAAACTATGTGGTTATAGTCTAGTGTGTATGCAACCTAGATCCCTATAACCAATGGCTTTGATACCAATCTGTCACACCCTCAAATTCCATGTGCGGGGTTTTACCGCGAGGTGTGTGAACAAACCAGGATCTCAGTCATTAGTTTCTCAGAACGACTCTATATGCAACATTAAAACAAATCATAGTTTAAAACTTTAAAATATTTGCAGAAGCATTTTGTAAATAACCCAAACACAAGGTACTAAAAGTAAACTGCGCAAAACACGCGCCCAAATCAAAATACATAAGTAAATGCTAAACTGAAAGTAAACAATGTTTGAACAAAGCATGCTTGACACGTGCGTGCTCTTATGGGCAGCTGCTAGAGACAACTTGAGAAAAGCATACTAAAAGTGTCAACATGATGGTTGGTGAGTTCAAGAGTTTGTAATCAATCATAAGCAGTAGCGTTAGTAAAAATATAAACAAGTGCATTGAAATAGATAGCTAGTCTAATTTCGTTAGTAAAGAACAATAGTGATTTCGCGATCGAAGCTGACTATGTTTGTATGTTTGCCTACTGCCACGACATACCAGGTCATGAGGCTGTTAGTTGTTTAGGACAATATTGCACCCGTTGACTTCCAGTCACCCGGGTGGGGCTTGTCAGACCCAGTAGTACTACCCAAGATTTCCCGCTAGATTCCTTAATTAGCGATCCAAAAGTGTGAGGACTTTCTATGGTATAACCCAATATGTCTTACCAAACAAGTATGCTTTCTCCCCCAAAAAGAGTAGTAAAAGTGGGGCATTGAACTCACCTGGTGCGCAAACGAATGATTATAAAAGCTAATGATGAGTGGAAAGACAAACCTTCAAAGGTCACCTAAAACACACAAGTACATAAGTACGTGTACATAGAAGCTTAATAACCCTAAGTGCTCAATTACCACATTGACCCAAGGTTTTAGAAAACAAGTCTCATTTGACCAAGTTGACCTGTTTGACCCATTGGTGACATGTCAAGTTAAATTCTTGTTTAATCAAGTATAGCAATCCATCATACATGGTTATCACACATGTTATTCACATATGCCACATTACAAACCCTTAAGTGCTATAAAGCTCATCATACATCATCCATTATCATGTATATTCCATAAGAGCATAAATTTCCAAAGTTGTGCATCAAGCATTCATACAACCCAAATCACACAATCTACCACCATAGACATCATCAACAAACATTCTAACATGATCCTAACATCATAAACATGCTCAATTAACAATATCCAATGATCTACATAAATAAAGTTTCCCTTTCGGGAAAGTAACCTCCCAAAATCTACCCTTTCATCAATTTCAACCAAAATTCATCAATAACATACCCTATCTAGTTCATATCAATCATAATCATCCATCTAACATTAACAATTCATCAAAACACAAATTCTCTTGAAGAAAAGTTTCCACTTTTGGCAATGTATGAACTAGATAACAACACCATGGATTTCTTCCACAATCAACATAGATAATCATTCATACAACATAACTAACATCATTATCAATCCATCATCAATTTATCATAATTCATCAATCTCATGCATAAAAGTTACTATTAGTAGTAACGTATGAACAAGCACTCATTCCCTTGAATTTCTTACATAATCCACGTAAACTAACATCCATATAATACAACTAACATCATACAATCATCAAACAACATATATTTAGACATTCACCATCCAATTCGAACTAGGGTTCGGCAAAAATCAAAAACCCATGAAAACCAATCAAAATCTAACCTTTAATCACGTAATGGTCAAGAATTGATGCTTGCTACACGTTAGAAACACTTGGAACTAGCCAAAATCGATGCTTGCTTGTTGTTTTGATCAAAATCGAAGTGTGGGTGTGTGTTGTTGATGTCATGGCCGAAGGTGAGGGGGAGGGGGGCTAGGGTTTTGATTTTTGATTAAATTTGGTAATATTAAGTTTTGTGGTAATTACAAAATAACCCTCCTTAATCAAATTTTGTAAAAATTGATTCATTTAACATTTTTAACAACTTTAACTACAAAACACAAACATTAATAACCCATAATAATAATCATGTATATTTTCCACTAATCACAAAACACATAAAATAAATATAACACGTTGTCACGTTACAAGGTAAAATTCAAAAATAATATTTAAAATTCATAAATCACATAACTACAAATTAATAATCAACATTATTAATCAGGTTATTATCAGATAACCATTGTTGATTATTATTAAGTCACCAATGTTCAACGACAACTAGTGTGTGCTCATGACACGTGTATGCAAGACCTAACAGAACTAACAAAGTTTAATAATGGAAAATTACCAGATGTCACACTATGTATTCATATGATAAGGGAAGTAGGTCTGCTACTTGATAGAGGCTTGTGGCACTCAGATAGGTTATCATGTTTTGTCTGTCTGGTTCCTTACCTACATGAGTTTCTTGTTCAGCTACCACAGCCTCTGCTTTAAGGCTTTCTTGAACTGAAGAGAGGGTAGGAGCTTTGTAAAGTATTTTTCTTTTTCTTTCTTCTTTAATCTTGAGGAGCAACTCTGCAGCCTCAACTTCCTTTCTCTTTTTTGACACTTCAGTGTCAGCTAGTTCATTTAGTTCATCCAAAGGAAAAGAGATGATTTCATCAATGTTGTAGTTCCTTAACCTCAAATAGTTTAATCTGGCTGCGCTTAACTCATCTTCCTGAGTGTTTAGTCTGGAGGCACCCCTGATTACAGCTTGCATAAAGCTTGGGGTATCACTTGTTCTCTCTCCCTTTGCATTCCTCTTCCTCTCTATTTTCTTATGACAATCAGAAAATTTCAGGTCAATACTCAACCCGAATTAGTCATAATTGTGTATATTTTATATGAGTTTCAATTGAAATCTAATATTTGAAGTCATTTCATACATTGCAAAATTTCATGCAGAACATTTCATGCATTGGTGATTCGGCGTAATTACCATTTTTACACGCAGTACATTCGGCACACATGAACGTTGGTGATAATTAATATATACATAGTAATAAATACTTTAAAGTGTTTCAAAGTATTTTAGATTCCAAATTAAATACATCGGAAAAGTTTAAATTTATAAATAAACCTAATAGCGTAACTTGATATTTTACCCAGAACGAATCGTTTTAACGTGACTACTAGATACACGATGTACCATTAACCTACCATCAATATTAAAAAAAAATATGATATTATATAACTTCTTATGATATTTTTATGTATTTTAAAAAGTAAAAATATAAAAATATGTACAAATACCTATAGTGCAACAAATACCCCTCAAATACCCAATACTACTCAAAAATAAACCTAAAACCCCTTTTTTCCCCTTCCTTGGCCGTTCAACCCTTCCACCCCCCTTTCTCTCTTCTTTCTCCTTTTTGTCAATATTTACAAAGATCACTTTTGATCTTTTACAAAAATTAAGATTTGCCTTTTTGGTGATAAAGAAAAGTTGATGTACAAAGTTACTTGCCTCGTTTCCATATTTGCAAAATTCTTCTCCCCATGTTGACTAAGATGCATGAAGATTACATTCCAAGAGATGTAGGGTGCTACTAATACAAGCAAACCCCATACTTTCCGAAAACAATTCAGCAACACCACCCAATACACTCTCTTCCCACTCCCTCCCCTTCAAAATTTGGTCCAAGACATCATCACCACCACTTTATTTGATTTCCAACTTATTTTCTACAAATCTTGTGTGTTCACGTGCCCTTGATTGAAAATCAAGCAATTTTTGAAGCTTTCAAGGATCCTACAATAACCCTTCCATCTGTTCTTGCTTGTTTTTAGTGAGAACACTCTCTTTTTGTTGATATATATCTTTCACCTCATTATATTATTCATCTAGATCATATGTAACAACATTCATCCACAAAAATTCATTCTTGTTAAAAATGGTGTTTTTACCAACAAAGAGTTTCAAGGATAATGCTTCATTCAAAACATTTTAACATGAACTAAATAATGATATTTGTTCTTAAAATGTAATTATTGATAGATTCATGTTGATCAAGTTACTAGTTGGCGATTTTATAAAAAGTCATAAAAGTTTGTTAAAACTCAAGAAAAACTACAAATGGGTTATATTATGGTTATGAAATTTTAGATGTTTTACATGTATTATTATGGACATTTATATGTATATATCTCACAAGTTATAATTAATTAGTAAGTTATAATATGTTATTATAAAAGTTGGATTATGACTAGATGACAACCTAACTAAGTTTACAAGTGTGGTCAAAAATATAAATATGAGACTTTAAATAGAAAAGTATGAACTTCATAACTAAATATTATGTTAGTTTAATTAGTGTGTTAAAATGCTTAGTAGATGACGCTTGACAAAGATGGTACATAATTAAATTATTTTGGCATGAGACTTAAAATATAAATGTATGGACCTTATAATACTAGTTACTAGGTCATTTAAAAAGATAGGTTAAGACAAATTAGTAAATTGACTAAAATGACTAAGTCTTTTATTAAAGGGACTTTACTTGCTAATATAATAAAAATTACTTGATAATTTGGGGAAATCCTAATTTAATATATGTTAAGGTTCCTAAGAACTAGGTAAAATAAAAGAATAATTTTATAAGAAAATAATTAAATAATTATTTTATGAGTAAATGTATATGTATTTATACTTGGATTATAAAATACGAAAGCTAGTGATTTTCCTTAGATGTTAATATTTCAAATTGTGTTTCAATACTATAATACCAATATTATTTTACCTAAGAAAATAAGATTATTTCAAAACCCTAGTTTCTATAATTTCATATGTAAATTACATAATTAATTTCTGGACACTCGAGTCATGTCTTGGGTCGAGTCAAAATGATATTTAATTACCCAAATACTTTGTCAACTTTAAGATGCAAAGGTTTTTGAACACTTTCAAGTGATGTATAACTTATTATATTTTCTATGTATATATATATATATATATATATATATATATATATATATATATATATATATATATATATATATATATCACAAATATCCATCTTGTGTCACCAACGGGTCGTCAAGTCAAACACTTTGTTACCAAGTATGTGGATCAAATAGTTACATGCTCAAATTACACTTAGGAGCAATTACTTAAACATAACTTGCCTTGATTATTCTAGGGCGAACTTAGTTTGGATTTTCCCTAGCACTTTGGATACTTATAGATTTTTCACACCCGACTAACTGCACATGTGAGTTTCAAGGCCCCATTTTTACTTATTTTTATTTTGGGGGAGATTACATCCAAACTACTATTTTCATGAACACAATTACTTGTCAATGGTTTTATACGTTATATAAGTTGTTACTTACCGTATGAAGTCCCCTGTTATCGGACCGTTAGTTTACATCCCTAAGCGAGGTAATCATGGATAGTACTATTGGGTTTGACTACCCCTACTCTGGTTAATTGCCCTAACCTTGACTGGATGTCTAAACGGGTGCATTATTAGCGTGTTCACCCTGTGCTTACGGTAGGCATAGGTAGGAGCAATCTATTAAAGTTACAGTCTAGCTTCGGTTGCGATGCTTATATAAAGTTGTTGCATTGTATGATCAACAATCAAATCATGGAAAGAACTGTGGTCCATTACACTGTTTACTATTACTTTAAAACCCGTGAACTTACCAACTTTATGTTGACATATTTTCGTGCATGTTTTCTCAGGTATTTGATAATTGCATCAAGTTAAGCTAGCATGGAGCACATTGCATTTAGGTCCATTCATGCTATTTGGGACACTTATTTCTACATTCGTCGAGTTTTGAAAACAATTAACATTAGTTCCTTTGCTTCCGTAAATTAATTCTAAGAACAATTATGTATTTTAACATATTTACAACGTATGTTTTACCAAATCATATAGTGGTCGATCAATGACTTAAATTCCATGACGTTCATGCCCCGCGGGAAACCACCATGGTTGGGGTGTGACATTTCTCCTCCTCAATCTCCTCAGAGGTCATGATTCTCTTCCCTTTATCAGTTACTTACCTCTTTGACTCAGTGTGGAGAGAGCTTTGGCCTTTATCATATGGTGTAGCACTTGAGCTCTGGCCAGAGAGAGGGTGCGTGACACCTTCACCAGCTAGTGCCTCACTGAGGGTACTAGGTGCTGAAGTAATTCCTGCCTTAAGGTTCACAGGTTCAACTGCTAGGCCTTCAACTGATGTTTCCTCTTCGATGCTAATCTTATGGTCTGTCTCAATATCCAGCTGACCAACAGTTTTGCCTGCTAGGCTCTGTCTATATAAGTAGGATGTTCTTCTAAACTCTTCAACCACCCTTTGCTGAATCCTTTCAGCTAACCTGTCAACTTGCCTGTTATGAATTGGATTGGCAAGTGGCAGGTCAATAAGAGAAAAGCTCTCATAGTATCTCAGGTTCTTAAAATTGAAGACTGCTTGTTGCCTCTGAGATTTAGAGAGTACCATGGTTCTTCTATCAGCATCATACCTCCATCCTACTATTGGGTTTTAAGTAGGGTAGGATGGGGTAAACATAGCCCTTGGGATTCCCTTCTCAAATAAACTTTGAATCCGGGCATCCACATCAATGTGGGCATGAGGAGGTTGTTGAGTATGGACAACTTCAAGTGAAGATGATGAGGCCTCTATATCCATACTCTGGATAGAACTCCCAGGTTCTGTGATTGTAGGTAGGACTTTCTCCCCCTTTTTGGTAGCATCACCCTCATGCATAGGGGAGCTAACGGTTAGGTGCACCACATCCACAAGTTCTTGTGGACCTGGTTGAGGTTTCCTGGTAGGTCTCCCAGCTAGCTTGCCCTTGAGATTGATGATCTCAAGTTGCTGATCAATGACCTACCTATGTATGGTAGCCACCTGAGATTCCAGGCGACTTACCTTTGAAACTAAATAGGTGCTTGTTTTGAATAGTTTTTGCACCTTTAGTTGTAGACTCCTCTCATTTTCATAATAATAATCATAGGGAGATGAGAGGACATAACCAAATCATCTCCCTTTCCACTAGCTTGTGGTTCTTTGCAGCTGGGTTGCCATGGTTGAGGTCTTAATGATGTAATCACTTGCAAAAGTGAGAGTCTCTTCCATATGGACTTCCTGCACATGTTTAGGGAAGTCCACCACAGTTAGGGGTGGATGATGTGGGTTAGATATGTGTATTTCAGGAGCACTCATCTCTCCTTGAGCAGGTGAGGAGAAGAGAGACTCAAGGTACTCACTAAAACCCATACCCTCATCATCATAGAATTGGATGCCAGGGATTGAGTGGTTTATGTCTAATGGCTGGGGATGGTAGCTATATCCTGAAGGCTGATCACCCGAGTTTTGAGACTTAGATTGAAGGCTTAAGGTTTTGGCAATAAGCCCAACAGGCTGGGGATGGAAACTGTCCCTTGAAGGCTGATCACCCGAGACCTCTGCATTTTCTTATACCCCTATCCCCACTCCCACTCCGGACCCCATTCCTGACACTACTGAGACCTTACCAACGGCCTGATATTTTGGGTTACCTCCCCCTCCTTCAGGCACGTGTTTATGGATCCCTGCACCAGTGACTCACTCAAGCCTTCCAGAGGAGCTCGTTCTAGGAGTCACACGCATCATTGGACCGATGATGCTGATGGCTATTCCAGTGACCATGTCACACATTTTTATCGAGCCACCACTCGAGCCACCACTCGAGCCTAGCCTCCTAGCCACTAATGCCCAGCTAGCTGATCCAGTCCTCGAGCCAGTCGACACCCTTCCCGAGCCTGCTGATTCCACTCCTCAGCCAGCCAGCACTAAGATAGTCGACCTTGATTCTGAGACTACTGATTTTGTCTCACAAACGGCCGTACCAACCTGTTGGATTCCGATCCGGAGCCTACTGAGGCAGTTTCTCATTCTGTTGACTCTATTGCATAGCCATTCAACCCGATTCCCTAGCCTACTAATTCAGCCTCCAGCCTACTGACCTTCTTCCTTAGATTCCGGACACTGACCCTCATGATTCCACTCCCAAGCCCGCTCCTAAAAGGCATAGGATTGATATCCGCCGATGGGAATGGATGCCCAGCTGGTTGGAGGAGTGGAGGGAAATAGAGGGTATTCCCCCTACCTTTGAGGTGGGATATGACCCACGTCTGATACCTCTCACATGAGAGCCGGTAGAGCTCACCATGCCCCTACTAGTGGCAAGATCTGCGAGGCACGACTAGTAGTTACGTGAGATACATGCCGAGCTTACTGGACTTCAGGAGACCATTGATACGAAGGACATGGAGGGCCGACTTTTATTGATCAAGAAGAGAAGATACCTCAATGATCAAGCCCTATACACGATGCATGACCGACTCACTAGGGTACAACAGGAGATGGCGGCTGTGACACAGAGAGCGAAAGCGGCAGAGAAGAGGGCTACACTAGCTGAGTAGCGCGCGAGAGTGGCTGAAGAGAGACTGACCATGATGGAGGAGCGTTTGGAGTCCTCTACCGCACTTGCGGCTGTATGTATGTTGATGGCTTTGGCAGCAGTGTAGACAGGCGCATTTACTCGCTTGTTTCGTTGATTGCCTATCGTGAGTGGGTTGGGCTCACGTAATATATGGATATGAACTTGTTTTATGAGTAATGTACTCTTAAAATACTTTGTAATCCGTACAATTTATTATCAAGTTATATTATCTTTTAACTTGCATGGTTGCTTGGTTGTTATGATTGTTTAATTTTGGTGCACATGTGTTTGACATTGTTACATATTGTCTTATCTTACTTATCGTTATAATTTGAAGAAACATGCCACTACGAAGGAGAAACATCCGAATCAACATGGGAAATAGTGCTCCAATGACAGCTGAGGCCATTGAGCAGCTAGTGGCGCAACGAGTAGCAGTTGCCATTGCACATCATAAGGCAAACCGTACAGCAGGAGGATCTGAGGTGACGGAGGAAATGGAAGTGGCGCAGGAGGTATCATAATATCTGGTGTAATTAAGGACTTGAGATAAAGGAGCTATTGGCCTGGTCCATTGGATTAAGAAGATGGAGTCAGTTTAGCAAATCAGTAATTGTGCCGAGTAGAAAAAGACGAAATTTGCCACGTGTACCTTTGAGGGTCAAGCAGTTACTTGGTGGAATGTTCATGCCCAGACCTTGGGTATTGATGTTGCTTATCAATCACATAGGAGGAGTGAAATAGATGCTGTCTGAGGAATATTGCCCTCGGAATGAATCAAAAGCTTAAGGAAGAATTCTGGAACAACACCATGAAAGGCGCGAAAGTGACAAGCTACACCACCCGGTTTCATGATCTTGCCCGCTTATGCTCCCACATGGTTAACCCAGAATTCAAGCAGATAGAAAGGTATATTTGGGGCCTTGCACCCCAAATCCAAAGCATGGTGACCTCATTCAAGCCAGCCACCATCATAGAAGCGGTCAGAATAGCTCATGACTTGACTGATCAAGATGTGCGTCAGGGAGTGTTTGTGACGAAGACTATGGTCGAGAGGAGTTATGACAACAAGATGAAGTAGGACAACAATCATGGCATGAATACTCCAAATCAAACTCAAAACAAACAAGAAGTTGTTAGGGCTTTCACCGCTAGCCCATCTAAGAAGAAAGCAAAAGGTGGGTATGCTGGAACCCTACCTATGTGTAACAAGTGCAACTTCCATCATCTGGACGCATGTGTGGACTCCATGTGTCAGAAATGTAAGCGTTTTGTCATGCAACTAAGGATTGTCGCAAGGTGAACCCTACCCTCAAAATAGGAAACAATCGGGGATGTTTTGAATGCGGAGTTGTTGGACATTTTTGCAAGGATTGTCCGAACTTGAAGCAAACTGGTGGAAATAACGCATGTGGTCGAGCTTCTGTGATTGAAGCTGGAGAAGCTCGACAGGACCCAAACATTATCACGGGTATGTTTCTCGTAAACAATCACTATGCATCTATCTTATTTGATACGGGTGCCGATAGGAGTTTCGTGTCTAGTGAATTTAGACATTGCTTGGAATTACTCCTACATATTTGACTTTTAAGTATGCAATAGAGTTAGCCAATGGTAAATTAACTGAAACTGACAAAATCATACAAGGATGCACCTTGAGCTTGGCGGATCACACATTCGACATAGATTTGCTACCCGTAACCCTAGGAAGTTTGAGCATCGTCATTGGCATGGATTGGTTGTCAAAAAATCAAGCATAAATTGTTTTATCGAGAAAAGATTGTTCGCATTCCACTCCCGAGTAGATGGACAACATTGATTCAAGGAGAAAGGTGTTGTACGGTGCTAAGGATCATTTCATGTATGAAGGACCAGAAGTACTTACAAAAGGTCTATCATGCAATCTTGGCACATATGATAAAGAAGCAAGCAGATGGGAAAAGAATCGAGGATATACCCATCGTGCGAGACTACCCAAAAGTCTTTTCCGAGGACTTGCCCGGACTTCCACCCCAAAGACAAGTCGAATTTCGTATTGACTTAGTACCTGGAGCTGCTCCGGTAGCATGATCACCATACCAACTAGCACCATCAGAGATGCAAGAGTTGTCTAATCAATTACAAGAATTATTTGATAAATGATTCATAAAGCCAAGTTTCTCACCCTGGGGAGCTCCGTTCTTGTTTTTCAAGAAGAAGGATGGATCATTCCGAATATGCATTGACTACCTAGAGTTAAAAAAGCTCACCATCAAGAATCAATATCCACTACCACAAATTGATGACTTATTCGATCAACTTCAAGGATCTAGCTACTACTCGAAGATAGATTTACGTTCAGGATATTACCAATTATGAATCCAAGAGGAGGATGTCCCTAAGACTGCATTCCAAACTCGTTATGGTCACTATGAGTTCATGGTCATGCCATTTGGGTTAACCAATGCACTAGCCGTATTCAAGGACCTTATGAATAGAGTGTGCAAACCCTGTATGGATAAATTTGTAATCATCTTCATCAATGACATGTTGATATATTCACGAACCAAGGATGAGCATGAGCAACATCTAAGGTTAATCTTGGAACTACTCAAAGGCAAGAAATTATATGCCAAATTCTAAAAATGCAACTTCTGGATTCGTGAAGTGCAATTTCTCGGGCATGTGGTCAACGAAAATGGCATACATGTTGACCCATCCAAGATAGAGGCCATTAAGAACTGGGAAGCACCCAAGACCCCGACTGAGGTATGACAATTCCTAGGTTTGGTGGGTTATTGCTGACACTTTATTGAAAATTTCTCCAAAATAGCCCAACCATTGACGACCTTGACCCATAAATATAAGAAGTTTGATTAGGGTGATAAACAGGAAGCAGCGTTTTAATTGTTAAAGCAAAAACTTCGTTGTGCACCTATTCTGTCCCTATCGGAGGGAACTGATGGTTTTGTGGTGTACTGCGATGCATCACGACAAGGACTCGGTTGTGTTCTGATACAACATGACAAGGTTTGCTTACGTTTCTCGACAATTGAATGTGCATAAGAATAATTACATTACTCACGACCTGGAATTGGGAGCTGTCGTTTTTGCACTAAAGATTTAGTGCCACTATTTGTATGGTACCAAGTGTACTATATTCACTGACCACAAGAGCCTCCAACACATCTACGATCAGAAGGAACTAAACATAAGACAACGCAGGTGGGTCGAGTTACTAAATGACTACGATTGCGAGATTCGTTATCATCCTGGAAAGGCGAATGTTGTAGCAGACGCTCTGAGTAGGAAAGAATGAACCAAGACTTTGCGAGTGTGAGCATTTGGAATGACAATCCATACGTCTCACTAAAATTCATGATGCTTAGTCCAAAGCCCTTAAGGAACACTATTTGAAGGACAATTCTCTTTGCCGCATGGATAAACAATTTGAGGTCAAGTCTGATGGAGCTCGCAACTTCATGAATTGAATTTGGGTACCAAGTTTTGGGAACCTAAAAGATCTTGTGATGAATGAGGCACACAAATCCAGATACTCCATCCACCCAGTCTCTGATAAGATGTATCAGGACCTGAAGGAGTTATACTAGTGGCCTAACATGAAAGCTGACATAGCCATCTATGTTAGCAAGTGCCTCAGGTGTTCCAAGGTCAAGGCAGAATATCAGAAACCATCAGGGTTACTTCACCAACCAGAGATTCCACAATGGAAATGGGAACAGGTTTCCATGGACTTCATTACAAAACTACCCAAGACATCCACCGGTTGTGATATGATTTGGTGACCGACTAACGAAGTCTGCACATTTCCTACCAATTAACGAAACAGATAAAATGGAAAGGCTGACCAGGATCTATCTCAAGGAAGTTGTCTAAAGACATGGAGTGCCAATCTCCATTATCTCTGATCAAGATAATCAATTTACCTCTAGATTCTGGCAATGATTACAAAAGGCCTTGGGTACACGATTCGATATGAGTACCGCATACCAACCCCAAACAGATGGTCAAAGCGAAAGGACTATGCAAACATTGGAAGACATGCTTAGAGCTTGTGGGATAGACTTCGGACACCATTGGGATACTCATCTACCTTTAGCCGAATTTTCTTACAATAATAGTTATCACACTAGTATCAAGGCCGCACCATTCGAAGCACTATACGGAAGGAAGTGTCGATCACCATTGTATTGGACTGAGGTAGGTGATAGTCAACTTAATGGTCCTGAGATCATACACGAGACCACAGAAAAAAATTGCTCAGATTCGAAACCGACTCAAAGCCGCGCATGACCGTCAGAAAAGTTACACTGACGTGAGATGCAAACCGTTGGAATTCCAAGTGGGAGATAAAGTTCTACGTAAAGTCACACCTTGGAAAGGAATTATTCATTTTGGTAAACGTGGTAAGCTAAACCCTAGATACATTGGACCATTCGAAATCCTAGCAAGGATTGGTCCTGTAGCTTACAAACTCAAACTACCACAAGAACTTAGTAGTGTTCATCACACTTTTCACGTGTCAAATCTGAAGAAGTGCTTGTCAGATGAAACCCTAATTATACCACTCGACAAGGTTCAGATCGATTAACAACTCTAATTTATTGAGAAACCAGTGGAGATCATGGATCGAGAGGTAAAGAAAATGAAACGAAGCCGTATTCCTATAGTGAAGTTCGGTGGAATTCCGGACGAGGACCTGAATTTACTTGGGAACGCAAAAACCAAATGAAACTCAACTACCCTTACTTGTTTGAAACCCTAGCGACTACGGAAGACACTAACTGAATTTCAAGATGAAATTCTTTCTAACATGGGGAGTATGAAACAACCGGCAAATTTCAGGTCAATACCCGGCCCAACTTAGTCATAATTATGTATATTTTACATGAGTTTTAATTGATTTCTAATTATTTGAAATCATTTCATGCATTGCAAAATTTCATGCATAACATTTCATGCATCGATGATTCAACGTAATTACCATTTTTACGTGCGGTATATCCAGCACACATGAATGTTGGTGATAATTAATATATACATACTAATAAATACTTTAAAGTGTTTCAAAGTATTTTAGATTCCAAATTAAATACATTGGAAACGTTTAAACTTATAAATAAACCTAATCGCGTAACTTGATATTTTACCCGAAACGAATCGTTTTAACGCGACTACTAGATACATGATGTACCATTAAAATACCATCAATATTAAAAAAATATGATATTATATAAGTTCTTATTATATTTTTTTTTTGTATTTTAAAAAATAAAAAGTAAAAATATAATAATATGTAAAAATACCTATAGTTTAACAAATACCCATCAAATACCAAATACTATTCAAAAATAAACCAAAATCCCTTTTGTTCCCCTTCCTTGGCCTTTCAACCCTTACCCCCATCTCTCTCTTCTTTCTCCTTTTTCTCAAAATTTACAAAGATCACTTTTGATCTTTTACAAAAATTAAGATTTGCCTTTTTGGTGATAAAGAAAAGTTGATGTACAAAGTTGCTTGCCTCCTTTCCATATTTGCAAAACTCTTCTCCCTATGTTGACTAAGATGCATGAAGATTATGGTTCCAAGAGTTGTAGAGTGTTACTAATACAAGCAAACCCCATACCTTCCCAACACAATTCACCAACACCACCCAACATACTCTCTTCCCTCTCCCTCCCCTTCAAAATTTCATCCAAGACATCATCACCACCACTTCATTTGATTTCTAACTTATTTTCAACAAATCTTGTGTGTTTAAGTGCCCTTGGTTAAAGATCATGCAATTTCGAAGCTTCCAAGCATCCTACAACAACCCTTTCATCTTTTCTTACTTGTTTTTAGTGAGAACACTCTCATTTTGTTTATATATATATCTTTTATTTCATTATATTATTCATCTACTAGATCATATGTAACAACATTTATTCATAAAAAGTCATGCTTGTTAAAAATGGTGTTTTTACTAACAAAAAGTTTCAAGGATAATGCTTCATACAAAACATTTTAAAATGAACTAAATAATGATACTTGTTCTTAAAAAGTAATTATTGATAGATTCATGTTGACCAAGTTACTAGTTGGGGATTTTATAAAAATTCATAAAAGTTTGTTAAAACTCAAGAAAAGGTACAAATGGGTTATATTATAGTTATGAAATTTTAGATGTTTTGCAAGTATTTTTATGGACATTATATATATATCTCACAAGTTATAATTAATTAGTTGACAACTTTACTAAGTTTACAAGTGTGGTCAAGGATATAAACATGAGACTTTATTTTGAAAATTATAAACTTCATAACTAAATATTATGTTAGCTTAATGGGTGTGTTAAAAAGGTTAGTAGACGACTTTGAACAAAGATGGCACATAATTAAATTATTTTGGTATGAGGCTTAAAATATAAATTTATGGACCTTATAATACTAGTTACTAGGTCACTTAAAAAGATGGGTTAAGACAAATTAGTAAATTGACTAAAATGACTAAGTATTTTATTAAAAGTACTTTACTTTCTAATATAATAAAAATTACTTGATAATTTGCGGAAACCCTAATCTATCTATTATAATAAAAGAAGGTTTAAGTTGGACACTTTGCACAACTCTAGAGCTTTTAATTTTAATTTTCCCGCCTATCTCTCCTATTAATAATTTAAAAAAGAGTTTTATTTTATAAATGTAATGCCTAAGAAAACATTTGTTAGGATAAGAAATTTTTCTAAAACATCAAATTTTATAAAAATATAAAATATTTAAAAATTAGTGTTTTTAAATAATAAAATTTTTATGAACCAAAATAATTAAAATTTAGAGTTATAATGAGGCTTTTTTTTTAGAAATGAAGCTTTTAAAATGGTTTGTTTTGGAATAAGATGTTTAATTTTTTTTCTAAAAAACAAAAAAATTATTTTATTACTTATAATTATTACTCATAAGTAATTTCAATCGTATCCTATATCAAAATATCATTTTATAATTAATAAATTTTTGTTATTAATTAGTTTAATATTTATTTATTCAACCCGTGTAATACACGTGATACTAACCTAGTTTAATATATGTTAAGGTGCATAAGAACTAGGTAAAAAAAAGAATAATTTTACTCAGAAAATAATTAAATAATTATTTTATGAGTAAATATATATGTATTTATACTTTGATTATAAAATACGAAAGCTAGTGATTTTTCTTAGATGTTAATATTTTAAATTGTGGTCCAGTTACTATAATACAAATATTATTTTACCTAAGAAAATAAGATTATTTCAAAACCCTAATTTCTATAATTTCATATGTAAATTACATAATTAATTTCTGGACACTCGAGTCATGTCTTGGGTCAAGTCATATGTCACAAATATTCATCTTGTGAAGTATAACTTATTAATATTTTCTAAGTAATATATATATTTATATGTATTTCATAAATATTCATCTTGTGTCACCAACGGGTTGTCGAGTCAAACACTTTGTTACCAAGTGTGTGGATGATATGGTTACATGCTCAAATTACACGTAGTAGCAATTACTTAAACATAAGTTGCCTTGATTGTTCTAGGTTGAACTTAGTTTGGATTTTTCCGAGCACTTTGGATACTTACAGATTTTTCACACCCGACTCACTTCACATGTGAGTTTCACGGCCCTGCCCTATTTTTACTTATTTTTATTTTGGGGGAGATTATATGCAAATTACTATTTTCATGGACACAAATACTTGTCAATGATTTCACATGTTATATAAGTTGTTACTTACCGTATGAAGTCCCCTATTATCGGACCGTTAGTTTATTTCCCTAAGCGAGGTAATCATGGATAGTACTATTGGATTTGACTACCCCCACCCGGGTTAATTGCCCTAACCTTAACTGGAGGTCTAAACGGGTTCATTATTAGCCTGTTCACCCTGTGCTTACAGTAGGCATTGGTAGGGGCAATCTATTGTAGACACAGTCTAGTTTCAGTTGCGATGCATATATAATGTTGTAGGTATTGTATGATTGAAAATCAAATCATGGAAAGATTTATGGTCCATTACATTGTTTACTATTACTTTAAAACCTGTGAACTCACCAACTTTATGTTGACATATTTTCATGCATGTTTTCTCTGGTATTTGATAATTGCATCAAGTTAAGCTAGCATGGATCACATTGCATTTAGGGCCATTCATGCTATTTGGGACATTTATTTCTGTATTCTCGTCGAGTTTTGAAAACATTTTACATTAGTTCCTTTATTTCCGCAAATTAATTCTAAGAACAATTTTGTATTTTAAACATATTTACAACGTATGTTTTACCAAATCATGTAGTGGTCGATCAATGACTACGATTCCATGACGTTTAGGCCCAGCGGGAAACCGTCGTGGTTGGGGGTGTGACATTTCTCCTCCTCAATCTCCTCAGAGGTCATGATCCTCTTCCCTTTGTCAGTCACTAGCCTTTGTGGCTCAGGGTGGAGAGAGCATTGCCCTTCATCACATGGTGTAGCACTTGAGCTCTGGCCAGAGAGAGGGTGCGAGACACCTTTACCAGCTGGTGCCTCACTAAGGGTACTAGATCCTAAAGTAATTCATGTCTCAAGATTCACAGGTTCAACTGCTAGGCCTTCAATTGAGGTTTCCCCTTCAAAGCTAATCCTATGGTCTGCCTTAATATCTAGTTGACTAATAGTTTTGCCTGCTAGGCTCTGTCTATATAAGTAGGATGTTCTTCTAAACTCTTCAACCACCCTTTGCTGAATTCCCTCAGCTAACCTGCCAGCTTGCCTGTTATGACTTGGATTGGCAAATGGCAGGTCAACAAGTGGAAAGCTCTCATAGTATCTTAGGTTCTTAAAATTAAAGTCTTCTTGTTGCCCCTGAGATCTAGAGAGTACCATGGTTCTTCTATCAGCATTATACCTCCATCCTACTATTGGGTTTTAAGTAGGGTAGGATGGGGTAGACATAGCCCTTGGAATTCCCTTCTCAAATAAACATTGAATCAGGGCATCCACATCAATGTGGGCATGAAGAGGTTGTTGAGTATGGACAACTGTAAGTGAGGATGGTGAGGCATCTATGTCCATACTCTGGGCAGAACTCCCAGGTTCTGTAATTGTAGGTAGGACTTTCTCCCCCTTTTTGGTAGCATCACCCTCTTGCATAGGGGAGCTAAGGGTTAGGTCCACCATATCCACAGGTTCTTGTGGACCTGGTTGAGGTTGCCTGGCAGGTCTCTAAGCTAGCTTGCCCTTGAGATTGGTGATCTCAAGTTGCTGATCAATGACCTGCCTATGTAAGGTATCCACCTGAGATTCCAGACGACATACCTTTGAAACTAAATAGGTGCATGTTTTGGATAGTTTTTGTACCTTTAGTTGCTGACTCCTCTTATTTTCATCATAAGAATCATGGGGGACGAGAGGACATAACCAAAGTCATCTCCCTTACCACTAGCTTGTGGTTCTTGGCTGCTGGGTTGCCATGATTGAGGTCTCAATGATGTAATCACTTGCAAAAGTTAGAGCCTCTTCCATATGACTCCCTGCACATGTTCAGGGAAGTCCACTTCAGTTAGGGGTGGATGATTGGGCAAGATATGGGTGTTTCAGGAGCACTCATCTCTCCTTGAGCAGGTGAGGAAAAGAGAGACTCGTGGTACTCACTATAACCCATATCCTCATCATCATAGAATTAGAGGCCATGGATTGAGTGGTTTATGTCTAACGGCTGGGGATGGTAGCTGTCCCCTGAAGGCCGATCACCTGAGTTTTGAGACTAAGAGTGAAGGCTTAAGCTTTAGGCAATGAGCTCATCAGGCTGAGCATGATGAACTTTAGCATTGATCAATGAAGTAATAGGAGTTGTTTGCTCCTCAAGGGAAGTGGGAGCTCTTGGTACCACTTCCTCCTACATGGGTGATTGTATAGGGGCTTGCTCAAACTGTATAGACTTAATAGGGGTTTTTTTGGATTTTCTTGAGTAGGTAAGGATTATTTGTGGTTGTGTAGGTGGTGCAAAGGTAGAAGGTGTGGGTTCAACATTGACTAGTGCTATCAAGTTGTCCCTTTGAGTAATGAGCTCTAACATTTTTAGGACCAGGGGCTGTTTCTACCCCTGAGAAGCCAACAATGGTCTTTCTCATGATTTTAAGATGCCAGGCTTCATCTGTCCCAATTTAAGAGTAGCACCTATTCCCCTTAATTGTGAGCCCGGTTCACAGTTAAGAATGTGCTAGACATATCTAGAGAACATGTCCAAGTTTGCAAGCAAGTTTGCATGAACAAACTGGGAGTACTTGAACGTGACCCGTTGAACCATTCCATCGACTACGTAGGATAAGTACACAAGACTCTGGTCCCATCCTTGATGTTTATTTGATAAAGACTGAATAACAACATGGAGGAGGTACTTCCACTAGTAAGAGACCTTACCCTTCTTGAAGGTTCTAATGGTGAAGTCCCCTTCATAGCCCATCTGCCTGAATGATCTATTCATAGCAGATTTGAGAAAAGATAGACCACCTACTTCGTCATGCAGCCTTAAATGAGTGTTGATTGTGGCTGGGGTGATGAACACTGTCTTCCCCTGCATAGATGCAAACAGTGCCTTCTCACCGTCCAAGATCACCTCTTGGAAGGTCCACCAAAACTCCAGCAATTGTTCTTCATAAAATGGAGGGTCGATAGTAAGAGCGGTGAGGAAGTTTGATTGAGCAAGAAAATGGCAAACATCTGAGAAACCAAGATCTTTCTGAGATGTCAACAAAGCAACTTGGTCATGTTGCCTGTGAAGGTGCATGGAAAAATCTGGGTGGTTTTGGGGTTTAGGGTTGGCCATTTGACAAAGCTTTGGGACGAATAAAGCTAAGAACAAAGAGGGCTTGTGGGTGAATTTAGGGTTTGAAGTTTGGAGATGTAGAGAAAGAAGAAAGAGAGGGAACCGTTGTAAGGATATTTATATGGATGGATTTGAGACAAAGTTAATGCAATAGGATAAACATTAAATCTAAATATTGGTCCCACCTCTGAAAAATTGCCCAAAAAGGTAGTTATCTTGGAAGAAAAGAATCTTTCAAAGGTAATTTGTCTTCGTAAGTTTTGAGAAAACTTCGGAAGCCAATTTGACTTCGGAAGATATTCATTAGCTTGACAAGAATTGCTTCGAGTAGAAAAATACTTAGAGTAGTTTGCTTATAAGATATATTTGGTTTCAGAAGATATTAAAATTCAGAAGTTTTATTCAAAGGATGATTAAATCTTCCGAGACTTAATTGCTTTTGAAAGAAAATTGTCCTTCAAAACATATAAGTACTTAGAAGTATATTTAAGCTTCAGAGATATGTCAGAATTTCTTCCGAATGTAAATTTCTTAGTAAGTAGTTATTAGCTTTAAAGACATAACTTTCTTCCAAAGTCAACTTAATGTCCTCCGAAGAGAAAAATATATCTTTAATTCCTAAAATTCTAAGGAATATCATTTTAAAAAATTTTCTCCCAAGATAAACATGGCTTATATGATGATATAGACAACTTAAGACACACATATTTGAAGAATAATCTTGAAATTAATTTAAGAAAATCTACACAAGGTTAATCATCCTAATAGTTGATACAAAATATTTAAATCTCTGTTTATCAAAAACTTTTGTGAACAGATCAACATATTATTCATTTGCGTTAACTTTTACCAGTTTTATAAATTCTTTTTTAAAATCATCTCTTCACAAATGATACCTGATTTTTATGTGCTTTGACTTTGAGTGCTGCATAGGATTCTCTGTAATAGAGATAGCACAGTTGTTGTCTATGTGGATGGGAGTCTCGCTGAAGTAGAATCTATAGTCTAACATCTGATTCTAAATCAAAAGCACTTGAACATAGCAGCTTGCAGCAGCAATGTATTCAGCTTTAGCAGTTGATGCATACACATAAGATTGTTTCTTGCATTGCCATGAGACTATCCTTCCACCAATGAATTGACATCCCCCAGATGTAGACATTGTAGTCATGTTGTAGCCACCATAGTCACTATTTGTATAAGCATACAGAATGAAGTTAGAATTCTTTGGATACCAAAGGCCCAGTTTGGAAGCACCTTTGAGATATCTAAGAATCTTTTTGACAACAACCTGGTGTGACATCTTAAGGTTGGCTTGATATCATAAAAAAATACATGTGGCAAACATGATATCAGGCCTACTGGCTGTGAGGTACATAAGAGACCTAATCATAGCCCTAGAGAGATGTTCATCAACACACTCCCCTTCAAGATCAGGTCCTAGAGAGTGGTTTTTAACTATGGGTGTCTTAGTGACCTTACACTCAGTCAGATGAAATTGGTAAGTATGTCTTGCACATACTTTGCTTGGTTTATGAAGATGCCAGTGTCAACTTGCTTCACTTGAATTCCTAGAAATAAATTGAGTTCCCCCTTGGCACTCATTTCAAATCCATTCTTCATCAGCTTCTCAAAGTCTTTACAGAGCTTTAGATTAGTTGAACCAAAGATGATGTCATCTACATAAACTTAAACCAACATCAAGTCATTCCCTATTCCTTTAATGAAGAGTGTGCCATCAATAGTACATCTCTTGTAACCATGTTGAACAAGGTACTATGACAGTGTCTCATACAACTTTCTTGGAGCTTGATGTAGCCCATAGAGAGCTTTGTCATGGTCGTAGACATAATCAGGACGATCTGGGTATGCAAAGCCAGGTGGTTGTTTGACATACACTTTCTCATCTATCACTCCATATAAGAAGTCACACTTAACATCAAGTTGGTAGACCTTGATATCCTTGGATGCAACAAAAGCAAAGAATATCCTAACAGCTTCAAATCTTGTTACAGGATCAAAAATATCTGTGTAGTCGATCCCTTCTTCTTGTGTGTACCCATGAGCAACTAGTCTTGCCTTGTTCTTGATGATAAGTCCTCTATCATCCTTCTCCTTCCTAAAAACCCACTTTGTCAGGATCAGCGATCTAAGTTTGATCAATTAGAGTTGAATCGCAGCGGAATTAGAACAAGAATTAGACAAATATAGCAAGAACACAATAGATATTCAATGGAACAGTACACGGTTATAGAGAAAGAGGTTTTCTTCAAAAGAATAATATCATTCATGCACAATGCTTCGGTGTGGCGGCCGCTAAGATTCGTAGGGCTTTGTAGGCTACACAGGGCATCGCCCCTTACAATTAGGTCAACATTCCTTATATAGAGGAATGTGACGTCTGCTGATGTCACTTGATAGTGACATCTAACAGAATTATTACAAACAACTGAAAGTAAGCAAACTACTGAGAATGTTCACAACAACTGAGAACATCTCAGAGTATGCTAAGTACAAGATGAAACTAAAACTACTGAAACTACAAGTACTGAATACAAGAAACATAAAACTACTGAAAGGAAACCATCACAACTACTGAGGAGATCTTCTTCAGCTGTTGTGACAACATCTGAAACTTGGTCTTCAGTCTTTGTCTTCAGCTTTTGTCTTCAGACTTTATCTTCAGCTGTTTTACTTCAGACTTTGTCTTCAGCTCTTTCACTTCAGACTTTGTCTTCAGACCTTTCACTTCAGACTTTGTCTTCAGACCTTGTTATCAGTTGATGTCTTCAGCTGTTGCAGACTACTTCAGTTGTTGTAATGTCTGTGGGACTTAAAGGTTTTTCTGATCAGGCTCATTGGTTCTTTTGGTCCAACAAACTCCCCCTGAACCAATGCAGCCAAAACCTTTAAGCTTATTGAGGTCCCACTTATTCTTGGCAGAAATACTCTCTTGATCAGCTTCAGAGATATCAGATAAGCACAGGCCAGGGAACAGGTTTCAGTAGATGTGAATGTCAAAGGATGGAAGGGAACTCTGTCTTGGGGAACTGGACACAGAGCTGTTATCCCAACCATGAAACCTACTTCCCATTGATGAGTCTATAAGACTCTCTGACGTAGGCCTCAAGGAGAACAACTTGTTCCTCCTTAGTGAGTTCTTCTGCTTCTCCTTCGAAGAAGAACTCTGGGCCATAGTACTCTGATAGGTACTTTACCGTCTTTCCATTTTTCAACTCAACAGTTGTTATCTCTCTGTAAGCAAATTCATCTGGGTGAGTCCCTTCTAATAACAACTGGAGTTCATTTTTCTTGATCTCTTCAAGCCTCTTGTATAACAACCCCTTCTTGACCATTTTGTTCTCCATTAGAGTTTGAGGGGTCATCTTTGACTTGTAGGCTCTCTTGAAGTCTTCAAGTATCTCCCAGGGTGAGACTACAATGGCCAACATAATAACAGCATCTATGGTCTTTCTCACTTGGCCATTGTATCTACTTGGTATGGATTTCTTATGAATTCTAGAACTAACCCTGGGGTCTGGCCAAATCCTTACTCTCTCCTTTTGATATTGAAAGGTATACCTGAGAGCATACAGCCTTTGAGCGTGTTTCTTCATGGCTTGTATAGATGATGACTGAGGAAACTCTTTGTCAACCATCTTCAAAAGTTGCTCATCGTGCTGTTTCTGCTGTTCTTCTTCTTCAATCTTAACTTTCACCATTTGCCTCTGAAAGTCTGGTGTGATCATTTGTTGACTTCTGGGCTCAGGTATTTTTAGAACAGCAGAGATTGGCAGACTGTCTTCTTCATCATCTTCTTCTTCTTCTTCCATCCTCAACACCCTTCTCCTCCTTCTGGGTGCATCTTGGATGTGGTTTGAGGTGGTTTTTGGGGTAAGGGAGTTGGTTTTGAGGTTGAGTTGGTTTAAGTTTAGGTTTAGGGATTGGTTTGGAGAGTTGTGGGGTTGGTTGTTTTTGAGTGGGAGTTTGGGAAGGCTGATCTAGCATTTTTGTGGTAAGTTTGGCTTTGGAAAGCTTGGCCATATCAGTTCTCTTCCCAGCACCTGCTTCATCTAAGGCTTCGATAATCAACCCTTTATTGAATGCTTCAGAAGCACAGATTCTGGTGGTTATTGCCAGAATACTGTCTCTGGTCCATGATTTAATCTCAATTAATGATCTTCCCAAGTATTTTGCAATAAACCTGATCATTATCTCCAACCTCTCCCTTTCCATCACACTGTAACTGGCCCATCTCTCTTGTATCTCTTTAATCTCCAGCCTTCTGATCTCAGTGTCTAATGTAGCTGTATCAAACCCTGTCTGAAGAGTTGGTCTATTATTTGTCCATTGATCTGCTGTGAGCTTCATCAGCTTCTTTAATCAGATCTTCCAATGATTTCTCTTCATCAGGCTTTTGAGTTTCAGCACTTTTCTTTCTCTTGTATGTGATCAGCTGTTTTTCCTTTTCTAACTCCTTTTCTTTCTCTTGTTGTTTCTCATCTTCCACTCTCTTTCTCTTTCTTTCTTTCACTGCCTTAGACTCCCCCTTTTTGGGTGCATTGGGTTCAGGGGTTTGAATGGCAGAAAGCTTCTTTTGCACAGCATCATCAACAAGTGTTTGTAGATTTGAGGAGATCCTCTCATCAATGGCTTTATGCACAATCTCATTGATGATGGGAGTGATGAGAGGTAAGGAATGTTGAAAGGTAGCAACCATCTGCTCAGAGGGGTTCTGTCCCTGAGAGGTGGTGCCAAAAGCAGTGGCTGGTGGCTCAGTTGAGTGTAGTGGCTGAGTGTTTGGTGAACCTTCAGATGAAGGTGCCATCTGTGGGTTTATTGGGGCAGATGGACTTTGATCCTGAGACATTTTGGCAAGCAGTTCTTTGAGTCTGCTCACCTCAGCCTCAAGGATTGTGTTATGGGCTAAGACATCGAAGAAAAAGCCCAGGTCATCATCAGTCTTTGCTGAATCACCTGACCTCCTGATTGAATCAGGATGTACATGCCCTGAGTGTAGATCAGTTGTAGCATGTGCCCCTTGTTCTTGGTTCTGGGGACTTCCTGCCTCAGGACTGAGTCCTTCATCGGCAGTTGCCTCTGGTGAGGTCTTAGAGATGTTACCAACTGCATCCTGTTCATTTGCTGAATCAGTAGAAGTGGCAGCCTCACCAGATGTTCTAACCTCCTCCTCTACACGGGGAGATTGAACATTATAACCCCTGTGCTGTGGGTTATCAGCAGCATTTTGGTCCTCTTCCTCAGCTGTTGAGGTTCTCCCCATTGTAATTGGTTTCTGGGGAGGAGGAGAGGAATGCAGCTGACTCAGCACTTGTGCAACTATAATGGTTGGGCTTTGAGGGGCGGTTGCATTTGGAGATAGGTTTGAAGCAGATTGCACCCGGGGTGACTGGTGCTCTTCAATGGTAACCTTCTCAATTGAGATAGGTTCCAGCATTGTGGTATCCCCAATTATGGTTGCATCAGGATCCTGTTGAGAGGATGCCTGAGCGGCTAGGGCTGGTGGAGTCTTTGACACTACTGGGGGGTTAGAACCAGTAAGTGTTTCCTGTATTGGTGGTACAGGGGCATCCTCAGGGGACTCATCTCCCTGAGTAGCCTTTTTGGGCTTTTTGGTGTTGGGTTTGGTGGGGACTTTGGATCTGGAAGTGGAGGCTGTGGGTTCCCGCTGCTTGGGTTTTAGCAGCCGGGCAGCCCCTTTCAGTGTAGGGTCAGAGTTGTGCCTGGAGTATACTTCAGGCAATACAGCCGGAGCAGGGACTCCAAGGCCAACAAGGCCGTCTGATTTTAGCTGATTTAAAATTATGGCCATGAGAAACCTGGGATATAATATCCATCTGTTTGCCACAGGTTTCAAAGCCAGATCCTTTAGTTCCATAAAAACTATCTCAGAAAAATTTAGATTTTGTCGTTCAAAGATAGAGTATAATACCTGTTGCCATCGGGAGGACATCTGATCCCATGAGGAGGTTTTTGGTGCAAGGCAGACATTCACCATGTGGAATATAAGACGTTCAGCATCATGGAAGTGCTTCTTCAGAATGGTGGTAGCACTTAAGTCTCCTTCATACCCGTTATTGATGAAAGACATATCAGTTGTGCCTTTCGGGTATTCTGTGACACAGGTGGCATCATGTAGATTTAGGGTTTGTCGAATGATGTCTGGAGTGATGACCACCTGTTTCTGGTTAACCAACGACTGGAGAGTGATTTGGCTATCATTCTCACCAGTTTGCACAGAGACGTTGGTCCAGAATTGGCTTAGGGAATCGGGGTATATGGTAGGATTCAGAAGAAAAGCGGTTCGGTACTGGGAATCTACCATAAGATCGATGGCATTATCAAATTTGTTCCAAAAGGCCGATTTCGAGAGGTAGGCAACACAGTTGTGTCTGGGTTTGAGTTTCATGGTCGCCATTGTTGAGAGTGAAGGACAAAACGGCTAATGAAACGTTTGAAATTAGGTTTAGGTATTTATAGGGTAAGAAAAGGCTGATATAAAACGACTGAAAGTGTTGGTGCTGTCATCAGTTGTTTGAAAACAACTGAAGACCTGGTTTTAACTTTCAGAAGTTGTAACAACTGAAGACTTGGTATTAGTCATCAGTAGTTGTGAAACTACTGAAGACATGGTTTTGGCTTCAGGTGTTGTAAACAACTGAAGATTTGGTGTTAGTCATCAGTAGTTGTAAAACTACTGAAGACATGGTTTTGGCTTCAGTTGTATGAAGTGAAACAGCAGTTGTAGAAACAACTGAAGAGAAAAGTTTCTCATCAGCTGTTGTCGTCAATTCTTAGCTCATCAGCTGTTTCATTCTGACCTCAACACTTATCAGACTTTTGTCTGATTTTCAGATGTTTCATTGGTCATCAGTACTTATCTGTTATACTGACATCAGTAGTTGTAACTACATCAGTAGTTGTAACCACATCAGTTCTTTTCAACAGATAGAGTACTTCAGTACTTTTAAGTAATTTAGTCTTCAGTAGTTATGAAAACTACTGAGGATAAAAGAACTTATCAGTACTTATTTGTGACAATAGTATACGAATGCTCATCAGTACTTGTTGACTGAGATCATCAGTAGTTGTCACTTATTCTAGCTGCAGCATACCAAGCCTTAACACTAGGTTTTGGAAAGTTGAACTGTCCAAAGGCTTAGTAAATATGTCTGCAAGCTCATCAGCACTAGGAACAAACTTTGGATCAATCAGACCTTTTTCAAAACAATCCCTAATAAAATGGTGTCTGATCTCAATATGTTTGGTCCTAGAGTGCTGGACTGGATTCTTGACAATACAAAGAGCTGAAGCACTATCCATTAGTAATGGAGTCTTAGTCTCTGTAATGCCATAATCCAATAATTGATTCTGAAGCCAGAGTACCTGAGATGTACAACTTGCAGCAGCAATGTACTCGGCTTCAGCAGTGGATGTAGCAACAGATGTTTGTTTCTTACTCTGCCAAGAAACCAAACAGTTGCCTAGGAATTGACATCCACCAGAAGTTGATTTTCTAGTTAATTTACACCCTGCATAGTCACTATCAGAAAAAGCAACTAATTTGCAAGAGTGCCCAGTGGAATACCAAAGACCTAGAGATTGAGTACCTTGCAGATATCTAAAGATCCTCTTGACTGCAATCAAATGAGACTCTTTAGGAGCAGCCTGAAATCTAGCACAAACACAAGTTGCAAACATAATATCTGGTCTAGAAGCTGTTAAGTACATCAAGGACCCAATCATACATCTGTAAAGTGTTTCATCAACAGCTTTACCTTTCTGATCTGCATCCAGTTGTGTGGTGCTGCACATGGGAGTAGAACAGGGCTTACAGTTTTGTAAATCAAACTTTTCCAAAAGACTCTTTGTGTATTTTGACTGATGAATGAAAGTTCCATCAGCCTTTTGTTTGATTTGCAAACCTAGAAAGAACTGTAATTCTCCCATGGCACTCATTTCGAATTTTTGTTGCATCAACTTTGTAAATGCATCACACAACTGTGGATCAGAGGATGCAAAAATAATATCATCAACATAAATTTGAACAAGGAGCTTATGCTGACCCACTTTCTTAATGAACAAAGTTTTATCTATGGAGCCTCTAGTGAAATTATTCTGAAGAAGAAAATTTGACAGTGTTTCATACCAGGCTCTAGGAGCTTGTTTCAACCCATAAAGAGCCTTATCAAGTTTATACACCCAATCAGGATGTTTATTATCCTCAAAACCTGGTGGTTGACACACATAAACCTCTTCTTTTATTTTACCATATAAAAATGCACTTTTGACATCCATTTGAAAAACTTTAAGATTGTGGAATGCAGCATAGGCTAAGAACAATCTAATTGCCTCCAGTCTGGCTACAGGGGCAAAGGTTTCATCATAATCAATACCTTCTTCTTGTGAAAACCCCTGGACAACCAGTCTGGCCTTGTTCTTGACAATTTGCCCATTTTCATCTGTTTTATTCCTAAACACCCATTTAGTGCCTATTGCACACTTACCTGGGGGTAGAGGAACCAGTTCCCACACTTGCTGCTTTTTGAACTGAAGAAGCTCAAGCTGCATGGCATCAACCCATCCATTGTCTCTTAATGCAATATGATAGTTCTTTGGCTCTTGCTGACTGATGAAGAGAGCATAGAAGCAGAAGTTGGACAATTGACTTCTAGTTGAGACACCAGCATTGATATCACCAATGATTTGAGACATTGGGTGATTCTTCAGCTCTTGGTACACTATGAGATCTGTGCAAGTGTTTGTAGCACGCTCAGCAGCAACAGATGTTGATCCAGATTCTTGAAACCAAGTATTAGATGGCAAGTCAAATGAAGTAGAGGATTCAGAAATCTCATCAGCATTTGTTGTGGATGGTGCTACTGAAGCTACAGGAACATCAAGTTTAGTAGACTCAGGCAGTTGATCACTAAACTTGAATAGGTGAGTACTGGGATCATCATCAACATCAGTACCACCAGATGGATGACTAGCTGCAGAAGGTGATGAATTCACATGATCTGCAACAGCTGGAGGCTGATAAGGAACATATTGCAGTATGTCCAGATCAAACAACTCCACAGGGTTTTGTGGAATTTTGTCCTTAGGGGATTCATTGAACTTCACATGCAAGGTTTCTTCAACCATCTTTGTTCTGCAGTTGAACACTCTGTAAGCCTTGCAAGTGGATGAATACCCAACAAAATACCCTGCATCCACCTTAGAATCAAACTTTTGGAGTTGATCCTTTGTGTTGAGAATGTAACAAGGACACCCAAATGCTCTGAAGAATGAAATTAGAGGAGCCAAATGATGTAGAACTTCATAAGGAGTCTTCATCAACCTCTGATTCACTAAAGCTCTATTTTGCACATAGCATGCTGTGTTGACAGCTTCAGCCCAAAAGGTCAGTGGCAAACCAGAGTCAGCCAACATGGACCTTGCAGCTTCAATTAGGGTCCTGTTCTTTCTCTCCACTACTCCATTTTGTTCTGGAGTCCTTGGGATGCTATACTGCCTCTTGATTCCTTTTGAAAGGTAGAAATCATCAAGTGTATGGTTTCTAAATTCAGTTCCATTATCACTTCTTATACACTTGACTGATAGGGAATACTGCTTCTCAACATACAACACAAAGTTAATAATTGTCTGAGCAGCCTCATCCTTTGAATGCAAGAAGAAGGTCCATACAAATCTGGAGTAATCATCCACAATTACCAGACAGTATTTCTTCTTTGCCATGCTCATTACTCTCACAGGACCAAAGAGATCCATGTGCAGTAATTGCAAGCAGGCAGTGGACTTTGGTTCTTCTATAGGAGGGAATGAAACTTTGTGTTGTTTTCCTTTTAAACAAGCAGTGCAGGTTTCATCACAGTGGAACTCCTTTATTGGTAGACCTCTCACTAAACTATTGTGGATCAGCTGATTCATGTTTTTGAGATTAACATGACCCAGCCTTCTATGCCACAGTTTAGATTCCTGAGGAGAGGCCTTGGAGAACAGGCAAGGATGACCTTTTAAATCAATCTTCTTTGACAAATCCAAGGCATATACTCTTCCTATCCTGTTGGCCTTCAGGAGAGTATGTTCATCCAATACCTTGTCAATCAGCCTCAGAACTTTGGAAGACAGAATCCGGCAGTTCTGGCTTGTGAAAAGTGCAACATGCCCTTTATCACACATCTGACTGACACTCAGTAGATTATACTTGAGATTCTCCACATGGTTAACATCATCAAATCTGATTTCTCCATTTGACACAAATCCTTTCCCGATGATGTAACCCTTAGCATCATTTCCAAATGAGACAAATCCCTTCTTTCCTTGAGAGTAGTCATTAAGAAGAGAACTGCTCCCAGTCATATGCATAGATCCTCCACTGTCTACATACCAGATGCTTCTTTGGCATGCTGAAGAACCCTGCATTTATCATAAGAAACTAGTTAGCTTTAGAGACCCAAACCTTTTTGGTTTTGGGTCTGTTTTCATCAACAGATTTAACCATAACTTGTTTCTCATGATTAACAGCTGATGAAGGTGGAGATGGTGCTGAAATGGATTTCTTAGATTTGGGCTTGGATTTCCTTTTCAGTGGTTTGATCACAGGTGCATCTAGTTGGTTAACTCTCCCCAACAAATGCTGAACCATCATAACAAGTTGTGTCTGATTTGTTGCTAAAGCCTTCAGCTCATTTGACACATCAGTACTTGTTTTTGATGAGTTCCTGTGACCCACCATTTCCTCCTTCTTGAAATTCACAGACTTAGTCTGATGTTTATCATGAGGAACACTATCAGCTGTTTTCTGATAAACCCCATCCTTCTTTTTGGATTTTGGTGAGGCCTTGGGTTTATCAGTTTGAGATGACTGTGGTACAAACTTGGTCTCAAACTCATTTTTCATTTTATTAATCTCTTCTTTAATGAGCTTATCTCTGTTGAGTTTGGAACCCTTTTTGTACCAGCATTCATCAGATAGATGATTGAATTTACCACATATTTCACATGGCTTATTCTTCATCTTGGATTGATCAACTGCTGAAGTGGAAACTACTGAAGGTGTGATCTTCAGTACTTTCCTCCTTTCAGTACTTGTGTTAAGTACTGAAGGATCGGTAACAACTGAAGACTTGTTCTTCAGCTGTTCTCTATCCGTCCTGAAAGACCGTATGATAGATTCCTCAGCAGTTGTTAATCCTTTTATTTCAGCAGATTTGAAATGCTTTTCAGATGTTGTGACTTGCCCTTCAGTACTTGGAGTACTTTGAGGGACAACATCTGAATTGCTCAGCTTCATGTGTTTATCAGCATTTAAACCATCAGGCAATTGATTTGCTGAGATCTTAACACTGACTTCATCCTCTAATTTTGTATTATCATTTGAGGATGAATCACATGATGATGTGGTTTGGAAATTACTTTCACCTTCAGATTTTACTATTGATTTTGAAGTAAAATCAGTAGGTGGTGCAGTATGATTGTAACCTATTCCAAACTTCACATTTGAAGCTGTTTGCTTGCTGAGAAGCATTTCAAATCCCTTGCAGGATGTTACCCAGCGGTCACACTCAACTTGGGTAGCTGCAAGTGTCTCTTTGAGACTTCTGTGGTTCTCAAGTATGACCTCTACCTTAGCCTTTTCATCATTAAGTTGGCATTTAAGCTTGTAAATCTCATCATCTTTGTCATTAAGAGCAGACTCATACTCAGCTTTTCTTTTGGAAATAGTTTTCTCAAGCTCAAGATTTTGATTGATTAAAGCTACATTTGCCTCTCTAATAGAGACAAAGGCAGCTATGCATGATTCAGAACATAACTTGGCTTTAGCCTCAGAAGATACCTGGGTTACCTGTGAAGATGATGCATTGGAGCAGGAACCCTCAGTAGACTCCAGGGCCATGAGAGCAAGATTCCCAAAAGGATGTTCACCACCATGTTGACCAGCACCAGCAAATAATTGCTCATTGAAACCAGAAAGATCATCTGGTGAGCTGCTCCAGTCAACAACTCCTGGTGTGAAGAAGCTGTGATGAGGTTGAGATTGTGATGGAGATGGTTGAGGCTCAGGTAGGGCTTGAGGTTGTTGTGCTATAGGAACTTGAACTGGATTTGGCTGTGGCATGTAATAGCAGGGATATGGATATGGCATTGGACCCTGAGGGACAAAATATGCAGGAGATTGAGGTTGTGAGTGATGACCAGAACTAGCAGGATGTTGCCCTTTGTTTTGTGAACTATTGCTTGGAAAGGTCACAAAGGGTGCAGAGGAGTTAGATCCAGTTGATCTACACTCTCTTGCAAAGTGCCCAAGCCTGTGGCATTTGTGACACCTCAACTTACTCTTGTCAAAACCAACTTTGGTTTTGCCAGAGAGTCCTGGAAATTTCCTACCAGTTCTCTTGTAGAACTTTTGAGATCTGATATTGATCAGGCCATTTGGCTCAAAATATCCATCTCTTCTAAATCATCATCAGCAATACCCATCAAATCATCCATGATAAAGCATAAATTATCACTATTACACCCAGAATGACTGTCAACACCAACAAATGCATGATCAGAACTGTTTGAAGAGAAATCTATATGCTCATCATAATGGCTTTCTGATCCAGCATATTCTGACTCATGACCGACCAAGGCAGTGTTCCCTGGTACAAAGTCATCAGTGAGCTTTCCTGATGATGCCAGTTTCCTTTTCTGCTCTATCTCTCTTTCAAATGTAAGCAGTTTCCCATGGAGTTGGGTGAGAGATAGGCTATCCAGATTTGCACTGGAGCGTAGGACAATGGTGTATGTGTCCCATCTCTCAGGCAGTGATCTGAGGAATCTGTTGTTCATCTGGCTGTTAGTATACTCATGCTTGACCATTTTCAGCTCAGAGATCAAGCAGGAGAACGCTCAAACTGTTGAGTCAGTGTCTCACCCTTCCTATGAGAGAATGTCTCATATTGTTGGGCGAGGATTTCTCTGTTGTTTGCTAAGACCTCATCAGTTCCTCCGAATTGTTCCTTCAAAGCATTCCAGAGGTCATGAGCAGTTTCATGATGCATAAGCCCAGAATAGATTTCATTAGGCAGTGCCATGGCCAGAATTCCATGGGCTTTAGCATCAATCTCAAACAGTTTACGATCTTCATCTGAGTATTGCTCCTTCTTCTTCGGAACCATTTGATTGGTCTCCGGATTGTTCACCATAGGCTTGTGTGGACCGTGAACCACAGATGTCCAACAACCTGAACTGTTAACAGACAGGTGATGGAGCATTCTTCGTTGCCATATGTTATACTCACTCCTAACCAGCATCGGAGGCTTGGTTGAGGAGCCAGTATTGTGAGGGTCATTAGAAGGAGTAGTCATTCTCAGATTCAAACCAATTCGATCAAGTTTCAAAAGATTTAGCATAAAAACACAACAAACTCAATATGAACCAAGAAGAAACTCAAATTGACTAACCAGAAGCAGAAGAAGACCAATCTCTATAACCAATTCTTGCAAATATGCAAATTCGATCAAACTTTAGATATCGAAATAGCAGTTTCAATAATCAATTGTTAAACCGATCAATGATTAACCCGCTCTAATACCATTTGTCAGGATCAGCGATCTAAGTTTGATCAATTAGAGTTGAATCGCAGCGGAATTAGAACAAGAATTAGACAAATATAGCAAGAACACAATAGATATTCAATGGAACAGTACACGGTTATAGAGAAAGAGAGTTTTCTTCAAAAGAATAATATCATTCATGCACTATGCTTCGGTGTGGCGGCCGCTAAGATTCGTAGGGCTTTGTAGGCTACACAGGGCATCGCCCCTTACAATTAGGTCAACATTCCTTATATAGAGGAATGTGACGTCTGCTGATGTCACTTGATAGCGACATCTAACAGAATTATTACAAACAACTGAAAGTAAGCAAACTACTGAGAATGTTCACAACAACTGAGAACATCTCAGAGTATGCTAAGTACAAGATGAAACTAAAACTCCTGAAACTACAAGTACTGAATACAAGAAACATAAAACTACTGAAAGGAAACAATCACAACTACTGAGGAGATCTTCTTCAGCTGTTGTGACAACATCTGAAACTTGGTCTTTAGTCTTTGTCTTCAGCTTTTGTCTTCAGACTTTGTCTTCGGCTGTTTTACTTCAGACTTTGTCTTCAGCTCTTTCACTTCAGACTTTGTCTTCAGACCTTTCACTTCAGACTTTGTCTTCAGACCTTGTTATCAGTTGATGTCTTCAGCTGTTGCAGACTACTTCAGTTGTTGTAATGTCTGTGGGACTTAAAGGTTTTTCTGATCAGGCTCATTGGTTCTTTTGGTCCAACACACTTGGTACCCACTGGAGTCTTCCCTTGTGGAAGAGGAAATAGGTTTCAAACCTTTTGTCTTTTGAATTGAAGCAACTCCTCCTGCATTGATTAAACCCAACTTCAATCCTTCAAAGCCTCATCAACCTTCTTTGGCTCAATATGGGACAAGAAACAAGAGTATGGAAAAACATTTTTGTCACAGGTTGGTCCTCTTGTTCTTACCTTAGTCTCAACATCTCCAACAATGTTAGTGGTGGGATGTGACTTATGGATTCTTAATTGAGGAATCATAACAAGTTGGTTGGACAGATTTAAATTGGTAAAATTCAGATCTGGTGATTGAGTGTCACCCACCACATTAACACATTTATCAAGAGAAGCTTGATCCAATGAGTGTGTGACATTATTGATGTTTTCTTCTATGGAGTGGTTATTAGCATCAAGAATTCTTGATCACTATCACCACCTCAATCTCCTCCTACATTGGAAACCCCTTTATTTGAGTTTTGTGCCTCAGTGCCAGAATTTGAAGGTACTTCAGATGTGTTAGCTAAAGAGTTTGTCATTGTTGTACTGATAGGATTTGCAGCTGCAGGGTTTGTTACCACTAGAGCTGAAGTAGTTTTTTGACTTGTTCTTCTCAGCTCAAATCTTGGATCAGGATCTCCTATTGATAAGCTACCTGTAGATCCTAAAACATCTTCACAAGATTTATTAAAACAGTTGGTAACTAAATCAATATCAAATAGCTAATCAGGACCATAACCTTTCACACTGGGTGTATGGTCATTGAAGGTCATATTGGCTGACTCCTCAACTACTCTAGTTCTAAGATTGTATATTCTATAAGATAGCGCAAGGGCATTCAAATTTGTCTATCTAATCTTTGGTATTCAAGATAGTGCAAGGACATCCAAATGATCTGAGGAAACTAATGAAAAGTCTCCTTTGGTGCCATAGCTCATAAGTAGTCTTACCATGAGTCTTGACTACTAAAACTCTGTTCTGCATATAGCACATAGTGTTGACTACCTTTGCTCAGAAGGTGATGGGCAGTTTAGAGTTAGAGAGCATAGTCCTTACAGCCTTAATAAGTGTCTCGTTTATCCTCTCAGCAATACCATTTAGCTGAGGAGTTCTGGGAGCCCTGTATTGCCTTGTAATACCCTTTTTATCATAAAATGTGTCAAGGATTTGGTTCTTAAATTTTGTTCCTTAATCACATCTTATGATTTTGACCTTGTGATCACATTGATTCTCAATTTTCAAAATGAAGTTCTTCAAGATCCTAGGGATATCATCCTTAGTTCTATGAAATAAGACCTAAGTGTATCTTATAAAGTCATCTGTGATTACTAGAATGTATGAAGTCTTTCTTAAACTCATTACACTGGTGGGTCGAAATAGATCCATATTTAATAAGTGTGGAGGAGTAGTGATGGAGTTCTTTTCCTTTGGCTTGTGAGACACTTTTTGTTGCTTTCTTTTCATACATGCAACACAATGGTCATCACATGTAAACTCTTTCTTTGGCATTCTAGTTACTAAATCATTCTTAATTAGCTTATTCATGTTCTTAAACTTTACATGGCATATTCTTTTATGCCAAAGGGAAGACTTATCACTATAGGCTTTAGACAGATAGCAAGAAACTTCTCTAGATGGGGAGGTTTCCTGCAAATCCATCTTGTATATGTTCCCTTTCCTGGAGGCTCTAAGTAGGATATGCTCTTGAGGAATGACCACCTTGGGATTGAGAACAATGCACTCATGCTTAGCGAAGAGCATGTTATGTCTCTAGTCATAAAATTGTGATACACTCAAGAGATTGTATCCAAGCTCCATGACATAGTTTACCTTTTCAATGTCGAGCTTACCATTTGTGACCCTGCCCCTTCCTATGATGTAACCACCTAATTCACCTCCAAAGGCAACTGGCCCTCCTTCAATTTTATCAAAGTTTTGAAGCAAAGAGCCATTGCCTGTCATGTGCCTGGAACAGTCACTGTTAATGATCCATACATTTCCTTTGGTCTTCAGCTGCTCCTTCATAGAAAGAGATGGTTAGTTACATTTGGAAACCCAAGCCTTGTTGGTCTTGGGCTCATCAAAGTGAACTGAAGATAGTTCAATAGTTTTTGATCCTATATGCAAGCTTTGAGGATCATTTACTTTTGTTGATGAAAACCTTTCAGTCATATAGCCTTAATTCATCTTCCACACCATCTTTGGAAGATTAGACTTGGCGTTCAAGACTTCAGAAGGTTTGATGACTTTGGAAGTTTTAGAGACTGGCCCTTTGGAAGCTTTTGCATCCACTGCAGTAGACTTCAGTACTTCGGAAGCATTCCTTTCTTTCGAGACCAAAATTTCTTCCAAAGGTAATTTTTCACCTATCTCCATCTTCACTTTGGAGCTTCCAAAAGGAAAAGATTTTCCTTCCAAAGTTATTTTCTTTTTCATCTTCTCAGAAGTTTTCTTCTCGAGCATATGGATGGTGCTCTTAGGATTATACATGCAATCCTTAGCAAAGTGAGAGGTACCACTACACATGATGCATTCAACTTGCATGCTTCTGAGAGTCTTCTTTTGGGTAAAAGGCTGAGATTGATCTCTTTCTACTTCCTTCTTCACCTTCATATATGATGCAGCAGGCTTCTTAGGGTAAGGCTTGCTCTTGGAACTAGATGGTTCATGCTGTGCAGTAGTGGTGAACATTTGTTCAGTCTTCTTCTCTAAACTAGTATGATTTGGACATAAACTAGGATCCCTAGTACTAGAATCCATAGGTGAGTCTTCAGTCTTCATCACTTCAAAACTAATAGAAATAAAAACTTGTTTTTGATTGGAGTTGAAAGTGGCCTTGATTTCTTGGGCTTTATTTGATTTTCTTTTGGCTACCCTGATCAAGTTCTTCCTTGCTGACATGGTAATTATTGGTTCTTTCTTCTCTCCACAAGAATAGTGACCCTTCTTAGGATAACCCTTCTCACTCACTTCAGGTTCATCCTTCACTATCTCCTTTTCATCTTCATCCTCTTGTTGGATAGGTTCAATGAGGGGCAACTTATCTTGACAAGTTCCACACCTTGGAGATCTTATAGATAGCAGTATGTGTGGAGGAGCTATCACACTTGAACCAAGTCCCTGCCTGTTCTAATAACAAATCTTTGCGTGCAAGGATGGGGATATTATGTTCTTAAAGGTTTCTTATTCAAGAACACACTTTTCTGCCTTAGCTTTGTTGATCACAAGCTCAGCCTGGCATTCAGTTAAGTTGGTTATGAGTAGAAATTGTTTTCTCTAAATCTTCTATTTTTAGTTTATATTCATTTTTTGCTTTTCTGAAATCAGCTTTTAAAATATTTAAGGACTCAAGGTCAGATCTCACTTCTTGGTTATAGGACCCGTACATGTTAACTTTAGCAATATTTTCTAGTATACAAAGATGTTCTAATACCTTGGCTTCTTCATGGTCATCCATCAGTGCTTGGTTGGGAGAAACATATTCAACCTAAAAGCTCCAGTCAAATTCTCATTCTTCAATAGCAACAGTAGCTTGTTGTTTTGGTTGGCTTGGCTTCGCAGATCTAGGAGCTGCATGAGTGTAGTTTGGTCTAGATTGTGCTTGGCCACCATTAGTTCTTAGTGCCTTGCACTCCCTAGCAAAGTGACCCATTTGGTTACAGTTGTAACACTTCACCTTGCTTTTATCCAGTCCAAACTTTCCACTGTCCACATTGCTGGGAAACTTTCTTTCGGTTCTCTTATAGAACTTCTTGGCTCTATGAGTGAGAAGAGCCATTTGCTGGACTATCTCCATGTATTACAGATCATCTAGATGGATACAATCCAAGTCTTCAAGAGTGAAGAGAAAGTTGCCCCAATTTTCATCAGCAGACAGAAAGGCTTGTGATGAGCTTGTCTATTGGAATGAGCTTTGTTGGATGTAGCTCTCCCTTAGTGTCTCTGGGAAGGTGATGAAAGAGCCCTTTTGTGAGTTGTTAGGGTAGCTGATAAGATGATACCGTGGTTCTCTGCTATCCCTTTCAACCACATGGATGGTTGAACTCTATTGATTGCTGGAAGAGCTGCTTGATTGATTTTACATATTCATCTCCATCTAGTTACCACTAAAGATACCATATAGCTCTATGAGAGTAAGGGTGGAGGGGTATTTAGTTCTCTTAATGGCCACAGATTAGTGAGTCTATTTTCTAGGAAGAGAGAATATAAACTTCCTCACAATATCCCTATTCTCAAGTTTTACTCCAACATACATGAGAGTATCTACAATCTCAACATACCTGAAATATTATTGAGTCATAGTTTCACCTGCCTTGTAGGTGAAGTTCTCAAACTGCTACTTCATGAGGTCCTTCTTGTTTTCTTTAGCCTCATTAGGCCCCTCATACATGAGCTTCAATGCATCCCATAGCTGTTTAATAGTTTTGCACTTCTTGAAGCCTCTGTATATAGAGTTGGGAAGAGCACTTTGGAGAGTGGTCATTGCTTTCTGATCTATGTCTATCTTCATCCAATCTTCTTCATAATAGTCAGCCACTTCCTTTGGTATCATCTCACCACCACCAGCAGCTGAAGTGGTGCTTGGGATGTAAGGTCATGTGACAACAGATCTCTACATCTTGCTGTCTTGAGACTTGATGAAGCCTTCCATTCTTTGGCACCAACTATCAAAGTCATCAGAAATGATCAGTTGAGATTTTCTCATGGTACTAGTTTCCATATCAGCCTTTGAAAGAGCTGCCATTTGAGCTGGTAGGTGTTTTATGAAAATGAATGGATTTAAGTGGCGAGATCTTACAATCAACAGCCTGAAATGCTCTGATACCAATTGCAGGACCGGTGAAGGGGGTCAATGCAATAATGTCACAATGTTTGGGGAGACATAGAAAACTTAACAGATCAAATAGGAAACCGGCTTAAAGTAAAACAAAGAACACCAGTAAAGAACATAACAAGAACATAATAAAATAGTTTTCAAGATTGCTGTATATTGCTCTTAAGTTCCTTTTACAAAGTGTTACAAGGCTTAGTCCTATGATCTGGTACTTGAGATACTTTATACTACATCCTACAACCGGCCATACTAAATAGAAAAATGGAATCTAAAATCCGGATACTTTGAAGGCCAGCTAGAATCACTAATCTAGACAACAAGATTAATGTAATGTCAAAAGATAGATTCTCTTTTGACTAGTGACTATGACATGCCATAGCTCACATCCTAATATATTACAAAAAGGATAAAAGTACATAAGTCGAAAGTTATAGACACTATGACCATAATCTACAGTTGACAAAAGTATGGACTTTTCACCACTCATATAAGTTGGCGAGTCTTTAAAGATGGCTGTAGATAAGTGGTTCAGCTTTTATCAAAAGTGAGTCAGAGAAAGCATGTCTTCTCTATCTTCGGAAAAAATCTGTCTCTTGGCTTTGGAAGATTTTGTCTTGAAGCTTCGTAAGACTTTATATTTGGATTCGAAAGATTTGATACTTAGTGTATTTCATTGAGTTGTATCAAATCTTCCAAAGTAACTTCCTTGTACTTCACATGTGCATGCTAAGAGCTCTTTGGTTGCATCAACCTCTAAGTATAATCCTTACATATACTCTATAAGCCTTACCTTGGGAAGAGTATCCAATAAAGTGTCCATCATCTTATTTCTTAGCAAATTTGGCTATCTGATCTTTGGTATTCAAGATGGTGCATGGACATCCAAATGACCTGAGGAAACCAATGAAAGGTCTCCTTTTATGCCACAATTCATAAGGAGTCTTACCATGAGTCTTAACTACTAAAACTCTGTTTTGCACTGCCCAGAAGGTGATAGGTAGTTTAGAGTTAGAGAGCATGGTTCTTGCAGCCACACTCTATTTAGGAACATCGTTTTGCTTATAAGTCCTGGGAGCACTATATTGTCTTGTAATACCTTTTTCATCATAAAATGTATCAAGGATTTGGTTCTTGAATTCAGTTCTTAGATCACATCCTATGATCTTGACCTTGTGATCACATTGATTCTCAATTTTTAGAATGAAGTTCTTCAAGATTTCCAAAGTCTCATCCTTAGTTCTAAGAAAAAATACCCTAGTATATCTTGTGAAGTCATCTATGATCACCATGCAATATGAAGTTCTTCCTAAACTCATTACACTGGCGGGGCCAAAGAGATTGATATGTAATAAGTGTAGGGGAGTAGTGATGGACTTCTTTTCCTTTGGCTTGTGAGACCTTTTGTGTTGCTTTCCTTTCAGACATTTAACATAATGGTCATCACTTGTAAACTCTTTCTTTGGCATTCCAGTTACCAAATCATTCTTAATCAGTTTATCATGTTCTTAAAGTTTACATGGCATATTCTTTTATGCCAAAGGAAGGAGTCATCACTATTTGCTTTAGATAGAATGCAAGAAACTTCTCCTGAAGGGAAAGTTTCCTACAAATCCATCTTGTACATGTTCCTTTTTTAGGGGCTTTAAGCAGGATATGCTTTTGGGGAATGACCACCCCAGGCTTGAGAAAAATGCACTCATGCTCAGTAAAGAGCATGTTATGCCTCTAGTCATAAAATTAGAATACACTCGAGAGATTGTACCTAAGCTCCTTAACATAGTTTACCTTCTCAATGCTGACCTGTAATGTAACCACCTGATTCTCCTTAAAAAACAACTGGCCCTCCATTAATTTTCTCAATATTTTGAAGCAAAGAGTCATTGCCTATCATGTGCCTGGAACTACCACTATCAATGATCCATACATTTCCCTTGGTCTTCAGCTGTTCCTACGTAGAAAAAGATGGTTAGTTTCATTTAGAATCCCAAGCCTTGTTGGTCTTGGGCTCATCAAGATGAACTAAAGATAGTTCAACAGTTATTGATCTTATATTCAAGCTTTAAGGATCTTTGGCTGTTGTTGATGAAGAAACTTCAGTCACATGGTCTTCCTTCATCTTCCACACCATCTTTGGAAGACTAGACTTGACCTTTAAGACTTTGGAAGTTTTGGAGACTGAACCTTCAGAAGCTTTTGCATCCACTGCAGCAGACTTTAGTGCTTCGGAAGCATTCCTTTCTTCCAAGCCCAATTTTCCTTCCGAAGGCAAGTTTCAACCTATCTTCTTCCCTGTCTGCTTGGAGCTTCCAAAGGAAAGTGATTTTCCTTCTGAGGCTCTCTTCTTCTTCTTCTTCCTCTCAGAAGTCTTCTTCTTGTTTATATGGATGGTACACTTGGGATTGTAGATGCAATCCGTAGCAAAGTGAGTTGCACCACCACACATGATGCATTCAGCTGGCATACTTCTAAGGCTCTTCTTTTAAGGAGAAGGTTGAGCTTGTTCTCTTTCCACTTCCTTCTTCATCTTCATTAATGATGCAGTAGGCTTCTTAGGGTGAGGCTTGCTCTTGGAACTGGATGGTTCAGCCTGTGTAGCAGTGGTGCACATTTGATCGACCTTCTTCTCTTGACCAGAATGGTTTGAACTTGAACTAGGACCCCAGGTACTAGAGTGCATAGTTGAGTCTTCAGTCTTCACCACTTCAAATCCAGTAGAAATAAAGGCTTGTTTTTTCTTGGAATAGAAAGTGGCCTTGATCTTTTAGGCTTTCTTTGATTTTCTTTTGGCTGCCCTGATCAAGCTCTTCCAAGTTGACTTGGTCATCCTTGGTTCTTTCTTCTCTCTAAGAGGATGGTGACCCTTCTTAGGATGATCCTTCTCACTCACTACAGATTCATCCTTCACTATCTCCTCTTCATCTTCATCCTCTTCTTGGTTAGGATCAATGTGGGACAGCTTATCTTGACTAGTTCCACACCTTGGAGATCTTACAGATAGTAGAGTGTATGGAGGAGCTATCTCACTTGAACCTAGTCCCTGCCTATTTTGATAACAAATCTTTGCATGTATGGATGGGGATAGGATGATGGAATCAGGTATGCAGTATTTACAGACAAAAGTATTTGGTTATTGGGGTGTCCTTGAAGGTTTCCTCTTCAAGAACACACTTTTCTGCCCTGGCTTTGCTGATCACAAGCTCAGCCTGGCATTCAATTAACTTGGTAATGAGATCTTTGATTTGAGTCCTGTAATTTGTGTGCTCATTCTTAAGAGTTGAAATTTTTTTTTTCTAAATTTTAGATTATAAGTTTCTAGTCATTGTCAGCTATTTTGAAATCAGCTTTTAAAATATTCCAAGACTTAAGGTCAGATCTCACTTCTAGGTTATAGGACCTATACATGTTTACTTTAGCAACACCTTTAGGTGTACTGAGTGTTCTAATACCTTGGTTTCTTTATGGTGAACCATCATTGCTTGATTTGGAGAAACATCCTCTACCTGAAAGCTCAGTCAAAGCCTGCCTCTTCAATAGCAACAACAACATATTGTTTTGGTTGGCTTGGCTTCTCAGATCTGGGAGCTGCATCAGTGTAGCTTGGTCTAGACTGTGCTTGGCCACCATTTATCCTTGGTTCCTTTCACTCCCTAGCAAAGTGTCCCATCTGGTTATAGTTGTAACACTTCACTTTGCTTTTATCCAGTCCAAACTTTCCACTGGATATATTGCTGGGAAACTTTCTTCGGGTTCTCTTGTAGAACTTCTTGGCTCTATGAGTGAGAAGAACCATTTTCTAGACTATCTCCATATACTCCAGGTCATCTGGATAGATACAATCCAAGTATTCAAGAGTGAAGAGAAAGTTGCCACAACTTTCATCAGCAGACACAAAGTCTTGAGATAAGCTTGTCTCTTGGAATGAGCTTCCTTGGATGTAGCTCTCCCTTGGTGTCTCAGGGAAGATGATGAAAGGGCCTCTTTGTGAGTTGTCAGGATAGCAGATAAGATGATGTTGTGGTTCTCTACTATACCTTTCAACCATATGGAGGGTTGAACTCTATTGATTGTTGGAATAGCTGCTTGATGAATTCTACATGTTCATCTTTATCCAGTGGCCATTAAGGATACCATATAGTTTTGTAAGAGTAAGGGTAAAGAGGTTTTCATTTCTCTTAATGGCTACACAATAGTTAGTCTATTGTCTGGAAAGAGGGAACATGAACTTCCTTACAATGTCCCTATTCTCAAGCTTAACTCCAACATCCATGAGAGTATCTACAATCATAACATACCTAAACTATTGTTGAGACATAGTTTCACTTGGTTTGTAGATATTCTCATGGATCCATAGTTTCACCTGGTTTGTAGGTGAAGTTCTCAAATTGCTGCTTCATGAGGTCCTTCTTGTTTTCTTTAGCTTCATCAAACCCCTCATACATAAGTTTCAATGCATCCCAGAGCTGCTTAGCAGTTTTGCACTTATTGAAGCCTCTGTATATAGAGTTAGGAAGAGTAGTTTGGAGAGTGTTCATGGCCTTTTGATCTATGTCAATCCTCTTCCAATCTTCCTTAGAATAGCCAACCACTGCCTTTGGAATCATCCCACCCCCAGCAGTGGCTGAAGAGGTGCTTGGTATGTGATGTCCTGAGATAATAGATCTCCACCTCCTTCTGACTTGAGACTTTTGAACCCTTCCACTCGTTGGCACCAAGTATCAAAGTTATCTGGAGTCATCAGTGGAGATTTTGTCATGGTACAGGTTTCATGTCAGCCTTAGTGAGAGCTGCCATTTGAGCTGGTAAGTGTTTTATGAAACTAAAGGGATATAAGATGGTGAGATCTTACAATCAAGAGCCTAAAAAGCTCCGATAACAATTGTCGGACCGGTGAAGGGGAGCAATGCAACAGTTTCATAATGGATGAAGAGACTAGAACACTTAACAGATCAAATAGGGAACCGGCTAATGTGAAACAAAGAACAAGTGTTAAGAACACAATAAGAACACAGGCAAATGGTTTTCGAGAATGATATATACTGCTCTCAAGTGTTTTACGAATGTTACAAAGCTTTGGAAGACTTCATCTTTGGCTTCAGAAGAAATCGTCTTTTGGCTTCGGAAGATTTGATACTTAGTGAATTTCATTGAGTTGTACCAAATCTTCCAAAGTAACTTTCCTTGTACTTTAGTTGTGCATGCTGATAGAACTTTGGTTGCATCAGCCTCTAAGTATAACTCTTACAAGTGTTCTTCTAGATAAGACTCATTAAAAGATACCATACAAGATCTTCTACAAGCAGAAGCCCAAGGTAGAGAACTTATGAGCTTTCGGGTGTCATTACATTTTGTTACACACAGAAATGGGACCAAAGTTTGTAAAAGAGAAGCGAGTGCTAATTTATTGATTATGTTTCAACGACATAGCCTATCGAGTCTATAACAAGAAGAATAAGAAGATTTGAAGTTATACTATGTGCTAACTGAACCAAATAGATGCGGGTCATGGTCAAACATTATTATAATTATAGATCTTTTTTTACTTAATTTGTTGTTTATTCTAATACGTGCCTATATCATCACATGTACTCAGTGTTCATTATGTTTCAGCATCACCTATACCATGTATAGATCCACTAGGAATAACAAATAGATTCCTACTACTCAAAGTCAAGTCACTCAAGATCCTATCCTTAAAGAGTCATTTGTGGTGCCACCTTCTATAGAACCTGACACAATGCCAAAAGTTCAACCTGAAGCAGATATTAGAACATCTATTATTGAACATCCAATACTAACAATACAAAAAGTCTATTCTCTTAGGATCAAATTCCTTCTGAAAGTCTTGTTAAGCAGCCAACATCAGATCATACAAATGAAACAGAAAATGTCACCAACCATATCACCAATTTACAAGAAACTATACACATGCCTCAACTCCTTCCCATGGCATCAACAAAGATCATCCGGTAGATGCCATACATGATCCACTTACTGAAGGGGTAAGATAAGGAGTAAATCTGCAGCAATCAACACATATATATATTCTTGCTTTATTTCAAAGATTGATCCTAAGTAGGTAAAGATGGAATTACAATATCGAGTTAGGTTTATGCAATGTATAGTGAGCTAAGTCAGTTCGTTAAGTTTGGGAGCTCATTCCATTATGTGATGGAAAGAAAGTAATCAGACCATAATTGGTGTTTCGAAACAAGAAGGGTGGTACATGTGTGATAATAGTGAATAAAGCTAGACTAGTAGTACAATGATTCTACCAACAAATGGTATATATTATGAGTAGGTTTTAGCACCGATTGCTTGTCTTGAGGTAGTTAGAATCTTTGTGGTATATGCTTCATACATACACTGCACGGATTATTAGATAGGTGTTGCTTTCTTGTACGTCAATGCAAAGTAAGAGATCTATGTGTGCCAACCACCTAGTTTTTAAGGATCTTACTCATTCTAGAAGTTTAAAACATGAAAAGGCTCTATATGGTTTATGTAAGGCACTTTTTGCATAGTATGGCACAATGACATGGCATCCGGTTGTAAAAGGTTACACACGTGGAACTATCGATCAGACCTTCGTTTTGTAAAAAATGAACGATGATATCATAGTTGTTCAGATATATGTTGATGACATTATTTTTGGTGCGACAAATGAAGAACTATGTAAAGAGAATGTTTGATGAAGAAGAAATTTAACATGAGCTCACTAGGAGAGATGATCGTCTTTTTAGGGTTACAGTTCTGGCTGGGTTAGAATCAATGAGGATCGAATATAATGATGGATTTCTATGATGATTGTACCGGAAATACAGTTCTGAAAGTTAAAAAATGTGTGAAAACTTTATCTATTTATAGGTCTAATAAAATGACCTGTATTATGACTTAACTCCCCTAACACAAAATCTAGGATTTACTAAGTACATATTACAAAATAACTATATCAGCATTTGTTTTCTTCAGCCGCATTTGTCGTTATTATGTCACACCCCTACAGAAGGGGCTAGTCGTGACGACTGAATATCAACAAACACAGCAGAAACCATGTATGTAATGAAAATGAGCCATTGGTTTACATGAATAATAATAAAACTAGTACATTCTATTACAACTTGATATGTGTATAACTTAATCATAGGCAAAGGCCATAGGGTCATTATTATCTATTCCTCAAGTCGTTTTCTTGTATGGCTCATCTTGGTTCTTGTACAACTCTTCTAAAGTGAGTCTTGTAAGGAAAATCATCCATGTTCTGAAAGTTATATATTTCCAATGCTTAGGCAGTCTAATCAAAACTCCCCCTTGAAGTCAGACAAATACCTGAAATACATAATCAAAATGTGTCATCATAAAGTTGGTAAGCTCAAGTTTTCATATAATAAAATTCATAATCACACTTAGATATATATAAATAAAACACAAATATCGGTGCACGACAGAATGTATCACAATCAAGCCTGACCCCGAATTACCCGCCCGAGTGCTAAAATATCCCCAAACCCGTTACCACTAGATTGTTAGGTTTAATTGTGCCCTGTTATGCTTGGTTAAGTTGCACTAATTTGAGACACAATGATTATTGAATAACAATGGGGGGTTTCCCTGCATAAAGGGCTTATTGTGTGTAAGGAATTCCCCAAATAGTACTATCCACAAATCACACGGCTGTTAATGGAGTTAATGATTGTGCTCCGTTCGGGACAAGAGTAGGTAGTATTGCACCATAGAATCATGACCAACGAGTATGTATTTCATCCCAAAAGTTTTAAAGTAAAAAGGGGTTCATGAAACTCCCCTGGGCTCTCTTGTAGATATAATGTCAATTACTACTGTTAGCTTGCTATTTGGTGTGCTTAATTTACATGGTAACCTAATTCATAACAGCTTATGAGTATGTGGATAAAGAATATAACATTTTTTTAGCCTGATGCGGTGTGGTTGAGCTCTTTATGTTTAGGATTTATTTCCATTCTATATTTTCGGGTTTAGGGTTCATAATATAAATTTCTTTATTTTGTATCTTTACACTTTTTGGTTATGTCATTCATGCATAGATGCATGAGCAATAGTTATAATAACAGTGATGAGTTACTGAGAGTAATACTTTGTCATTAGATGTAGAATCTTATTATTGTTGATATCGTTGGGGGATATATTACGAATATTTATTCCTAATTATATTATTGAAGAAAGTTGTGCTGGTTTTAATAATAACACCAACATTAATGATAGTAATAGGGATGATAAAATATTATGATATTACTATGCTTTTCCAAATGACTTTAGTAGTATTATATATATATATATATATATATATATATATATATATATATATGTATATATATATATATATATATATATATATATATATATATGTATATATATATATATATATATGTATATATATATATATATATATATATATATATATATATATATATATATATATATATGTATGTACATATTATAACGGTGATAATTATTTTGCTATTATTTAGGATGGTAAGGTGATATTGTATATTATACAAGTATCTGTAGTATCATAGACAATATCTTTTATTAGTGATAGTTATGATGTCATTAAGAATGTTATTGAGAGTAATCTTCCTAATACTAATGTTTATGGGTAATTGTATTAAACAAAAATTATAGTATTAATAAGCAGCAATGTTGTTAAGATCGGTATGTCATTTTGTTATTGATAGTGTTAAACATAATGGTAGTTATGTTTATAAAAAATAATATTAATTCCAATACTGATAGTAGTGGTACTAGTACTAAAAATTGTTGGATCATATGAGGCTGATGCAACAAAAACAACACTTCGAAGAATTTTGAAGTGCTAAATGAAGACAAAGCTGCTCTTCCGAAGCTAAGTCAAAGATCTTTCGAAGATCAAAGTATCAGTTAGTACAGTTACCATACTTAGTTGGTGACAAAAAAGGTAAGTTATGGACGTGTCATGACTACCTAATCTAGGATATTATTATTTTATCTTAGATGCTTTACTTCTAGCAATATAGTATTTGTCTAGTTGTAAATTCCAGTTGGTTTTTCAAGTATAACCGGCTGTAGATAGTAGTATATATAGTTTCTCAATGTAACTTAGTAACTATGCTTGTAAGAGTCTTGTAAAACTGAGTTAAAAAGTAATATATACAAGTATCTTGAAAAACCATTCTTGTGTTCTTGTGTTTCCATTAACTTATTATATCACTTGTGAACTTAGTTGAGTTCTGCTTCATCAAGTCGAGTGACATTAAGTGAGTTTGTGTGACTATCCTGTGTTGTGAGACAAACATCAATCCTGCAAACATTATCGTAAGAAAACAAAAATCAGTGCATTTAGATATACTTGTATTATTTAAAAATCTTAAACTACTATTCATGACTAAAAATATATTTATAATATTTTGACAAAATTTAGTATTGTTAATAACCATTGTTAAGCTTTATAATTATTTGATTAGTATTACTCATAATAGTATTACTAAGTGTAATTTATGTACACATATACAGTAGAGGTGTTATTACTAGTAAGAAATCATATTTATCATTTGAGACATCATAAGTGGTGATGATAATAATATTCTTAGTATTACTTGAAACCAATAATATTGTAATAACTGATTATTTGTGGTAGTAAGGTTAGTGTTATCAATAATAATCTCAATAGGATGGCTTAGTTGTAACTAGACTTGGGCATAAAAACCGGGTTCGGACCCGACCTGGTGGACCCGACCCAGAACCGGGTACGGGTACGACCCGGTATATGCATACCCGGGTTGGACCCGAAAAAAAACTGTAGAGTTGGAACCGGATATGATTTTCTAGAATTTCTTAGAACCCGACCCGACCCGGTTGAACCCGGGTTGTACCCGGTTTCGACCGTTTTTTTTTTTTTTTTTTTAAAGTGGCCGTTTTTTAAAGGCTATATAGCCGTTGGGATCGATTTGTGACCGTTTTTTTGTCACTTTTAGGCTTATAAGTTAGTATAAATAGGTGTGGGTTGATATGGTTTAGTTCCCAAGTCTCAAACGCAAAATCATACTCAAAAAACGCAAAAAATACTCTCGTTTACTCTCGCTTTACACGTTCACTCTCTCGTTTTACACTTTCACTCTCTTCAATCTTGATATGGCTCACTCACAATCTTCCGTTGGTCAAGGTTCGTCCAACGCTCCAACCGTCGTTCGTGTTCTTGCACACAATCGTAACATGGATGTTTGGTGCAATTGGGATATGGTTGAGTTGAGTGACGGGTCTGTAAAGGCTCGTTGCAAGTTTTGTGGAGCTTTGCTTGCTAAAGATTCTAACACGACTTTAAACAAACACATTAGCAAGAAGTTTTGTAAGTCGTTGAAAAGTAATACGGATTCGCAACAAACACAATTGGGTGGAGACGGTGGAATCTTTAATTACGATGTTAATACGGTTCGAGATCGAATGGCGAAGTTCGTGATTCAAGAAGCTTTGCCTTTTAGTCACTTCGACAATCCTCGGTTGACCAACTTAATTCGAGAGACGCTTCAACCTCGTTACACTCACGTAAGTCGTACTACACTTAGACGTTATTGTTTAAAATTATGAAAACAAGCAAAAAATGATTTAATTGTATTATTTGAAAATTTAAATACCGGTGTAAACTTAACTAGTGACGTTTGGTCGGCTCCACACGGTTTACCCGAATCGTACCTTTGCGTCACCGCTCATTGGGTGGATCCCAATTCATGGCAATTGATGAAACGTACGATTGCATTTGATCTTTTTCGGCATCCACACACCGGAAAATTTTTGTTTTACTTTTTAGATAATGTAATAAGTACTTTTAAATTAGAAAATAAACTTTTTTCAATTGCATTGATAACGCCTCTAACAACACAACCGCGGTTGAAAAATTAAAATTAAAATATCTTCCGATTGCAAACGGTGATTTTTTCCATACTCGTTGTGTTGCACATATTATTAATTTAGTAGTGCAAGACGGACTATCCGGGCAATATGTTAATAACTTTATTACATCTTTTCGATTTATGTTACATGACGTTTTTAAAAAAAGTAGAAGAAGATATCAAGATTATAAACAACTTTGTAAGGATACGCACTCTAGATTTTTAGGTCCTAATTGGGATGTACCTACTCGGTGGAATTCGACTTGTCACATGTTTGAATGTGCTTTAAAACAAAAGGGCACTTTGAAAGCTTTTCATAATAGTCTTTCGGATAATGGTGAAGCCGACCCATTTCCGGATGCGGGTTGGGAGAATCTTCAACGTCTATCCGAGTTTCTTGAGGTTTTTAAAAACTCAACAACAAAATTATCGGGAGTTTAGTATTCCACTAGTTATTCGGTGCTTCAAGAACTATATTTTATGTCTTTGAATATTAAAAGTTTTCAAAATAAAAATAATATGTTTAATCAAATGATAGAACCAATGAAAGAAAATGTTAAAAAATATTTTAAGGACTTACCACCCGTTTTTACGTGTGCCGCCGCTTTAAATCCGTTTCTAAATGTTGTGGGGTTGAATGTTTGATAGATGAGATAAATGACAATTTGGATATGCATGACGAAAACCCTGATTTTTCAAAAGAGGCAAAAGAAAATTTTAATCATAGTTTGAAAACAATTTATAATTTTTATTTAAATAGATATGGGCTTAACGTAAACATAACCATGCCAAGCGGATAAACCTCAAGTGCTAGTACCTCGTTTAAAGACCCTGTTTTGACTATGTTGAATGTTGTTTGGGATGTGACGGCTAAACGTCAAAGAGGTAACACTCCAACAAGTGAGCTCGGTAGATATAGTGGAACGGATTTTATTTCCACTATGACTACCGAAGATTACCGTGCATTCGATATTTTGGCTTGGTGGAAAGAAAAAGAATCTCAATTTCCGATTCTTTCTGCTATGGCCCGTGATTTACTAAGCGTCCAAGCTTCTACGGTAGCTTCGGAATCTGCTTTTTCTCTTAGTGGCAGGGTAATATCATTACGAAGAACAAGACTAACTCCGGAAGCAGTGGAGATGTGCATTTATTTAAAGGATCACTTAGACGCAACGGATCGTATACAAGACCAAACAAGCCTCGAAGACGAGATTACACTCGAAGCTAAAGTACATGATGAAGAGGTAGAAGACGGAGTATCTTCTGGCGTATCCGATGAAGAATTAGCATTTGATCAAGCATCTCGTAGTAGATAAAATTAGACGATATTGTTATTTTTAAGTTGTTTTAATATTATGTCTTTCATGTTCTTTTTAAATTTCTTTGTCATTCAAATGTTTTATGTAAAAAGTATTTAATATTTGTATATTATAAGTGTAACATTTTCTGCTCAAGATTTGTATATATTTATATATTAAGTTGTTTAAATTTTTGTCATTCAAGTGAACCCGGTTAGGAAAAGAAAAATAAAAAGAAAAAAAAGGAAAGAAAATATAAAAAAAAAAACATACGACCCGGTGTTCGACACACACACAAGAAAAGAAAAAAAGAAAAAAAAAAAAAAAGGCAAAACCCGGTTGAACCCGGGTTTCATACCCGACCCGAACCCGACCCGACCCTACCCGGTTTACCGGGTAGGGTTTGTATCTCGCTGAACCCTACCCGGTTCGTACCCGGGTTCACCAATACCCGGGTACAAAAAACCCGGTTGGGCCCAAACCCGGTTTTGTACCCGGCCCGGGTCCGGCCCAAACCCGTTTTGTGCAACTCTAGTTGTAACTGTGATACTACTAAAGTTCGATGATGTAAAATAGTATTTGTGATAGCTACAATGGTATTTATAATTTATGACATTACTATTGGTATTAATCATGATGGTAATATTAGTGCTAATGACAAGGTGGTTATTAATATTGTTATGTATAACTAAAACAACACTAATAATTCTAATCTCATTTTGCTAAAATCATATGCGTTCATTCTACAAAGTAATCACACTAATAATGCCATTATATTCAGTAATATAGTAGTGTTAATAATAATATTAGTGATAATAAGTTTATTAACAATAACTTTGTTGCTTTTATTTTTATTAAAGATACTAATGTTATTTACCATGCAGTTGAAAGTAATGGTGCGATAAGTGCGTGTATACTAGCATGATTTTATGTATTACATATCATATTAAATATTAGTGTAACAATTTGTTATTAGTCTCATTATTTTAGTGACCACTAGTGCTGAAGATGTTTTGAGTAGTTCACAACAATAGCAGATTTGATTACCGACAATGATGCGTATAGTAATGTTAACAATAATAAAATTAAAGTTAGGTGTGATTATGTTAGATACAATTCCATTGGTAATAATATGAATATATTTACACAAATTATATTTGAATGTCAATTACTTAAGCGTTTTAAAAAATGATTTAGGTATTCATATATTAAATGTATTTTTATTGTGCAATAACGCATGCCGATTTATTATTTATCGCGATTTGTATGAATTTTATATATGTTATCACTTTATATAAGCATTGCCTATTTAAAACTATATCATTTTATATACAAAGAAAGAGTTCAACCTTTAGCGCAATTAACTGTGATAATCGTATTTAAATTTTAATAATGCCTTATACCTTTCAACCTAGTTCGTGAACCTTAACCCACTCGCTCTCGAAGTTGCCTGCCCGTTTGACTAGCAGTTCACCATGATTGGCTTGTGCTAGACCTGTGTCCAAATACACCAAACTTCATATCATTGTAACCCAAACACCTCTTCTAACCAAACTTGTTACCAAACATCCATCTTGGACCCTAACATCAACATCACATGTTGTCATCATCAACTAGCATCCTTTTGTCGTTTCCAGCCACCTCCGTCGTCACTGCCGCCGCTCACTTTGCTGGAGAACATCATCGGAACTCCAAAAAACTTTAGATCTTGCTGGGAACTGCACATGCAACCATAAAAACCACTATTAACAAGTGTAACTTCTTTCATCATTAATCATTACTTAAAACTTCACATGAATCTCATAGCTCTGGATCATCAATGGCTTGTATCCACCACAGGTGCGTTGACAGCCCTCAGTCACCTTCGCTAGAACTCTAAACTGCAACCACCAGCACCATTCATCGTTATAGCCATCATCACTATCATAACAACACCATTTCGCTAATAATAACCCTTGTCGCTTACTCCTATAGCCGTCGCATAATTCCATCTTTGACCTTCACCTTGTCGCGGCTGCGGTTGCTTCGATTCTGGGAACCACTATCACTATCAGCCGCCACCGCTCGACCGTATTGCACCTCAAGCAACCGCGAGTCACCATCACCTTCAACCAATTGTCTTCTCTTGAACATCATCACTATTAACCCCAAAAGAGTCCACCACATACCTCTCCTTCACGAGATAGAGCCAACCACCACCATCGTCAGAATCAAGGAGCCAAGACCCACCTATTGGTGCGCCAGAGTGATAGACCCACCACACTCGCTAGCACTCGCCGCCCGAAGCTCGCCAGAGTGATGCCGGTCGCTGGAACCCTAGCGGTTCATCTCTTGTTTGTATGTTTGTCATAGTGTAACAAATAGGTGCGAATGGGCTAGGATTTATTATGGGGTCTATATAGGTAGGATTTAAAATGGTACCTTCCAACACTGTGTGCTCCTAACACTGCTCATTTCATATTCGCGATTCTTCTCGATATATATTTTGTCATTTTAAATTTATGTTAATTAATTCACATATAAAATGGTTTAATTAAACCTTTTTTTTATAATGACACATTATGATTAATATATTTGTTACAACCTAGAACTTAACAACCTAATTAGCCGGTACACATCCGGTTACGTGTTTAACTTGTCTAACAAATTCGATTATCATACATGTTCCAAATGTTATTATTGCTTGTAGTTATAGTTGTAAAATCTAAATAGATTCAAAATTCATGTTACATTAATGGCACCTATCCAGTGTCGATTGAAATTCCGTAGTCACTATTGTATATTACAGTGTTTGTACTGTTTATGTAAATTACTTCAAATAGTTCCCCGGTCAAAACGTAAAATATAATAATACATAATTATTTGATCTCATATATGATTATCACACAAGTTTATGATTATTAGTTGGATGACAACTTGTATTTATTCGTTTTTTGGTTTTGCACGCAGGCTCCTGCTACGTGATCCCTTGGACTTCAAATTGTATCCAACAAATTATGAATGCTTTTTTAAATATCTTATAATAATATTTTGTTTTTGGTTTGGTTATACGGTTTGGGACTTAATTGGGCCATAGTTTTATATTGGGCCTAGTTTATTTATAAGGCTTTGATCGTGTTTAATACAATGTTTTTGGCCTAAAAATAAAATTTTGAGGCCCATGTTTTGGGGTTGTCATATATTACATCCGCATTTTTCTTTGTACATGTACAAAGTCTTGGCCGCATTTGTGCTGTTTGTGATTAAGTATTTGTTTACTTCCTCTGTATTAGTTTATGCGGGTTAACAAATACTTATCTGCATTTGTCTATGTTCACCCGCAAAGACTAATATGATTGAACAAACGCTTAGCCTATACATGAATCTGCATTTCTTGAATCTTGCAGGATCGATGTTGGTCTCTCAACACAAGTTTTATATCTCACAAACTCACTAAGTCTCACTTGGTTAATGAAGCAGAATCTCTAACTAAATTGAAAATAATATAATAAGTTAATGAACACAAGAATGGTTTTCAAGATACTTGTATATATTATTTCTCAACTTAGTATTACAAGACTCTTACAAGCATGGTCACTTAAGTTACAATGAGAAACTATATATACTACTATCTACAGCCGGTTATACTTGGAAAACTAGCTGGAATTTACCGCTAAGCAAATACTACATTGCTATGGGTTGCATCTTGATATCTTGCACAGATGTAGGTTGCAAACATGATATCAGGTCTACTTGCAGTGAGATACATCAGAGATCCAATAATCGCCCTATACTGATGCTGATCAGTATCCTCCCCCTCAAAATCAGGACAAAGATTGTGATTTCTGGGTATAGGTGTCTTTGTTGGCTTACAATCTTTCATCTCAAATCTCTCTAAGATGTCCTTGACATACTTAGATTAATTGATGAAGAACCCTTCTTCCACCAAGGAAGAAATCCATCTTTTCCATTGAACTCATCTCAAACTTCTTCCTCATGATGCTTTCAAAGTCTTTGCACATTTGGTCATTTGAGGAACCAAATATGATGTCATCAATATAGACTTGAACAAGCAGCATGTCCTTCCTGGACTTCTTTATGAACAATGTCTTGTCTATGGTGTCTCTGGTGTAGCCATTCCTAAGAAGAAACTGAGACAGGGTCTCATACCATAGCCTAGGTGCTTGATGCAACCCATAGAGAGCTTTATCTAGTTTGCACACATAGTTGAGGTGCTATGGGTCTTCAAATCCAGGTGGCTGACACATAGACTTCTTTATCAATATCCCCATATAAAAATGCACATTTGACATCAAGTTGATAGACAGTGAAGTTCTTAGATGCTGCAAAAGAAAGGAAGATTCTCACAGCCTTAAGTCTTGCAATAGGTGTAAAGACATCAGTGTAATCTATTCCTTCCTCCTGTGTGTATCATTGAATAACAAGTCTTGCCTTGTTCTTGATGATCAAACCTCTATCATCTTTCTTATTTCTGAACACCCACTTGGTGCCAATGGGGAGTTGGCCAAGTGGCAATGGACACAAGTTTCATACCTTTTGCCTCTTGAACTGAAGCAACTCCTCTTGCATAGCTTCAATCCAACTATTGTCCTTGAGGGCTTCTTCCACCTTGACAGGTTCAAATGGATCGATCTGTGATGATATTATAATGCAATGATCAATTCAAACACTAAGAAATCAAAACATAGGCAATTACTTTAAAAATTCATAGATCTTATTGATAGCAAAATCTATGGATACAAAGTGTATGGGTGAATTACAGTGGTTCACTTCCCCCTTTTTTTATTTGCTTTTTTTCTTTTTCTTTTGAGCATGCACACACAATATATACAATCAGACAGTCAACTTTGACAGTTTATCTTTTATTTTTCGTATTCAGCTAGGGGAGGGATCTTTTCATTTTTATGATTCAGACAACTAAAATAAACTCGATCAAGTGATCAAAATGACCTTGTAAAAGACTCTTGACATGATCAAAACCAGTTTTTAAACATGGTTAATAAGTCCAATTGACTTGACCAAATACTCAAAACGACCTGGTAAAAAGGATTTTGTAAATAGGTCAGCCAACTGTTTTTCAGTTGAGATTTGAATCAAAATGATTAAAACTTTTTCAGAGTTATCTCTGAGAAAATGATATCGTATTTCGATATGCTTTGTTTTTGAGTGCTGGACAGGGTTAGCTGTAATAAATATAGCAGTAGTGTTATCAATGTAAATTGGAGTTTTAAGAAAATTAAACCCGTAATCCAGCAGTTGGTTTTGTAACCAAAGGATTTGAGAACATCCTGCTGAAGCAGATATGTACTCAGCTTCTACGGTTGAAACCATCATTAGGAATTGATTGTGAAACATTGGAATTTTCAGAAACGGGATGTTCTTGTGCTTGTTGAGATTGAGATTCATCATGAGTTTCAGAACGAAATACAGGAACTTTAACAAACAAAAAGAAAGGGTACTCTAGGCTAGAATCATCCATATCATTAGAATCAGAATCATCACTGAAAAATCCGAGATCTCCTTCTTGTTTCTTTCTCTCACCTGGAGATTCAAACAAGTTAGAATTGAAAAAGTTTGATAAAGAATCTAAATCAAACAACCAAGCTGGACCATTGCATAGGAGCTACACGTCGGTGTGCTCACATAGAGGTATACTTTGGGTATGCCCGTTCCGTTAAAGGAGATATGCTAGGTGCATTCTCGCATAGGAGTTGCACATCGGTGTGCTGACATAGGGGTATACTTTGGGTATGCCCGTGCAGCTAAAGGAGAAATGACATTTGTTATGTTCTCACCTGGTAAAGGAACTAAGCTTCGTGCTAAGTTCAAACGATAAAGTAAACAATTAAGCTAAAGTAAAAGATAAAGTATGGGTAACGCGACGCTAAAGTAATTGTTAATGTGACGGTAATGTAACGATAAAGAAAACGATAAAGGGAAGCTAACGTTAAATTTTGATTATCGAACGAGTGCGATGACGGTGTTGATGATGAACGAGGTTAAAGTTTTTATGATGTTAATGTATGTTACAGTTTTGTTAAAGTAAACCTACTGCTCACTCAGCGTCGCTGACTTTTGTATGCATATTAGATTGACAGGTATGCTATACATTTTTAGGGGTGAGCTTGGCATGGATAGGAGAGAGCTACCTGGCACATGATCGAGACCAACATCCTGGTGTAGAGCTTTAGTTAGATAGCTAAAGTGATCTTTTGATGTAAATGTTAAACGATTGAAATTTTGTACGTTCTGCTGCGTATATTAATGAAATTTGATGTTCGAGAACTTGTGTTTCTGATGTCCAAATCCAACTGTGGGGTTTCCCTGAACGGGGCGTTACAAGTTGGTATCAGAGCCATAGTTTGAGAGATTTATACACTCCGATGTCTAGACTCGAACTGAGCAGTAGTGTTATCAATGTAAATTGGAGTTTTAAGAAAATTAAACCTGTAATCCAGCAGTTGGTTAGCTGTAATAAACATAGCAGTAGTGTTATCAATATAAATTGGAGTTTTAAGAAAATTAAACCCGTAATCCAGCAGTTGGTTTTGTAACCAGAGGATTTGAGAACATCCTGCTGAAGCAGATATGTACTCAGCTTCTACGGTTGAAACCATCATTAGGAATTGATTGTGAAACATTGGAATTTCAGAAACGGGATGTTCTTGTGCTTGTTGAGATTGAGATTCATCATGAGTTTCAGAACGAAATACAGGAACTTTAACAAACAAAAAGAATGGGTACTCTAGGCTAGAATCATCCATATCATTAGAATCAGAATCATCAATGAAAAATCCGAGATCTCCTTCTTGTTTCTTTCTCTCACCTGGAGATTCAAACAAGTTAGAATTGAAAAAGTTTGATAAAGAATCTAAATCAAACAACCAAGCTGGACCATTAGCAACTGATGGAAAAGAGTTTTCAACAAATTTAACATTAAAAGTTTCAAGGATAACATTGTCCTAGATTTATAAACTCTAAAGGTTTTTGAGACTGACGAATAATGAAAAATCCATCATCAGATTTTGCATCAAATTTTCCTAGCTGGTAACTTGAATTTAAAATCAAAACTGGACAACCAAAAGACTTAAGAAAATCTATATTAGGTTTTCTGCCAAACATCAACTCATAAGGAGTTTTCTGTTTATCTTTCACAAGAAATATACGATTTTGCACAAAGCATGCACTGGATATGGCTTCATCCCAGAAAGTGATTAGAATCTTTGCATCTGCTAACATAGAACGTGCGACCTCAATCAAAGTTCTGTTTTTCTTTTCAGTAACTCTATTTTGTTATGGAGTTGTAGTAGCACTGAACTGACGAGCAATTCTTTTTTCTGCACAAAACATATCAACATTAGCATTTTTAATTTTAGTTCCATTATCACTTCTAATAATTTTCACCTTTTATTCTAATTGATTTTCAACTTTAATGATGAATTCTTTTAACAATTCAGCAGTTTCAGATTTATCATGCAAAAAGAAAATCCATGAAAATCTTGTAAAGTCATCAATGATAACCAAACAATAATATTTCTTTCAAATACTCTGCACATTTGTTGGTCCGAATAGATCCATGTGCAACATCTGTTTAAGTTTATCAATTCCTTTTCTGACAAATTTTTGATTATCTTTGATTTGTGTAACGCCCCGAATTTCCGATTGAAGGCGAAGTTCTCACGCGAGTGATAAAGTTCTCGTGTAGAGGCAGTTTTCGCGCAAATAGAAGTTTTCGTGCGAGAACAACTGCTAGGAGAGAGAGACACTATAGATAGGCCCATGCACCCAATCTTCACTACTTCATGCAAAAAGTCCTGCTGTTGTGCTTTTGAAGATAGGAGTTGGTGCTAGGTGGTGTCTAAGGTATGTATTCATCGATATTCGATGTATTTATGCATGTATGAACCGAATGTAATGACATTGCATAATGATTATGTAGCTTTTGGCTCGAAACACTCTCGGTTTTGTGTTATTCGTGTGCAAAGATATCGTAAGGTGAGTTCTAGTCCCCTCTTTTACGTGTTTTATCATGTTTTGGGGCTAATATGCATACCTAAACGAATGTTTTGTAAAAGAATGATGTTTATAACTGTTATTGCATGTTTTGGGTGTTAAAGTGGTTAAAGGAGCGATAACTTGTGGATAAAGTTGTGGGCAGTAAAAAGTTATCGCGTGAGAGGTAAGTTCTCGCGCGAAATGTGATTTTGGCGGCTAATGGTTATCTTTTGAAAGTTCTCACACAAATGATGATGTTCACACGTGAATGATGTTGTTCTCGCGTGAATGATGATGTTCTAGCGTGAAGGAGGAGTTGTCGCCCGAAGTAAGAAGTTCTCGCGCGAATGTGGGCTCTCGTGCAAAAACTTTGGACTGTTACATGTTATGTTACCCCGTAAGTGTGCGTTAATAATGACTTAATGATGAACTTAATGCTAAAGAATTAGCGTACGTATGTGGATATATTATATATATCATTTTAGTTAAAGGCTAAAGAACGATGATAATTCACATGTGAAATACTAAAGAACAGTTACCCTGTTACCCGATAAAGCACAGCTGTGAAAACGTTAAAGCGCTAAGGAAGTCTTGCAAGCAACAGATAGGAGCTACACGTCGGTGTGCTCACATAAGGGTATACTTTGGGTATGCCCATGCCGTTAAAGGAGATATGCTTGGTGCATTCTCGCATAGGAGCTACACGTCGGTGTGCTCACATAGGGGTATACTTTGGGTATGCCCATGCCATTAATGGAGAATTGTATTCGTGCATTCTCGCATAGGAGCTACATGTCGGTGTGCTCACATAGGGGTATTCTTTGGGTATGCCCGTCCATTAAAGGAGAATTGTATTCGTGCATTCTTGAATAGGAGCTACACGTCGGTGTGCTCACATAGAGGTTTACTTTGGGTATGCCCGTTCCGTTAAAGGAGATATGCTAGGTGCATTCTCGCATAGGAGTTGCACATCGGTGTGCTGAAATAGGGGTATACTTTGGGTATGCCAGTGCAGCTAAAGGAGAAATGACATTTGTTATGTTCTCACCTGGTAAAGGAACTAAGCTTCGTACTAAGTTCAAACGATAAAGTAAACAATTAAGCTAAAGTAAAAGATAAAGTATGGGTAACGCGACGCTAAAGTAATTGTTAATGTGACGGTAATGTAACGATAAAGAAAACGATAAAGGGAAGCTAACGTTAAATTTTGATTATCGAACGAGTGCGATGACGGTGTTGATGATGAACGAGGTTAAAGTTTTTATGATGTTAATGTATGTTACAGTTTTGTTAAAGTAAACCTACTGCTCACTCAGCGTCGCTGACTTTTGTATGCATATTAGATTGACAGGTATGCTATACATTTTTAGGGGTGAGCTTGGCATGGATAGGAGAGAGCTACCTGGCACATGATCGAGACCAACATCCTGGTGTAGAGCTTTAGTTAGATAGCTAAAGTGATCTTTTGATGTAAATGTTAAACGATTGAAATTTTGTACGTTCTGCTGCGTATATTAATGAAATTTGATGTTCGAGAACTTGTGTTTCTGATGTCCAAATCCAACTGTGGGGTTTCCCTGAACGGGGCGTTACAAGTTGGTATCAGAGCCATAGTTTGAGAGATTTATACACTCCGATGTCTAGACTCGAACTGAGCAGTAGTGTTATCAATGTAAATTGGAGTTTTAAGAAAATTAAACCTGTAATCCAGCAGTTGGTTAGCTGTAATAAACATAGCAGTAGTGTTATCAATGTAAATTGGAGTTTTAAGAAAATTAAACCCGTAATCCAGCAGTTGGTTTTGTAACCAGAGGATTTGAGAACATCCTGCTGAAGCAGATATGTACTCAGCTTCTACGGTTGAAACCATCATTAGGAATTGATTGTGAAACATTGGAATTTCAGAAACGGGATGTTCTTGTGCTTGTTGAGATTGAGATTCATCATGAGTTTCAGAACGAAATACAGGAACTTTAACAAACAAAAAGAATGGGTACTCTAGGCTAGAATCATCCATATCATTAGAATCAGAATCATTAATGAAAAATCCGAGATCTCCTTCTTGTTTCTTTCTCTCACCTGGAGATTCAAACAAGTTAGAATTGAAAAAGTTTGATAAAGAATCTAAATCAAACAACCAAGCTGGACCATTAGCAACTGATGGAAAAGAGTTTTCAACAAATTTAACATTAAAAGTTTCAAGGATAACATTGTCCTAGATTTATAAACTCTAAAGGTTTTTGAGACTGACGAATAATGAAAAATCCATCATCAGATTTTGCATCAAATTTTCCTAGCTGGTAACTTGAATTTAAAATCAAAACTGGACAACCAAAAGACTTAAGAAAATCTATATTAGGTTTTCTGCCAAACATCAACTCATAAGGAGTTTTCTGTTTATCTTTCACAAGAAATATACGATTTTGCACAAAGCATGCACTGGATATGGCTTCATCCCAAAAAGTGATTAGAATCTTTGCATCTGCTAACATAGAACGTGCGACCTCAATCAAAGTTCTATTTTTCTTTTCAGTAACTCTATTTTGTTATGGAGTTGTAGTAGCACTGAACTGACGAGCAATTTTTTTTTCTGCACAAAACATATCAACATTAGCATTTTTAATTATAGTTCCATTATCACTTCTAATAATTTTCACCTTTTATTCTAATTGATTTTCAACTTTAATGATGAATTCTTTTAACAATTCAGCAGTTTCAGATTTATCATGCAAAAAGAAAATCCATGAAAATCTTGTAAAGTCATCAATGATAACCAAACAATAATATTTCTTTCAAATACTCTGCACATTTGTTGGTCCGAATAGATCCATGTGCAACATCTGTTTAAGTTTATCAATTCCTTTTCTGACAAATTTTTGATTATCTTTGATTTGTGTAACGCCCCGAATTTCCGATTGAAGGCGAAGTTCTCGCGCGAGTGATAAAGTTCTCGTGTAGAGGCAGTTTTCGCGCGAATAGAAGTTTTCGTGCGAGAACAACTGCTAGGAGAGAGAGACACTATAGATAGGCCCATGCACCCAATCTTCACTACTTCATGCAAAAAGTCCTGCTGTTGTGCTTTTGAAGATAGGAGTTGGTGCTAGGTGGTGTCTAAGGTATGTATTCATCGATATTCGATGTATTTATGCATGTATGAACCGAATGTAATGACATTGCATAATGATTATGTAGCTTTTGGCTCGAAACACTCTCGGTTTTGTGTTATTCGTGTGCAAAGATATCGTAAGGTGAGTTCTAGTCCCCTCTTTTACGTGTTTTATCATGTTTTGGGGCTAATATGCATACCTAAACGAATGTTTTGTAAAAGAATGATGTTTATAACTGTTATTGCATGTTTTGGGTGTTAAAGTGGTTAAAGGAGCGATAACTTGTGGATAAAGTTGTGGGCAGTAAAAAGTTATCGCGTGAGAGGTAAGTTCTCGCGCGAAATGTGATTTTGGCGGCTAATGGTTATCTTTTGAAAGTTCTCACACAAATGATGATGTTCTCACGTGAATGATGTTGTTCTCGCGTGAATGATGATGTTCTAGCGTGAAGGAGGAGTTGTCGCCCGAAGTAAGAAGTTCTCGCGCGAATGTGGGCTCTCGTGCAAAAACTTTGGACTGTTACATGTTATGTTACCCCGTAAGTGTGCGTTAATAATGACTTAATGATGAACTTAATGCTAAAGAATTAGCGTACGTATGTGGATATATTATATATATCATTTTAGTTAAAGGCTAAAGAACGATGATAATTCACATGTGAAATACTAAAGAACAGTTACCCTGTTACCCGATAAAGCACAGCTGTGAAAACATTAAAGCACTAAGGAAGTCTTGCAAGCAACAGATAGGAGCTACACGTCGGTGTGCTCACATAAGGGTATACTTTGGGTATGCCCATGCCGTTAAAGGAGATATGCTTGGTGCATTCTCGCATAGGAGCTACACGTCGGTGTGCTCACATAGGGGTATACTTTGGGTATGCCCATGCCATTAATGGAGAATTGTATTCGTGCATTCTCGCATAGGAGCTACATGTCGGTGTGCTCACATAGGGGTATTCTTTGGGTATGCCCGTCCATTAAAGGAGAATTGTATTCGTGCATTCTTGAATAGGAGCTACACGTCGGTGTGCTCACATAGAGGTATACTTTGGGTATGCCCGTTCCGTTAAAGGAGATATGCTAGGTGCATTCTCGCATAGGAGTTGCACATCGGTGTGCTGAAATAGGGGTATACTTTGGGTATGCCAGTGCAGCTAAAGGAGAAATGACATTTGTTATGTTCTCACCTGGTAAAGGAACTAAGCTTCGTGCTAAGTTCAAACGATAAAGTAAACAATTAAGCTAAAGTAAAAGATAAAGTATGGGTAACGCGACGCTAAAGTAATTGTTAATGTGACGGTAATGTAACGATAAAGAAAACGATAAAGGGAAGCTAACGTTAAAGTTTGGTTATTGAACGAGTGCGATGACGGTGTTGATGATGAACTAGGTTAAAGTTTTTATGATGTTAATGTATGTTACAGTTTTGTTAAAGTAAACCTACTGCTCACTCAGCGTCGCTGACTTTTGTATGCATATTAGATTGACAGGTATGCTATACATTTTTAGGGGTGAGCTTGGCATGGATAGGAGAGAGCTACCTGGCACATGATCGAGACCAGCATCCTGGTGTAGAGCTTTAGCTGGATAGCTAAAGTGATCTTTTGATGTAAATGTTAAACGATTGAAATTTTGTACGTTCTGCTACGTATATTAATGAAATTTAATGTTCGAGAACTTGTGTTTCTGATGTCCAAATCCAACTGTGGGGTTTCCCAGAACGGGGCCTTACAAGTTGGTATCAGAGCCATAGTTTGAGAGATTTTGACACTCCGATGTCTAGACTCGAACTGAGTAGTAGTGTTATCAATGTAAATTGGAGTTTTAAGAAAATTAAACCCGTAATCCAGTAGTTTGTTAGCTGTAATAAACATAGCAGTAGTGTTATCAATGTAAATTGGAGTTTTAAGAAAATTAAACCCGTAATCCAGCAGTTGGTTTTGTAACCAAAGGATTTGAGAACATCCTGCTGAAGCAGATATGTACTCAGCTTCTACGGTTGAAACCATCATTAGGAATTGATTGTGAAACATTGGAATTTTCAGAAACGTGATGTTCTTGTGCTTGTTGAGATTGAGATTCATCATGAGTTTCAGAACGAAACACAGGAACTTTAACAAACAAAAAGAATGGGTACTCTAGGCTAGAATCATCCATATCATTAGAATCAGAATCATCACTGAAAAATCCGAGATCTCCTTCTTGTTTCTTTCTCTCACCTGGAGATTCAAACAAGTTAGAATTGAAAAAGTTTGATAAAGAATCTAAATCAAACAACCAAGCTGGACCATTAGCAACTGATGGAAAAGAGTTTTCAACAAATTTAACATTAAAAGTTTCAAGGATAACATTTGTCCTAGATTTATAAACTCTAAAGGCTTTTGAGACTGACGAATAATGAAAAATCCATCATCAGATTTTGCATCAAATTTTCCTAGCTGGTAACTTGAATTTAAAATCAAAACTGGACAACCAAAAGACTTAAGAAAATCTATATTAGGTTTTCTGCCAAACATCAACTCATAAAGAGTTTTCTGTTTATCTTTCACAAGAAATATACGATTTTGCACAAAGCATGCACTGGATATGGCTTCATCCCAGAAAGTGATTAGAATCTTTGCATCTGCTAACATGGAACGTGCGACCTCAATCAAAGTTCTGTTTTTCTTTTCAGTAACTCTATTTTGTTATGGAGTTGTAGTAGCACTGAACTGACGAGCAATTCTTTTTTCTGCACAAAACATATCAACATTAGCATTTTTAATTTTAGTTCCATTATCACTTCTAATAATTTTCACCTTTTATTCTAATTGATTTTCTACTTTAATGATGAATTCTTTTAACAATTCAGCAGTTTCAGATTTATCATGCAAAAAGAAAATCCATGAAAATCTTGTAAAGTCATCAATGATAACCAAACAATAATATTTCTTTCAAATACTCTGCACATTTGTTGGTCTGAATAGATCCATGTGCAACATCTGTTTAAGTTTATCAATTCCTTTTCTGACAAATTTTTGATTATCTTTGATTTGTGTAACGCCCCGAATTTCCGATTGAAGGCGAAGTTCTCGCGCGAGTGATAAAGTTCTCGTGTAGAGGCAGTTTTCGCGCGAATAGTAGTTTTCGTGAGAGAACAACTGCGAGGAGAGAGAGACACTATAGATAGGCCCATGCACCCAATCTTCACTACTTCATGCAAAAAGTCCTGCTGTTGTGCTTGTGAAGATAGGAGTTGGTGCTAGGTGGTGTCTAAGGTATGTATTCATCGATATTCGATGTATTTATGCATGTATGAACCGAATGTAATGACATTGCATAATGATTATGTAGCTTTTGGCTCGAAACACTCTCGGTTTTGTGTTATTCGTGTGCAAAGATATCGTAAGGTGAGTTCTAGTCCCCTCTTTTACGTGTTTTATCATGTTTTGGGGCTAATATGCATACCTAAACGAATGTTTTGTAAAAGAATGATGTTTATAACTGTTATTGCATGTTTTGGGTTTTAAAGTGTTTAAAGGAGCGATAACTTGTGGATAAAGTTGTGGGCAGTAAAAAGTTATCGCGTGAGAGGTAAGTTCTCGCGCGAAATGTGATTTTGGCGGCTAATGGTTATCTTTTGAAAGTTCTCACATGAATGATGATGTTCTCACATGAATGATGTTGTTCTCACGTGAATGATGATGTTCTCGCGTGAAGGAGGAGTTGTGGCCCGAAGTAAGAAATTCTCGCGCGAATGTGGGTTCTCGTGCGAAAACTTTGGACTGTAACATGTTATGTTACCCCGTAAGTGTGCGTTAATAATGACTTAATGATGAACTTAATGCTAAAGAATTAGCGTACGTATGTGGATATATTATATATCATTTTAGTTAAAGGCTAAAGAACGATGATAATTCACATGTGAAATGCTAAAGAACAGTTACCCTGTTACTCGATAAAGCACAACTGTGAAAACGTTAAAGCGCTAAAGAAGTCTTGCAAGCAACAGATAGGAGCTACACGTCGGTGTGCTCACATAAGGGTATACTTTGGGTATGCCCGTGCCGTTAAAGGAGATATGCTTGGTGCATTCTCGCATAGGAGCTACACGTCGGGTGCTCACATAGGGGTATACTTTGGGTATGCCCATGCCATTAATGGAGAATTGTATTCATTCTTGCATAGGAGCTACATGTCGGTGTGCTCACATAGGGGTATTCTTTGGGTATGCCCGTCCATTAAAGGAGAATTGTATTCGTGCATTCTTGCATAGGAGCTACACATCGGTGTGCTCACATAGAGGTATACTTTGGGTATGCCCGTTACGTTAAAGGAGATATGCTAGGTGTATTCTCGCATAGGAGTTGCACATCGGTGTGCTGACATAGGGGTATACTTTGGGTATGCCCGTGCAGCTAAAGGAGAAATGACATTTGTTATGTTCTCACCTGGTAAAAGAACTAAGCTTCGTGCTAAGTTCAAACGATAAAGTAAACAATTAAGCTAAAGTAAAAGATAAAGTATGGGTAACGCGACGCTAAAGTAATTGTTAATGTGACGGTAATGTAACGATAAAGAAAACGATAAAGGGAAGCTAACGTTAAAGTTTGGTTATCGAACGAGTGTGATGACGGTGTTGATGATGAACGAGGTTAAAGTTTTTATGATGTTAATGTATGTTACAGTTTTGTTAAAGTAAACCTACTGCTCACTCAGCGTCGCTGACTTTTGTATGCATATTAGATTGACAGGTATGCTATACATTTTTAGGGGTGAGCTTGGCATGGATAGGAGAGAGCTACCTGGCACATGATCGAGACCAGCATCCTGGTGTAGAGCTTTAGTTAGATAGCTAAAGTGATCTTTTGATGTAAATGTTAAACGATTGAAATTTTGTACGTTCTGCTGCATATATTAATGAAATTTGATGTTCGAGAACTTGTGTTTCTGATGTCCAAATCCAACTATGGGGTTTCCCAGAACGGGGCCTTACAAGTTGGTATCAGAGCCATAGTTTGAGAGATTTAGACACTCCGATGTCTAGACTCGAACTGAGAATGGGATCGATTATGGGATGCCAGTGCCAGTAGTTCCATGCCAAGAAGGTTATGACTGATAGAGGTTCCTTGAGATTATAGTGCTGTTAGTGAGATTGAGAACTGATGTGACTCAGGATAGGAAACGTTTAGGACATGAAGAGTAAAGTAAGTAGTTAATTACAACTGGCCACTATCATTAGAAACTTACCTTACTTAACATGATCTGAACTATTACCTAGAATGATAATGTTAGCCTTTTGTATCTTATAGCAAGCTATGGCTGGAAGAAAAGCTACTCGAGGAGGTGCTTATGGTGGTAGGGGTAGACCACCAGTCACTAGGAACCAAAAGCAGACGACTGAGGAGGTGCCTGTGGACTCTGTTCACACTACTAGCGAGGAAAACTCTCATCACTCTGAAGAGAGGATTACCTTGGAGCCTGTTGTCAGGGAGGCTATCGCCAAAGAGGTCTACAAGATCCTTCAGGACATCATGCCTTCGATCATGACCGAGGCCATGAAGGAGGTAACCAAGGAGTGGATGTTGGAGGCAAAGAACAAGGCTAGCAAGAAAGATAGTGAAGGTACTGAGAAAGGCTTAGGAAAGGATGGGAAGGACGAGGGGGATGAAACTGATGGGGATTTAGCCAAAGGGTGTTCGTATGCATCTTCAAGGGGTGCAATCCTCCATCCCTGGATGGCAAGGGTGGTGCTATTACCACTCTCCAGTGGGTGTCTGAGATGGAAGCGGTGATTGAGATCAGTGAATGTAGGGCTGGCCAGGCTGTGAAGTTCACAGCTCACTCATTTGTTAATGAAGCTATTCATTGGTGGAACACCATCAAGCAGACTAAAGACCCTCGTGAGTTCAAGAACTTGAAGTGGAATGACCTGAAAGAGATGGTGATGAGAAAGTTCTGCTCTCAGAATGAGATCGATAGGGTGGAAAGGGAATTTTTGGGTTTTAAAGCAGGAAGTATGACCCTCAGGAAGTACACATCTCGCTTTAACGAGATGGCCAGGTTGGTGCCTCCCTTGGTGAGTACTAAGAAGAGGAGGATGAATGTTATGTGCAGGGTTTGCCTTTAAAGGTCATGACATATATGAAGGCAAGCGGGCCGAAGACCTTCTGGTCTTTGGTGGAGTTGAGTGGAATAGTGTATGATGATGTGGTGACTGATGAGCCCGTGAAGGGGCAAATAAGAAGAGTTGGTCGGGAAATGTGAAGCGAGAGAGAAATGAGAGGTCTGCTGTTCAGGCCAAAAAGATAATGGTGGAATCGTCCGGTGAATGCAAGAAATATGGGAGGATGCATGCTGGTGAATGCAGGTCGGTTCGAGTCTGTGTTTCAAATGTGGAAAGAAGGGGCATTTCTCCAAGGATTGCCCTAATCTGGTAAAGTGTTACAAATGTGGCAAGTTGGGACACTATAGCCAAGAGTGTAAAGAGGCAAAAGTGGTTGACTCAGCTAAGGGAAAGGAGACAGAGAAGGACAAGAAAGCTGTTGACAAGCCAAGGGCCAAAGCTAGGGCTTTCACAGTGACTAGAGAGGAGGCCAGAGCGAAACCTGATATTGTGTCAGGTATATTTCTGGTTAACAACATACTTGCTTCTGTTCTGTTTGATTCTGGTACAAGTAAGAGTTTTATAGCTGCTACCATCTATGATGTGATGAGTGCTAAGGCCAAAGAAATAGTTCATGTGTTTGAGGTAGAAATTGCCATTGGAAAGACTACTAAGATAACTGAGGCCTTAGAGGATTGTAGCATAGAATTGGAAGGTCATAGATTCCCCGCTAGGTTGTTTGTTATGACCCTAGGAGGATTTGACGTCGTGTTGGGTATGAACTGGTTAGCCGCCTAAGAGGCTAACATAGTTTGTCAGAGGAAGATGATTCAGATGAAAGCGCCTGACGATAGCTTAGTCACGATTTACGACGACAGGATCTGTGAAGTTCCGAAGATGATTTCTATGATAAAGGCTGAGAAGTTTATGAGACGAGGGTGCGGAGCATTCTTGGCATACGTTAAAGATGCTAATGCTGAAACTGTAAAGTTGACAGATGTGCCCATGGTGTATGCCTTCCCGGATGTGTTCCCTGATGACTTGACAGAGGTACCACCAGATCGGGAGATAGAGTTTCAAGTCGATCTTGTGCCAGGAGCCCAGCTCGTCGCTAAAGCGCCGCATCGTCTGGCTCTGTAAGAGCTGAATGAGTTGTTAGCCCAACTACAGGACCTTCTCGATAAAGGATTTATCGTACCAAGCATTTCTCCTTGGGCTGCTCCGGTGTTGTTCGTGAAGAAGAAGGATGGTAGCATGCGAATGTGTATAGACTACAAGGAGCTGAATAAGCTCATGGTGAAGAATAGATACCCGTTGCCTCAAATAGATGATCTGTTTGACCAGTTGCAGGGTGAGAGTTGGTTCTCAAGGATCGATCTTCGGTCGGGTTATCACCAGCTAAAAGTTAAGGAACGGGATATCCCAAAGACTGCGTTTCGGACGCGATATGCGCATTATGAATTTCTAGTGATGTTTTTGGTCTAACCAATGCTCCTACAGCATTCATGGACTTGATGAATAGGGTTTGTCGACTGATGTTTGACAAATCCGTGATAGTGTTCATAGACGATATCCTGATCTACTCGAAGAATGAGGGAGACCACGCCGGTCACCTCCGCGAGGTGCTGGGAACTCTAAGAAGGGAGAAGTTGTATGCGAAATTCTCCAAGTGCGCATTTTGGTTACCTGAGGTGCAGTTTCTGGGTCATGTGATTAACCCAGAAGGAATCATGGTTGATCCTGCTAAGGTGGAGGCGGTGATGAAGTGGAATTCACCTAAAACGCCATCTAAAATCCGAAGCTTCCTCGGATTGGCGGGTTATTACCAGAGATTCATCCAGGATTTTTCCAAGATTGCCTCGCCATTGACCAAGTTGACGAGGAAGGATGTGAAGTTTGAATGGGGCGACAGAGAAGAGAATGCATTCATGGAGTTAAAGAAAATATTGACACAAGCTCCAGTGCTAACGTTACCGAAAGGGAATGAGGACTTGGTTGTCTATTCCGATGCTTCTTATCAGGGGTTAGGGTGCATGCTAATGCAGCGAGGTAAAGTCATAGCATATGCATCCCGAGAGTTAAAGGTTCATGAGGTGAACTACCCTACCCACGATCTGGAGCTGGCTGCTATGGTATTCACGTTAAAGATATGGAGATACTACTTATATGGTGTCAAATGTATGATTTTCATGGACCACAAAAGCTTAAAATATTTCTTCGAGCAGAAGGATCTTAATATGAGGCAGAGACGATGGTTGGAGCTCATAAAGGATTACGACTGTGAGATTCATTATCACCCGGTTACGGCTAACGTGGTTGCTAATGCCCTAAGCCGGAAGGAAGACCGGCAACCAATTCGGGTGAGATCTTACTAGTTGATTGTGACTCCTGATGTGATAAGGAAAATTTGCGAAGCCCAGAAAGAAGCTCTAAAGCCCGAGCATGTTAATGAATAAAGGATGAAGGGGCATATCACGAACCTGGAAGAAAACGCCAATGGCGTCAAAACTAGGTTTGGACGCATGTGGATTCCTAGACATGGAGGTCTGCGAGAGAAAGTGTTAGATGAAGCCCACAAGACTCGCTACTCCATTCACCTGGGAAACAACAAGATGTACCATGATCTAAAGAAGAATTATTGATGGCCGGGAATGAAAGCCGACGTAGCAAGGTATGTAGAAAGGTGCTTGACCTGTCTCCAGGTTAAGGCCGAGCATCAGAAGCCATATGGGAAACTCCAACCCTTAGAAATTCCCGAATGGAAGTGGGAGCATATTACTATGGATTTCATAATGAAGCTACCTCGTACAGCTAAAGGTTATGATGCCATATGGGTCATAATGGACAGACTGACGAAGAGTGCTCACTTTCTACCTATCTGAGAGACGTATAACTCGGAGCGGCTTGCCGAAGTGTTCATTAATGAGATAGTTGGCCATCATGGTGTACCATTGTCGATTGTCTCCGACAGGGATACGCGGTTTACATCCAAATTTTTGAAGAAGTTCAATGATGCGATGGGAACTAGACTGTACATCAGTACAGCATACCACCCACAGACTGATAGCCAATCCGAAAGGACTATCCAGACCTTGGAGGACATGCTTTAGGCGTGCATCATAGACTTTGGCGGGAACAAGGATAGTCATCTACCATTGGCAGAGTTCTCATACAATAACAGCCACCATGCTAGTATTGGTATGCCCCCGTATGAGATGTTGTATGGCCGGAGGTGCTGGACCCCGATATGCTAGGGAGAGATCAATCAGAAGGAGTTAGGAAGTATTGAGGTCATCGAGACGACCAATGAGAAGTTGGGCAGGATTAAAGCCTACATGAAAGCCGCTAAGGATAGACAAAAATCCTATGCCGACAAACATCAAAGACCGATTGAGTTTAACGTCGGTGATAGAGTGATGCTAAGGGTGTCACCTTGGAGAGGAATCATTCGATTCCGAAAGAGAGGAAAGTTGAGACCTCGATTTATTGGGCCTTTCAGGATCGTAGCCCGTGTGGGGGAAGAGCGTATAGGCTGGAATTACCAGATGCATTGAGTGGAATACATCCTACCTTCCACGTATCACATCTGCGTAAGTGTCTAGTGGACAAAGACTCTCATGTTACACTGGAAGATATGGAGATTGATGAAAGATTGAACTACATGAAACAACCCATAGCAATAATAGATAGAAAGGAGAAGGGACTGAGGAATAAAGTAGTTCCACTCGTCTGAGTGCAGTGGAAGCATAGAAAGGGGTCAAAATCCACTTGGGAGTCTGAAGATGAGATGAAACAACATTATCCTCAGTTGTTTAAGGAATGACTGGTTTCGGGGATGAAACCCAAATAAGGGGGGTTATAGGACCAGGTAAGGGTACTTAATACTTAGTTTCACACTGAGGAGAGATCTTAGATCACTTAACAATTCAAATAGGGAACTGGTAACTTAAACAGATGATACTAAGAACACAAGTAAATTAAAGAGACAGAACTAAGAACAACACAAGAACACAAGATTGGTTTTCAAGGATGTTGTATATTGATCTCAAGTTCTTTTACAAGCGTTACAAAGTATAAAATAAATTACAAGGACCTGAGACACTTTTATACTACAACCTACGACCGTCACTTACATGTAAAGACAGTTGGGATTTGACTAATCTAGACAACAAGATCAATCTAAAGTCAAAAGGCAGATTGCATTTTGACTAGTGACTATGACATGCCATAGCTCACTGACTTTTCTAATACAAAAAGTCTACAGGAACAAGTAAGCTAAGTTACAGACAAAGACCATTCCTACTTTTTGATAAAGCATAGAAGTTTCCCCAACTTATGTAAAGTAGGTGAACCACCAAAGTAGATAGCGGAAAGTATGTCAGCTTTATAAAAAGTTGATTCAGAGAAAGCATATTTTCTCTGTCCTCTGAAGAAATCAATCTTCACAGCTTTGGAAGACTTTGTTTCAGATGCTTCGGAAGATTTCATCTTTGGCTTCGGAAGATTTCACACTTTGAGTATTTTTCTGTTTGAGAGTGAAACTTTCGAAGTAACTCCATCTAAACTCTTAGCTTCAGAAGATCTTACACTTAGACACATTTGAGAGTGTAAGACTTCCAAAGCTAGTTCATCTTTGTTCCTTAGTGCATGTATGGAAGACTTGGTTGTTCTGGCTTGTTGATTGCATCAGTCTCATAATCTTTAGATGATCTTACAAACTCCCCTAGGCTGATGCTACCAAAATAGAGAAGTTCTTAAGATTTTGATAGTCCACATTAGGATCCTCAGCATACCTTTCTTCATCATTAGGTCTGGATCTTTCAGACTAACATAGAACCTTCTCATGTCAAAGAGATCATGCAAAGGAAGATTGAGCATGTCTTCTGAGGAATAGACATGCATGCCTTCCTGATCTCTTATGACATACCATCTGTCTTGATCTTCATCATAAGACCATGTCATAATTTGTCTTCTAACAGCAAGAGACTCTACTATGATTGGATTTTGTTGAGAGACCCCTTCATGCACTCCTTCAGGATGCTCTGACTCATCCTAAGGTTGGGAGGTGGATGCCTTTCTTCTTTTTCTCTTTGAGGTTGATCTTCTGGCCATCCTTTTTCTTCTCCCTGATGATTTTAACTAAGGGGACTGGTCTTGAGTACCAGGTTGTTCAGTTGAATCCCCCTCAGTTAGGATCTCCTCTCTCACAGGTTAAGAAGGAGAGAGAGGAGGACCCTGATGTGGATCAGAAGATGAAGTTGGTTGAGATGCAGCTCCAGGTTCAGGTTGTGTTGTCTCAGTGGGTTCAACCTTCACCTCAACTTCAGGTTGAGCTGGACTTGGTGGAGATTGCAAGTCCACCAGCTCTCCCTTCTTTATCTTCTGCTTGATTACCCTGATATGCTCGTCCATTATGGATAGAGAGATAGGGCCGAGCCTCCTTCCGAAATACAGCTTCAAGAAGCTCATCATCCTTTGTTTGTCAGCAGACTTCTTTTGGCTTTTGTGGATGATGGCCCTTGACTTTGCAGCTTTTTCCCTTAATCTTTTCTTTTCAGCTTGTTTTTCTCTTTTAGTTTTTTCTTCCATCTGCTTATTGTATTCAAACAATATGTACTCAGATGGTAAAGGAAGAAGTGCATCTGCCTGATAGAGACCTGTGGCACTTAGGTAGCTGATCATCTTTAGTCTTTCTTCTTCAGTTGCTACCTAAGGTTGTTCAGTGGCCACAGTCTCTGGCTCAAGACTTTCATGAACTGGGGAGAGGACAGGAATGTTCTTATAGAGTCTTTTCAGCCTCATTTCTTCCTTGTGCTTGAGGAGCAATGCTACATCCTCTACTTCCTTCCTCTCCTTTGACAGCTCTGTGTCGGCCAGTTCATTCAGCTCATCTAAGGGGAGAGAGATGAGTTCATTAACATTATAGTTTCTGGTTCCCAGGTAGTTTAGCCTGGCTGCCCTTAACTCATCTTCCTGAGTGTTTAGCCTAGGGGCAGCCATGATTGCAGCTTCTAAAAACTCTAGGGAACCACTTGAACTCTCTCCCCTCAACTCATCTGTAACGCCCCGAATTTTTGATTAAAGGCGAAGTTCTCGCGAGAGAGAGAGAGCTCTCGCGTGAGTGATAAAGTTCTCACGTAGAGGGAGTTTTCACAGGAATAGAAGTTTTCGTGAGAGGACAACTGCGAGGAGAGAGAGAGACACTATAGATAGGCCCATGCACCCAATCTTCTCTACTTCATGCGAAAAGTCCTGCTATTATGCTTGTGAAGAAAGGAGTTGGTGCTAGGTGGTGTCTAATGTATGTATTCGTCGATATTCGATGTATTTATGTATGTATGAACCAAATGTAATGATATTGCACAATGATTATGTAGGTTTTGGCTCGAAACACTCTCGGTTTTGTGTTATTCGTGTGCAAAGATAACGTAAGGTGAGTTCTAGTCCCCTCTTTTATGTGTTTTATCATGTTTTGGGGCTAATATGTATATCTAAATGAATGTTATGTAAAAGAATGATGTTTATAAATGTTATTGCATGTTTTGGGTGTTAAAGGAGCGATAACTTGTGGATAAATTTGTGTACAGTAAAAAGTTATCGCGCGAGAGGTAAGTTCTCGCGCGAAATTTGATTTTGGCGGCTAACGGTTATCTTTTGACAGTTCTCGCACGAATGATGATGTTCTCGCGTGAATGATGATGTTCTCACGTGAATGATGATGTTCTCGCGTGAAGGAGGAATTGTCGCCCGAAGTGAGAAGTTCTTGCGCGAATGTGGGTTCTCGCGCGAAAACTTTGGACTGTTACGTGTTATGTTACCCCGTAAGCGTGCGTTAATAATGACTTAATGGTAAAGAATTAGCATACGTATTTGGTTATTATATATTGTTGGACCCTGAAAGGATCATACATGCCAATTCAAGTAGTGGATTTATAGTTGTTCTGCTGAAATCTCCCCAAGTCCAAGATCTAATGCGGATGAAGAATCTGCATCAATAATAGAAAACAAGTGTCGGCTACCCGCATTTGTATATGCGGATGACCATAGAACAAATGCGCCCAAGTGTTTGTTCTTCCGCATTAACAAATGCGGATGTTCAGCAACAAATGCGCTGTGTTTGTTCATCCGCATTTGTCAATGCTGATGACCAAACACCAATGCTGATGAACAACTCAACATCTGCATTTGTCAATGCAGATGACCAAGAAGAAATGCTGACGAGATTATAACATCCGCATTAGTCAATGTGGATGTACAGAAGAAATGCTGATGAAGACTTTTGTACTTAGACTAGTTCTGATGTATAGGTCAAGGTTAGTTTAGTCTTTTGTTCAGGCATGTGTCAGCCTATAAATAGAATAGAAATCCTCGTATGAGAGATGACCGAGACTGACTGTTGTTAGACATTAGACAATCAGAATATTTTGCTTTGTATTATGTTCAAGGTGTACTGTTACTGTTCATGCTGAAAACCCTAGCATTCATTGTAACCGTTTTTCACCTTCTTTAATACAAAGAGCATTTATGAGTATTATTCAGCATTCAATGTTCTATGATTGTTTGATTCCGCCTTACAATCATTGACTCAATCATCATATTCGGTCCTTGTTGATTCACATCTACAGAGAATATCATTCTCAAACCCAGTCAATTGGTATCAGAGCTTTGGCTCTCGGTTCTTCTTCAGATCTGCTCAGATCTGAGCTGAACTCGGTAGATCTGGTGACTGAGTTGCTGATAGAGTGTTCGACTACCTCTATTCAGTATACAAACTGAATATCTGCTGAAACTCATCGACAGTCACTGTTCATCTGCATTGACTATCTAAAAACTAATCTGTGAACAGTTTCTCATCCATAAAATCAGACCAATAATATAAACAGATCTATCTACATAAGCCTGTTTTGGACTATTTGGACTACTTGGACTTGTTGAACATAATAATCAATTTAATCCATATTTAAACCAGTTAAAAACAACTTATTAACATGGATTCACATAATTTTTCTGAACTTGGTCACACTCCTAATCCCCCTATGCTTAAACACAAATCTGAGTTTAAGCAATGGAAAATCAGGTTCATGAATTACATTACAGGTGTAGATCCGGACTATTGGATATCCATATGTAAAGGGCCTCACATCTCAGTGACAATCTCTGCTGATCAGGCTGCACTGTACAAAACCTCAAGAATACCTATTGAGGATCTCACTCTTGATGATCATGACTACAAGAAGATCAAAATTGATCTCAAAGCTTATTCCATTCTAACACAAGCATTGAAGATGGATGTGCTGAAAAGACTTGAGAAGTAAGGAACAGCTAAAGCTGTGTGGGATGCACTGTTAATAATGTGTGAAGGAAGCAGCGAAGTAGCTGAAATTAACAAGGATAAGCTTGTTAATCAATATGAAACCTTTCATCAATCTAAGGGGGAGTCAATCTCTAAACAACTGCATAGATTTGTGCAGCTCGTGAATGATTTAGAGATTATGGGGGTTACATATAAAGTCAAAGAACTGAACAAAAAGATGCTTCACAGTCTTCCAGAAAGTTGGAAACAAACACTCTTGATTTGGAGAGCACCACCTTGGATATTATGATTGCTAAAATTGAAGCTCTTGAACTTGATGAAAAGAGCAGAAATCTAGGTGGACCTAAAGTCATTGAGGCATACAAATTTCCATCAGAAACTCATTATGTGGAAAATGCATTCATCACTGAAGATGATGACTTCCTCTCATCAAGAGATCAATTAAAAAAAACAACAGGGTTCATTGCCACACCCTCAACAACCAAGCCATCTCCTTCAATTCAGTCAACTGGATTTGCTGCCACTCCTACAAGTATATCTAAAGATAAGAGAACTGAAGAGCAAAAGGCTACTTACAATGCCTTTGTTGCAAGTTTTGAAGCTTATGTTGGAGGAAGACTCACTTCTGCTCATTTGATTCAAGAAGACTTGGAAGAAATGGACCCAAATGATGTGGAAGAAATGGATCTGTTGTGGCAAATGGCTATGATTGCAATGAGAGCCAAGAAGTTTTTCAGAAAAGGGAGATAGCTGAGTCTGAATGAAAATACAAAACTTGGACACGACAAATCCAAAGTCAAATGTTTCAATTGTGGTATGACTGGCCACTTCTCAAGGGGTTGGTTGACTTGCAATGGAGATTCCTCATTCATCTCTACCAACATTGCCTGTCAAAGAGGAGGACTGGATGGAGTGACATATCAATGACCACCTCTTCTGCTATATGTGCTCTGTGCACAAACAGGCCATTCACCATGTCTGCTTATGTGTTTAATGGTCTGGTGTCAAACATTCAGGAGGGTAGAAGATACATGTTTCTAATGTATCCTAGATTTCTGCAGTGTCTCATCAATGAAGCTTTCCCTGAGATTATACCTGAAGGACCAGTGATGGATATTCCTCACTATAATGCAAAGTCCTATCAGTACATGAAGAAGAAAGACCCCAGGAATTTCTACAGTGGCACATTTGCTCCTCTATTACCCTGGATGCTGGAACAGATCAACCAAGATGAGCATATTGAGGAACAAGCTCAAGAGGTTCCTGATGCAGAGCCTGTTCATGAAGAAGAGCAAGCTGCTCCTAGTCAACACAATGTTGTTGAGCAAGCTGATGTAGCTGAAGAAGGACAGAGGCTAGTGTCACCACAGGTTGATGTAGGTGGTGATCCTCACATTGGGCCTTCTGTTCATGCAGCTGAGATATCCTCTCCATCCACTCCATATCCCATCCCCTCACCATAAAGATCACCAATTCCCTTTCCATAAACATATCCCATCATCTCTCCACACATATCACCCATACACTCACCCCATATTTCACCAATTCATCATTCTCCTACATCTCCTGTTCATGCATCCCAGGTCTCTACTAAGCCTGTTGAGTTTGGTGATTCTGCCAGCTCTTCAGAGGAATCCAAATCATCATCTGATGAGGAGGATCATCGAATGAAGATGCCTGTAAGGCAAGTTACTTCTGAGGCTTCTCCCTCTGAGAGTTATGTTGAGTCAGAGGCAATCAGGCCTGATGCAAAAGATAAGATGATATCAGATCTATTGCAAAAAGTAGCCAAGATGGAGAAACTCCTAAATAGAAGATCTGATATCATTCAAGAAAGACTTCTAGAGTTAGATGAAAAGGATAAGGAGTTAAAAGAGATGAAAGAGAAGTATGTCTGAAAAGAAAGAGAAGGATAAGGAGATAGAAAGCCTAAAGGCTGCTCTTCAACATTCAAGGGATGAAGTCAGTGGTCATGTGGACACTTTGACCATCCAAACCATTGCAATGGAGGATCAAGAAAGCCTGCTGGAAGAGCAAACTGATATGATCATGACTATGCAAAAACAGATAGAAACTTTGAACAAAAGAGTTTTTGAGTTGGAGCTGATAATCATGATAAGTCAAGAGGTTGAAAAGAAAAGAAAGGATGATGAAGGTGATAAAGATGAGGGTGACAAGAAGAAAGATGATGACAAAGAAGAAGGAGGTGAAAGTTCATCAGGAGAGAGTGTTGATGACTCTCCTCCTGCTAAGAAAATGAGATCTTCTAAGCCTGAAAAAGAAGCTGAATCATGTAGAATCAAGCCACAAGAACAAAGTTTGGCTATGGTACTATACACCAGCAAAGATCATGAAGAAACACACACTGAAGAATCGGAGTTCAGTGATATGATCGAGGCTCTTGATAGCTTCACTGCTGAAGATTTCATCATTGATGATGAATTCTGGGAATTTATTAGAGATCAAGGTCAAGTTTTTGAGCCCATTGTAGTGATATCTCAATCTCCTGTCCCTCTTGAGAAGGAATTGAGCCTTCAGCTCGTACCTGTTGTGTCTCTCACTGAGGAGCAAAAAGATTTGATCAAAAAGCTCTGTGAAGACCAACAACAAAAGGAAGAATCAGAACTACAGTCAATAGAGAAAATCCCATCAGCTGCTGAAGAAAAGGAAGCTGAAAAATTGCCTAAAGAAGCTGAAACAGCTGAACCCTCTTTTGGTCCAAGAGTACAAACATATACCAGAAAGAGAAAATACCTGTCTGAAAAGGCAAAGGGTAAAAGGCCTATAGAAGATGATCCTCCAATGAAAAAGCAACAAGATGATGCTCGGAGCCTAGCAGTTATTGCTCAATTTTTAGAAGAACATGAAAAGGCTGAGGAACAACTAAAATGAGGTCAGTGGGCACAGACCTAGAAGAAGGAGAGATAGAGGGTGGATATGTGATTGATGAACACATAGTTAGAGAAAGCCCTGAAAAGCCTGAACCCTCTGTCCAAGAAATGGTGGATAAAGCCCAAACAGATGATTTGATGACCAAAGCCTTGTTTCTCATCAATCATGGCTATGATCCTGATGAAGTCTTTGGGATGACATATGAGGGGATGATAGCAGAAGAAGAAAATCTATACAAACTGCTGGACCCTACTGTTGAAACTGAGTATGAAAGACTCATTCTCCCAAAACTCAAGCTGACAAACCCTCTTCAAAGGCCAAGCAGACTGAAGCTTCTCAATCATTATTTCCTGATCCCTATTCCATGACTGACAGGGAAATGAAGGATTATCTGTTTGCTCAAGGGTATACTAAAAGAAAATTGGCCAATATGAAGACTAATTCCTTAAGGCTGCCATCCTTAGGATGATAAATGAAAAGAAAGAAAGGTTGAAGAAAATCGAAGAAGAGATCATCAAAAAGTCTAGAACAAGATTATCTGCACAAAATATCCAGCTCACCCATAGAGATCATGACTCTTTGGCACCTGTTCTACATAGAAATCCAGAGTGGTTTGCTGAGCCTTCCCAATTAACACTTCAAGAGGGGCTCACCACTGCTGAGATGATCAAAGGTGTATCTACTCCACATGGCAAGACTGATCAGAAAATTATTGCCTGGAAGTATGATAGTGACTGGAATATGTTTATGGTCAAACGGATCTCAGGGTTACTTCAATTCTTCACTGAGTATACTGCTTTAGTGAACTCCCTGCAGATTCATGATCTGAAAGAGCTAGCTGACCTAGAGCTCATCAATCATACGGCTATGTTCAGGGGTTATGAGTTTGAAGACATTCTGAGAATGTTCAAAAGAACAAACAACTTCAAATCTCTCAAGGCTATCTGTATGAGGAAAGATAGATCCTTTGTTAACCTTCTAGAGAAGAAAAAGACAAAACCAGCTGAAGAGGTTGTGTTTCCTGAGCTCAAGGTGAAGCTAACTGAATCTTTAAAGAGAAAGATGGTAGCTGGAACTCATTCCTCCAAACCAATCTCAAATGTCTATTATGATGAAAAAACATATGAGTTGGTTATTGAAAGAAAATGGGGAGGAAAAAAAGGTGCAGAAATTAGATTGTTTAGTGGATATGAAGTGAGATTTCTAGATGAATCTTATTTCCACTATATATTCACAAGGCACTTTAGAGAGTTAAACAATAAGCTGGGTGAGGAAGACATGTACTTTTTCTTAAAATGCATAAAGATTCTGAAGATGGCCTTTGACAGAATCAAAGCTAAAAGAGAGCAGAGAAGAATGAAGAAGACTCCCTTGCAATTGGGGAACATAGTGAAGCTAGAAGTGGATGTTGATGTAGCTTTGTTGATCCATAGAGATGGGTTGTCCACTGTGTCAATATGGGAACCCATTTCTTTGAAGAAGCTGCCTATGGAAGCCATCTACACAATGAGCCAAATGAAGATCCATGTGCTAAACAGAGAAAAGATGACTGAAGCCAATGACTTTGTCAACATGATAATGGAAATTTTGGATCCCTCATAGGAAGAACCACTCATCCCTCCTCAAGCTGCTCAAGACCCAGCAGAATCCTCACAACCTCATCCCCCATCAAAACCTTGAAGTACATAGGCTGTATAATCCTTAGGGGGAGTATTGTTGGACCCTGAAAGGATCATACATGCCAATTCAAGTGGTGGATTGATAGTTGTTCTGCTGAAATCTCCCCAAGTCCAAGATCTAATGCGGATGAAGAATCTGCATCAACAATAGAAAACAAGTGTCGGCTACCCGCATCTGTATATGCGGATGACCATAGAACAAATGCGCCTAACTGTTTGTTCTTCCGCATTAACAAATGCTGATGTTCAGCAACAAATGCGCAGTGTTTGTTCATCCGCATTTGTCAATGCTGATGACCAAACACCAATGCTGATGAACAACTCAACATCCGCATTTGTCAATGCAGATGACCAAGAAGAAATGCTGACGAGATTATAACATCCGCATTAGTCAATGCGGATGTACAGAAGAAATGCTGATGAAGACTTTTGTACTTAGACTAGTTCTGATGTATAGGTCAGGGTTAGTTTAGTCTTTTGTTCAGGCATGTGTCAGCCTATAAATAGAATAGAAATCCTCATATGAGAGATGACCGAGACTGACTGTTGTTAGACATTAGACAACTAGAATATTTTGCTTTGTATTATGTTCAAGGTGTACTGTTACTGTTCATGCTGAAAACCCTAGCATTCATTGCAACCGTTTTTCACCTTCTTTAATACAAAGAGCATTTATGAGTATTATTCAGCATTCAATGTTCTGTGATTGTTTGATTCCGCCTTACAATCATTGACTCAATCATCATATTCGGTCCTTGTTGATTCACATCAACAGAGAATATCATTCTCAAACGCAGTCTCAAACCCAGTCATATATATATATATATCATGTAAGTTAAAGGCTAAAGAACAATGATAATTCACATGTGAAATGCTAAAGAATAGTTACCCTGTTACCCGATAAAGTACAACTGTGAAAACGTTAAAGCGCTAAAGAAGTCTTGCAAGCAACTGATAGGAGCTACACGTTGGTGTGCTCACATTGGGGTATACTTTGGGTATGCTCGTGCCGTTAAAGGAGATATGCTTGGTGCATTCTCGCATAGGAGCTACACGTCTGTGTGCTCACATAGGGGTATACTTTGGGTATGCTAGTGCCGTTAAAGGAGAATTGTATTCGTGCATTCTCGCATAGGAGCTACTGGTCGGTGTGCTCATATAGGGGTATACCTTGGGTATGCTCGTGCCGTTAAAGGAGAATTGTATTCGTGAATTCTCGCATAGGAGCTACACGTCGGTATGCTCACATAGGGGTATACTTTGGGTATGCCCATGCCGTTTAAGGAGATATGCTAGGTGCATTCTCTCATAGGAGCTACACATCGGTGTGCTCACATAGGGGTATACTTTGGGTATGCCCATGCAACTAAAGGAGAAATGACATTTGTTGTGTTCTCACCTGGTAAAGGAACTAAGCTTCGGGCTAAGTTTAAAAGATAAAGTAAACGATTATGCTCAAGTAAAAGATAAAGTATGGGTAACGCTATGCTAAAGTAATTGTTAATGTGAGGGTAACGTAACGATAAAGAAAACGATAAAGGAAAGCTAACGTTAAAGTTTGGTTATCGAACGAGTTCGTTGATGATGTTGATGATGAACGAGGTTAAAGTTTTTATGATGTTAATGTATGTTACAGTTTTGTTAAAGTAAACCTAGAGGTCACTCAGCGTCGCTGACTTTTGTATGCATATTAGATTGACAGGTATGCTATACATTTTTGGGGTGAGCTTTGCATGGATAGGAGAGAGCTACCTGGCACATGATCGAGACCAGCATCCCGGCATAGAGCTTTAGTTAGATAGCTAAAGTGATCTTTTGATGTAAATGTTAAATGATTGAAATTCTGTAAGTTCCACTGCATATATTAATGAAATTTGATGTTCAAGAACTTGTGTTTCTGATGTCCAAATCCAACTGTGGGGTTTCCCGGAACGGGGCCTTACAATTTGCTTAATCCGTAAAGCATGATAACGTTTTTCTAGATCATAGTCATGGTAATTTAAACCATTAATAGGAACATTTTCAGAAAAATTTTGATTACCAAACTTTCCATTGTTCATTCTCACAGATCGTGAATTTTCCTTGTTTATAATGCTTTGTTTGCGCCACATAAGAATCATCACAATCAGAATCAATCCTTCGGAAAGATCTCAAGCCTAAGGATGGTTGTTTTGTCAATCTTTGAAAACCAACATTTTGATTTCTTTGAAATCTTGGGTTGACGTATCCATTCCTTGGCGAGGTCCTTTGGAAGTAGCAATTCTTAGTTTTGTGATTTCTTTCATCACAAATGGTACAATACATGTTGAAATAACAATCAGCTGTTGAATGGTTTTTCATATCACAAATGTGACAATACCTGTTAAAGAAATATTCAACAGTCTTATGATTATACATATCACATATTTCACAGTACCTTTGTTGAAATTTAAACAACTATTGATTAACCTTAGATGTGGAAGCCACATTTGATCCTTGTTTTGATTTAGGAGTTGCGAAGTTAATCTGTTGTTTTTATTTGAGAGTTTGTTCTTTTGAAATTTGGGTTTTGAATTTTGTTTATTAACACTATTCCTAGACTCCTTGGATACAAATCTTTTGTTGATAATGGATAACTTTGGACCTAAACCTGTTTTTAGATCAGAGTTAGATTTGTTCTTTGAGTTTGATTTGATTTCTAGAATTGTGTTCATATCAAAAGTACCACAGACACAAACTTCAATGGATTCTGAGAGGATTTAGCTTTAGCATTTTTCCTTCTCCTTCTCTGGTTTCTTAATCTTGATGATCTCTGCTTGCTTTCGGATTGAATATCTTCAGGAAAAGACTCTTTTGCAGTTTCTTTCTCTTTTTGTTCTTTCTGCAATTTGATGAAGTCTAGATTATTGAATCTGTAAGGAAACGAATCCTCAGATGTTGCTTCATCTTGTTTTGCTTTCCCTTTCTTCTTTGTGTATTGTTGGTCATTCTTTACAATGACTTCTTCAACAACATACTCATGATCTTGTTCCTTTACTTTCATTACATGAGATCCTCTGGGAACAAACATCTTCTTATTCTTTGGTCATGGTTCATAAGATTTAACTTTCATTGGATGACCATTTTTAATCCTTTCAAAATCTTGTTCCTCAACTATCTCAACATTAGTATTCTCTTCATCACTTTCAGAATTTTTTTTCTTATTTTGAAAGGCTTTTAGCTTAGCTTTATTTTCGGGTTAGTAATCATGTGTGTTAAAGTTTTCTGGCAAAGTGTTTGAGATAGATTCAGGTATTGGCTTATGTGTGAAACCTAGACCTATTTTGTTTTTATCTTTCCTCTCACTTACCAGCTGTTCTACAATGGTTTTAGAACTCTTAACTTTAGCTAGATCCACCTGTGTTGCAGCATGAGCTATTTTATCTCCTTTTAAATTTTAAGTCATCTCCTCAAGTTGTTTCTTAACAAGTTCAAGTTCTTTTAGAGTTTTATTCCATGAGGTTTGAAGAGAGAAGATCTTTTCATCAGAGACTTTGTGATCATTTTTCAGTTTGTCATGCATTTCTTCTTTTTGTTTAAGTTTGTCACAGATTTTAAATGAATTTGTTCTGTAATGCTCAACTTGATCAAAGCATGCTTTTGTTCAAATTTTTTAGTTCTGACTTTGACAGGAGTTTCAGGATAACTTGAAGAAGAAGTCTTAGAATCAGATGACGGATGCTAAACCTTTGGTTGTTCAGACTGAGCCATGAGTGCAATTTCTTTTGAATCCTCTTTTGGGTCAGATTTATCACTCTAATCATAATCTTCATCATTATTTCTGAATCACCATCTGTTTAGGATCATTTTCTTTAGACCTGTCTTCATTTTCAACTTCAGTAACTAGAGCTAAACTTGATGTTAGATCAGCTGTGAATTGTTCGGCATATGCACTCCAGTCATAGCCATCTTTGATGCTTACAACAAGAGCTTTCTTTGGCTCTTCAGTTGATTTTGATTCACCTTTAAGTTCTGGCATGGGAAGACTTTGATAAGGCTTTTGAAAGGTTTTATGAGACTGTTGTTGGTATCTTTGACTGCTAGAACCAGCTTGACCATTTTCGCCTTGATTTCTAGGAGCTTTACATTCCCTTGAGAAATGACCATAACAGTTGTAATTGAAACACCTTGACTTTGATTTGTCAAAGCCAACAATTTTGTTTGCACTAGGCTTGTAATTCCGGTTAACATATGAGTGCTTCTGTGTTCTGTAAGCAATCATTACCATTTGCCAATTCAAGTCCATTTCTTCCACATCATCAGGATCCATCTTAAAAAAATCTTACAAAATAAGATCTGCCTGGGTTAGATGACTATCTTGATAAGCATGAAAACTTTCCATGAAAGCAGTAAAAGCAGATTTTGACTCATCATCCTGTAAAAGGATATTAATAACATCTTTAACTTTGCTGGTTTTAACAGAGTTAGAAGACGAAGTCTCAGTTTGAGGTTTAGGAGTTTGAGTTTTAGGAGAAGACTGAGGTTGAGTTATATAAACAGGAGCACTTGAGTGAGAAGGATCTATGAAGAAACTAGCTCCAACAAACAAATCACCCTCATCTTCTGGAGAATGATCATCTTTTGCCAGAAAAGCATTCTCCACTGTGTTAGCTGGAGAAGCAATGTACTTATACCGAGACATTGATACAACTCTATCATTGTTTCTGGAGCTCTCATCAATTTCAACTGATTCAGTTTTAGCAATCAAAAGATCCAGATCCAGGAAACTTTTTGGTATGCTTCAATAGAGTGACTGTCTGTTTCCATGAAGATGGAAGAGCATTAAGAAGTCTGTCATTTAGATCTTTGAGATCATTTTTGATACAAGCAGTTGACTTTTCAATAGTTAATTGTTTGAATCTATTCATCATTTGATTGATTGTTTCCCCAGAAAGATGCTTAAATAACTCCAAATGCCTCTTGAGTTTCTGCTTTTTGAGATCTTGTATCTCTTTACCACCTTCACAAATAATCTTCAAAGCTCTAGACATGGTGTAACCGGTTTGATAACCTTCAGGTCTAGTCAAGACTTCTAATGATAACCCCTTGCACATCAGTGTGTAAGCTTTGATGTCATTCTTAACCTTCTTTAAGTCATCACCTTGCAGACCATCCTCTAGATAAGGTTCTTGAGACTCTTTTGTATAAACAAATCCTCTGTCAGGACCATCGGATGTAATTAGGATATGTGGTCCTTTCTCTATTGACTTCCATAAGTCAGTGTCAATGGAGTTTAGATGATGCTTTAATCTTAGAGACCAATTTTAGAAATCAGCTCTATTTTTGAGCTTGGGAACCCTATTCTCTGAATCTTCAGACTTAACCATTTTGTATTTTGAATTAATGAAAATGAAATATTTTGTTGTTTTTAAAATTTAAAATGAAACTATGAAATGAAAATATTTTTGGATTTTAGTTTTTGAAAATTTCTAAGTGTTTAATGAAATGTCTGAATACTGATGCGCCTGATGCTTCTGAAACGCCTAACTTTGAACAAGAAACACCTAAGGGAATGCCTTAGTTGAATTCTAAAACGCCTGCCTGATGATGCGTCTGAACTGTTTTCAAATGTCCAAACAGTTAAGAAACGCCTAGGGTACTTGGTTCAATTTCTGATTTTAACCTAAAACGCCCAAACAATCTGTAACACTGGGAAATTTATAAAAAGAAAGGAAAAGAAGAGAAAAAGGGGAAAGATAATATTTTTCAAAAGTAAAGGGGGTTAAAGTGCGCAAGTGGAAAACTTACCTCTAGTGGGTTCTAAAAGCAGGGGATGGCCGCCCACACCCCCATTTCCCCACATCTGCTTTCGGCTGGAAGAAGAGAAGAAGAAGCTGCCATCTATTTCTACAGAGAGAAAGAGGAAGATCTGCTTGAAGGTGAGATTTTAAGGAAATTCTTCTCGGTTTTCAGTCGGGTTGCAGCTTCTGGACTGTGTTTCTGGTGTTTAGTGCTTGTTTTCGTGGGTTTTAGGTGCTGGAACTTCAAGTGGGCTCTCAGGTTTGAGGTGTTCTACTTGAAAGCTATTCATGGTGAGTTCCAGATCCCCTCTTTTACTAGTTTTCTACATATTTGGGGCTGTTATGCATACTGGACAGAAGGTTTCTAAACCAAACTATGAATTTTAACATGATGTATAACTGTGTACAGTTGATGTATGTTTTTAGATGGTTTCTAAGTTCTGTACGATGTTTAGTAGGTTTTATGGGTGCATCATGTTATATCTGTCTAAGGATGTATTAGAATGATAATTGGGAACTGGTTATGGCATAAGTTGCATTGCAGGTGGGTAACGATCATCCGCATTTGTTGGATGTTCATCCGCATTCGTTTTTGTACATCCGCATTTGCTAAACATTTAACCTCATTGGTTTTATGTTCAATAGTAAATTTGTTCATCCGCATTTGCCTTTGTTCGTCCGCATTTGTAAGTGTTCATCCGCATTTGCTGATCTTCATCCGCATTTGCTGAACTTCAACCACATTGGTTGAGTTCATTCACCTAAGACTTAGCTCATCTGCATTTGGACTTGTTCATCTGCTTTGGTTCACCCGCGTATCTTTAGGCACTTAGAATATTTTTCTCGGACTTTCATCCGCATTTGCTTGTCCACATTTGCTGAACATCCAGCCGCATTGGCTTATCTTCATCCGCATTTCTTTGGGGACTTAGGATTTTTCTGAAATCTTGGGAGGTTGAATGTAGTGTTAAGTTTGGAATGTTTTGGTTGTTTATGCCTGTTGGTGTCATGTATGATTGTGGGCTGTGGTTGATGTTCTATATTACGTATTATTATTTGACTTTACGTGGTGTGTTAATACTCTTGTACGTAAAGTATTATCTTAATAAAAGAGAAAGACGAAGTTAATGAAATTGGAACGTAATGAATGAAGAAGGAAAGTCTTTCAAGCAAAATGGTGGAGGTTCACAACTCAATGAGGTAGTTGTTTGCTCAACTGTATGCGGTTTAGCTAACCCTTGTTAATGCGCACTGGGGTCTAATCCTTGAGATTGACCGAGAAGTACGAAATAGGATCCTTGTCGCTCCACCCCGATACTGTGTAAGCTTCGGCATGATGTGGGGGTTTACTTGTAAGCCCCGGGCACAGTACCAGCTTCGGCATGACGTGGGGGTATAGCATATGGCAGGATCTAGATAAAAGTGAAAAATAATAATGAAAGAAAGTACAAAATGAATGATGATGAATGATAATGAATAATGATGAACGATGATGGAAGGTAATAATGATATTATCTAGATGTATGTATAATGTATGATCACGTACGAAAGTAAGGAAAAGGTTTTAAAGAAAAGTAAAGTATTTTATTAATAAAACAAGAACTCACTCAGCATCGTTGACTTTTGTATGCATAATAGTTGGCAAGTATTTGTTGATGCTGAGGAGGTGCAGGCATGAATGCATAAGCTACTAGGGATAGTTCAAGTTTGGCATCCATATTTTGGAGAATGTTTTTGTATTAATACATTTTTGGAATGTAAAAGAAATGATATGATGATTTGACATGTTTTTAATTGTTAATGAAAAGTTTAAATTCCGCTGCAACAGTAATGTCTTTTAAATGTTTTATGCGATGATTGACAAACTGTAAACGTCTCGGAAAAGGGGCCTTACACAGTCTCCAAACGCCTAGAATTGCTTAAAGTTTCAACAAAGTCCACAGTCAAAATGTGTCCAAATAGTTGAAAAATGCCTAGTCTGAAAATGCCTCAACAGTAATAAAACACCTAAATAGTTGTAAAGCGTCTGAACACTTAGCAAAATTTCAGAACTTTTTCACACAACAAGAGCCTAATTCATCATCTTCAACAGAACCAGATTTTATCAAATTCCTCAAAACTTGTTCAATTGATCTAAAAACTTTCAATTAGGTAGTAAATAGATCGATTAACAATCATCTATCATCATTTTGATCAAACAACAACAACAAATCTATTTTCCGATTGAATTAAGGTCCGAAAATGAAGAACACCTTTTCACACACAAATCTGATCAATACTTTGATCTGAATGGAATAAACACCAAATTATGATTCAATTCATGTTTCTATGGATGAATCACAACTGAAAACAACAATTAATAGATCAAATTGCAATCAACATAGATTTCAAGTGATTCAAAGAGCTCAATCATGCCAATAATAAGCTCTGATCATTGAACCAAAAGCTCTGATACCATTTGACAAGTTCAAATGGATCGATCTGTGATGATATTGTAATGCAAAAGTAAAAGACACATGTTAATCTTCTAGGGGCTCTAACACACCTTTGGATCCATTTGAGAGAGAAAGCATGAGTACAAGCAGTCATTCCTATTGTGGGTCTGACTTCTTGTTCTCACACCTTCTGAGACATCCCCAATGATGTTCTCAGCTGGGTGAGTGTTGTGTATCCTGAGCCTAGGAATCACATCTACTTGCATAGATAGATCCAGGTTTGAGATGTTTTGCTTAGGGTTTTGAACACGATGACCAGCTGATGTCTCACACTCATTCAATGAGGATTGATTGAATGAATGTGTGACAACATCAATAATATTTTGCTAAGAAGTAGTATCAACATTTGCTGTTCTTCTAGATTACTATCTTCATCAGCTTGGTGTTGAGTGCTGGAGTTCTCAACAGATGAGTTTTGAGGCTCAGTTGGCTAACAAATTATTGAAGCTCCATCCTGAGATGTTTAAGCTTTTAGGACTTCCAGTAGTGGGAGCTTGTTCTTCAATTCCTCTTGGAGAACTAGGAATAGGTGTGGGTAACTCAAACATTTGATCTTCATAGATGTCACTTTGAGTTCCTGTTCCAGCTAAAACATTCTCACAAGATGGTTTAGAATAGTTTGGAAACAATTCTTGATTGAAGATATGACCTAGGCCATTCCCTCTAACACAAGGAGTGTGCTCATTAAGAACAATGTTGGATGATTACTCAAATTGTTGGTTTTAATATTATACACTCTGTAAGCAATAGAGGTTGAGGAATATCCAACAAAGATAGCATCATCCAACTTTTCAGCAAATTTTTGTACACCTGCTGCCAAAGGACCTAAGAAAACCAATGAAAGGTCATAACTCATAAGGGGTCTCTCCATGGAGCTTAACAATGAGAACCCTGTTCTGCACATAGCATGCAGTGCTAACTGCCTTTGCCCAGAAAGTTAGAGGCAGCTTTGAATCAGCTAACATAGTTCTCGTAGCCTTAATAAGTGTCTTGTTCCTCCTCTCAGCAACACCATTTTGTTGAGGATTTCTAGGAGCACTGTATTGTCTAGGGATCCCTTTTGAGTTGTAGAATGAGTCAAAAACTTGATTCTTAAACTCAGTCCCTTGATCACTTCTAATGATTTTTACCTTGTGATCCTTTTGATTTTCAATTTTAAAAATAAAAGATATTAAAGTTTCAGCCGTTTCGTCTTTAGTTCTTGAAAAGAATACCCATGTAAATCTTATAAAATCATCAACAATCACAAGACAATATGATTTCCTTCCAATGCTCATTATACTTATGGGACCAAAAAGATCCATGTGCAATAAGTGTAATGGAGTGGTGATGGAGTTAACCTCTTTGGATTTGTGAGAAACCTTGTGTTGCTTTCCTTTCAGGCAAGCAACATAGTTATCTTTACAGAAAAATTCCTTTTTAGGCACACCATGTACCAAATTATTTTTAACAAGCTTATTCATGGTTTTAAAATTAACATGGCACATTCTTTTATGCCAAAGAGTTGACTCGTCACCATTAGCTTTGGAAAGAAAGCATGATACTTCACCTAATGGAGAAGCATTGTTCATATCAAGCTTGTACATATCCCCTCTCCTGGCAGATCTTAGAAGCACCAATTCCTAAGGAATTGTCATCTTGGGTTTGAGGATAATGCACTCATGTTCTGTGAAAAGCATTTGGTGCTTTTGATCATAGAATTGAGAAACACTCAAGAGATTGTGTTCAAGCTATTTGATAAAGTTTACTTTGTCAATGTTTAACTTACCATTGGATACACTACTTCTACCAGAAATATATCCTCCAGCTTCACCTCCATACTGAACAGTACCTCCATCAAAATGTTCAAATTGGTATAGGAGAGATCTATCCATTGTCATATGCCTGGAGCATCCACTATCCACAATCCAGACATTTCCATTCTTGTCATGTGGATGTCCCTGCACATAAGGTGAAATGATTAGTTATTGTTGGAAACCCAAGCCTTGTTGGTCTTGGGTTCTTCCAATGCAGATGATATAACTAAACCAAATTGTATGCATGGGGGCTCAATTATAGTTTGTGAAAAAGAGGTTTGGGCTGCAGCATCTTTTTTGGTCTTTCATTTCATCCTATGGTTGAACTATGTTGATGAGCCTGAGGAGGCTTGCGCAGCATGACTTACTTCCAAGGCTTTCTTTTTGGAAGAAGTTTTCACCACCTTTTCTTCCGAAGCAGTCTTCTTCTTGGAAGGTTTCAAGGAAATGTTTTTATTTCTTTGTTTGTTCTTTGGCTTGTCTTCCGAAGCTATTTTCCTTTTGGAAGAATGAGTTTCTTCCAAAAGCAAGTTGGCTTCGGAAACAAGCTTTCTTTTCCTTAACACTTGGACCATTTGGTAAGGTCCAAATGTGAAACCATCCTTGACTCCTTCTTTCTTAACATTGGTTGCATAATGTGTGCTTGCTAGATTGTAGTAACAATGTTTAGCCATGTGGTTATGTCGGCCACAGATTATGCACTCAATGTTATTCTTGGTGGAACATGTGGGCTGTTGTTTCTTGCACTTCTTCTATTCTTCAACAGCCTTTCCCTCTAATTTCTGATCCTTTGGCTGGATAGGAGTGCTGGTACTGCTCTTCTTTCCTGAATCAAAACTTCCACCCACTTGGAAACAACTGAGATGAATACACCCTTTTTCCTTGGGTCTATCTTCATCTTAGTCTCAGCCACGTTTTTGGAAGTTTTTCTTGTTGCCCTGATCTGGATCTTTTTGGCTGTGGTGGTCAAGGATTTATCAACTGTGGGGATGAGATTTTCTACCTTATCCTTCCCTGTGATGGTTTCCATTATTGCATCATTCTTCTGCTCACTAGGTGTGGGTCAGCAGTTGGAACCTCTTGCTCATCAGTACCACATCTTGGCTATCTAATAGACACAAGAGAGTGCGGTGGAGCAATTTTATTAGATCCTAACCCACTTTTGTTTTGATAGCATAACTTGGAGTGGGAGGATGATGCTATAATGATGTTGAAGTTGTGCTCTTGAAAAGCATACTTCTCTGCTTTAGCCTCAGCTATGACTAGCTGGGCTTGAGCTTTAATCAACTTGGATATTAGATCTTTTATTTGAGTCCTATAGTTGGTATGTTCATATTTTAAAGAGGACATAGTTTTCTCTAACTCATCTATTTTGATCTTATAGTCAGATTCTGCTCTCTTATAATCAGCTTTTAGGATATTTAAGGACTCAATATCTGATTTAATTTCCATGTTGTAGTCCTGATAACCTTAGCAATACAGGCTGGAGTACATAGATGTTCATATACCTTGTTGTCTTCAGTTCCAGCCATGAGAGCTTGAGTAGGATTGACATCTTGCACCATAAAGCTCCAGTCAACCTCTTGAGCAATAGCAGTAGTTTGTGGCTCAATGGGTTTGGTTACAGCCTTTGAGGTAGTAGAATGTTAGGAGGCTTGAGCTGCTTTAGGATTAGATCTTGGAGCTTTACATTCCCTAGCAAAGTGACCAAGCTGGTTATAGTTGTAGCATTTGGCCTTGCTCTTATCAAACCCGAATTTGCTATTAGTTAGGTTATGAGGAAACTGCCTTCCGGTTCTTTTAAAGAATTTCTTTGCTCTATAGGTTAAAAGAGACATTAGCTGGACAATGTCCATATATTCAACATCATCTGGTCTAAAACACTCTAGATCATCAAATAGTATTAAAAATCTCCAGAGTGCTCACTCCCTGAAACAAAAGCACAACTATCCTGTAAGGGAGTGTGTTTAGCTTGTCAAGACCTGGGTGTCTCAAGGAAAGTGATGTATGGCCCGGAAGAGGATGATGGCTATTGGGGATAGTTCAGTACAACTGAGGCTGGGGAGTTCTTGATCCTTCAGCAACATGTAGAGTATTGTTGATTGCTGGATTTGAGGGTCTATTCATCTGGTAGCTCTTCTGAGTCTCCATCTCTATACGGTATCCATCAAGGATTCCATATAGTTCAATCATAGTGAGAGTGTTAAAGTTTTCAGTTCTCTTGATTGAGACATAGTAAAAAGTCCACTCATGAGGAAATGCACTCATGAATTTTCTAACTATGTCTCTTTTCTCAAGAACATCTCCCATAGTCTAAAGAGAGGTGATCAATTCCATATACCTGAAGTATTGTTGGCTCAAGGTCTCACCAACAACATAGGTGAAGTTCTCAAACTTCTGCTTCAGCATATCCTTCTTGTTTTCCGTTGATCCAGTAGAACCAGAGTACATCAGCTTCAAAGCATCAAAGAGTTCTTTGGCGGTTTCGAATTGCTTAAAGCCTGTTATTATGGAGTTTGGTATAGCAGTAAGCAACATGGTTATCGCTTTGTAGTTGATTTCCATCTTCTTGAAGTCTTCATTAGAGTAGTCTTCAACAGCTTTCTCAATCATGGCGCCATTACCTGCCAGGTCCGCCAACTTTGGCTTATAAGGACCATGAGTGACAGATCTCCACATGCGGCTGTCTTGATACTTGATAAAACCTTCAATACGTTTGCACCAGGTTCTAAAATCATTAGGGGTGATGATAGGAGCCTTGGTCATGGTTCCAATCTCTGACTCAGAAAACTTTTGGTTAAGAGCCATTTGAGTGAAGTGAGTAAGTGTGAAGAAACGAGGGTGACTTGGGATGGTTAGATCTCACAATCAAGAGCCTAAAAAGCTCTGATACCAATTGCAGGATCGATGTTGGTCTCTCAACACAAGTTTTGTATCTCACAAACTCACTAAGTCTCACTCGGTTGATGAAGCGGAATCTCTAACTAAGTTGACAATAATATAATAAGTTAAAGAACACAAGAATGGTTTTCAAGATACTTGTATGTATTACTTCTCAACTTAGTATTACAAGACTCTTACAAGCATAGTTTCTTAAGTTACCATGAGAAACTATATATACTACTATCTACAGCCGGTTATACTTGGAAAACCAGCTGGAATTTACTGCTAAGCAAATACTATATTGCTAGAAGTAAAGTATCTAAGATAAGATAATATCCTAGATTTGGTAGTCATGACAGGTCCATGACTTACCTTTTGTCACCAACTAAGTATGGTAACATTACTAACTGATAAAGGTGAATAGTAGATTAAAGTATGGTCAACTACATGGGAGTGGGAAAGCGCCATGCAGTGTATCAGAGTTGTCAGCGGATGTCAAATAGCCCATACTTATGTCACTGGTTCATAGCTGATTCTTCCGAAGGCAAAATGGCTTCTAAAGAACAAGTTCTTTCGAGGCCATTTATACTTCGGAAGAATCAACTTCTTCCAAGTCTTCGTGACTTCATTCTTCGGAAGACTTTGTCTTGGATCTTCTAAGTGTGAATGCTTCGGAAGGAGAATTACATGGTCTTCTTATACTTCGGAAGTTCTTCATGTACTTTGGAAGGAAAACTACTTAGTTTTGGAAGACTTAGTTTTCCTTCAGAAGTTCTTCATACTTAAGCTTCGAAAGATCTTCAACTTGTCTTCGGAAGAGCAGCTTTAGCTTCGGAAGACTTTTTCAATTGTACTTCAAAATATTCTAAGGGTTGTTTTGGTTGCACTAGCCTCATATGATCCAACAAACCTTCATCTACATTCATCAACTCTTGGTATATTTCTAACTAGAACAACTATCTATCACTACTTAAATTGGCATGCATGATCCTTTTAGGGTCCAACAATAATCCCCCGAAGGATTATGCAGCTTGAGTACTTGAAGTGTTTTTAGTTAATAGAAGTTGTGAAGATTCTGCTGGATATTCTATTGTTACTTGTTGTTGTTATGATGTGGATGCTTAGAATGTTATGGAGGTTGAAGCTGATGCAGTTGCTGCTGCTGTTATTATTGAAGCAGTTGTTGTTGTTGGTTGAATTGGCATAATGTTTGGATCTGCTTTAGTAGGGTAGTAGTGATAATCAGGATTGGTGGGATCTATAATGATGTTAATCATGGTTTAAAACTCTCTAGCCTCAGTCATCCTGTTTCTATCAAGTAAATGGATAGTTAGCTCACTCATCCTCTGAATAGATTGAATAGGCACCTACTTCAGTGATTATGGATCATAAATAGCTATGGTAGACAAGCCATCTCTATGTATGACTAGATCTTCTGCTATATTAATCTCCAGCATTACTATAATAGCAAAGTTGAGAGGCATCAACTTTCTCTTCTTAGACTCTCTATTCATGTTAATCCTATATAAGCTATCTTTAGGATCCTTATGCACTTCAGGAAGAACAAAAGAGCATCCTCTCTAAGCTTGTTGGTAGGTCTTTCAAAATGCCTAGTGAACATGTAGTGGATATATGACTCATCTAGTAGCTGCACTTCATAAGCACTAAACAATCTATTATTAGGGACAACTTTCCCTTCCTAACCTCTCTCAATGAACAACTCATAAGTATTTTCATCATACTTAACATTTGAGATAGTCATTGATTGATGAGTACCAGCAACTCTCTTCCTTTTCAACTCCTTAGTTGGTTTTATGCTCCTTTTGGGACTACCAACTCTTCAACTATTTTACTCTTCTCCTTCTATTCAAATATGTTTGAACTGATAACCCCTTAACATTGATTTTCTTTGATTTTTTGAAGTTTTTTGTCCTTTTAAACATCTTTCAAATATCCTTGAACTGATAACTTGCAGTATGATTAATCAATTCCACGTTAGCAAGTTCCTTGAGGTCATAAATCTTTATGGTGTTGACTAGATCAGTATATTTATAAAGAACTGAACTTGCCCTGAGATCCTTTTGACCATGAAATATTCCAATCTGAGTCATATTTCTAGGCAATGATCTTCACATCTGTCTTGCCTTTAGGAACTGAGACACCCTGGAGCATTTTAGAGGTGGTCAAACCTTCTTGTAATTAGAACTATGAGGGTTGTTTGAACCATTCAAAATGTTTGCTAAAAAAAGGTGCTAGTGAATCATGATCTGCACCAGTAACCTGTACTTGTTGGGTTGATCTTCTCTAACTGGGCTAACTCTAGATAACATCGTCTTGCATAGCTTTCTTCTTCTCTTTATGATCATGAATGGTTTTGAGCATTGAAGTTCTAAGAGAATTGGTTTTCATTGGACCTAACTTTCTATTGTTGAACCCATTCCTTGCAAGAAATTCATTCATTTCCCTATCAGTCATCTTGTATGGATTAGGAAATGGATATTATATAGATGGTTGACTTGAAGAAGGTGGTGCAGCAGTAGTGGAGGAAGCAGCTTTAGCTTTTCCCTTCTTTGTTTCTTCAAATTTCCTCAACTCATACTCTCTCTCTATGGTAGGATCAAGTAATCTGTCAACCATTTTGATCTTTTAAGTCATGGCCTCAGATGTCATGCTAAACACATGATCAACATCATATCCATGTTGAATAAGGAATATGGCTTTTACCATCAAGTCATCTGTCTGGGCCTATTCCACCATCTCTTTTACTATGGACTCTTGTCTAGGAGGACTATCTTGCAATTCAGGCTCATCATACATGCCTTCCTCAAGTGTATATCCTCCTTCAATATCTCATTCTTTTGGATTACTAATTTATTGTTCAATGGCTCATTGTACAGTTGCTTGAATATTTTCTTCCATGAATTGAGCAACTGCAGCCATGCTTACTTTTCCTTTCTTTTCATCTTCTTAGGCTAAGGGATATCCTCTTCAACTGTTGGCTCTTTTCCCTTTACCTTGTCTGCTAAGTATTTCCTTCTTCTTAGGTAAGTTTGAAGTTCAGAAGAACTAGACTCAATAGCCTCGACAGATTTAGTAGTATTTGATGCTACTCTTTCTTCTTCTTGTTCTCTTGTTGTGACTTCAACAGTTCTCTAGTAAGTGTTGGTACTGCATTTACCATATTGACTTTAGCAGTTCTCCAGAATGATCTAATGAAGTTTTCTTAGATCATAGGCCTTATAGTGATGGCATACGTTATCCTTTTAGTAAGAATGAATCTAATCATATCTCTAAGATCAGCAGTTTTAGGCATATTAGGGTCAAGAAAACCAATGATATTATGCTATTTGCTCCAAGTGAGATTAGCCATTATCTACATAAGAGACATATGTGTAAGACAACATGATGATGATAATTTGTATTCAATCATTTTTGACTTTGAAAGCAAGATTTAATGTATGACTTTTAGAAGTCAAAATTGACTTGTAACTTACTCTTCCATTACATGCATTTAAATTAAAATGATTTTTGTCATCATTTTGTGCCTTAATCCAGTAAATCTATCATGCAATGTTCATAACGAACTTCCTTTAATCATTATTACACATGATTTTCTTGTTGGTTCTTTCTAGTACGAAACCCCAGTTCATTGAAGGTATAATACATTTTGTGAGACCATAACAATCCGACCTTCACAATGCAAATATTGTAAGAAAATTAGATAAAATCACACACATATTGATTGAAGGTATATTTATCCACTTAAACTCAAGCAATGGTTTATATATTGTTGATACTTTATGATGTTTATCATGTTTGGTGTTTGTTGTTCATTCTCAATATACCTCACACTTAGAAGCATAGATAGATCAACCACCCCTATGAATTGCATGGTAGAACTTTGTTACAACTTACCTGACCAGGTCATTTAAGTTATATAATCTCATGTTATTATATGTGAGGGGTTGATCCACTTTGGGAATCTTTTGATTGTAATCCAAGATGGACTTTCTTGTTCATTCACTTTGGAATGTTGTCCTTATTTGGAATCTAATTAGATCATATACATCAACAATTTATGCTTTGTTTACTCTAGTTCTTTACATAGCAAAACAAAGGAGAAACCAATGTAGGAGATGAGATCAATAAAGTCTCATTACCTAGTATGTTTAAGTTACTACACACACCCACTTGAATGAATTAATTCTTACCCATACCCTAAGGTGATAGCTTCATAGTGGAATAAGGATCTTCATTGTGTCATAAAATCATATATCTGTAATTCCAAGGTACTACCCACATATCAAAAAAGGTATGTCAGTCTTTAATAGTTTATGAATTGCATTGCTAATGATATACCGACTATAGTTATATCATATCTTATGATATATTATATATGATTCAATTTTAAAGATATATTTTTGATACTGTTCTTGATTTTTTTTGGGTTTTGTCTTTTTGATATTATCAAAAGAAATGCAAATATTTTTGTATTTTTTGTTTTAAAATGTTTTTGTCTTTTTGATATTGTGAAAAGCAAGATGGGTCATTAACAAAAAGAAAGTGTTATTGTAGTTACATTTTATTCAAGGTTAATCATGCCTATTGCTTGAATTAGTAACTCAAATTGACTAGGTTCAAATGCCTTAGTAAACAAGTCAAGAAGTTGAAGTTTGTGAGTACTTGTATCAAATTGATTAACCCATTTTCAGCATAGTCTCTCAAAGAATGATATCTTACATAATCAAGCATTGCTTTTGAATCTAGAGTACTTAAGAACAACAAGCAGATGTTGCTATGTATTTAGCTTCTTTAGTGGAAACTGACATGTTTGTTTGCTTCTTGCACTGCTATGACACTAGTCTTGGACCAATGATTTGACAACCATAAGATGTGGATTTCCGATTGAAGTTGCATACCCTATAGTCATTGTCTGTGTATGCATATAAGTTGAAGTTTCCTTCCTTTGGATACATTAAACCAAGTGCAGGTTTGCCCTTGAGATATCTAAATATTCTCTTCACATTATTAATGTCACACCCCTACTTATAGCGGAAACATGAGGATGTAACGGACGGGATCGTCATAACACATTGATCATTAATAGAGATGCATTAAATGAGGAAAACCAACATGTCATGACGTCACCCGACACAAATGGAGACTTGTGTCGTGGTTAGTCAAATTCACGACATAACATAGTTAAATAGTTAAAATGAAATTTAAATCCCACAACCCAGGAGCAAGTAAACAAAAACATGATTAACAAAGATAATCCAAAACATAATTATTAAAGACACCCAAACAAGTTTAAAAATGCATTTCTTAAGGGCATCACTAAGGCAGCATCCCTAGCTATCCTCGATGGTTGTTACCTGAAAAGATATGCTCAAAAGGTCAACATATTGTTGGTAAGTTTGGAGGTTTAAATAATAAACAAAACTTGATGCTGTGTAATAGTTTGGTAGGACAAAAGTGCATATAGCTATAAGCAAGCAATATCACATGTAATCATGAGCATCACAACTAAACCTACGACGTACACACAGATCTTGTCGAAACATATTCACCCTAGGGCCCGTCTGTGGCCACTGTTAGTCCCAACTAGTATACTAACAAACAAGGGTGGGGGTGTCAGCCTAATAGTACTATCAATACATGTCTGTTGGCTCCAACACCGGAGTTAAATAGTTGTAAATAAAGAACCATACAGACAACTCATGCATGTACTAGATATCAACTTACCAACTGTAAACACAATAATCCCAAAAATGTAAATGAGTTAACAACATAAAAAGGGTGAGCATACTTTTTCCCCTAAGTTTTATAAATAATTGAAATGAAAAGGGGCCATGAAACTCACCTTGAAATAGCACAGTTCAAATCCCATAATACACCAAGCAAGCACTAAATGTAAAAATCATAAAAGGATTACTAAAGAACAAAATGACCAATATGAATGGAATACTTGTAACCCAGTCCTTAATGAACATCTATTAGTCCATATTCAATGAATTACAGACATTATTAACTTATTCTTTTTTTAAAAAAGTCATTTAAGCACTTTAAAATACAAGGCAATCTCATCTGAAAGCTCAAGCTCAACTTGCAGCTGAACCGCTGAAGGAACCTCTTTTTGTTATTTTATTTGATTATTTAGTTTCAAATCCTTAGTTTTAAGTTTATCAAAATATTTCAGCATGTAGAGCTGATTGCGCACCAGTTTTGCATAAACTGTTTGGAGGTCGAAACGGTAATGAAACATTGCATAATGGTATCGTTTAAAGATAAGATTTTAAATTAAACTCTAGACAAAGAATCATCTCCATTGGATAAAATATGATAAAGATATGACTCGACGAACATAGACCAACCTGCTGCCCAGATTCGTCAGTTTTGACCTTCAGTTTAGTTTGCCACGTTTGGAGAAACAAAATGTCGAAACGACAGACCACTTGGGTTAGTTAGAGGACTCACTAAACTTGATTTTAAAATAAAAGTTTGACCCATTTGGACTTATTATGACCAAGTTATGGCCTGTATAAAACGTCCTCATTTTTTGACAGCAAACTGTCCAGTTCATTACTCTTGTTTCTTTGCATCACAAACCTCAATATTTGACCATTATTAACCCGAGCACTTAAAGAAAATTTATTCCATGAACTAATTGACAAAACCTTGTATCAAACACTTGGATTATCCCAATTTTTCAGTTCCAAAACAGTTAGTTAGGTTTTAGTATTCTTGTTCACAATATTAATTAATCGATAGATAGCTTTTGATTCTCCAACGGGTTTATCCATTCAAGAAACAAAATTAATGATTTCAACAACGATTTAGAAGTTCAAGTTGTCCATTATGATCAGGTCACACAAGATTACAACCAATTTTGATAGATTCAAGAATATACAAAAGATTAAGAATTAGGATTTTACCGGTTAGAGAGTGCAACACTCAAAACACCTAGATCTTCACGATCTGACATCCGAACCAGAGAATAAAAGAATATCAGATGATGATTTTGTGTTTAGATGATGAATATCATCAATAACAAGATAGAACAATGAATAAAATCATCAAACAATGTTTTTTTACTGGAAGTTTAGAAGATGAACAAGCTTGCTTAGAATACGATCTTGAATGTCTTGATTACTTCAAAACTAAATGAAATGGTGGAAAGATGTTGATTTTCGATAAGGATGATGAAGAACAAGAAGAAAAGCTTGATGGTGGCTAGGGTTTCTAGAGAGAAAACTTGGAGAATAAGTTTTCAAAATGAGATAATTAGAAAACAAAGGGAAAGGCTTCCCTTTTGAAAGAATTCGGCCAAGGAGGGCCAAGGGTGGGCCTCCCGGGCCCATTGCTCGTCTCGTCCAATTCTGTCTTGTCCCGATTCACGTGTTGTCAAATTTTTACGTTTTTAAATTCTACGCGTTAATACGATTCCAACGGACTATTATATGTTATATAAATTATTTAATTTATATTTCTAAATTGAATTAAGTGTATTTAGTAGGCTTTAGGCAAAGTCCATTGATGTCTGACTTTGTTTGCGTTCTTAACATAATATGTATATTTTTTACATTTTTAAGTCTTTAATCCAATTTTAAGTACACAACCATCATGCTAAGTCCAAATCTGTGAACATCCACTGCCACCATGTCCAAGACCCACTAAAACCTATTAAGCCCATAATACACAGTTCTAGAACTTAGAGTGTCTACACGTGTCTAATGCACTATTCTCAAACCATATCAATATTAAGTTAACTTTCAAGTCAAAATTCATTATTTAGACCTAGTCAAAAATCAAATACTCAAAGTCAAAAAGTTAAAGTCAATAGTCGAAGTTAATGGTCAATGCACCTATTTTGGTGACGGATGTCATAGTATCCCTAGTTAAGAGAATTTCATCCTGAAATTCAACTAGAGTTATCAACTGCATTGCCATCCGTAAACAGGTGAGGGTAATTAGTCCTCATTCAAACTTCCCACGCACAGATAAGATTTAGGTTCTCACTTTGAGTTCCGTCTAGTCTTTACGATAAGGATTATACTAATTTTCAAAGTTTTAATTTCTTTATCCATAATCTCTACTAGTACATAGGCAAATTAAAATTCACCATCCACTCAAATTTCTTTGACCAGCCCATTTAAGATCTCATCCGCATGAACTACTTAAGCTTCGGCATATGGAGTGAGACATGCACCTTATTCAGTTCAATAGGGAATCCTATCCAATAAATCACATGACCAAAGTTTTTCTATAGTCTTAACTACACTTGCAAATCTAGGTGATAATTTGCTCCTTTTGATAACACAAACAATGCCTTCCCAAGGCAGCAGCTCGCATACCAACCATAAAAATAAAGTCTCTTGAGATGGCTTTTTAGGTTTTACAATCTATTTATTAATATCTCCAGAGTATGACTGTTGTCCATTACCAAAAGTTAGATTCTAGTCCGGATTCTGATTTCCCATTTAAGGTTTCAATAGTGTTTATATATAGGGTGTACCACAGCTAACCCACCACGCTACTAACACCATGATAGTGTACCAGTCACCAACAATGTCTAATTATCAAATCAACCAACGTCTAAGAACATGTGCCTAAAGCAAGGGTTCCTTTGATTGTCAGTGTAAATTTCTAATGATCTTAAGCTGCCTTTAGCCTGTTTGCGATCCAAAACCCCTAATCATTCATCTCTTGAATGATTTATGGTCCAGTCATCTAACTTTACACGACTTCTGCCCATTACATCAGTAATTGACACTTACATCCGTTTAGTGCCTCGAATGGTGGTCCTATAAGACTCTCATTATAGCTATTATTATAAGGAAATTCAACCAATGGTTGGTGAGTATCCTAGCTACCTCCAAGTCCATGATAAAAGACATTAACATATCCTCCAATGTCTAAATAGGTCACTCACTCACACCATCTGTATGATAGTGGTAAGTCTCACTCATGTCCAAACGTGTACCCAACGCCTACTATGAGCTATGCCGAATCGTTTCATGAAACGACTAGCACAAACAGGGATAATTGACATAGGTATCCATATCTATCCACAACATCACTAACATAAATCCTTGCCAACTTTTCCATCTCGTAGTCCTCAAGAATTGTTAGGAGATGACCGGATTTGGTCATGTTATCCACAATGACTCAAATCAAATCATGCTCACTACTAATTCTTATTAGCTGCGTGATGAAGTCCACAATCATGTTTTTTCACTTCTGATCCAGAATCTCAAACTATTATAATAGGTTAGGTGGCCTTTAATGCCTCACTTTAACATTTGAACAAATAAAACACTTGCACACATAGTCCGCTATGTCCCCTTTCATTCCACGCCACCAATACAAGTCCTTACCATCATGCCACCTCTTGTTAGCACCAGGATGAACAGTATACTTATGCTTATATGCTTCATCCAACATCAATGTCTGCACATTCACCATAAACGAAACCTAAGTTCGCTTAGTAATGTACAATCCTCTATCGTCTTTTTGTACAAACTATTTGTTTAGACTTCTCAAAGCCTCATTCTCCACATTCAGTCCCCTTATTTTGTCCGACTTGAGTGGCAATGAGGTAAGCACATGGGTTTGACTCTCTCCTTACAACTCATCACGTCCGAACCCATATTTTCCTTTTTGGGTTATACTAGATTACACAGTCGTAGTCACTGAACAATTCAATCTAACATCTCTATCTCATGTTCAGTTCTTTTTGGTGAAAAATATGTTGACACACTTGGAGAACCAAGCGTATAGTTTCTCCTATTCAACAATTCCAATACTATCCCCATATGTTTCTCATGATTCTCCCTATTCTCAAATAAATCAGAATGTCCTTAATGAACACTATGACAAATTTATTCAGATATGGCATACACATCTAATTCATTACATCTATGAACACCGCAAGTGCCTTTGTTAACCTAAAATTCATAACTAGGAACTTGTAATGTCCGTAACGAGCTCTAAATGCTTTCTTTGGTATGTCATCCACATGTACTCTATGTTGATGATTTCCAAATGGAGATCAATATTCAAAAAGTACGTCAATACTTGAAGCTGATTGAATAGGTCATTTATCCTAAGCAGAGGATAACAGTTCTTGTCCGTTAGTTTATTTAGCTTTTGATAGTCCATGCACGTCCTGTACGATCCATCCTTCTTTATGACAGAAAGCACTAACGCCCCATGGTGAGTGAATGGGTCGTATAAAACCCTTACCAAACCATTCTTGAAGTTGATTAGACAGATCTTGCATTGTAACACCCGAAAAAAATCAAAGAAAAGAAAAGTAAAGAAGAAAAGATAAATATCCAAAAGGGAAGGTGTAAAAAAGGTAAACTTACCCATAATGGGTTTCAAAAAGGTGGTAAGGCCGCCCATGACCCTCTCTCTCATGCACAATTTGGCTGGAAGATTGGAAAAGAAAACGCCATCCGGTTTTAGAGAGAGAAAGCTCAAGGTCTTCGAAAGGTGAGATTTCTAGAAGATTTCTTCCCAATTTTCCTGCTGGGTTCAGGCTTATGAACCTATTTTTATGTGTTTTCTTGTGTTGGTTGTTTGTTTTATGTGTTTAGGTGTTAGATATTCTTGTTAGCTCCCGGGTTGTGGTGTTTCACTCGAAAGCTGCTGAGAGGTGAGTTCTAGATCCCCTCTTTTACATGTTTTCTACTTGTTTTGGGGCTGATATGCATTATAACTGCAGTTTTTCCTAACTAACTATGAGTTTTACATGGTGTACGGTTGTGTTTGATGTATGTTGGTTTTAGGTGATTTCTACGATGTTGTGATGATGTTTGTTATCCTTTAAGCTTGCAACATGTTAGATCTATGTTAAGTTCAGGCTAGAATGATGTTTGAGATTGGAAATCTTCATAAGTTGCATCGCAGGTACTGAATAAGTGTCCGCTATGGATGATGGTCATCCGCTGTGGACATTGTGTTTCCGCTGTGGACACTTAGAAAGGTAGGAAGTCCGCTGTGGACTTACATGTCCTCTGTGGATACTTAAGGAGTTTTAAGTTGTCCGCTATGGATGTTGGTTATCCGCTGTGGACACTATCCGCTGTGAACCCTTAGAAAAATTTGTACGTCCATTGTGGACGTTGGTTATCCGTTGTGTACTTATTTCATCCGCTGTACAGTTTTAGTTATCCGCTGTGGATGTTATTCATCCGCATTGGACTATGTTCATCCGCTGTGAACACTTAGTCTTTTACTCATCCGATGTGGATCTTGGCTGTCCGCTGTTGACTTAAGTTGTCCGCTGTGGATACTTAGTACTTTAAGTCGTCCGCTGTATAAGTTACTAATGTGTTGTGAACACTTAGGAGTTTTTTTCTGATATTTTGGGAATAGAGTTTAAGTGTTCAGAACTTATGTTTAATGGGTGTTTATGCTTGTCCTATGTTTCAAATGTTTTATTTACCTTCTTAGGGGCTGTTTGCTATGAATAATTATTACTGTTTCATGATGTGTGGTTTTAAGGTAATAATATTATAAAAGTATTATTCATAATAAGTGGACACAAAGGAATAAAAAAAGGATAGTGAAACATAACAAATGTTACCCCAGGGCCCTAACAAAAGGTGAAAAGACTTGCAAGCTTTTCCAACGGAGGTTCACGTCCATGTTGTCGTTAGCTCAACTGATGTGTGGCTTTTTTAGCCCAAGAAAGGCTCATCCGGGGTCTAATCCTTGTGATTGACCAATAAACCAATGGGATCCAAGTTCATGAGCAGGCTTCGTGCCTAGCAGTGTGGATCAACTGTCGGGGGTTAGCTACCACTTATAAATGTGTAACGACAGGGGTTCGGCATTTGTTGCCAACTAACAATATAGGCTCTTGCTTTGTGCAAACCTAGACAATGAAAGTGAAAGATAATGAAAGAAAGAAAGGTAAAGAATCCCTTAATGATTGATTATGTATGATGATGAATGATCACCATTTGAAGTTTACCAAAGTATATTTTCTATATTATTAAACTACGACTCACTCAACAACGCTGACTTTTTATATGTATATCAGTTGGCAGGTAAGGATGTTGCTGAGGATGGCACGGCCGAAGCTACTTGGTGAATGGAGACTGGCATCCATTATGCAATTATGATATTTTTGTCTTGTAATGCAACTAAATATTCTTTTGTAACTCTAACAACGATGTATTATTTGGCAAAAGTAATCATTAATGCAAGAAATAGTTTTTGGTTACATTATTCCGCTGTGATTGTTTTCATATAATAATGTGATTTAAGGCGTTTTTAATAATGAATGATGCTATGAATGTCCAACTGTGGGGTCTCCGGGAACGGGGCCTTACAAGTTGGTATCTGAGCCAAAGTTTAAGAGAATTGGGTAAATTGTTTTCAAAATCTAAACTTAAACTGAGAATGGGACCAAATGGAAGGATGCCAGCCCAAGTAGCAACATGCCATCAGGTAGATTTTTCATAAACTTAACTGGTATTACATGCGTGTGCTATTGGAATTATGTGCTCTTAGTAGATTTGAATACTGATGTAGCCAGGACAGGAAATGCTTGGGGGATGAAGAGTAAAGTAAATGGCTAATCACAACTGGCCACTGTAATTAGGGACTTACTATACTTGACATAATATGAGCTATTACCTTGAATGACCTTGTTAGTGTTTGAATCTTATAGGAGGTAGATCTTATGGCGGGTAGGAAATCTGGGAAGGTGACCCGAGGCGGTGCTCGTGGCGGGCGTACTACTGGGCCACGTGTCACCCGGAGCAAAGCTAAGGCTCCTGAGACGACTCATGAGGACATGGATATTCATAGCCACCAAAAGGGTGAAGTATAGGCCACCCTCAAGTCTACGGTAAAGGAAGCTATTGCTGAAAAAGTCTACAACATCATGCAAAACGTGTTACCTTCAGTGGTGACCGAGGTGTTGAGGGCTATAAAGAATGGTGAAAAGACCAAGGATGCAGGGGAGAAGGGGAAAGCTTATGAAGAGCCAACTAGTCCCAGGGTGGTAATTCATAATGATGATAGCGAGGAGGAGAGGGAGGCCGCTAAGGGGTACACCTATGGGGCATTTCAGAGGTGCAAACCCCCAACCTTTGACGGCAACGACAATGCCACGGTTGCTCACCGTTGGGTTCGAGAGATGGAGGCAGTCCTAGACATCAGTGAGTGCCGGGAGGATCAAAAGGTAAAGTTTACCTCCTATTCTTTCATTGACTCAGCATTATGCTGGTGGGACAACATTGTCCAAGCCGAGGGGAAACGGTTTGTTGCAAGGATGAGGTGGTCGGATTTAAAGGAACTGGTACTGGAGGAGTATTGTCCACATTAGGAGTTGGACAAAATTAAGAAGGAGTTCTTACATTTGGAGGCTGGAAACATGACTCATCAAGAGTATACCTCCAAGTTCAATGAGCTCGCAAGACTTGTGCCGGATCTAGTAACTCCAGAGTCCAAGAAGATTAAGAGGTACATGCAGGGTTTGCCCGTGGATATCAGGAGGAACATGATAGCTGCTTGACTGAGCACTTTCAGGTCTGTAGTAGATTTGGCCGGAAGGTTGTATGATGAGAGGGATTTGGTGCCAATTCAGAGGAAGGTTGAGAGGAGTTGGAACAAGAATAGTAATGGGAAAAGGTTCAGGGACAACAACTTTAGGGTTGGGGAGAAGAAGATGAAGGTTGATAATCGTTGCCCAGAACAGAGCAAGGGGAATGATCGAAAAGAATGTAGGAAGTGTGTGAAGAGTCACCTGCGTGAGTGTAGAGTGGGGATAAATCGGTGTTTTATGTGTGGAGGCGAAGGACACTATGCTAAGGATTGCCAAGTACCAAGATGTTACCAGTGCGGAGAGGTGGGTTATTCGGGCCGGGATTGAAAGAAGGGTGGAGTAGGGGGCTCAGGGACCCAGACTATGGGAGGAAAAGGGAGAAGTGAGAGCACAAAATCCAAGGCAAGGGCATTCAACATGACCCGGGAAGAAGCCAGAGTGGACCCGAAAGTAGTTTCAGGTATGTTCTTGGTAAACCAAGTGTATGCTTTTGTGCTCTTCGATTTGGGTGCTAGTAGAAGTTTTGTATCTACTACCTTTTGTCATGAAATGCATGGTAAGAATAAGAAGATAGATGTGCCTTTTCATGTAGAGACAGCGATAGGAAAGTCTATCAAGGTGACTGATATGATAGACAATTGCCTCATTGAATTGGCCGGTCACAAGTCCCCTACTAGATTGTACGTGATGGCCCTAGGAGGTTTTGATGTGATGTTAGGAATGGATTGGTTTGCAACCTACAAAGCGAATATTGTATGTCGAAAGAAGATGAATCATTTGACTACACGTGATGGTAGTGTGGTTATGGTTCATGGAGACAAGGAATACACCGCTCCGCGAGTGATATCGATGATCACGACAGGGAAGTTTATGAGGCAAGGGTGCGGTGCTTACCTGGCTTATGTAAAGGATGTTGATACCACAGTGACCCAGTTGTCTGACGTGCCAGTGGTATGCGATTTCCCCGATGTGTTTCCCGAAGAACTACCAAGGGTTCCACCCGACAGAGAGATCGGGTTTTGGATTGACTTGATACCGGAAGCGCAACCCGTAGCCAAGGCACCATACCAGTTGGCTCCGTCCGAACTCAAGGAACTGACGACGCAACTACCAGACCTCTTGGATAAAGGCTTCATTCGGCCGAGTATCTCACCATGGGGTGCTCCGGTCCTAGTCGTGAAAAAGAAGGACGGGTGTATGAGGATGTGTATCGACTACCGTGAGTTGAACAAGTTGAACGTAAAGAATCAATACCCGTTACCGAGAATTGATGACTTGTTTGATCAGCTCCAGGGTGCTAGTTAGTTCTCCAGGATAGATCTGCGATCGGGGTATCATCAACTGAAAGTGAAGGAGCAGGATATCCCTAAGACAGCCTTTCGCAAGCGTTATGGACACTACGAGTTTCTCGTGATGTCCTTCGGTTTAACCAATGTGCCAGCTGCCTTTATGGACCTTATGAATCGGGGGTATACCGACCGATGCTAGACAAATCAGTGATTGTATTCATTGACAATGTTCTGATCTATTCAAAGAGCGAAAATGAGCACCCCTGTCATATCAAGGAGGTACTAGAGACACTTAGAAACAAGAAGTTGTATGCAAAGTTCCCTAAGTGCGCATTTTGGCCGCGTGAGGTTCAATTTCTTGGCCACGTGGTTAACCCCAAAGGGATACTGGTGGATCCAGCAAAGGTCGAAGCTGTAATGCAATGGGAACCCCCGAGGACGCCGTCCGAAATCCGTAGTTTCTTGGGTTTAGAAGGCTACTATAGGAGATTTATTCAAGACTTCTCTAAGGTGGCGGCCTCGTTCACTAAGCTGACTCGCAAGGATGTAAAGTTGGAATGGGGTTCTAAGCAGGAGAGTGTGTTTCAGGAGTTGAAGATGAGGTTAACCCAAGCTCCCGTCTTGACGTTGCCTGAAGGGAATGAAGACTTGGTGGTATACTCAGATGCTTCGTATTTGGGTTTAGGTTGTGTGTTGATGCAACGAAGAAAAGGTTATAGCCTATGCATCCTGACAATTGAAGATCCATGAGGCTAACTATCCTACTCATGATTTGGAGTTGGCGGTGGTGGTCTTCGCATTGAAGATTTGGAGGCATTACCTGTACGGGACGAAGTGCACCATTTTCACCGACCATAAGAGCTTGAAGTACTTCTTTGAGCAAAAGGATCTTAACATGAGACAAAGAAGATGGTTAGAGTTGATCAAGGATTCCGACTGTGAAATTCACTATCATCCAGGTAAGGCGAATGTGGCAGCCAATGCCCTCAGTCGAAAGGAGAGGCCGAAACCGATTCGGGTGAAGGCTTGCCAGCTGGTTGTGATGCCAGATGTTATGGGTCAAATCAGGGAATTCCAAGATGAGGCATTAAAGGATGATAGGATCAACTCTAAACGAATGAAGAAGCAGGCGACAGATTTAGGGGAGAACACCCTTGGCGTTAAAACCTGTTTCGGGAGGATGTGGATTCCTTGTTATGGGGAGCTGAGGGGAAGGATCATGGATGAGGCTCATAAAACACGGTATTCCATCCATCCTGGTGCTAAAAAAATGTATCATGATCTGAAGAAGGATTATTGGTGGCCAAGGATGAAGCGTGACATGGTGGAGTACGTGAGTAAGTGCCTGACCTGTTTACAACTGAAGGCGGAACATCAGAAACCATATGGGAAGATCCAACCCTTGGATATACCCGAATGGAAGTGGGAACACATCACCATGGACTTTATCACAAAGTTTCCTCGCACTGTGAGAGGATGTGATACCATTTGGGTGATCGTAGACCACCTGACGAAGAGTGCACACTTTTTGCCAATCAGAGAGACTTACTCGTCGGAAAGGTTGGCGGAGCTGTTCATCAAGGAGATCATAACTCGTCATGGCGTGCCGGTGTTTATTGTTTCTGATAGGGACACCTGGTTCACGTCAAAGTTCTAGAAGAAATTTCATGATGCGATGGGGACGAGATTACATATTAGCATGACTTATCACCCTCAGACAGATGGTCAATCAGAACGGACCATTCAGACCTTAGAGGATATGCTCCGGGCATGTATTATTGACTTTGGTGGAAGTTGGGATGAACAAATACCGTTGGCAGAGTTCTTCTACAACAATAGTTATCATGCCAGTATAGGCATACCACAATTCGAAATGCTTTACGGGCGAAGATGCAAAACCCCAGTGTGTTGGGGTGACATCGGGCAGAAAGGGTTGGGAAGTATCAAGGTCATTGAAGCCACGTCGAAGAAGTTGGAAAATATCAAGGCCTTCATGAAGGCAGCAAGGGACCGGCAAAAGTCCTACACTGATAAAATGAGGCCAATTGAATTCCAAGTGGGAGATAAGGTGATGTTGAAGGTATCTTCTTGGAAAGGGGTTATCAGATTCCGCAAGCGAGGAAAGTTGAGCCCTAGGTATATTGAGCCATTCAAAATCATTGCCAAAGTTGGTGAAGTGGCATACAGGCTGGAACTTCCCGATGAACTGCATGAAATTCATCCTACATTCCATGTATCTCACTTACGAAAGTGTTTGGTAGAAAGTGATGTTGTTATTCCTCTTACCGACATTGAGGTTGATGAAAGGTTGAATTATGTGGAACAACCAGTGGCTATATTGGACCAGAAATAGAAACGGTTAAGGAATAAAGTGATTGGCCAAGTAAAGGTGCAATGGAAACATCATAAGGGATCAGAAGCCACTTGGGAGTCAGAGGAAGAAATGAGACGGCACTACCCAGGCCTCTTTAAGGAATGACAGGTTTCAAGGATGAAACCTATATAGGGGGGGTAGACTTGTAACACCCGAAAAAATTCAAAGAAAAGAAAAGTAAAGAAGAAAAGATAAATATCCAAAAGGTTAAGGGGTGAAGGTGTACAAAGGGTAAACTTACCCATAATGGGTTTCAAAAAGGTGGTAAGGCCGCCCATGACCCTCTCTCTGATGCACAATTTGGCTGGAAGCTTGGAAAAGAAAACCCCATTCGACTTTAGAGAGAGAAAGCTTAAGTTTTTGAAAGGTGAGATTTCCAAAATATTTCTTCAAGATTTTCCTGCTGGGTTCAGACTTATGAACCTATTTTTATGTGTTTTCTTGTGTTGGTTGTTTGTTTTATGTGTTTAGGTGTTAGATATTCTTGTTAGCTCTTGGGTTATGGTGTTTCACTCGAAAGCTGCTGAGAGGTGAGTTCTAGATCCCCTTTTTTACATGTTTTCTACTTGTTTTGGGGCTGATATGCATTATAACTGCTGTTTTTCCTAATTAACTATGAGTTTTACGTGGTGTACGGTTGTGTTTGATATATGTTAGTTTTAAGTGATTTCTACGATGTTGTGATGATGTTTGTTATGCTTTAAGCTTGCAACATGTTAGATCTATGTTAAGTTCAGGCTAGAATGATGTTTGAGATTGGAAATCTTTATAAGTTGCATCACAGGTACTGAACAAGTGTCCGCTATGGTTGATGGTCATCCGCTGTGGACATTGTGTGTCCGCTGTGGACACTTAGAAAGGTAGGACGTCCACTGTGGACTTATATGTCCGCTGTGGACACTTAAGGAGTTTTAAGTTTTCCGCTGTGGATGTTGGTTATCCGCTGTGGACACTATCCGCTGTGAACCCTTAGAAAAATTTGTACGTCCACTGTGGGCGTTGGTTATTCGCTGTGTATTTATTTCATCCGCTGTACACTTTGAGTTATCCGCTGTGGATATTATTCATCCGCATTGGACTATGTTCATCCGCCATGAACACTTAGTGTTTTACTCTTCCGCTTTGGATCTTGGCTGTCCGCTGTAGACTTAAGTTGTTCGCTGTGGATACTTAGTACTTTAAGCCGTCCGCTGTATAAGTTACTCATGCGCTGTGAACACTTAGGAGTTTTTTTCTGAAATTTTGGGAATAGAGTTTAAGTGTTAAGAACTTATGTTTAATGGGTGTTTATGCTGGTCCTATGTTTCAAATGTTTTATTTACCTTCTTATGGGCTGTGTGCTATGAATAATTATTACTGTTTCATGATATGTGGTTTTAAGGTAATTATATTATAAAAGTATTATTCATAATAAGTGGACACAAAGGAATAAAAGAAGGAAAGTGAAACATAATAAATGTTACCCCTGGGCCCTAACAAAATGTGAAAAGCCTTGCAAGCTTTGCCAACGGAGGTTCACGACCATGTTGTCGTTAGCTCAACTGATGTGTTGCTGTTTCAGCCCAAGAAAGGCACATCCGGGGTCTAATCCTTGTGATTGACCAATAAACCAATGGGATCCAAGTTCATGAGCAGGCTTCGTGCCTAGCAGTGTGGATCAACTGTCGGGGTTTAGCTACCACTTATAAATGTGTACCAACAGGGGTTCGGCATTTGTTGCCAACCAACAATATAGGCTCTTGCTTTGTGCAAACCTAGACAATGAAAGTGAAGGATAATGAAAGAAAGAAAGATAAAGAATCCCTTAATGATTGATTATGTATGATGATGAATGATCACCATGTGAAGTTTACCAAAGTATATTTTCTATATTATTAAACTAGGACTCACTCAGCAACATTGACTTTTTATTTGTATATCAGTTGGCAGGTAAGGATGTTGCTGAGGATGGCACAGCCGAAGCTACTTGGTGAATGGAGACTGGCATCCATTTATGCAATTATGATATTTTTGTGTTGTAATGCAACTAAATATTCTTTTGTAACTCTAACAATGATGTATTATTTAGAAAAAGTAATCATTAATGCAAGAAATAGTTTTTGGTTAAATTATTCTACTGCGATTGTTTTCTTATAATAATGTGATTTAAGGCGTTTTTAATAATGAATGATGCTATGAATGTTCAACTGTGGGGTCTCCGGGAACGGGGCCTTACATGCATCTCCAAGGGTGTTAAGCGATAAGAAGTCCTAGGAACACGAACGGCCTTATGTACCAGGTCAATCAAAGGTCCACTTTTTGTGAAGTAGGCAATCATACCAAATCCTTCAGGAACACTTCTTAGAAGTTTCACAAAAGAGGTATATCATCTAACTCTTATTCTTCCACCTTCATGCTCGAGATCAACGTGTTGTCCTCTTTGGATCTCTTGCCATACACGTCAAGTGTCTCACCGTATGACAACGGTACACAAGCAATCTTCTCACAGCATATGATCTCAGCACTATTCCTTGACAATCAATCCATCCCCGTGACCATGTTGAAACTTCTACGTACAAATCGTACAAGATCTATTCTAAATGCATGATCCTCTAATAGCGTAATACAGCCCCATATTACTTCCCTAGTCTTTACAAGTCTATCATTAGCCTATTTAATAAAACATATGCTCATGACTGGGTTAAGTCCAACTTATTTACAAAAGTCAAAGTCACTAAAGTATGGGCTCTTTTGGGCATCATTGACACCAATCCTGAATGCTTTTCTATGAACAAGGTTGCCATATTACCTTGCCATGGGTTTGCATAAATTGTAGACCAGATTTGTGTTGTTTTTCCTTTTATTTTTGATTGACCATTTGACCTTGTGCCCTATTTAACCATGCATATGCATTTTGATAATGCTCCGGGCTTCCGCACTCATAATGTCAACATCAAACTCTTGCCGATTTGACCACGTTAATCGGCACAACTAGGTTTATAAATACCTTAAAACTCTTCGCTAAGCGTTCCGATTGCTTGAAATTGAAACACACAGGTCATGACATCATAGTCGGGTGGTGTAGATTGCACTTATTACTCTACGAACAAGTGCCAGCATAGTCCTTCGTTGCCAGCATGGTAGCCACATATCCTTTCATGACCTTGTCCTTCTTGCCTACTTTAACACTGGCTAGCTCACCCGATTCCATAACATCCTTCTACGTCTCACTAGCTTTCTCACGGGTCTAATACAACCATCTCATCAGCTAAAGTACAAGTCTTTAGTATTTCACTCTAAATGGTTATGGGTGCAACAGTGACCATCATTCGGTGAACTATAGAGCCAGCCCCCTGATGTACTTCTCCATCCACTTTGATTTATGTGTCACAAATATGGCACTAGCTTTGCCAACTTATGGAATTGGTAGGGATAGGCGGCATGACCTGATCCTACCATTACTTGATTCCAAAACTAATGATCTATATTTTACATCTTGTCCATGAGGTAGTACTCCTCAGTTACTAATGCTTTCAGCCCGTCCAAAGTCATGGCCATCACAACTTTTCTACTTCGTACTTGACTTGGATATTCCACCATGTTAGTGCTTTTGCCCACTAGTGGCCAAATAACACTCTTTGTTTTTTGATTATTAGCATAGATCTCGATGTCCACATCCGTTTCTCTTTTCTCAATGCAACGGGTCAGGGTTATTGCTCCAACTTTCCCTTCGTACTCTTTTGGCTAGCATGTCATGAACTTCGTGCATGTACAACTAATCCTGCCTATAGTGCCATTTCCTTCCATGTTATTAGTCTCACCATGTCCATCTCTAATCCTCTAGGATCATCACATAGCCCAGTTCAGGCACATCCTTATCATACCAAAGATGTTTATGTATAGGGTTCCCCGCAGTGTTCCCACCACACCTATGATATACCAAGGACAACGTCTAAACTGGTTACATGACATCCTTTTAGTACATCAAGTATAATGCTAGAATGTCTCAACAACCAATGCTCTAAGTACTAAGATCAGTTTAAACAAAGAAGCATAGGTACAAGGAGTCTCACCTCTCTACTTCAACTCTTTGAAGACCAAGTACATTTTGAACATGTAGTCAATTTCCACGATCATAGAAACAAAAGCGAGGAGAAACGTGTCATAGATACTGGGCTAAAATGTCCTAGTATGGTTCCTATGAAGGCTCCAGATCTATTTGTAGTTGTGTAAGGATAAATGGGATTGGTGTTTCCACACCATTGATTATCATAAGAACAGGAACTCCAATGTCCCATGTATAAAATGGAAGATTCGTACTAACTATGACTATTATCTCATGATAGGGGTTGCCAGATTTCGTATGCACTACAAATTGCAATTACGTGTGCACCCTTGATGGTAATTTGCATTTCATGGTCATCCCTAGCTCCTCCTATCAGAGTTAACATGTCTTGTTAAGTACAAAGAGTTATCTATGTTAGAGAATCAAGAATATGATCACTAATCGAAGTTGTACAGAGGAATCGATTGAGAAAGCATTCACTTGGGTAAGGGATAGTAAAAGAGTCCATTTAGTATAGTCCAAAATCCAATAAAGCACTCATCTGACCTGAGTATAACATGGCCCTTGTATGTTTTTGTCATGTAAGCTAGCATGTCCATCTTCCAATATTCAACTCATAAGATATTAATAAGGACTCATACAACATAGCTAACTCCAGTAGATACGCATACCAAAGGTTGGCTTAACAACCTAAGTCCTTTAAAGAATCCTTATAGCTGCACTTATCAATCCAAATCAAATAATAATCAAGCGCATAACAAGAGAACGTCCTTACCCAATGCTTTCTCAAGGCATGCATAGATAATACAATAACCAGAGTTCTCCAAGTAAGAAGATCATGGATAACACACAAGCCAGGCTACATGCAGGACCGTTAAAAAGGGACTTTGCACTTAGTTAACACACTTAGGAGGATCTTTAGGATCACTTAACATTTCAAATGGGGAACTTAGAACTTTAAACAGATGATACAATGCACATCACAAGTAAAGTAAGAGCAAGAACGTAAGAAATAATTTTCAAGGAAGTAGTATATTGCTTCTTAGGTTCTATTATAGGTGTTTGCACTGATATTTGAAATACAAAAACCTTTGACTCTTTATACTAAACCTACAACCATCAATATGCAAAAAGACAGTTGGATGTGACTAATCTAGACAACAAGATCAGCCTAAAGTGAAAAGGCAGATTGCCTTTTGACTAGTGACTATGACAGGCCATAGCTCACTGACTTTCCTATTACAAAAAGCCAAACAGGAAACAAATACAGAAACTTACAGACAAAGACCTTATCTACTTTATCATAAAGCATGGAGGTTTCACCAACTTATGATAGTTGGTGAACCACCAGAGCATGCAGCGGACAGGAGGTTGCTTTATGATAAAGTTGACAGAAAAAGTGTATTTTCTTTTTCTTCTAAAGTAATCAGTCTTATCTTTATTTAGCTTTGGAAGACTTTGTATTGAGAGCTTCGGAAGACTTCATCTTTAACATTCGAAAGAGTTGAGTCTTTGGCTTCGGAAGACTTGACACTTAGTGTAAAGTTTCCTCAGTAGTTTCTTCTGAACATTGGCTTCGGAAGATTTTACACTTAGCATTTTTCTTGAGTGTGTAAAACTTCCGAAGCTAGTTCTTCTTTGTTCCTTAATGCATGTTGGAAGACTTGGTCGTTTTGGTATCCTTTGGTTGCATCAGCCTCATAACCTCAGAGGTTCCTACAAACTCCCCCTAGGCTGATGCTACCAAAACAGAGAGGTCTTCAGACTGGGATAGTTCACATGAGAATCTTCAGAATTCCTTTCTTCATTAGCAAATCAGGATTCTTTAGACCCATGAAGTACCTTTTCATGTCATAGAGATCATGCAGAGGGAGTTCAAGCATGTTACTAGTGAAGTAGACATGTTGTTCTCCCTGATCTCTAGTGACATACCGTCTATCAGGATCTTCAGCAAATCTCCATGATAGAATTGGTCTTCCAACAGGGAGAGGCTCTACTATGATAGGAGTTGGTTGAGATCCCTCTTCATGTACTTCCTCAGGATGTTTTGACTCATCCTGAGTTTGGGAGGTGGATGCCTTTCTTCTTTTCTTCTTCTTAGAGGATCTTCTTTTGGCCATCCTCTTTTTCCTCCCAGATGATTTTAACTGAGAGGGTTGGTCTTCAGTACCAGGTTCTTTAGTGGATTCCCTCTCAGTTGGGATCTCCTCTCTCCCAGGTTCAGAAGGAGAGGGAGGAGAACCCTATTGTGGATCAGAAGATGAAGTTGGCTGTTGTGTAGCTTCAGGTGCAGGTCATGTTGTCTCTGTAGGTTCAACCTTTACCTTAACTTCAGGTTGAGCTTGTTCTGATGGTGAGTGGAGATCTACAAGCTCTCCCCTTTTAATCTTCTGCTTGATCACCCTTATGTGCTCATCCATTATGGACAGAGACATGGGACCAAGCCTCCTTTTGGAGAACCCATACAGCTTGAAGAAGCTCATCATCTTCTGCCTATCTACAGACTTTTTCTGACTTTTCTTGATGATAGCTCTTGACTTGGCAGCTTCTTCCCTTTCCCTTTTTCTAGTAGCTTGCCTATTTCTTTTGGTTTGCTCTTCCAGCTGCTTGTTGTATTCAAACAATATGTAATCATATGGCAAGGGAAGAAGTGCATGTGCCTGGTAGATGCCTGTGGCTCTCAGGTAGTTGATTATCTTTGTCTTTTCTTCTTCATTAACTACCTGAGGTTGATCAGCAGCCACAGCCTCTGACTCAGGGCTTTCTTGAACTGGGGAGAGGACAGGAGTTTTCTGGTATATTCTTTTTCTTCTCATTTCCTCTTTATGCTTGAGCGTCAAGGCTTCATCCTCAGCTTCCTTCCTGTCCTTTGACAACTCAGTGTCAGCCAGTTCATTTAATTCCTCTAAGGGGAGAGAGATGAGTTCATCTATGTTGTAGTTCCTGGTCCCTAGATAATTAAGTATGGCTGCCCTTAACTCATCTTCTTGAGTAACATGGGCAGTCAGAGTTGCAGCTTGCATGAATCCTGGGGAACCACTTGAACTCTCTCCCCTCAACTTCCTTTCCTCTCTTTTTTCTCTTCTTCAATCTCCTCAGCAGTTAGTTTTCTTTTGCCTTTGTCAAGTACTGATCTTGATGACTCAGGCTGAGGAGAGCTTTGGCCTTCATTGCTAGATTCAGCAGTCAAGCTCTAGCCAGAGAGAGGTTGTGATGCACCATCACCAGCTGGTGCCTCACTGAGGGTATGGGGTGCTGGAGGAGATATTGTCTTAAGGTTCACAGTCTTAGCCTCTGGGCCTTCAGTCAAGGCTTTCCCTTTGAAGCTAATCTTAGGGTCCACCTCAACATCCAGTTGACCAAAGGCTTAACTGCTAGCCTCTATCTATATAGTTCTGATCTCCTTTTGAATTCTTCCAGCACCCAATCTTGAATTCTACTGGCTAGTCTGGCAGCTTATCTATTGTTGCTTGGGTTGACAAGTGCCAGATCTACCAGATTTATACCCTCATAGAAACTCAGGTTTGAAATGTTTAAAATTTCTAGTTGACCCTGAGCTCTAGAGAGTACAAGAGCTTTCCTTTCACTGTCATACCCCCAACCCCAGATTGGGTTCTCAGAAGGGGACGACATTGCTCTTGGTATTCCCTCCTCAAACAGTTGGTGTATAAACAAATGTAGATCACTGTCTAGAGGAGGTTGCTGAGTATGGACAACTGCAAGAGAGGATGGTGAGTCCTCTATGTCCATACTCTGAGAGGAACTCCCAAGTTTTGTTATTGTTAGGATTTTCTCCCCCTTTTTGGTAGCATCACCCTCTTGCATAGGTGAGCTGGGAGATTGATCCATGACATCCACAGGTTCTTGTGGACCTGGATGAGTTGATCTCATTGGTCTCTCAGCTAGCTTACCCTTGAGATCGGTGATCTCAAGTTGCTGGTCATTGACCCTTTTCTGCAAGATAGTCACCTGAGATTCCAGGTGAACTATCTTGGACACAAAGTAGGTGAACATGTTTGAGAGTTTATGCACCTTTTGTTGCAGACTCCCCTCATCTTCAGATGAAGAATCATAGGGGGATGAGAGGATTGTACCTGAGTCTTCTCCCTCATCACCAGCATAGGTTTCTTGGCTGCTGGATTTCCCCTGCTCTATTCCAAGAGGCTGGGTTGCTGTGGTTGAGGTCTTAGAGATGTAATCACTACCAACAGTGAAAGCCTCTACCACATGGATCTCCTGGACAATCTGAAGGAGATCCACCTCAGTTTGTGGTGTCTGATATGGGCTAGAAGTGGGTGAGGCAGGAGTACTCATCTCACCTTGAGTGTGGGTGGAGAGGAGAGATTCATGGTACTCACTGAAATCCAAATCATCATTAGAATAAAAGTCAAGGCTGGGCATGGGTTGATTAAGATCAAGAGGCTGGGGATGGTAGCTTTCCCCTAAAGGTTGATCACCATAGTGTTAAGACTCAGAGTGATGGCTTAAGGCTATTTGAGGAGGTAAGAGCTCATCAGGCTGAGCATGAGGAACCTCAGCACTGATTGTGTCAAGAATGGGAGTGGTTTGCTCCTCAGGGGAAGTGGGAGCTCTAGTGTCCACTTCCTCCTATGTGGGTTGTGATATGGGGGCTTGCATATGCTCAATAGCAGGTGTAGGGGTTCGTTTGGATTTTCTTTGGTAAGTGAGGGTAATGGTAGGCCTTAATGGTGGTTGAGAGGTAGAGGGTGTTGGTTCATCACTAACTGGTGCTGCTAGGATGTCACCCTGAGCAATGAGCTCAAACATTTTTAGGACAAGGGTTGTTTCTAACCCTGAGAACCCAACAATTGGCTTTTTCAATATTTTGAAAATGTCGGGCCTCATATGTGCAAGTTTAAGAACGTTACCTGTTCCCCTCAAATGTGGTCCCATTTCACAGTTGAGAATGTGTTGAACATACCGGGGAAACATGTAATTTCTAGGGAGTCCAAATTTGCAAGTAAATTTGTGAAAACAAACTGAGAATACCTGAATTTGACCCCTTAAACCATCCCATGGACAATGAAGGAGAGGTCTTCAGGAATCTAGTCCCATCCTCCATGTTTGTTAGGCAAGCTGTGGATGATAACATGGAGGAGGTACTTCCATTGGTATGAGACCTTCCCCTTCCTGAAGGTCTTGACTATGAAGTCACCTTCATATCCCATCTGCTTAAAGGAATGGTTGACAGCAGCTTTTGGGAAGGACATTTCACCTTCTTCATCATCCAGCTGAAGATGGGTGTTCATGATGGCTGGAGTGATGAACAGTGTCCTCCCTTGCACTGTGGTAGACAGTGCCTTCTCCCCGTCCAAAGTGACCTCTTGACAGGTCTGCCAAAACTCAAACAACTGATCCTCATAGAGGGGAGGATTAATCGTAATGGAGGTGAGATAATGTGACAAAGAAAGATACCTACAAACATCTGAGAAGCTTGGATCCTTCTCAGAGTTTAACAGAGCAACCTGGTTGTATTGCCTGTGTAGATGCATGGTGAAATCTGGGTCGTTTCGATGATCAAGATTTGCCATTTACAGAAGCTTTGTAGAGAAGGAATAGAAGAAGATGAATTTGGGGTTAATTTTAGGTTAAGGAAAAATGAGAGTAGAGAGATGAAGATAGGATAGTTTGGGGAGATATACTTAGGATTTGAAACAAAGTTAAAGCAAAAGATAAACTTTAAAATCCGCAAGTGGGTCGTACTTAAAAAAAAAGGCGCCCAAAAAGGTAGTTTTCTTGGAAGTTGCAAAACTTCCGAAGGTTATTTTTGCTTCAGAAGCTTTTTCAAAAAAAGCTTCCGAAGGCAATTTTGCTTCGGAAGATATTTCAAAGAGTTTTGAAAGTTTTGGCTTCGGAAGAGATAAACAGGTCTTCCGAGACTTAATTGCTTTCAGAAGAGATTTATTCTAAAATGTATTTAGGAGCTTATATTCAACTTAAGCTTCGGAAGATGCTTCATGAACTTCTTCCGAAGATATTTGGCAGATAAGCTATAAATTTCTTCCGAGGGAAATTTTATTTCTTCCGAAGGTAAATTTTCATAACTCTAAAAAATATCATTTTGAAAATTTGTTTTCCTCCAAAGAGAACTGGGCTTATGAAGTGATCTAATAGACAACCTAGGACACATAATTTTAGGTAGTAAGATTGATGAAGTTATTTAGAAAAACTTATTCAAGGTTAATCATCCCAATGGCTGATACAAGATACTTAAATCTCTGCTCATCAAAAGCTTTTGTGAACAGATCAGCATATTGTTCATTTGTGTTAACCTTGATTACTTTTATCAAGACCTTTTCAAAATTATCCCTAATCAGATGGTACCTGATATTGATGTGTTTGGTCCTTGAGTGCTGCATAGGAATCTCTGTTATAGAGATGGCACTGTTGTTGTCTATATGGATGGGAGTCTCTTTGAAATTGAATCCATAGTCTAGCATCTGATTTTTAATCCAAAGCACTTGAGCACAGCAGCTGGCAGCAGCAATGTATTCAGCTTCAGCAGTTGATGCAGACACACAAGATTGCTTCTTGCATTGCCAAGAGACTATCATTCCACCAAGAAACTAACACCCCCCAGATGTGGACTATGCAGTCATGTTGCAGCCACCATAGTCACTATCTATATAAGCATACAGATTAAAGTCTGAATTCTTTGGATACCAAAGGCCTAGATTTGGAGCACCTTTGAGATATCTAAGAATCCTTTTGACAGTGATTAGGTGTGACATCTTGGGGTTTGCTTGATATCTTGCACATATGCATATGGCAAACATGATATCAGGCCTGCTAGCAGTAAGATACATAAGTGACCCAATCATAGCCCTGTAGAGATGTTCATCAACACACTCCCCCTCAAGGTCAAGACCAAGGGAATGGTTTCTGGCTATGGGTGTCTTAGCAACTTTACAATCAGTTATCTTGAACCTTGTAAGTATGTCCTGTACATACTTTGACTAACTGATGAAGATGCCATCTTCAACCTGCTTCACTTAAATTCCTAGAAAGAAATTGAGTTCCCCCATGGCACTCATTTCAAATCTATTCTTCATCAGCATCTCAAAGTCTTTGCAGAGATTTGGATTAGTTGAACCAAAGATGATGTTGTCTACATATATCTGAACTAGCAATGTGTCATTCCCTGTATCTTTGATGAAGAGAGTCCCATCAATAGTACCTCTTTTGTTTCCATAATTGCAGAGGTATGTTGATAGTATCTCATACCACTTTCTTGGAGCTTGATGTAGTCCATAAAGGGCTTTATCAAGCTTGCAGACATAATCAGGATGATCTGGGTCTGCAAAGCCAGGTGGTTGTTTAATATAAACTTCTTCATCAATCACCCCATAAAGAAAGGCACACTTCACATTAAGCTGGTAGACCTTGAAATCCTTGGATGCAGCATAAGCCAGGAATATCCTTACAGCTTCAAGTCTTGCTACAGGAGTAAAGACATCAGTATAATCAATTCCATCTTCTTGTATGTATCCTTGGACAACTAGTCTAGCCTTGTTTTTGATGATGATCCCTCTATCATCCTTCTTGTTCCTAAATACCCACTTGGTACCTATGACAGTCTTCCCTTGAGGAAGAGGGCACAGTTCCACACCTTCTGTCTTTTGATTTGAAGAAACTCTTCTTGCATTGCTTCAATCCAGCTTCCAACCTATAGAGCCTCATCAATTTCTTAGGCTCAATTTGGGATAAGAAACAAGAATGTAGACAAACATGGCTATCATGAGTTTGTCCTCTTGTTCTCACCCCTGAGTCAACATTTCCAATGATGTTTGTGGTGGGATGTGACTTGTGGATCCTGTGTTGAGGAATCACAGCAACTTGGTTGGACAGATCAAGATTAAAGAAATTTTGATCTGGCAAAGAAGAATCCCTCACCACATCAGCACACTTATCAAGAGAAACTTGATCCAATGAGTGTGTGACATCATTGATGTTGTCTTCAATGGAGTGGTTATCAGCATCAAGAAATTCTTGATCACTGTCACCACCATCCATTCCTCCTGCATTGGAGGTTCCTTCACCTAAATTCTGAGCCTCTGAACTAGACTTTGAGGGTAATTCAGTTGAATCAGTAGTATTTGTCATGCTTGTGCTGATTGGAGCCTCAATGACAGGGTTAGTCACCATTGGAGCTGAAGTAGTCTTCTTGTTTGGTCTTCTCAGATCAAATCTTGGGCCAGAATCCTCTGTTGACCTGTTTTCCATAGATCCTGAAACATTCTCACAAGATTTGTTAAAACAGTTGGTAACTAAATCAAGATCAAATAGTCAATCTGGACCAAAACCATTCACATAGGGTGTGTGTTCATTGAAAGTCACATTAGCTGACTCCTCAATGATTCTAGTTCTGAGATTGTATACTCTATAAGCCTTGGCTTGAGAAGAGTATCCAATAAAATGTCCATCATCTGATTTCTCAGCAAACTTAGCTATTTGATCTTTGGTATTCAAGATGGTGCAAGGACATCCAAATGTTCTGAGAAAACCAATAAATGGTCTCCTTTTGTGTCACAGTTCATAAGGAGTCGTACCATGTGTCTTAAGTACTAAAACTTTCTTCTGCACATAGTAGGCTGTGTTGACAGCCTCTGCCCAGAAGGTGATGGGCAGCTTAGAATCAGACAACATAGTTCTTGCAGCTTTAATAAGTGTTCTATTTCTCCTCTCAGCAACACCATTTTGCTGAGGAGTCCCGGGAGCACTATATTGTCTTGAAATACCCTTCTCATCACAAAATGTATCAAGGATTTGGTTTTTAAATTCAGTACCCTGATCACATCTTATGATTTTAACCTTGTGATCAGATTGATTCTCAATCTTCAGAATGAAATTCTTCAAGATTTCAGAGGTTTCACCCTTAGTTCTAAGGAAAAACACCCAAGTGGATCTTGTAAAATCATCTGTGATCACTAAACAGTATGAGGTCCTTCCTAGACTCATTACACTGGTGGGGCCAAACAGATCCATATGTAACAAGTGTAGGGGAGTAGTGATAGAGTTTATTTCCTTTGGCTTGTGATACACTTTGTGTTTCTTCCCTTTCAGGCATGCAACACAGTGGTCATCACTTATCAACTCTTTCTTTGGTATTCCAGTTACCAAATCATTCTTAATCAGTTTATTCATATTTTTAAAGTTTACATGCCACATTCTCTTATGCCAAAGAAGAGACTCATCACTATTTGCTTTAGATAGAAAGCAAGAAACCTCTCCAGATGGAGATGCTTCCTGCAAGTCCATCTTCTACATGTTTCCTCTCCTGGGGGCTCTAAGCAAAATATGCTCAGGAGGAATGTCAACCCCAGGCTTGAGAACAATGCACTCATGCTCAGTAAAGAACATATGATGTTTTTGGTCACAAAATTGGGACACACTCAGAAAATTGTTTCCAAGCTCTTTGACAAAGTTTACCTTCTCAATGCTGAGCTTACCATTTGTAACCTTGCCCCTGCCAGTAATGTACCCTCCTGCATCTCCTCCAAAAGCAATTGGTTCTCCATCAATCCTTTCAAAGTTTTGAAGCAAGGACTCATTGCCAGTCATGTGCCTGGAGCAGCCACTATCAACAATCCAGATATTTTTGTTGGTCTTTAGCTGTCCCTGCACAAAAAGAGATGATTTAGTTACATTTGGAAACCCAATCCTTATTGGTCTTGCGCTTATTAGAATGAGTTAAAGGCAATGAAACAATAACAGATCCTATGCTCAGGTTTTGGGGATCATTTGCTGTTTCTGATGATGAACTTTTAGCCACATGGTCTTCCTTCATCTTCCACACCACCTTTGAAAGATTGGGCTTGATCTTCAATGCTTCGGAAGCTTTTCTAGCTTCGGAAGCTTTGGAGACTGACCCTTCGGAAGATCTTGCTTTCACTGTAGCAGGCCTCAGTACTTCAAAAGCATTCATTTCTTTCGAGACCAATTTTCCTTCCGAAGACAATGGTTCATTTGCCTTTTTCTTCATTTTGGAGCTTCCGAATGAAACAAATTTTCCTTCCGAAGCTGTTTGTTTCTTCTTGCTCTCAGAAGTTTTCTTCTAGATCATGTGGATAGTACCCTTTGGATTGTATTGACAATCCTTAGCCAGATGTGAGGTACTACCACACATAACACAGTTAATATCTTTTCTTCTGAGAGCCTTCTTTTCCAAAGAAGACTGAGCTTGAACACTTTCTTTTTCGTCTTTCACCTTTTCAGATGATGCAGCAGGCTTCTTAGGGTGAAGCTTGCTTTTAGAAATGGATGGTTCAGGTTGTGTAGCAGTGACACACAGCTGATCAATCTTCTTGTTGTTGCTAGAGTGAGTTGAAGCTGAAGTAGAACCCTTGGTACTAGAATTCTTGGCAGGATCTTCAGCTTTTATCACCTTGAACCCTGTAGAGCCAAATACTTGTTTTTGTTTGGGATCAAAAGTGGTTTTGACCTCTTGAACTTTTCTTGATCTTCTCTTTGCTCTTCTGCTCAAGCTCTTCCTTTTGGTTTTGCTCAAACCAGCTTCTTTTTCCTCCTTAGGAGCACGGTGACCCTTTTTGGATTTACTCTCTTCACTCACCGCAGAGTCATCCCTCACCTTCTCCTCTTCATCCTCTTCATTACGGGTCTATGGATGGAAGCTCATCTTGACCAGTTTCACACCTTGGAGATCTAACAGATAGTAGAGAGTAGGAGGAGCTATCTCACTAGATCCCAGTCCCTGCTTGTTTTGATAACACACTTTTACATGCAAAGATGAGGATATCATGTTCTTGAAGGTTTCCTCTTCAAGAACACATTTTTCTGCCCTGGCTTTGCTGATCACAAGCTCAGCCTGGCATTCTGTCAACTTAGTAATGAGATTCTTAATTTGAGTCCTGTAATTTGTTTGCTCATGTTTAAGAGTTGAAACTGTTTTTTCTAGATCTTCTATCTTAAGTTTATAGTCATTTTCTACTCTTTTAAAATCAGCTTTTAGAATATTCAAGGACTCAATGTCAAATCTCATTTCCAAGTTGTAGGACCTGTATTTGTTTACTTTAGCAATACAATCAGGAGAGCAAAGATGTTCAAGTACCTTGGCTTCATCGTGGTCAGCCATGAGTGCTTGGTTTGGAGATGCATCTTCAGCTTGAAAGCTCCAGTCAAAGCCTCGTTCTTCAACAGCAACTACAGCTTGCTATCTTGGCTTCACATTCTGGTGCCCTCCTTTAGTGTAGTTTGGCCTGGATGAGGCTTGTACACCATTTGATTTAGGTGCCTTGCATTCTCTAGCAAAGTGTCCCATCTGGTTACAGTTGTAACACTTTACTTTGCTCTTGTCTAGCCCAAACTGGCCACTGGCAGGATTGCTAGGAAACCTTATCCTAGTTCTCTTGTAGAATTTATGGGCTCTGTGAGTGAGAAGAGCCATCTGGTGGACTATCTCCATATATTCAAGATCATCTGGATGGATACAGTCCAGGTCTTCAAGAGTAAAGAGAAAGTTGGCTGAACTTTCATCAGTGGAAACAAAAGCTTGAGAGAAGTTTGTCTCTTGGAAGGGACTTTCTTGGATGTAGCTCTCTCTGGGTGTCTTAGGGAAGGTGATGAAAGGACCCTTTTGTCAAGTCTCAGGGTAGTAGATGAGATGATGTTGTGGTTCTCTGCTATCCCTTTCAACCACATGGAGGGCTGAACTCTGGTGAGTATTGGAGCTACCAGATCAATTTTGCATATTCATCTCCATATGGTATCCATTGAGTATCCCATACAACTCAGTGAGAGTAAGGGTCTTGAGGTTTTCAGTCCTCTTAATGACCACACAGTAGTGTGTCCATTTTCTTGGAAGAGAGGACATGAACTTCCTAACAATATCCCTGTTCTCAATAGTTACCCCAACATCAGCCAGAGTATCCACAATCTCAACATACCTGAAGTATTGTTGAGTCATGGTTTCACCTGTCTTGATGGTGAAATTTTCAAACTGCTGCTTCAAGAGATCATTCTTGTTCTCCTTGGCTTCATTTGAACCCTCATACATCAGTTTCAGTGCATCCCATAGCTGTTTACTGGTCTTGCACTTCTTGAAACCTCTGTAGATGGAGTTTGGAAGAGCAGTTTGGAGGGCTGTCATGGCTTTCTGATCAATTTCAATTCTTTTCCAACCTTCATCAGAAAAGTCAGCCCTCTCCTTTGGTATCATGCCACCACCAGCAGCAGCTGAAGAGGTGCATGGTACATGAGGTCCATCTACAACAGACTCCCACATCCTGGAATCTTGAGACTTGATAAAGCCTTCCATTCTTTGACACTAAGTGTCAAAATCCTCAGGAGTGATCAGTGGGGACTTTGTTATTGTTCCAGTTTCCATATCAGCTTTGGAGATAGCTGCCATTTGAAGAGTTAAGTGATGTGTGTTACCAAGAGGTTTTGAAGATGGTGAGATCCTGTAAACAAGAGCCTGGAATGCTCTGATACCAAATGCAGGACCGTTAAAAAGGGACTTTGACCTTAGTTAACACGCTTAGGAGGATCTTTAGGATCACTTAACAATTCAAATGGGGAACTTAGAACTTTAAACAGACGATACAATGCATAACACAAGTAAAGTAAGAGCAAGAACACAAGAAATAATTTTCAAGGAAGTAGTATATTGCTTCTTAGGTTCTATTACAGGTGTTTGCACTGATATTTGAAATACAAGAACCTTTGACTCTTTATACTAAAACTACAAATGTCAATATGCAAAAAGACAGTTGGATGTGACTAATCTAGAAAACAAGATCAGCCTAAAGTCGAAAGGCAGATTGCCTTTTGACTAGTGACTATGACAGGCCATAGCTCACTGACTTTCCTATTACAAAAAGCCAAACAGGAAACAAATATAGAAACTTGTAGACAAAGACGTTATCTACTTTATCATAAAGCATGGAGGTTTCACCAACTTATGATAGTTGGTGAACCACCAGAGCATGCAGCGGACAGGAGGTTGCTTTATGATAAAGTTGACAGAAAAAGTGTCTTTTCTCTTTCTTCTAAAGTAATAAGTCTTATCATTATTCAGCTTCAGAAGACTTTGTCTTGAGAGCTTCGGAAGACTTCATCTTTAACCTTCGGAAGAGTTGAGTCTTTGGCTTCGGAAGACTTGACACTTAGTGTAAAGTTTCCTCAGTAGTTTCCTCTGAACATTGGCTTCGAAAGATTTTACACTTAGCATTTTTCTTGAGTGTGTAAAACTTCCGAAGCTAGTTCTTCTTTGTTCGTTAGTGCATGTTGGAAGACTTGGTTGTTTTGGTATCCTTTGGTTGCATCAGCCTCATAACCTCAGAGGTTCCTACACTATACAGCATAACAGATAATGCACCTAAGATGTTCATATGTATAACAATCCACACATAATCCTATAATGCATACTGCATGTGTGTACTTAGTTTATAGTCTAGGTCGAATAATCTCTAATTCTCTATCACCAATGGCTCTGATACCAATTTGTCACACCCCCGCTTATAGCGGAAACACGAGGATGTAACGGACCGGATCGTCAAAACACATTGATCATTAATAGAGATGCATTAAATAAGAAAAACCAACCTGTCATGACGTCACCCGACACAAACGGAGACTTGTGTCACAGTTCATCAATTCCACGACATAACATAGTCAAATAGTTAAAATTAAATTTAAATCCCACAACCCGGGAGCAAGTAAACAAAAACATTATTAACAAAGATAATCCAAAACATAATTGTTAAAGACACCCAACAAGTTCAAAAATGCATTTCTTAAGATCATCACCAAGGCAGCATCCCTAACTATCCTCGATGGTTGCTACCTGAAAAGATATCCTCAAAAGGTCAACATATTGTTGGTGAGTTCGCATGTTTAAATAATAAACAAAACTTTATGTTGTGTAATAGTTTGGTAGGACATAAGTGCATACAATTATAAGCAAGCACTATCACATGTAATCATGAGCATCAAAACAAAACCGATTACGTACACACAGATCTTGTCAGAATATATTCACCAACCTGCTGCCCAGATTCGTCAATTTTGACCTTCAGTTTTGTTTGCTACGTTTGGAGAACCAAACGATGTCGAAATGACACGAGACCACATGGCTTAGTTGGAGAACTCACTAGATTTAATTTTAGACAAAAATTTTGACCCATTTGGACTTATTATGACCAAGTCATGGCCTGAACAAAACGTCCTCATTTTTTGACAGCAAACTGTCCTGTTCATTAGTCTTGTTTCTTTGCATCCCAAACCTCAATATTTGATCATTATTGACCCAAGCATTCAAAGAACGTTTATTCCATCAACTAATTGACAAAACCTTGCATCAAACACTTGGATTATCCTAATTTTTTAGTTCCAAAACAGTAAGTTAGGTTTTAGTATTCTGGTTCACAATATTAATTAATCGATACATAGTTTTTGATTCTCCAACGCGTTTATCCATTAAAGAAACAAAATTAATGATTTCAACAATGATTTATAAGTCCGAGATGTTCATTATAATCAGGTCACACAAGATTACAACAAATTTTGATATATTCAAGAATATACAAAAGATTAAGAATTAGGATTTTACCGGTTAGAGAGTGCAACACTCAAAACACCTTGATCTTCACGATCCGACGTCCAAACCAGAGAATAAAAGAATATTTGATGATGATTTTGTGTTTAGATGATGAATATCATAAATAACAAGGTAGAACAATGAATAAAATCATCAAACAACGATATTTTTTACCGGAAGTTTAGAAGATGAACAAGCTTGCTTAGAATACGATCTTGAATGTCTTGATTACTTCAAAACTTAATGGAATAGTGGAAAGATGTTGATTTTCGATAAGGATGATGAATAACAAGAAGAAAAGCTTGATGGTGGCTAGGGTTTCTAGAGAGAAAACTTGAAGAATAAGTTTTCAAAATGAGATAACTTGAAAACAAAGGGAAAGCCTTCCCTTTTGAAAGAATTCACCCAAGGAGGGCCAAGGGTGGGCCTCCCGGGCCCATTGCTCGTCTCGTCCAATTTCGTCTTGTCCCAAATCGCATGTCGTCAAATTTTTACGTTTTTAAATTCTACGCGTTAATACGATTTCAACGGACTATTATATGCTATATAAATTATTTAATTTATATTTTTAAATTGAATTAAGTGTATTTAGTGGACTTTAGGCAAAGTCCATTGATGTCCGATTTTGTTTGCGTTCTTAACGTAAGATGTATATTTTTTACATTTTTAAGTCTTTAATACAATTTTAAGCACACAAGCATCATGCTAAGTCCAAATCGGTGAACGTCCACTACCACCATGTCCAAGGCCCACTAGAACATATTAAGCCTATAATGCAGAGTTTTAGAACTTAGCGTGCTACACTCGTCTAATGCACTATTCTCAGATCAAGTCAACATTAAGTTAACTTTCAAGTCAAAATTCATTATTTAGACCAAGTCAAAAATCAAATAGTCAAAGTCAAAAAGTTAAAGTCAACGGTCAGAGTTAATGGTCAATGCACCTATTTTGGTGACAAATGTCACAATTAACATGAGACTTTTTGGGATCTGCTTGATATCTGGCACAAACGCATACTCCAAACATGATTTTAGGTCTACTTGCTGTTAGATACATGAGTGATCCTATTTATTGATTGATATTGTGTTTGATCAACAGACTTGCCATCTGGATGTTGACCAATCTTTATCTTTGTATCTACAGTTGTAAGAATAAATTGACAATCTGCAAAATGGAACTTCTTTAACATTAAGAAGAAAGTTAATTCGCCACATACTTTGACTAGCTAGTGAAGATCCCATCCGCTCTTTGTTGTACTTGAAATCTTAAGAAGAAAGTTAATTTGCCCATAGCTTTCATCTGGAACTTGGAATGCATGAAGTCTTCAAATTCCTGGCAGAATTGTTTATTTGTTGAGCTAAAGATGATATCATCTACATATATTTGAACTAAAAGTAGCTCATAACCTTTCTTCTTTCCGAATAATGTCCGGTCGATCTTTCCTCTCTCGTACCCGTGTTCAAGAAGAAAAGACGTCATTATCTCATACCACTTTTGTGGGGCTTGATGTAGACCATACAAAGCTCTGTCAAGCTTGGACACCATGTGAGTGAAATCCAGGTCTCTAAAGCCTAGTGGCTGACTTACATAGACTTTTTTAGATATTTTCCAGTAGAAGAAAGCATACTTTACATCCATTTGGTACATGGTGAACTTCATAGATGCAGAGTAGGCAAAGAATAGTCTGATTGCTTCTATTCTAGCAACAGGTGCAAACACTTCATCATAATCTATTTCGTCTTATTGTGTATACCCGTGGGCTATCAATCTTGCATTATTTCTTATGACAATGTCTTTATCATCAATCTTGTTCCTGTATATCCATCGGGAAGGTCAACCAGTTGCCATACTTCCTGTTTCTTAAATTGAAGCAACTCATCCTATATTGCCTTTATCCAGCTATTGTCTTGAAGAGATTCCTTGATGTTCTTTGGCATCGTTTGACATAGAAAACATGAAAAGAGACAGATTTTTGCTTTACTTGACTTGCTTCTTGTCACCTTTTCGTCAAGATCAGAAATAATGTTTGACATTGGATGATTTTGTGTATACTTGAAGTAGGAATGTCATTTACTTGGATTTATACATCCAGATTGGAAACATTCATGTCAGGTTAGTGTTCAACATCTTTTGGATTGAAGTGTGTGGGAGAGTCATGAAAATAATTATATGCTTCTTCATGTTGAACATCAGAATCAGAAGCACTCTGATAGGTTTCCTCTATTGGATTCACCACACCATCAACATTTGTTAGGACAGATCCATGTTATTAAACTTCAGGTGATGTATCAGGTGAAGTTATTGGCAATGAACTTGGACCGGCGTCTGCCGATGTACTTTCAATCTATGGTTGTGTCGCTGAATCTGCTGGTAAAGGAACTTATTGAGCTTCTACATGAGTAGATGATAAATGACTCATTACGAAATCATCTTGTACAGATTTAGGTGTTTTAGATGTAGTTCCTTGTTGTTTATATGCATTTGAAAAATTGAAATGTTCAAATGATTTCGTAAGGAGTAAATATCAAACAGCCAATCAGGACCATTGGAGGACTTAGGAAAAGAATGCTCATTGAATTTTACATTTGTTGATTCATCAATGATGTTTAATTTCGGATTAAACACTCAAAATTATTTAGAAGTAGACGAATATCCAATAAAGAATCCTTCATCAGATTTGGGAGCAAACTTTCCTAGATGGTCTCTAGTATTTAATATTATGATAGGACTACAAAAAGACTTAAAGAAACCAATGACTGGGTTTTTGTGAAATAACAGTTCATATGGTGTTCTGTTGTTCCCTAACTATTAAAGTTCTATTTTGTACATAGCAAGCTGTGTTAACTACTTCTGCCCAAAAGGCTATTGGCAGTTTAGCACCAGCCAACATGCTTCTTACTAGGTCAATTAGTGTTCTATTACCCCTTTTAGCTACTCCATTTTGTTATGGAGTTCTAGCTGTAACACCCCAAAAATTTTCAAAGAAAATCAAAGTTCTAGCCTAGAAGGAGTTCTCACGCGACTACGAGTTTTTGCCCGAGACCACCTGCGAAGGATGGAAACCCTATAAGTAGGTCAAAACACCCAATATCTTGTACTTTATGTGAAAAGTTCATCTATTGAGCTTATAGAGAGAGAGAGGCAAAAGGATAGAAAGAGAAAGTGGTGCAAGGTGGTGTTTAAGGTATGTATTCCTTAATGTTTGATGTGTTTATGTCCTTATGAACAATTGGTAATGATATTAGTGCATGATTATGTAGCTCCTTATCGAAAAGACCTCGGTTTGGTGTAATCCTTGTACAAATATCATAAGGTGAGTTCTAGACCCCTTCTTTTACAAGTTTTCCATGAGTTAGGCTAATATGTATACCTTAGTAAATGTTTGATAATGTATAATAGTATCAATTGATATCGAATGTTTTTGAACATTAAGATAGCTTAACAATCAATAACTTAGGACTAATGTTTTGACCATCTGTATAGTTCTCGCGCGACTGGTGTAGTTCTCGCATGTGGCGGTTATTGTTGATAGTTCTTGCATGATGGGTAAAACTAATGGGACAAGTTATCATGTGATGGATAGTTCTCGTGTGTTGGAGTTCTCGCGTGAAGTATAGATTTTCGGGTGATGAGGTTGTCGCACGAATCCAAGTTCTCTGTATAGTAAGTTATCATGCAAATGACATTTCTAGTATAGATGGATTCCCAGAAGTTTGTAGTTAAATACATGTATAGATACCCTCGTATGTGTGCAATAAAGATAGTATAAACAAAGAACATATAACTAAAGAAAGAAAGAAAGAATGAAAATTATATGTATTACTATAGTTACAGATTAAGGAAACATTGTAAATTTCATGTGTGAATCATTAAAGAACTTGAATAATAACTCAAGAATAGTCACCCATAAAGCACAACTATGAAAAGTTAAAGTATGCTAAAGAACTCTTGCAAGCATAGAGGCCTTGACGTATTAAAGCCTCAACACATAAGTCTTGCGTAATGGCAAGCGACAGGAGTCTTGCATGTGTTGCAAGCCAGACAAGAGTCTTGTGTAATGGCTAGCAAAAGTAAAGTCTTGTGTTCTACACGAGCAATGGCTAAAGGAGTGCTATACGAAGTAAAGGCTCATGATAAAGTAACGATAAAGTAACGATATAGTAACGATAAAGTAACAATAGAGTAGGGATAAAGCAACAATAAACTAAAGGTAATGTAAAGATAAAGTTTATTGTATCGCTAAAGTATGAAAGAAAGTCTATTTTAACACTATTGTTGGGTTAAAGTAATTTGTTCAAGTAAACCTAGAGCTCACTTAGGGTCGCTAACTTTTTGTATGCATATTAGATTGACAGGTATGCCACAGAAATAAGAGGTGAGTTTTGCATGGATTGTAAGCTACTTGGCATATGATCAAGACTTGCATCCTAGCATAGTTGGTTTATACTTAATTAAAGTTATTATTGTTTGATGTAATTATTAGTTTGATGATAATTAATTAAAGTTATCATTTCTTTATGCAATTTTTGAATTGTGACAATGTTTTATGTTTTGTGGCTTATATTAAGGAAAGGAAATTTTGAGTTTGAGAACTTGGGTTTTTGATGCTCAAATCCATCCATGAGGTTTCCTGGAAAAAGAGCCTTACAAGTCGTTAAACTTGAAAAGTTATCTATGATCGCCAAACAATATTGCTTTTTGCCTATACTCATGACGTGAGTTGGGAAAAATAGATCTATATGAAAAAACTTTAATGGAGCATTATTTGTGTTCACAAGCTTAAGTTTATGAGAAGTTTTGTTTTGCTTCCCTTTAAGACAAACTAAACAACAGTCAACAGAGTGAAATTCTTTTAGAGGTAAACCAATGACATGGTTTCCTTTGAGCAGTCTGTTCATATTTTTGAAATTTGTGTGTCTCAAATGCCTCTGCCACAACTATGACTCATCAAAAGATGCTTTTAAAAATATACATGTTTCTTTTGTTGGTTGGACAGAATTAAGATTAAGGACATATGTATTATTCTTCCTTGATGTTTTCAAGAGAACCTATTATTCAGGGATTGCGAAACTTGGTTTTAGAATATAGCAAAGTGTGTATGTAAATGAGTAGAATATTTATTATCACGTATCTGGGACATGCTTAGAAGTTTGAACTTCATTTGTTCACAATAGTTGACTTTATCAAAGCTGAGCTGACCATTTATCATTGTCCCTTCACCAATGACTCTTTCACCTTGAGAATCTCCTCTGAATGCCACTGTTGTTCTTTAAATGTTTGTGAAATCATGCAGAAGGGAACTATCTCCTGTCATGTGTCTGGAACATTCACTGTCTATATACCATATATTGTTGGACCTTTTAGCGACGACCCTGCATGCATAGACAAATTAATTAGAATATAGAACATAAGCCATGATGGTCTTGGGTTTCCTATTTCTATCAGCAACTATGACATTCTGATATTATCCTCTGATTGTTATGCAACAGATTCATCAAAATTAGGTTTAGAAAACCTAGCTTGAAGTTTATCAGCAAAGGACTTCGCCTTATGTGGTTTGATGAATCTTGATGAATAATGTTTGTGTGCACTATCTCTTCATTAGAAGAACTGACAAATGTGTAATCAAAATGTTGATCTCTATTGTTGTATAGAAATTTGGCACGTTGTTGATTATATGATTCATGTTTATGTTGAGTCCTAATGGTAGGAGTCAAATTTCATTTAAAATCATATGTTTTTTTGTTAAACTCTAAAAACTCTTGGATTCCAAGTATCATGAAGTTCATCATCATTGTTTGAAATTCTTCTTGGATTTTTGAATGATGGACTTGCATGATTTACGAACTTAGGTGAGATAAGTGATAGTTTTTTTTCTGTGGCGATCTTAACCCTGCCATTCCAAAAAGAAATAAGATGTATTGTTGTTGCTCATTTCATACAATGCATAGTATTTGTCAAAGTAACAATTTTTTCTAGAATGATTGTACATTTTACAAATTGAACAATACTCAGTGAAGTAGCATTCAGCTATAGTGTGATTTGACATGTGATAGTTTTCACAATACTTTTTGTTGTTCTTGAGTTATGATGTTGAGGCATTCATTATGATATGCTTCTTTGACTATTGTTTGGATAAGGATGTAATCCTAGTCTTCTTAACCTTAGTAGATTGTTTCACAACTCTACTTGTTGGAGGTTTAGATGATTGTTTTTGCTTCCTTGCTGATTTGTTACATTCCTTTTCATGCATGTTTACATAAGTCTTTAAAAAAATATTAAACATCACTTGTGTTCCTTTTGACAAGTGTGGTTTTGATTTTGGTGATGTTTCAGCTTTTTCTTTGAGTGATGAGGATGCTTGTGCTTTGCCTTTAAATGAATCATAATCTAATTTGTTTGAATTTTTATGAGTTTTGACCTCGTGATTAGATTTACTTTTAGCATATGATTTCATCTTAGACTTAGTATCCTTATCAGATATGATGCTTTCTAAAGTAAATTTCATAAAGGGTATGATTGCTTTGATTGGACTTTTAGGCTTTGCAACATTCACTAGTTTGTCTGAGCATTCTTTAATCTTAATTGGGTGACCATTTTTAATCTTTTTAAAATTAGTTTACATAAAAACCTGAGGTTTGTTTTGTGGATTTATGGTTTGACAAAATGTTGCAGATTTAGTTTCAATAACTTTAATGCCTGTTACATTTGGTTTTTCAAAGGCTCAGGCATGACAGTTTAGTTGTCATTGTATAGTGGGGGACATGCATCGTAGCCTATTCCAGTCATTATTCCAGTCATATCCTTTGGATCTTTTCTAGAATCAAGTAACTCTTGAAGCTTGGTTGATGAGAATTGGAATTTCTCCGGTTTGACTTCTATAGCCGACTAATAAGCTCTTGACTTAGTTAACAACTCAGTCAAACTCCCCCTGAACCAATGCAGCCAAAACCTTTAAGCTTATTGAGGTCCCACTTATTCTTGGCAGAAATACTCTCTTGATCAGCTTCAGAGATATCAGATAAGCACAGGCCAGGGAACAGGTTTCAGTAGATGTGAATGTCAAAGGATGGAAGGGAGCTCTGTCTTGGGGAACTGGACACAGAGCTGTTATCCCAACCATGAAACCTACTTCCCATTGATGAGTCTATAAGACTCTCTGACGTAGGCCTCAAGGAGAACAACTTGTTCCTCCTTAGTGAGTTCTTCTGCTTCTCCTTCGAAGAAGAACTCTGGGCCATAGTACTCTGATAGGTACTTTACTGTCTTTCCATTTTTCAACTCAACAGTTGTTATCTCTCTGTAAGCAAATTCATCTGGGTGAGTCCCTTCTAATAACAACTGGAGTTCATTTTTCTTGATCTCTTCAAGCCTCTTGTATAACAACCCCTTCTTGACCATTTTGTTCTCCATTAGAGTTTGAGGGGTCATCTTTGACTTGTAGGCTCTCTTGAAGTCTTCAAGTATATCCCAGGGTGAGACTACAATGGCCAACATAATAACAGCATCTATGGTCTTTCTCACTTGGCCATTGTATCTACTTGGTATGGATTTCTTATGAATTCTAGAACTAACCCTGGGGTCTGGCCAAATCCTTACTCTCTCCTTTTGATATTGAAAGGTATGCCTGAGAGCATACAGCCTTTGAGCGTGTTTCTTCATGGCTTGTATAGATGATGACTGAGGAAACTCTTTGTCAACCATCTTCAAAAGTTGCTCATCGTGCTGTTTCTGCTGTTCTTCTTCTTCAATCTTAACTTTCACCATTTGCCTCTGAAAGTCTGGTGTGATCATTTGTTGACTTCTGGGCTCAGGTATTTTTAGAACAGCAGAGATTGGCAGACTGTCTTCTTCATCATCATCTTCTTCTTCTTCTTCCATTCTCAACACCCTTCTCCTCCTTCTAGGTGCATCATTGGATGTGGTTTGAGGTGGTTTTTGGGGTAAGGGAGTTGGTTTTGAGGGTTGAGTTGGTTTAAGTTTAGGTTTAGGGATTGGTTTGGAGAGTTGTGGGGTTGGTTGTTTTTGAGTGGGAGTTTGGGAAGGCTGATCTAGCATTTTTGTGGTAAGTTTGGCTTTGGAAAGCTTGGCCATATCAGTTCTCTTCCCAGCACCTGCTTCATCTAAGGCTTCGATAATCAACCCCTTATTGAATGCTTCAGAAGCACAGATTCTGGTGGTTATTGCCAGAATACTGTCTCTGGTCCATGATTTAATCTCAATTAATGATCTTCCCAAGTATTTTGCAATAAACCTGATCATTATCTCCAACCTCTCCCTTTCCATCACACTGTAACTGGCCCATCTCTCTTGTATCTCTTTAATCTCCAGCCTTCTGATCTCAGTGTCTAATGTAGTTGTATCAAAGCCCTGTCTGAAAGTTGGTCTATTATTCTGTCCATTGATCTGCTGTGAGCTTCATCAGCTTCTTTAACCAGATCTTCCAATGATTTCTCTTCATCAGGCTTTTGAGTTTCAGCACTTTTCTTTCTCTTGTATGTGATCAGCTGTTTTTCCTTTTCTAACTCCTTTTCTTTCTCTTGTTGTTTCTCATCTTCCACTCTCTTTCTCTTTCTTTCTTTCACTGCCTTAGACTCCCCCTTTTTGGGTGCATTGGGTTCAGGGGTTTGAATGGCAGAAAGCTTCTTTTGCACAGCATCATCAACAAGTGTTTGTAGATTTGAGGAGATCCTCTCATCAATGGCTTTATGCACAATCTCATTGATGATGGGAGTGATGAGAGGTAAGGAATGTTGAAAGGTAGCAACCATCTGCTCAGAGGGGTTCTGTCCCTGAGAGGTGGTGCCAAAAGCAGTGGCTGGTGGCTCAGTTGAGTGTAGTGGCTGAGTGTTTGGTGAACCTTCAGATGAAGGTGCCATCTGTGGGTTTATTGGGGCAGATGGACTTTGATCCTGAGACATTTTGGCAAGCAGTTCTTTGAGTCTGCTCACCTCAGCCTCAAGGATTGTGTTATGGGCTAAGACATCAAAGAAAAAGCCCAGGTCATCATCAGTCTTTGCTGAATCACCTGACCTCCTGATTGAATCAGGATGTACATGCCCTGAGTGTAGATCAGTTGTAGCATGTGCCCCTTGTTCTTGGTTCTGGGGACTTCCTGCCTCAGGACTGAGTCCTTCATCGGCAGTTGCCTCTGGTGAGGTCTTAGAGATGTTACCAACTGCATCCTGTTCATTTGCTGAATCAGTAGAAGTGGCAGCCTCACCAGATGTTCTAACCTCCTCCTCTACACGGGGAGATTGAACATTATAACCCCTGTGCTGTGGGTTATCAGCAGCATTTTGGTCCTCTTCCTCAGCTGTTGAGGTTCTCCCCATTGTAATTGGTTTCTGGGGAGGAGGAGAGGAATGCAGCTGACTCAGCACTTGTGCAACTATAATGGTTGGGCTTTGAGGGGCGGTTGCATTTGGAGATAGGTTTGAAGCAGATTGCACCCGGGGTGACTGGTGCTCTTCAATGGTAACCTTCTCAATTGAGATAGGTTCCAGCATTGTGGTATCCCCAATTATGGTTGCATCAGGATCCTGTTGAGAGGATGCCTGAGCGGCTAGGGCTGGTGGAGTCTTTCACACTACTGGGGGGTTAGAACCAGTAAGTGTTTCCTGTATGGTGGTACAGGGGCATCCTCAGGGGACTCATCTCCCTGAGTAGCCTTTTTGGGCTTTTTGGTGTTGGGTTTGGTGGGGACTTTGGATCTGGAAGTGGAGGCTGTGGGTTCCCGCTGCTTGGGTTTTAGCAGCGGGCAGCCCCTTTCAGTGTAGGGTCAGAGTTGTGCCTGGAGTATACTTCAGGCAATACAGCCGGAGCAGGGACTCCAAGGCCAACAAGGCCGTCTGATTTTAGCTGATTTAAAATTATGGCCATGAGAAACCTGGGATATAATATCCATCTGTTTGCCACAGGTTTCAAAGCCAGATCCTTTAGTTCCATGAAAACTATCTCAGAAAAATTTAGATTTTGTCGTTCAAAGATAGAGTATAATACCTGTTGCCATCGGGAGGACATCTGATCCCATGAGGAGGTTTTTGATGCAAGGCAGACATTCACCATGTGGAATATAAGACGTTCAGCATCATGGAAGTGCTTCTTCAGAATGGTGGTAGCACTTAAGTCTCCTTCATACCCGTTATTGATGAAAGACATATCAGTTGTGCCTTTCAGGTATTCTGTGACACAGGTGGCATCATGTAGATTTAGGGTTTGTCGAATGATGTCTGGAGTGATGACCACCTGTTTTGGTTAACCAACGACTGGAGAGTGATTTGGCTATCATTCTCACCAGTTTGCACAGAGACGTTGGTCCAGAATTGGCTTAGGGAATCGGGGTATATGGTAGGATTCAGAAGAAAAGCGGTTCGGTACTGGGAATCTACCATAAGATCGATGGCATTATCAAATTTGTTCCAAAAGGCCGATTTCGAGAGGTAGGCAACACAGTTGTGTCTGGGTTTGAGTTTCATGGTCGCCATTGTTGAGAGTGTGAAGGACATAAAACGGCTAATGAAACGTTTGAAAGTAGTTTAGGTATTTATAGGGTAAGAAAAGGCTGATATAAAACGACTGAAAGTGTTGGTGCTGTCATCAGTTGTTTGAAAACAACTGAAGACCTGGTATTAACTTTCAGAAGTTGTAACAACTGAAGACTTGGTATTAGTCATCAGTAGTTGTGAAACTACTGAAGACATGGTTTTGGCTTCAGGTGTTGTAAACAACTGAAGATTTGGTGTTAGTCATCAGTAGTTGTAAAACTACTGAAGACATGGTTTTGGCTTCAGTTGTATGAAGTGAAACAGCAGTTGTAGAAACAACTAAAGAGAAAAGTTTCTCATCAGCTGTTGTCATCAATTCTTAGCTCATCAGCTGTTTCATTCTGACCTCAACACTTATCAGACGTTTTGTCTGATTTTCAGATGTTTCATTGGTCATCAGTACTTATCTGTTATACTGACATCAGTAGTTGTAACTACATCAGTAGTTGTAACCACATCAGTTCTTTTCAACAGATAGAGTACTTCAGTACTTTTAAGTAATTTAGTCTTCAGTAGTTATGAAAACTACTGAGGATAAAAGAACTTATCAGTACTTATTTGTGACAATAGTATACGAATGCTCATCAGTACTTGTTGACTGAGATCATCAGTAGTTGTCACTTATTCTAGCTGCAGCATACCAAGCCTTAACACTAGGTTTTGGAAAGTTGAACTGTCCAAAGGCTTAGTAAATATGTCTGCAAGCTCATCAGCACTAGGAACAAACTTTGGATCAATCAGACCTTTTTCAAAACAATCCCTAATAAAATGGTGTCTGATCTCAATATGTTTGGTCCTAGAGTGCTGGACTGGATTCTTGACAATACAAAGAGCTGAAGCACTATCCATTAGTAATGGAGTCTTAGTCTCTGTAATGCCATAATCCAATAATTGATTCTGAAGCCAGAGTACCTGAGATGTACAACTTGCAGCAGCAATGTACTCGGCTTCAGCAGTGGATGTAGCAACAGATGTTTGTTTCTTACTCTGCCAAGAAACCAAACAGTTGCCTAGGAATTGACATCCACCAGAAGTTGATTTTCTAGTTAATTTACACCCTGCATAGTCACTATCAGAAAAAGCAACTAATTTGCAAGAGTGCCCAGTGGAATACCAAAGACCTAGAGATTGAGTACCTTGCAGATATCTAAAGATCCTCTTGACTGCAATCAAATGAGACTCTTTAGGAGCAGCCTGAAATCTAGCACAAACACAAGTTGCAAACATAATATCTGGTCTAGAAGCTGTTAAGTACATCAAGGACCCAATCATACATCTGTAAAGTGTTTCATCAACAGCTTTACCTTTCTGATCTGCATCCAGTTGTGTGGTGCTGCACATGGGAGTAGAACAGGGCTTACAGTTTTGTAAATCAAACTTTTCCAAAAGACTCTTTGTGTATTTTGACTGATGAATGAAAGTTCCATCAGCTTTTTGTTTGATTTGCAAACCTAGAAAGAACTGTAATTCTCCCATGGCACTCATTTCGAATTTTTGTTGCATCAACTTTGTAAATGCATCACACAACTGTGGATCAGAGGATGCAAAAATAATATCATCAACATAAATTTGAACAAGGAGCTTATGCTGACCCACTTTCTTAATGAACAAAGTTTTATCTATGGAGCCTCTAGTGAAATTATTCTGAAGAAGAAAATTTGACAGTGTTTCATACCAGGCTCTAGGAGCTTGTTTCAACCCATAAAGAGCCTTATCAAGTTTATACACCCAATCAGGATGTTTATTATCCTCAAAACCTGGTGGTTGACACACATAAACCTCTTCTTTTATTTTACCATATAAAAATGCACTTTTGACATCCATTTGAAAAACTTTAAGATTGTGGAATGCAGCATAGGCTAAGAACAATCTAATTGCCTCCAGTCTGGCTACAGGGGCAAAGGTTTCATCATAATAATACCTTCTTCTTGTGAAAACCCCTGGACAACCAGTCTGGCCTTGTTCTTGACAATTTGCCCATTTTCATCTGTTTTATTCCTAAACACCCATTTAGTGCCTATTGCACACTTACCTGGGGGTAGAGGAACCAGTTCCCACACTTGCTGCTTTTTGAACTGAAGAAGCTCAAGCTGCATGGCATCAACCCATCCATTGTCTCTTAATGCAATATGATAGTTCTTTGGCTCTTGCTGACTGATGAAGAGAGCATAGAAGCAGAAGTTGGACACTTGACTTCTAGTTGAGACACCAGCATTGATATCACCAATGATTTGAGACATTGGGTGATTCTTCAGCTCTTGGTACACTATGAGATCTGTGCAAGTGTTTGTAGCACGCTCAGCAGCAACAGATGTTGATCCAGATTCTTGAAACCAAGTATTAGATGGCAGTCAAATGAAGTAGAGGATTCAGAAATCTCATCAGCATTTGTTGTGGATGGTGCTACTGAAGCTACAGGAACATCAAGTTTAGTAGACTCAGGCAGTTGATCACTAAACTTGAATAGGTGAGTACTGGGATCATCATCAACATCAGTACCACCAGATGGATGACTAGCTGCAGAAGGTGATGAATTCACATGATCTGCAACAGCTGGAGGCTGATAAGGAACATATTGCAGTATGTCCAGATCAAACAACTCCACAGGGTTTTGTGGGATTTTGTCCTTAGGAGATTCATTGAACTTCACATGCAAGGTTTCTTCAACCATCTTTGTTCTGCAGTTGAACACTCTGTAAGCCTTGCAAGTGGATGAATACCCAACAAAATACCCTGCATCCACCTTAGAATCAAACTTTTGGAGTTGATCCTTTGTGTTGAGAATGTAACAAGGACACCCAAATGCTCTGAAGAATGAAATTAGAGGAGCCAAATGATGTAGAACTTCATAAGGAGTCTTCATCAACCTCTGATTCACTAAAGCTCTATTTTGCACATAGCATGCTGTGTTGACAGCTTCAGCCCAAAAGGTCAGTGGCAAACCAGAGTCAGCCAACATGGACCTTGCAGCTTCAATTAGGGTCCTGTTCTTTCTCTCCACTACTCCATTTTGTTCTGGAGTCCTTGGGATGCTATACTGCCTCTTGATTCCTTTTGAAAGGTAGAAATCATCAAGTGTATGGTTTCTAAATTCAGTTCCATTATCACTTCTTATACACTTGACTGATAGGGAATACTGCTTCTCAACATACAACACAAAGTTAATAATTGTCTGAGCAGCCTCATCCTTTGAATGCAAGAAGAAGGTCCATACAAATCTGGAGTAATCATCCACAATTACCAGACAGTATTTCTTCTTTGCCATGCTCATTACTCTCACAGGACCAAAGAGATCCATGTGCAGTAATTGCAAGCAGGCAGTGGACTTTGGTTCTTCTATAGGAGGGAATGAAACTTTGTGTTGTTTTCCTTTTAAACAAGCAGTGCAGGTTTCATCACAGTGGAACTCCTTTATTGGTAGACCTCTCACTAAACTATTGTGGATCAGCTGATTCATGTTTTTGAGATTAACATGACCCAGCCTTCTATGCCACAGTTTAGATTCCTGAGGAGAGGCCTTGGAGAACAGGCAAGGATGACCTTTTAAATCAATCTTCTTTGACAAATCCAAGGCATATACTCTTCCTATCCTGTTGGCCTTCAGGAGAGTATGTTCATCCAATACCTTGTCAATCAGCCTCAGAACTTTGGAAGACAGAATCCGGCAGTTCTGGCTTGTGAAAAGTGCAACATGCCCTTTATCACACATCTGACTGACACTCAGTAGATTATACTTGAGATTCTCCACATGGTTAACATCATCAAATCTGATTTCTCCATTTGACACAAATCCTTTCCCGATGATGTAACCCTTAGCATCATTTCCAAATGAGACAAATCCCTTCTTTCCTTGAGAGTAGTCATTAAGAAGAGAACTGCTCCCAGTCATATGCATAGATCCTCCACTGTCTACATACCAGATGCTTCTTTGGCATGCTGAAGAACCCTGCATTTATCATAAGAAACTAGTTAGCTTTAGAGACCCAAACCTTTTTGGTTTTGGGTCTGTTTTCATCAACAGATTTAACCATAACTTGTTTCTCATGATTAACAGCTGATGAAGGTGGAGATGGTGCTGAAATGGATTTCTTAGATTTGGGCTTGGATTTCCTTTTCAGTGGTTTGATCACAGGTGCATCTAGTTGGTTAACTCTCCCAACAAATGCTGAACCATCATAACAAGTTGTGTCTGATTTGTTGCTAAAGCCTTCAGCTCATTTGACACATCAGTACTTGTTTTTGATGAGTTCCTGTGACCCACCATTTCCTCCTTCTTGAAATTCACAGACTTAGTCTGATGTTTATCATGAGGAACACTATCAGCTGTTTTCTGATAAACCCCATCCTTCTTTTTGGATTTTGGTGAGGCCTTGGGTTTATCAGTTTGAGATGACTGTGGTACAAACTTGGTCTCAAACTCATTTTTCATTTTATTAATCTCTTCTTTAATGAGCTTATCTCTGTTGAGTTTGGAACCCTTTTTGTACCAGCATTCATCAGATAGATGATTGAATTTACCACATATTTCACATGGCTTATTCTTCATCTTGGATTGATCAACTGCTGAAGTGGAAACTACTGAAGGTGTGATCTTCAGTACTTTCCTCCTTTCAGTACTTGTGTTAAGTACTGAAGGATCGGTAACAACTGAAGACTTGTTCTTCAGCTGTTCTCTATCCGTCCTGAAAGACCGTATGATAGATTCCTCAGCAGTTGTTAATCCTTTTATTTCAGCAGATTTGAAATGCTTTTCAGATGTTGTGACTTGCCCTTCAGTACTTGGAGTACTTTGAGGGACAACATCTGAATTGCTCAGCTTCATGTGTTTATCAGCATTTAAACCATCAGGCAATTGATTTGCTGAGATCTTAACACTGACTTCATCCTCTAATTTTGTATTATCATTTGAGGATGAATCACATGATGATGTGGTTTGGAAATTACTTTCACCTTCAGATTTTACTATTGATTTTGAAGTAAAATCAGTAGGTGGTGCAGTATGATTGTAACCTATTCCAAACTTCACATTTGAAGCTGTTTGCTTGCTGAGAAGCATTTCAAATCCCTTGCAGGATGTTACCCAGCGGTCACACTCAACTTGGGTAGCTGCAAGTGTCTCTTTGAGACTTCTGTGGTTCTCAAGTATGACCTCTACCTTAGCCTTTTCATCATTAAGTTGGCATTTAAGCTTGTAAATCTCATCATCTTTGTCATTAAGAGCAGACTCATACTCAGCTTTTCTTTTGGAAATAGTTTTCTCAAGCTCAAGATTTTGATTGATTAAAGCTACATTTGCCTCTCTAATAGAGACAAAGGCAGCTATGCATGATTCAGAACATAACTTGGCTTTAGCCTCAGAAGATACCTGGGTTACCTGTGAAGATGATGCATTGGAGCAGGAACCCTCAGTAGACTCCAGGGCCATGAGAGCAAGATTCCCAAAAGGATGTTCACCACCATGTTGACCAGCACCAGCAAATAATTGCTCATTGAAACCAGAAAGATCATCTGGTAAGCTGCTCCAGTCAACAACTCCTGGTGTGAAGAAGCTGTGATGAGGTTGAGATTGTGATGGAGATGGTTGAGGCTCAGGTAGGGCTTGAGGTTGTTGTGCTATAGGAACTTGAACTGGATTTGGCTGTGGCATGTAATAGCAGGGATATGGATATGGCATTGGACCCTGAGGGACAAAATATGCAGGAGATTGAGGTTGTGAGTGATGACCAGAACTAGCAGGATGTTGCCCTTTGTTTTGTGAACTATTGCTTGGAAAGGTCACAAAGGGTGCAGAGGAGTTAGATCCAGTTGATCTACACTCTCTTGCAAAGTGCCCAAGCCTGTGGCATTTGTGACACCTCAACTTACTCTTGTCAAAACCAACTTTGGTTTTGCCAGAGAGTCCTGGAAATTTCCTACCAGTTCTCTTGTAGAACTTTTGAGATCTGATATTGATCAAGGCCATTTGGCTCAAATATATCCATCTCTTCTAAATCATCATCAGCAATACCCTTCAAATCATCCATGATAAAGCATAAATTATCACTATTACACCCAGAATGACTGTCAACACCAACAAATGCATGATCAGAACTGTTTGAAGAGAAATCTATATGCTCATCATAATGGCTTTCTGATCCAGCATATTCTGACTCATGACCGACCAAGGCAGTGTTCCCTGGTACAAAGTCATCAGTGAGCTTTCCTGATGATGCCAGTTTCCTTTTCTGCTCTATCTCTCTTTCAAATGTAAGCAGTTTCCCATGGAGTTGGGTGAGAGATAGGCTATCCAGATTTGCACTGGAGCGTAGGACAATGGTGTATGTGTCCCATCTCTCAGGCAGTGAATCTGTTGTTCATCTGGCTGTTAGTATACTCATGCTTGACCATTTTCAGCTCAGAGATCAAGCAGGAGAAACGCTCAAACTGTTGAGTCAGTGTCTCACCCTTCATATGAGAGAATGTCTCATATTGTTGGGCGAGGATTTCTCTGTTGTTTGCTAAGACCTCATCAGTTCCTCCGAATTGTTCCTTCAAAGCATTCCAGAGGTCATGAGCAGTTTCATGATGCATAAGCCCAGAATAGATTTCATTAGGCAGTGCCATGGCCAGAATTCCATGGGCTTTAGCATCAATCTCAAACAGTTTACGATCTTCATCTGAGTATTGCTCCTTCTTCTTCGGAACCATTTGGTTGGTCTTTGGATTGTTCACCATAGGCTTGTGTGGACCGTGAACCACAGATGTCCAACAACCTGAACTATTAACAGACAGTGATGGAGCATTCTTCGTTGCCATATGTTATACTCACTCCTAACCAGCATCGGAGGCTTGGTTGAGGAGCCAGTATTGTGAGGGTCATTAGATGGAGTAGTCATTCTCAGATTCAAACCAATTCAATCAAGTTTCAACAGATTTAGCACAAAACACAACAAACTCAGTATGAACCAAGAAGAAACTCAAATTGAATAACCAGAAGCAGCAGAAGATCAATCTCTATAACCAATTCTTGCAAATATGCTAATTCGATCAAACTTTAGATATCGAAATAGCAGTTTCAATGATCAATTGTTAAACCGATCAATGATTACCTGCTCTGATACCATTTGACAGGATCAGTGATCTAAGTTTGATCAATTAGAGTTGAATTGCAGCAGAATTAGAACAAGAATTAGACAAATATAGCAAGAACACAATAGATATTCAATGGAACAGTACACGGTTATAGAGAAAGAGGGTTTTCGGCAAAAGGGATAATATCATTCATGCACAAATGCTTCGGTATGTCAGCCGCTACGCTACGCAGGTTACAATTAGGTCAACATTCCTTATATAAAGGAATGTGACGTCTGCTGATGTCACTTGATAGTGACATTTAACAGAATTATTACAAACAACTGAAAGTAAGCAAACTACTGAGAATGTTCACAACAACTGAGAACATCTCAGAGTATGCTAAGTACAAGATGAAACTAAAACTACTGAAACTACAAGTACTGATTACAAGAAACATAAAACTACTGATTACAAAAGAACTGAAAGGAAAATATAACTACTGAAAGGAAACCATCACAACTACTGAAGAGGTCTTCTTCAGCTGTTGTGACAACATCTGAAACTTGGTCTTCAGTCTTTGTCTTCAGCTTTTGTCTTCAGACTTTGTCTTCAGTTCTTTAACTTCAGACTTTGTCTTCAGACCTTGTTATCAGTTGATGTCATCAGCTGTTGCAGACTACTTCAGTTGTTGTAATGTCTGTGGGACTTAAAGGTTTTTCTGATCAGGCTCATTGGTTCTTTTGGTCCAACACTTCTCTCCACAAATCTTTTCTATGTTTGTAAGAAGAGATTTAATTTTAGTTTCAAAACCTCACATTTCTTGTTTTAACATTTTAGACTTAACCTTTTCAGCTTTTACCATTGAAGCCAATTTATGATTATGTTCTCTATAGCCATGCACCTTTTTGATGTATTTTTGGCTACATAGATTGGCCTTTTGCTCTTCAACCATTAGAGTTGGAGGATCATTGATGTAACACCCGAAAATTTACTAAAAAGAAAAGAAGAGTAAAAAGAAAGAAAGGTGAAATATCCCAAGTCAAGGGGTTAAAGTTGTGCAAGTGGCAAACTTGGCCATTATGGGATTTAAAAGAAGTATGGCATCCCACACCTCTTCTTTTACAGATCTTGCTTTCGGCTGCAAGAAGAAGGAAGATGCTGCAATCGATTCTAGAGAGCGAAGGAGGAAGAGCTGCTTGTAGGTGAGGTTTTCTTGTGTTTTCTGCTCGGTTTTCAGTTGTGTTCGAGCTACTGGACCGATTCTTATGTGTTTCTTGTGTTGGCTGCTTGTTTCGGTGTGTTTAGGTACTAGAACTCCTATATGCTCTCAGTTTGAAGAAGTCTTACTTGAAAGCTGTTAGAGGTGAGTTCTAGATTCCCATATTTTACTTGTTTTAAACCTGTATGGGGCTGAAATGCATATTAACTGAATTTTTACAACCGAAGCATGAGTTTTCTACTTTTTTGCATCTGATGTGTATGCGATGTGTGTGTTTTTATATGCCTTCTTTGATGTTGCATAGTTGTAAGCTCTATTTAAGTATTTGACATGATAGATCTTTGCTAAGATCATCTTAAGATGATGTTTGGGACTGGGAAATTTCATAAGTTACATCACAGGTACTAGACTTTGTGTCCGCTATAGACACTATGGGTCCACTGTGGACACTTGGTTATAAACAAAGTGTCCGTTGTGGATGTTGGTCATCCGCTGTGGACACTGTCCACTATGGACACTTGGACATTATTAATGTGTCCGCTGTGGACACTTAGGCATTTAGCTATCCGCTGTAGACTTTGCATGTCTGCTGTGGACTTGGCTATCCGCTGTAGACCCTTGAATGTTTAAGTTGCGCGCTGTGAACACACTTAGTGTTTTGCTCATCCGTTGTGGACTTTGGTTGTCCGTTGTGGACTTGTTCATCCGCGTTTTGACTTGTTCATCCGTATTTGGACTTGTTCATCCGCATTTGGATTTTTCATCCGCATTTGGACTTGTTCATCACATTAGGTTCACCCGCACACTTTTAGACACTTAGAATATTTTCTGAAGACTTTCATCCACATTTGTTCATCCGCATTGGTTTACATTCATCCGCATTTCTTTGGGGACTTAGAATTATTCTAAAATTTTGGGAATAGAATTTAAGTGTTAAGTACTTATGTATAAGGAAAGATTATGCTTGTTTAATGTTTAAAATGTTTGATTCTTTTCTTATGGCCTGCTGTTATGGATGATATTTACTATGTTTCATGTTATATGATTATAAGGCAATGAATATTTTAAAAGTATTATTTATAACCAAGTGGACACAAAGAAATAAAAGAAGACAGTGGAACTTAATGAATGTTACCCCCGGGAATATAATTAATGGAAAGCCTTGCAATCACAATGGAATGAGGTGCACGACCTTATTGTCGTTAGCTCAACTGATGTGTAGCTGATTCAGGATGCTCATCTGGGGTCTAATCCTGGGGATTGACCAACAAATCAATGGGACCCATATTCATGAGCAGGCTTCATGCCTAGCAGTGTGGGTCAATTGTCGAATGGGTTAGCTACCAAAATAAACGTTTGCCGATAGGGGTTCGACATTTGTTACCAACCAACAATATAGGCTCTTGTTTTGTGCAAACCTAAACATTGAAAGTGAAATATAATGAAAGAAAGAAAGATAAAGAAAATTTTAATGATTAATTATGTATAATGATGAATGATTACCAAGTGAAGTTTACAAAAGTATATAATCTATATTATTAAACTAGAACTCACACAGCAACGCTGACTTTTTATATGCATGTTTAATTGGCAGGTAATGTGGTTGCTGAGGGTGGCATGGAGTTTAAGCTACTTGGCAAGCAAAGACTGGCATCCATCTCATGCAAAAATAATGTTGTCATTTTGTAATACAACTAGGTATTCTTTTGTGATTTTAATCAACGATGTATTACTTCGCAACAGTAACTATTAATGCATGAAACGGTTTTTGATAATTCTTCCGCCATAATATTTTCTTATGTTTATATATTTTAAATGGGTATTAATAATGAATGATGCTATGAATGACCAACTGAGAGGTCTCCAGGATCAGGGCCTTACAATTGATGTGAGCCAAAAGAGCATGGATTTGATAGTTTGGCTTGACCTCCTTAGCATACATGGTCCAGTCACATACTCCTTCTTGTCTAATGACAATTACATTAAAGGAGGTTGAGATGATGAAGGAGCTTGTTGATGATGTGCAATCTGATGGTTTGTTTGATGATAAGATGATTGATGATGAGATCCTTGATTTCCTTGATGTGAATAAGAGGTTTGATTTGATGAACGATAAGAAGCTCTTGAATATTTGTTTTTGCTACTTCTTGGTGCATTGCATTCCATTAAGAAGTGCCTGTTTAGATCACAGTTGTAACACTTCACCTTGGTTTTTTCAAATCCAAGTTTAGTGTTCTCATTCATGCTCAGCTTCTTCCTTTCCTCAATAAACTTTTTGCTATCAGTGCAATCATGGTCATCTGCCATTGTAGATTCGTTTCTTCTACATCATTAGGATCCATCTCTTCTAGGTCATCTTGAATCACATACGTAGCTGTGAGTCTTCCACCAAGATAAGCTTCAAAGCTTAACACAAAACCATTATAGGTAGCTTTTAATTTGCAGATTAAGGAGCAGAGGGTGATGGCTTGTTCATCTTGAGTTATGGTGCCGACACAAATGCTATAGATCTTGGGCTTTCTGGAGCTAACACGAAGTCATCTTCTATTGTAATGAAGGCATTTTCCATATAATGAGTTTCACGAGGAAACTTATATGCCTCTATGATCTGTGTAGCACCTGGATTTCTTGACCTTTCATCTAGTTCAAAGCTTTAATCTTAGCCACCATGGTGGCTATACTAGTGCTATCTAGGTCAAGAGTGTTCTTTAGCATTGTTACACTCTGTTTCCAAGTCTCAAGCAGAGAATGAAGAATCTTCTTATTTAGATTCTTTTCCTTGTGAATGACACCCATAATCTCAAGATCATTTACCACCTGCACAAACCAATATAGCTATTTGGATATTGATTCACCCTTAATATGGAAAGTCTAATACTGATTGATATGTTTATCCTTGTTGATCTTAGTGACTTCATTACCACCCTCATCCCACACTCCTTTTGCACTTGTGTATTTTCAAGCCTTTTCTGCACATCCATTTTCAGTGCTTGAGTGTGTAGTGAGTAGGCTTTCATATCAATCTTGATCTTCTTGTAGTCTTCAAGATCAACAGTCATGGTTTGATCTTCAACTGGAATCCAGACATTCCTTTATTGGTCAGCATCCAATATAATATGAGGACCTCTTCAGATTGAGATCTAGTAATTTGCATTAACACCAATGAGATACTTCTTTAATCTAATTTTCTACTGTTTAAATTCAGATTTATGTTCAAACATTGGTAGTTTAGGGTTATGCCCAAGTTAACACTTAGTGTATCCATGATGTTTTTTGATTTTAAATTGGTTTAGATAAGATTAGATTGATTCTAGACTTTAATGAATTAGTCCAAAGTCAAAATAATGTCAAGTGCTTGATATTAATGCGATGAACAGTCACCTTAGAAACAAATGTTGTCAACAGTTAAACCAACTAATGCGGTTAATAGTTCTTTAAACAAATGCACTGTTCAGAGTCAGTCCTTAGCACTTGAATGAATCACAAACACGATGAAAAGTGTGTTCAAAGAAATGTAATGAAAAGTTAATCAACAAATGCGATGAACATTGAAATTACATGCCAATGTGATGAATAGTACTCCATTGTAGCAAATGCGATGAACAGTGTTTAAGCTGAATGTGATAAACAGTGTTTCATTCAATTTTTCTAAGTGTTTTCACTAGAATTTGTTGTAAACTCCTTCCATTAAGAACTCTAACTAATCTAAAGTCATTTTTCTTATAAATCACTTGGCAATTTGATGATTTGGGTTTGATTTTAAGTATGTTTGATCAATGTAACAACATCTTCAATTCATGATAAGTATGAAGTATAAATTGATTAAGACAGAGGATAATTCTGATTTGATGACAAACTAATTGTGTAGAACATAATGATAAGTAAATCAATCAATTGTTCGATTGAGATTCTAAAGAAACAATGGGTTTCTAGTTGAATCCGAGAGCCAAGGCCCTAATACTAATTGACTAGGTTAGAATAAATGAGGATCGGATATATTGATGAATTCTTATTATGATTGTAACATAAATACAATAATCAATGATCAAAATAAATAGAAATACTTATAATGTTCATGTATATTGATCATAAGCATTCAATATTACAATTAGGGTTTTTTATTTGTTCTTGATATTATCAAGGTGTGAGAGTTACAAAATTTGTGAAAACTTTATCTATTTATAGGTCTAATACAATTACCTATACAATGACTTAACTACCCTAACACAAAATCTAGGATGTACTAACATAGTACAAAATAACTGTATCAAGATTTGTTTTCTTTAGTCGCATTTGTTGCTATCACATCCGCATTTGTCTTTGTAGATGTACAAAGTCCTGGCTGCATTTGTCTTGTTTGGGCATAAGTATTTGTTTACTTCACCCGCATTAGTTTATGCGTGTAGACAAATACTCATCTGCATTTGTCTATGTTCACCCGCAAAGACTAATGCTATTGAACAAAACCTTAGCCTATATATGCATTCGCATTTCTTGAACTTTCATCCGTATTTATCAACACTTGGTGTAGTTCCAACCAGAACAACTATCTATCACAACATGAATTGGCATGCATGATCCTTTCAGGGTTCAACAAATTCAACTAGAGTGCAGATGAAATTCTCATCCACCAAAGAAAGTATGCGGATGACAATTTGACTAATTCAAGCTTTACCGATGCTAAACCAGCTTCAACACCTATTCGTTCTAGATCGATTTTAGATGACGATATTGATGGAGTTGCATTAGATCAGAAACTCTATGGTTTTATGATTGTCTCAGTGATGTAGATCACTGTCCGCTGATCGTACATCATGTTTTTGGTTTGTCAGTGCGCTCATTACTAGGCAATCGTAAGATTACCCATCTTACTACTGTTCAGCGTATCTTTGGCTACGTAAAGGGCAAGCCTTAGCTTGCTCTTTTGTATCCTAACAATACCGAGTTTGAATTATATGCTTTTAGTGATAGTAATTATGATGGCGTAATCTAGATACGAAATAGACTAGGTTGAATGATAATTTTTGGGGGAGCGATTGATTTCTTAGCAGCGTAAGAAATAAACGATTGTGTCTACTTCCATGTTTGAAGTAGAGTGCGTCGCTGATGTTCACAGCTTATCTGGATGCCACATAAATTGCTAGATTATAGTTTAAAATTTGTTGAAACAACTATTTATTGTAATAATGAAGTTGCAATGAGTATTGTTAAAAATCTAATTCAACATTCTAAAACCAAACATATTAAAATTAGGGTTCATTTATTCAAGATTGTTTTGAATGAAAATTGATACACTTGGTAGAAGTCCATTTGATAATAACATTGTAGATCTAATCAGAAAAGCTTTTGATGTGTGTCGATTCTTTATGTTTGTTAAATCACTTGAAATGATATATTTCGAGAGTTGGAAATTGTTAAAAATAATAAAATTTCTTTTTATTAGTAAATATGTTTATTTGTAATGTGTTTTGTGCATGAATTTAGGAAGAGAAATAGAAAAAATAAAATATTTTACTTTTTATTTTTCTTTCTTTGGGTAAAAAATATCATAACAAAATATTATTATAAATTAAATAAAATTCCAAAATGATTTTAATGTGATTATGTGATTTATGTGCTTCTATTTTTGCACTCGTATGAGAAATTATATGTTAATTAAGTATGGATGTTTGAGCATGTGAATAAAATAGAACGAAAGGTCATAGGGATATAGTCTGATATGTTGATTGGCTTAGTTCATAGTTTAAAGTCGGTATACCTTAGTGCTTCAATTTAAATATTTGACTAAAATATGTGACATTACCATCTAGCATGTTAGTTTAAACCATAATATAACTTAACATAGGGTGTGTGCTATATTCCTGTTATTTACACACCACAACAATCAAAATATACTTTTCACTCAAAACATTAAGTACTATATATAGTATAAATTTCTAAGTTCTAAGAAAGATGGCATTAGTGAAAAATAATAATTGAGAAAAGGAATTTAATGCGGACATGTCGGAAAATCAAAGGGTCAAAGAGGCCAAATTTTAAGATATACAAAACCTTACAAGTCTATAAATGTGCTTAATTAGGGTGTCATAGATCTCGTAACCAGATAATAACAAGTGCTCTTATTTGGTCAAATAGTTATAAATTCTAGGAAATGTGCATGAGTTAGTCGATGGTTAAATCATGTTGTCATGACTTGAACTCTCAATAACCTTCGAGAGCATATAGATGCTTCCCCTTGTGTGGGGTCCATTATTAAGTCAATAAGAGTACTAATTTATGATAAACAATCACAAGCAATTTCACTGAGAAAATTTACTTAAAGTTTAAGTGGACAGACATATTAGCTGTCACCTTTTGTTTGTGAATCTGGATATCAAAAATAAAGAATGTATTAGATAGTCATACGAATATAAGCCCATAGCAATAACTTTAAGCACTGTATTTTTGTTCTAATATAAAGCTTAGCTGTGTTTGTTTTTATATTTTTTTCTTAATCTTTTATATTTTAGTTTTATTTTAATCTTAATTTAATTTAATTTGTAGTTGTCTTTTGATTCTTAATTCTAGTCATAATTCTATTATAGTTAATTTTACTATTCTTATTTATTAAAATTCTAAAATTGACAATATCGAGCTCTAAAATCAATTTTATAAAATACAAGGGGAATTATTGCAAAGTGTAAGAAGTATTCGAATAACGCTTCTCAACGCACCGGACACTTTCCTCGGCCGAAAAGTCCCAACAAAGTGTACGAGGTATAAAGGAAGTCTGAGAACCCCCAATACCTAAATACCTTCTCTTAGAATAAACACACATAGAATCTCTATGATATCCTTATACTTTGTCATCATCTACTACTTGTTGTTGATTAGATCAATGGTGCGACTACGGGTATGTTGATAATCTTGGGTGTAATTAAGCGAATCATTAACAAAGCAAATGATTTAATTGGAGAAAGCGTAGGACTGGTTTAGGATTCGATCAAGTGATATATTCAATGAATATCATAAAACTAATGTGTTTATTGTGATCGCCGGTCGTGAATCAACTGATTAGGAGTATAAATCTAGTTGTAATCAAGATTTAAAAAAAACAATATACAAGTTCTTATGTTCGAAGTTATGACTGAGAACTTAAAAACACCATGAGAACTTTTATATTGACCAAATACTACCGTATAATTGAGAATTGACTCTGAACCGAGAACTTAAAGTTGACCATAAACAAAATAGTTGACCTAAAACTTGTTACCAAATACTTGTTGACCCGACTACAAGGTTCGGCCCGAGTACGAAGTTAATAACCAAGTACTAAGTCTCAAACCGAGTACTGGTATTAAGCGAGAACTAGGTGTTGAATGAGCACTCATTATGGCCGATTATCATCTGAACACTTAGATATGAATTTAAGCGACTACTAACACAAGAACTTTGGTTAGAGCGAACTTGAACGAAACAGAATACAAGGATTTAATGGAGGGTTTATCGAAATTTATTTACATTAGTTAGATTTATTCAGGTTGTGGCACTAAACATGACATTCATATTGGAACACAATGGTGTGGCTTATCTATTGCTTTAAGTCATTTATGACTGGTCTTCACACATCTAGTATTCTGCTGTCATGGAAAATCCCATTATTTGTGCTAACTTAAATAGCCAAAACCGGGGCAGTGCAAGAATTGTTGGGTATTATGTATTGGCTCTAATAATTAAAACAATAATTTTTTAATCAAAAGATGGAATCTTTATCAGCTTTATTAAAGAGACGTTTTACATGATTAACAATTGTATATACCTAATCAGGCATCCAATTACATGCGAATCAAGCGCTTTCAATCACAACGATACGGTGTTAAAGCTTTTACCTTTGCACTTTAGATTCAACAATGGTCTTGCTAGTTAACCATTGACTAGAGTGATTTTAATGCTTAGAATCAAATATACTGATTAATTCTAATGATTAATTGCAACGGAAACACAATCAACATTGACCAAATACAATGAACACATATAATACTCAATATTTCTTTTGTATATTGAAATGATTTTGCTCAAAATACACAGATTGGGTGTAGGGTTTAGGGTTAGAAAATGTGAATGTTAACTTTCTAATTAAAGGCCTGATATATGGCCTGTACTAGGACTTAAATCCCCTGATAAGAATATTACAACAGAATTACAAGTCAAAAGTACAATAAACAGAATCAACATTTCAAAAGACTTCACCTGCATTTCATTTTGTTCATTCGCATTTGTTTACACGGATGACCAAAAGCTTGTCTACATTTATTCTTTTGTAACAGAAGCATTAGTTATGTTTATTCATATTAGTTAATGCGGATGACCAATGCCTTGTCTGCATTTTGTTGTTCATCCGTATTTGACTAAGGCGGATGACGAACACTTAGTTCTATTTTATCTTCAGCTGTATTGGTTCTTCAACACTTACGAAAAATTTCTTCCACATAGAACAACTATCCAACCAACTCTTGAATTGCCATGCATGATCTTTTGTGGGTCCAACAATACCCCCCTTAGGATGATGCAGCTTAAGTACATCAAAGGTTTGTAGGTGGTGGAGCTTATGAAGATCTTCTAGATCTTGAGCTTGTGCAGGTGCTTGTTGTGGGGCTAAAGCTAATGCTGGATCTGATGTTGAAGCTGGTGCTGGTTTTGGATCTGGAGTCACTGGAAGCTCTACTAAGGTTGGGTCTAAGATTTCTCCAATCATATTAGTAAATGCTTTGGCTTCTTTCATATTTCTACTATCTAGGACACTGATATTTATTTGCATCATCTTTTTAATTGCATCAATAGGAATTTTCTTCAAGGATATAGGTTCAGGCATAAAAATTATTGACAAACCTTCTCTATGAATGACTAAGTCTTCATCTGAATTCACCTCCGGTTTCACCATGCTTCCTAGCTATAATGGAATCTTCTTTTTCTTATGAGCTGATGTTCTTCTGTTGATCTTGTCATAGGCTATCTTCAGGATCCTTATACATTTTAGAAATAATAGAAGATCGTCTTCTCCGGTTCTGTTTGTTAGGGTTCTAAAGTTCCTGTTGAAGCTCTTGGAAGATTAACATTTTGTCTATTTTGTCTTTTTAACTTTTTTGTCAAGTATAGGGACTTATTTTGTAAATATACGTTCCTTTGTTTCTTGATAGTATAAATAGGATATTTTATGTATTGTGCTGGGTAGACATAGAAGACATCTAAGACATCTAAGATCTTAGAAGACATCTTAAAGAAAAACAGTTAGAACAGAACGAACTGTAACCCTTACACATTGTATCCTGTACATTTGCTATCAATGAAATCCATGAATTTTTTTGATGTGATTGCATGTGTTTGATTACTTTGTGTTTGAATTGATCATTGCATTACGATATCATCACAGATTCGATCCTTTTGAACAGTTCAATTGGTATCAGAGCCTTTGGCTCAGTGATCAGATCTTATCGGCATTTTTGAGCTCTTTGAATCACTTGAAATCTATGTTGATTGCAATTTGATCAATTAGTTGTTGTTTTTAGTTGTGTTTCATTCATAGAAACATGATTTGAATCATAATTTGGTGTGTAATTCGTTCAGATTTAAGTGATTGATCAAATTTGTGTTCAAACTGTATTCTTTATTTTCGGACTTCAATTCAATCAGAAAACAGATTTGTTGTTGTTGTTTGATCAATATGATGATTGAATATTGTTAATCAATCTATATACGACCTAATTGGAAGTTTTTAGATCAATTTAACAAGTTTTGAAGAATTTCATAAGATCTGAGTTTGTTGAAGAGGATGAATTAGGCGCTTGAGTTGTGAAAAACTACTGAAATTGACCAAGTCTTCAGACACCTGACAACTGTTTAGGCATTTTTGAACTGTTAAGGCATTTTTATTTTAGGCGTTTTACAACTGTTGAGACGTTTTGCAACTGTTTGGTCGTATTGAGACTTTGCTGAAACAAAGAAATTCTAGGCACACGAGGACTGTTTGGACGTTTTTTACCCTGGCTTTTGACAACTATTCAGGCGGTTCATCACTATGTGGGCATTTGGAAACTATTCAGGCGCTTCATCAGTTAGGCATTTCAGAATTCAACTATGGCATTCCCTTAGGCGTTTCTAGTTCAAAGTTCAGGCGTTTCAGAAGTTTCAGGTGCTTGGATATTCAGACTTATCAGTAAACACTTAGAAATTTTTTCAAAAACTAAAATCCAAAAATATTTTCATTTCATAGTTTCTTTTTAAAATTTTAAAAACAACAAAAACAACACATTTTTATTAATTCAAAATACAAAATGGTTAAGTCTGAAGATTCTGAGAACAGGGTTCTCAAGCTAAAAAACAGAGCTGATTTCAAGAACTGGTCTCTTAGATTGAAGCTTCATCTGAACTCTATTGACACTGACTTGTGGAAGCCAATAGAGAAAGGACCCCATATCCTAATTACATCTGATGGTCTTGACAGATAATTTTTGTAATCAGAAGACTCTCTAGAACTATATCCAGAGGATGGTCTGTAAGGTGATGACTTAAGAAAGGTTAAGAATGACATCAAAGCTTACTCATTGATATACAAGGGGTTACCATTGGAAGTGCAGGATCGGTTTTGACTCTAAACACAAAACTCACTAAGTCTCACTTGATTGATGAAATAGAGAATCTCAAACTAAAGTTGATAATAATATATGAAGTTAATGAACAAGGGAATGGTTTTCAAGATACTTGTATATATTACTTCTCAACCCAGTATTACAAGACTCTTAAGCTCATACTACATAAGTTACAATGAGAAACTATATATACTACTATCTACAGCCGGTTATACTAGGAAAACCAGCTGGAATCTACTACTAGACAAATACTACATTGCTAGAAGTAAAGTATCTAAGATAAAATAATATCCTAGATAAGATAGCCATGACAGGTCCATGACTTACCTTTTGGCACCAACTAAGAATGTTATCTGTACTAAGTTGAAAAGGTGAATAATGGATTAAGGTATGGTTAACTACATGGGTTAGGAAAAGCAACATGTAGTGTATCAGAGTCTGTCAGACAGACCATACTTTTGTCCACTGGTTCATAGTTGATTCTTCCGAAGCTAAATGGCTTCAGAAGAATAAGTTCTTCCGAGGCCATTTATACTTCGGAAGAAACAACTTCTTCCGAATCTTCTACAGGCCTTTATGACTTTATTCTTTGGAAGACTTTATCTTGGATCTTCTAAGTGTGAATACTTCGGAAGGAGAACTGCTTGGTCTTCGAAAGACTTTGTTCTACCCTTCGGAAGTTCTTCATATACTTCGGAAGGAAAACTACTTAGTCTTGGAAGACTTAGTTTTTCCTCCGGAAGCTCTTCAGACATAATGCTTTGGAAGATCTTTGACATAGCTACGGAAGAGTAGTTTTGTCTTCGAAAGACTTCTTCAACTTGTACATAAAATTGTTCTAAGTGTTGTTTTGGTTGCACCAGCCATATATGATGCAACAAACTCCCCCTAGGCTGATTCTACTAAAACTTCACTTCCTCTTGCTCTTCAAGGCCTTCAACACTAGGGAAAGTAGATATCTGTCTGTCTCTTTGTTTTTTCCTGATGTGGTGGTGAGGAGTTTGTACAGGTCATTTATAGATAATAGATCCTGTTGATTGCTCTGAATGACATGTACTCTTTGTTGCATCCCTCTGAAGATAGTTAGTTGATAGGAAAGGTAGTCATATTCCTATCTAATTATAGGATCTGAAGTGGAGCCCTCAACCATCTATAAAAAGCTCTTCCCTTTTGTGGTTGTGTCTTCTTCAGCATCTTGTGCTCTCCTTTTCAACTCTTCTTTAATCTTGGCCTTCTTTGTGAGCTCGGCTAGATGAAGACTGCTTAAATGATTTTGATGTGAGCAGCTATCTCAGAGTTGGAGGGATTGGAGAATGGCTTCTCTGCTAACTCAACAATGTCAAATCTCCATGAATGTAGCAGAGATGAAGTCTCAGCCCTGGTAACTTCACCATTCTCCCTTTCCACAGCAAAGCTATGGGAATCTTCATCGAACCTCCACTGGACAATTTGCTTTGTAGGATAGAGGGATTTTGTTGGTAGTTTGTCCCCTTCCTAGTGTCCAGCAGAGTCACTAACATTCTTCTTAACTTCTTCTCTACTTCATTGAGAGTATCTGAATTTGTTATAAGAAGTTAAAGAGCTTGGTCCAGTGTTCCTCTAGGAAGATCAAGGAATGCATCTCTTATGAGGGAACTAGAAGAGCCATCAATGAAAGTTAGCTGGATGGACTCTTCCTCACAAGAGATGTCGCTCAGTGTTGTGCAATTTGTGAGCTTCTTCTTTATCTCCTTGAATTCTTCCAAGGTCAGGGGTTTTGATGGATCAGAGGATGGTTTGGTTTTTGAGTGGGTTCTTGGTTGTGTTTTGGGTCGTAGGATAGGTGGTGGTAGTGGTTGGTGGGACACAGTGGGTGATGGTTTAGGTAAGGTTGATGGAGAAGGTTCAGGGGTGAAAGGTTTTGTTTTGATGGGGAAGGAGATGTGTAGGTTGTGTTTTGGGTAGTGGTTTGGGTGTTGGTGCCATCCTCTGAACACTAGGAGTTTGAGCAACCTCCTGCCTTCTTCCTAAGCGAATGTCAGCTTTGATGTCGCTGATATGTCGCTGTAGGGTCTTGATCGACATGGGATCCACTTGCCTGCCGGAGAAGACATGATCTCGGAGATAGGATTTCATCCAATCCTTGTTTCCCTCCTTTTTGGCAGCCACAAGTTTTCCCTCTACCTCTTTCTTTCTCTTTTCTCATAACTTCTCCCTAGCAGCCTTCTTTTTCTCCTTGTTGATTAGATCTTGTTCTTTGTGAAAAAGAAACAAGATCATGTCAATTTGGTGAGGTGCCAGCTCCTCTTGAGAATAGCCTCTCTTGTAGAGAAAGGCTATTCTCTCCATTCTCTCCCTTTCCATGGCTTCTTCCTTCTTCTTCCTTCTTTCCTCCTCTTTGGCCAACCTTGCTGCTTCTTCCTTTTCTTTGTTCAGCAAGGTTGCCTTTTCTAGTTTCACAAGCTCATCAGTTGGGAGTAGAAGAGTTTCTTCGTTGGCTACTCCCAGGCTAATGAGCCTTTCAATGATTTCCATCCTCCTTTTATTGTTGTGACTTGCTTGGGCAGCTGTTACTGCTTTGCTACTTGCAGCCAACAACTTTCCAGTATCAAGCCTACCTTTCTTCTTTAGCTTCTCCAATCTTTCCTCTTCTAGTAGCTCCTAAGCAGTAAGCTTTCTCTTCCCTTTAGGATCAGAGGAAGATTCAGCCTTTAGGAACTCAAGTTCAGAAGATTCTAGATGGAATGAGGGTGTTTGAGGTGGTGGTTCTTGTATGAGAGGCGTTGTAAAGAAGTCCTCACTGTTAATCACAGAGGTTAGTTTAAGGATTACCTCTGTGATGAACAGATCACTAGATAATGAATTCAGCACCTTGGATTTCTGCCTCGGAAGTAACTGGAACTGCATCACCTATCCCATCCAAATTAGTTTCTAGGCCATCAGTCTGTACATTCCCTTCAAAGTTAATCTTGGGTTCAGTAGAGACCTTAGGTTGACCAACTTCCTCTTTAGAGGTAGGTGGTGCTTTCAGCCTTTGAAGCTCTTCAGCTCCAAAGTAGGCAATAGCTAGATCAGGGGAGGGCTATTCAATGGTAGAGCTCAACAGAAATTGGTTAGAAACCTATTGAGATCTATGAGCATCCTTTGATCCACTTGAAAGGGAATGGGAGCTGGTTGAGGGAACACCGTTGTAAGGTGATCTTGTTAGGGGTAAAAGATAGATAAGGCGTTAGGAGAGGTTGTTGCTATAGGGTAAGTGGGTTCCTCATGATGTTGTTTCTGTACATTCTCCCCTTTTTGGTAGCATCATCTTGATAAGTAGATGAGCTAGAGGAAGAACTTAAAGAAACCTGAATAGGTACGTGCCTGACAGACTTCTCAATCTGTGTCTCAGCTAGTTTAGCCATGAGATATTCAATCTCAAGTTGCTGAATGGCAGACCTGTCCTCTAAAGTCTTAACCTTTGATTCAAGGTTTGAGACTTTAGAAATCAGGTCATCTATAATGAGTTGCAGTCTACCCTCATCTTCTTTTAAAGATTCATAGGGAGATGAGATAACATGCCTGGCATGTTCATCATCACCACCAGTTATGGTTTCTCGGCGCCCTGGATACCCTTCCCTACTGATGTCCTTTTCAGAAACATCAATTGGTAAGGTTGCCGTAGACTCAGTCTCACTGATTTCACCACTTTTTTGAGAGGCCAGTAAGACACTCTCAGTAGTGGCGGCTGAGCCTATATGAGTCACCTCCACACCAGTTGGACTCACCTCAGTTTGGCTAATCTGATGTTGGCTAGATATTCGAGGTTCCATGGGGCTCAGTTGATCTTGAGAGAGGTATTGTAGATCAACATCATGGCCCTGATGGAACATAAAATCCTTATCAGGTTGGATTAAAAGGTCAGTGAAGGATTGAGAGGTTAATTCTAATGACCCGAGACCTTGATCAGCTTCTAATGGCTCTTCTGCAATAGCAGATGTGCCAATCATGTGGCTGTCCCTTTTTGGTTTCTCAGGGGAGTGTTGGGACTCACCCTGAGAGCTAATGGCTTGGGTTTTAGGCTCATCAGGTGGAGACTCAGGAGACTCAACACTGATATTGAGGTCGATAGGGGAGGAAGGTGTGACCTCTGGCTGAGTGGGAGCCCTGAGTTCCACTCGAGCCTTTTTGGTGTGAATAGTGGGGACCTGATTAATCAGAGTAGATTGATCAAGGGTTTGCTTGGGGCGTCTGGTGTATGTAAATTTAATTGGGTGGGAAGAAGTAGTTGGTATTTGAGTGGGGAGGTCTGGTGTGGGTTCATCGCCTGCTGGGCTTGCAGGGATGTCACCAGGAGCCATTGGTTCAAGTATACCTGGGAGAAGATCAGTGAATCTCCTCGTGAAATTGGTGGACACCTTCTTGAAGGTCTTGAAGATGCCCAGCCTTATGTGTGGGACCATGAGAGTGTCTTCATGTTGTAGTCTACTCTGGTCCAGCTCACAGTTTATGATATGCTGAATGAATCAGGGATACATGAAAAATGAATCCCAGGTAAGATTTGCCCGGAAATTGTTCAGCACAAACCTTGAATAGTTGAAGCGGAGGCCTTTTACCATTCCGTGTACTAGGCATCCCAGATCATATGGGATTTTATCCCAACCCCCTGATTTGTTAGATAGGCAGTGTAGAACGATGTGCAACAAGAATTTCTAGTTGTAAGAGAAATTAAATTTGTAGACAGTGGACTTGTGTACATCACCACCATATCGCATCTGAGTATATGTGTTTGCTAGCTCAGATTTGGGGAATTCAGTCGGGAGACCTTCGCCATGAAGCTCCAGATGCTCCCTGATGGTAGATTCAGAAATGATGATCTCTTGTCTGCTGATTCTCGACCTGATGACCCTCTCATCGTTTAGAGTTTCACAACGACCGTTTGCCCAAAATTCGGTCATGTGATTAGAGTATATGGTAGGGTTTACGGTGAGGGCGGTAAAGTATGTGGAGTGAAATAGAAAATTGATGATGGGGGCAAAGTCAGCATCCTTAGAAGAGTCAAGGATGGAGACTTGGTTATGTTGAGGATTGAGAGCCGTTTTAAGAAAGTATGGTTGGATTGAAGGAATTTTGAGAGAGTGAAGATGATAATGGGAGTATTAGGTTTCAATGGTGGTAAAAAGGGTAAAGAAAGAGAGTCAGAAGTTTTAAATAGGGGTAAAAGACCATGCCGATAAGGTGAAAAGACAGTTTGGGAGTGTACTTGAGTATGGCGGCAAGGTAGATAATTTAAAATATTCCGAAAAGATTTTAATCTTTACACAGTGGGGCCCAAAGGTTTCCGTTACACAGTAAAAGTTTTCTTCCGAAGGAAAAGTTGCTTCCGAGAGAAAAGACTTCTTCCGAGAGTAAGTTAATAGCCTTCGGAAGAAATTTGATCTATGATCAAATTTGCTTTCGAGGGTAAAAATTCCTCGGAAGAGAATACTAAAGTGAAGGAATTTACCATCGGAAGATATAAAGATCTCTTCCGAGAGTAAATTTCTTTTTGGAATTTCCACTTAGAAGAACAACTTTAGTAACAGGGCTTAGATTATAATTAGACAACATAAACAAGACACATTTTAAAAGGTTTTCAAAAAGAAAAATAAACTAGTCAAGGTTAATCATCCCAATAGCTATGATTAAGTATTTAAATCTTTGTTCATCAAAGGCTTTGGTGAACAAGTTAGCATATTGTTCAGTTGAATTAACTTTTACTAGTTTAATCAAGTGTTTCTCATGAATATCTCGAATGAAATGACACCTAATGTCAATGTGCTTTGTCTTGGAGTGCTTGACTGGATTTTCTGTAACGGAAATAGCACTCGTGTTGTCTATGTGGTTAGGAGTATTCATGAAGTTGAATCTATAGTCTAATCCATAACAGTTGAGCACAGCAGCTTGCAGCAGCAATGTATTCAGCTTCAGCAGTTGATGTAGAGACACATGATTGCTTCTTGCTTTGCCAGGAAATAATCCTTCCACCAAGAAATTGACATCCTCCTGATATGGATTTCTTGTTAATGTTATAGCCACCATAATCACTATCAGAGTACCCATAGAGATTGAAATCCTTATTCTTAGGATACCAGAGACCCAGTTTGGGAGCTCTTTTGAGGTATCTAAGGATCCTTTTGATAGCAATTAGGTGAGACACCTTGGGAGCAGCCTGATATCTTGCACATATGCAAGTTGCAAACATGATATCAGGTCTACTAGCTGTGAGATACATCAGAGATCCAATAATTGCCCTGTACTAATGCTGATCAGTATCCTCCCCCTCGAAATCATAACATAAATTGTGATTTCTGGGTATAGTGTCTTGGCTGTCTTACAATCTTCCATCTGAAATCTTTCTAAGATGTCCTTGACATACTTAGACTAATTGATAAAGAATCCTCCTTCCATCTGCTTCACTTAAATCCCAAGAAAGAAATCCATCTTTCCCATGGAGCTCATCTCAAATTTATTTTTCATGATGCTTTCAAAGTCTTTGCACATTTGGTCATTTGAGGAACCAAATATGATGTCATCGACATAGACTTGAACAAGCAGCATGTCCTTCCCAGATTTCTTTATGAACAATGTCTTGTCTATGGTGCCTCTGGTGTAGCAGTTTTTTAGGAGAAACTAAGACAAAGTCTCATACCATAGCCTAGGTGCTTGATGCAACCCATAAAGAGCTTTATCCAGTTTGTACACATAGTTGGGATGCTGTGGGTCTTCAAATCCAGGTGGCTGACCCACATAGAATTCTCTATCTATATTTCCATACAAAAATGCACATTTGATATCAAGTTGATAGACCGTGAAGTTCTTGGATGCTGCAAAAGCAAGGAAGATTTGCACAGCTTCAAGTCTTGCAACAGGTGCAAAGACATTAGTGTAATCTATGCCTTCTTCCTGTGTGTATCCTTGAACAACAAGTCTTGCTTTGTTCTTGTTGATCAAACCACTATCATCTCTTTTGTTTCTGAACACCCACTTGGTTCCAATAGGGACTTGACCAGGTGGCAAAGGACATAGATTCCATACCTTTTGCCTCTTGAATTGAAGCAATTCCTCTGGCATAGCTTCAATCCAATTGTTGTCCTTGAGGGCTTCTTCCACCTTCTTTGGTTCCATTTAAGAGAGATAGCAGGAGTACAAGCATACATTCCCATTGTGGGTCTGACTTCTTGTTCTCACACCTTCTGATACATCCCCAATGATATTTTCAACTGGATGAGTGTTGTGTATCATGAGCCTAGGAATCACATCTAGTTGCATAGATAGGTCTAGGTTTGAGAAGTTTTGCTCAGAACTTTGAACACCTTCTCCAGCTGATGTCTCATATTCATTCAATAAGGACTGATTAACTGAATGAGTGCATCATCATTGTCAATATACTATGAAGCAACATCAACAATTGCCTTTTCCCCCATGTCACTGTCTTCATCAGCTTGGTGTTGAGTGCTTGAATTGTTAACTTCTGGGTTATGAGGCTCAGTGAGTTGACAATTTGTTAAAGCTCCTTTGTTTCCTGAGATACTCATGCTTTCAGGACTTTCAGCAGTAGGAGCTTGTTCTTCATTTCTTCTTGGAGAACTGGAAATAGGTCTGGGTAGCTCAAATAGTTGATCTTCGTATAAGTCACTTTTAGTTCCTGTTCCAACTGAAACATTCTCACAAGATGGTTTAGAATAGTTTGGAAACAATTCTAAATAAAAATGTATTCAGGTCCATTCCCTCTAAAAAGGAAGGTGTGCTCATTAACAACAATGTTGGATGATTCCTCAACTGTTGAGTTTTGATATATAACTCTATAAGCAATAGAGGTGGAGGAATATCCAACAAAGATATCATCATCTGACTTTTCAGCAAATTTTGCTAAATTGTCCTTTGTGTTGAGTATGGTACACCTGCTACAAAGGACCTAAGAAAGCCAATGAACGGTGGCCTCTTGTTCCATAGCTCATAAGGGTCTTCCCATAAGGCTTAACAATGAGAATCTATTTTGCACATAACATGCAGTGTTGACTGCCTCTACCCAAAAGTTAGAGGCATCTTTGAATCAACACATTGTTCTTGCAGCCTATAAGTGTCCTGTTCCTCCTCTCAGCAACACCATTTGTTAAGGAGTTCAGGAGTACTATATTGTCTGGCAATCCCTTTTGAGTTACAGAATGATCAAGAACTTGATTCTTAAACTCAGTCCCTTGATTACTTCTAATAATTTCACCTTGTGATCCTTTTGATTTTCAATTTAAGAATAAAAGGTAAAGTTTCAGCAATTCATCTTTAGTTCTTAAAAAGAATACCCAAGTGAATCTTGTCATCAACAATCACAAGGCAGTAGTATTTCCTTCCAATGCTCATTATACTTGTGGGACCCAAAAGATCCATGTGCAATAAGTGTAATGGAGTGGTGATAAAGTTAACTTCTTTGGATTTGTGAGTGACCTTGTGTTGTTCCTTTTAGGCAAGCAATATAGTTGTCTTTACAGAAAAACTCCTTTTTAGGCACACCATGTACCAAATTATTTTTAACTAAATTGTTCATGGTTTTAAAATTAACATGGCAAATTCTTTTATGCCAAAGAGTTGACTCATCACCATTGGCTTTGGAAAGAAAGCATGATATTTCACTCAGTGGGGACGCATTGTTCATGTCCAACTTGTACATATCCCCTCTCCTGGGAGATCTAAGAAGCACCAATTCCTGAGGAATTGTCATCGCGGGTTTGAGAATAGTGCACTCATGTTCAATGAAAAGCATTTGGTGCTTATGGTCACAGAATTGAGAAACACTTAACAGACGGTGTTCAAGTTGTCTGACAAAGTTTACTTTGTCAACTTTTAACTTACCATTGGATACACTACCTCTACCAGAAATGTATCCTCCAGCTTCACCTCAAAACTGAACAGGACCTCCATCAAAATGTTCAAATGGTTGAAGAAGAGATATGTTCCTTGTCATGTGCCTGCAGCATCCGCTGTTCTAATCCATATATTTCCATTCTTGTCATGTGGATGTACCTGCATAAAGTGAGATGATTAGTTACTATTGGAAACCCAAGCCTTGTTGGTCTTGGGTTCTTCTAATGTAGATGATTTAATTGAACCAAAGTATAGGCAAGTGGGTTCAATTTGTGTTTGTGAGGAAGAGGTACTGGCTGCAGCATCTGTTTTGTTCTTCCATACCATCCTATGGTTGACCAGTGTAGATGATCCTGAAGAGGATTGAGCAGCATGACCTTCTTCCGAGACGACACTTTCTTTCGGAAGATTTCAAAGGATTCCTTTTGTTCCTTGTTTGTTCTTGGCTTGTCTTCCGAAGCTATTTTTCTTCGGAAGAATGATTTTCTTTCGAAACCAACTTAGCTTTGGAAACAAGCTTTCTTTCCTTTTCACTTGGACCATGTGATAAGGTCCAAATGTGAAACCTTCCTTGACTCCTTCTCTTTTAACATTGGTTGCATAATGTGTGCTTGCAGGATTGTAGTAACAATCTTTAGCCATGTGGTTATGCAGACCACAGATTATGCACTCAATGTTACTCTTGATGGGGCATGATGGCTGTTGGTTCTTGCACTCCTTATCTTCAACAACTTTCCCTTTTAACTTCTGATCCTTTAGTTGGACAGGAATACTGGTACTACACTCCTTTCCTGGGTTAGAGTTTCCAACCACTTGGAATCCGGCTGAAATGAATACACCCTTTTGTCTGGGATCTATTTATCCTAGACTCAGTCTCCTTCTTGGCAGTTTTTCTTTGCTGCCTTGATTTTGTTCTTTCTCTCTTGGTGGTAAGGGGTAGGACATCAACGGTAGGAATGAGGTTTTCTACCTTATTCTTCCCTGTGGTGGTCACCATAGTTTCATCATTCTTTTGCTCATTGGGTAGTGGGTAAGCAGTTGGAATCTCTTGCTCATGAGTGCTACATCTTGGCTGTCTAACAGACACATAAGAGTATGGTGGAGTAATTTCATTGGTTCCCAACCCATTTTTGTTTTGATAACACACCTTTGAGTGGGAGGATGATGTAATGATGGTGTTGAAGTTATGCTCTTCAATAGCATACTTTTTTGCTTTAGCCTCAGCTATTACTAGCTGGGCTTGAGCCTCTGTTAACTTAGAAATTAAGTCCTTTATTTGAGTCCTGTAGTTTGTATGTTCATGTTTTAAAGAGGAAACAGTTTTCTCTAACTCTTCAATTTTGAGTTTATAGTTAGATTTTGCTTTCTTGAAATCAGATTTTAGGATGGTCAAGGACTCAATATCAAATTTAATTTCCCTGTTGTAATCCTGATAAAGTTTAACCTTAGCAATACAAGCTGGAGTACAGAGGTTTTCACATACCTTGCTGTCTTCAGTTCCAGCCATGAGTGCTTGAGCTGGAGTGATATCTTACACCACAAAGCTCTAGTCAACTTCTTGAGCAACAGCCGAAGTTTGTTGCTCAGCAAGTTTTGGTGTAGCCCTTGAGGTGGTAGGATGTTGGAAGGCTTGAGTTGCTCCAGGATTGGATCTTGGTGCTTTGCATTCCCTAGCAAAGTGACCAAGCTGGTTATAGTTGTAACACTTGGCTTTGCTTTTATCAAATCCAAATTTGTTGTTGGTTGGATTATAAGGGAATTGCCTTCCTGTTCTTTTGAAGAACTTCTTTGCTCTGTTGGTTAGGAGAGCCATCTGTTGGACAATGTCCATGTACTCAATGTCATCTGGGCTAAAGCACTCTAGATCATCAAAGCAGAATTGAAAATCTCTAGAGTGTTCATTTCCAGAGACAATGGCACAATTATCCTGAAAAGGAGTGTGTTGAGCCTGTTGTGACCTGGGTATCTCAGGGAATGTGATGTATTGGCCAGAGGAAGATGATGGTTATTGGGAATAGTTCAGGTACAACTGAGGTTGTCTTGATCCTTCAGCAACATGTAGAGCATTGCTGACAGCAGGATTTAAGGGTCGGTTCATCTGTTGGCTTTTCTGAGTCTCCATTTCCATACGGTATCCATCAAGGATTCCATACAGTTCAGTCATGGTGAGAGTGTTAAGATTCTCAGTTCTCTTGATAGAAACACAATAGAAAGTCCATTCATGAGGAAGTGCACTCAAGAATTTCCCTACAATGTCTCTCTTCTAAAGATCCACTCCCATAGACTGAAGAGAGGTGATTAAGTTCATCTACCTGAAGTATTGTTGGCTCAAGGTCTCACCAACGATATATGTGAAGTTTTCAAACTTCTGCTTAGTACATCCTTCTTGGACTTCTTGGATTCAATGGAACTAGAGTACATCTGCTTCAAAGCGTCAAAGAGTTCTTTGGCTGACTCGCATTGTTGAAAGCTAACCATTATGGAGTTTGGTATGGCTGTTAGAAGAACAGTCATTGCTTTGCAATCAATGTCTATTTTCTTGAAGTCTTCATCAAGTAGTCTTCAATGGCCTTCTCAATCATGGCACCATTACCCGCTGGGGCTGCTACCTTAGGAACGTAAGGACATGGGTGATAGATTTCCATATGCAGCTATCTTGGTACTTGATGAACCCTTCAATATGTTACACCAAGTTCCAAAATCATTAGGAGTGATGATAGGAGCCTTGGTCATTGTTCGTATTTCGGACTCAAAAAAATTTCTGGTTAAGATCCATTAAAGTGAGGTGGGTGGGTGAGTGTGAAGAAACAAAGGTGATTTGGGATGGTTAGATCTCACAATCAAGAGACTGAAGCTCTGATACCAATTGCAGGATCAGTTTTGACTCTAAACACAGAACTCACTAAGTCTCACTTGATGATGAAACACAGAATCTCAAACTAAAGTTGATAATAATATATGAAGTTAATGAACAAGAGAATGGTTTTCAAGATACTTGTATATATTACTTCTCAAGTAGTATTACAAACTCTTAGCTCATGCTACATAAGTTACAATAAGAAACTATCTATACTACTATCTACAACCGGTTATACTTGGAAAACCAGCTTGATCAGTTCAAAAGGATCGAATCTGTGATGATTTCGTGATGCAATGATTAATTCAAACACAAAGTAATCAAACACATGCAATTACATCAAAAAAAATCGTAGATTTCATTGATAGAAAATGCACGGATACAATGTGTAAGGGTTACAGTTCGCTCAACAGACTCTCACTATTTCTTAGATCTGAGATGTCTAAGTCTAGTTTACCCTACACATACATAAAATATCCTATTTATACATCAAGAAAACAAAGGAACATACATTTACAAATAAGTCCCTATACTATGACAAAAAAACAACATAAAGACAAATGTAATCTTTCAAGAAGTCTAACAATACTCCCCCTAAGATTCACATTGTCTTCAGTCTTCAAAATTATCTTTTGGTTCTTCCTTTATCTTGAACATAGGCTTTCTTATACATCTCTTGTTCCTTCAATGCTTTTGCAATTACTGACTTGAACTTGCCTGGAAGAATTGCTTGTTCAGGCTTTGACTCGTTGATCTTTATCACCATCTGGTTCATAATCTCCAAAGTTTCTTTTGATAACCCTGCAATGTCAACATTAGCATAAAACTCAATTGGTTTCGGATAGTCTCTTGAATGAATCTCCAATACTCCTTTGCTCGATATTCTCCTAAAATCGATTGATTTTATATCCTTCTTCACAATCTTAGCCTAAGCTAAAGCTTTCCTTAAATAAATTCATTCCATTGCAGCATCCATAACCTTGATAATCGACATAAAATACTTTCGATCATTCTCTGCCACTTCGGTGTAACACGATCAAAATTTTAAATTGACAAAAAATGAGAAATAGCTTGGATGCAGATGTTTTAGCTCAAACACTCCAAACAATGAAATCATATCCTGATCCCAGTCATCAAGGTTCCGAGCTAACTTCAATTCAAAAGTATCAGCATTGTAAAACCATCTCAAAATCGGTTTTGTGTTTTGAGTGCCCTCATTACCTTCAATCCAAGGTAATAATCTTTTCAAAATATTGTCACTATATGCATACAACAATTTCTCTTCTTCATCAGGTTTATCACCACCTTTCCTTTTCTTTTTAATGACTTGAAGTATTCCTTGTCTTCTTGTTCACATCTCGTTTGAGAAAAGATTCCATTCTTGAAATACCTCTATTCAAAAGTTTAAAATTTTCTCCTCGATTTACCTTTGTTGGATTATTCAACTTCAACTTGTTAAGTTCTTTTAAGTCTTGTATAGGAAGAGCTATGATGCTTGTGTAAAAGTGATACCATCACAAATTTCATTTCACGTTTTATCAAAAGGCAACAAACACCTCATCATACTTCCATGCTACTATCTTCATATTCTTTGTATTGTCAGGCACAAACATTGCATTAAGCAATTTTGAGATTGATTGTCCTTTTTGCAACATATTTCTCACAATATCACCAGTATTTCTTGCTTTGTTCCATAACTGCTTTTGCTTAATGGATACTTCATAAGCCTGTTTTTCTTCAGGAAACATCTTCATCAATTCTTTTCTGCTTTCGTGTTCATTTCTCTTCAAAGCCATTGATTTAATCTCTTTTGGTTTCAAAATTCTTGTTCTTTTTGTAATTTCCAAGTACTGAGGGTTATCCGTATCAAGTACTATCATCTTGTTTGTCTGTTTCTCTGTTGCTTGAAAGCTTCTCACCAAATTTCTTATGATTGGCTTGCAATCTGTTGTTGCTTCTTTCTGGATAGTTCCTCGATTTTAGCATAATCTAAGCTCAATCATATTCATGTTTTCAAGATCTGGATGGGTAGCTCAGACGATGAAATTTCCTCAATATTAATACTTTCATGTAAGGATTCCATTCACCATGCTCAACAATGATTTCATCTATATCCACAGGAGCTATAGATTCAGCTGTCCCACAGTTTTCTCATATTCTTTCTTCGATTATTTGAGAAACTGTGAGTCCATCCAAAAATACTCGATATACCTTTTCTTATTAGATAATTATACTTCATCAACATCAACAGGTATATCTTCAACTACAGCCTCATTGGAGAATAACTTGCTTCAACAAATCTTCATCTTCTAAAACATCGTCATACCATGCGTCAGAGAAATCTGGTTCTAAATCGTCTAAGGCACCGATTATCTCTTGAACTTTTGTTCTCTTTCACTATCATGACTCAACGTTTCAGATGCAATCTTCTAAATTTTAGATGATGGTTCAGCTACAACGGATACATCAATTCATCTATCTTTCTTTTGGCCTTTATCCACCTCAAAGATCTTTTCAACATCAATAGGATTAACTTAGATACCATAACAATATCAGGAGATTGGGACCTTGCACTATCTTTCATGCTTTCAATTCTTCTTTTAATTTTCATGATTTTTCTTTTAATTTCTTGAATTTTTCTCTTCCATCAAGTCATATCTTTAAGCATGACTTCAAATTCTTTACATTTGCTTCTTTTTCTTCTTCAAGATCAGCAATTTTCTCATCTTTCTTTATTGATTCAGCCTTTAAAACTTAATTTCCCCCCAGCTCTTTAATTGTCTTAAGCTGGAGTAAATTCTCTTCTTTCAAAGACTCTATTAAGCCTTTATCTTCTTTGCTTGTCTTCTTCAACATGAATCAGATTCAACAACATCAATGTTTTGGAAATCAAATTCCATGTGTTGAGAATAGTTTCTTCATTTACAACAACGGTCGCATCAAATTTTGAATCTTTTCATTTTGATCTTCTACGTGCTCAGCTTCTTCAATGACTTCTTTAATAACTTCATCAACTTCATTTCCACCATCATCATCCTCACTTGATGTGGAACTACTTTTCATCTTCAGACTCATCATCATCTCATCATTATTTTCATCATCATCATCATTATCTTCATCATCATCATCAGATAGATCTTGAGGATCTTCTTCAATTAGATCATTTGGATCTACTGGTCCATTCTCAATCAAATGAAAATGTTCTTCATTTATATCTACCTCATCTCTAGTCACAAACCTCATATAATCAAACATTGGTACATTTTGAGCACCAGTAATCATTGCAAGTCTTTTGATGAGGTTCTGTCATATGCTCTAGAATTAATCTTTTACCACTCACTCCATAAACATGGAAATCTGGATTTTCTCATTGAGGATCATTTGTAAGAATCTAGGATACATCAGGTATTTATTCCTGATTCTTTCTCTAAGTTAACACAAATCCATTTAGAATCCATCTAGCCATATTAAATCTTCTGTTTGTTGCAATTGCTACGATTGGAGTAGCAATATTAACTGGAAAAGAATTCATCCCGCACTTTGTTTAGACATTATATGCTGGAAGATATAACATAGAAGTTTCCAGTGATTATAGGCTCTGGCTTGGAAAATTGTTTCCTTGGAAAGTTTCTGGATCCCATGGATATAAATGTTTCTCTACATTTATTAAATGAAATTCCCAAGTCTGTTGGGTCATTGTTCCCAGCCTTAGCTTCTCGAATAGATTGTTCTGATACTTCAATCATCCTTTCATTAGTAATGAATCCTCTAACAATCTTTCTTCCTTCTTCATCTCTTTCAACATTCGTAGTGTTCCAAAATCTCTTTATCAATCTTGCATAGATGACTGGTTGATAACACATGGCATACACATACTTAGTCCTCAAAATAAATCTAATCATCTCTTCATAACCAATAGCATCTCGTACATCTTCATTTGGTTCAAGCGCATTTCTTCGGGACACTTAGAATATTTTCTGAGGTCTTCATCCGCATTTGGTTTACTCATCTGCATTGGTTTATTCATCCGTATTTGTCTGTTCAACCGCATCTGTTTGCTCATCCGCATTCTTTAAGGAGACAAATTTTCTGAGATTTTGGGATGAAGAGCTTAAGTGTTAGAAAGGAGGTTTATGGGGGACTATGCTTGTTTATGATTTGCATGCTTTGTATGCTGTTGTGATGATGTTGTTCCATTTATGTTTATGTCATGATCTTACGCGGTGTGACCTATGTATATGCTTATGTAAAGGATTACTTAACGAAAGTGGAAGATAACTAAAGTGAAGTACAGAAAGAATGAATGCATGCATTAATAAACATCGAAAGTAAGAAAATCTGGCAAGCATTGTAAGGAGGTTCACACCCAACGAAGGGTGTTAGCTCCACGGTGTGCGGGTTAGCTACCCCAGAAGGATGCGCACTGGGGTCTAGTCTTTGGACTGACATACGTACGGGACCATTGTTGCTTACCCCCGGTTGCTGGGCCCGCCTAGTGCATGATGTTTGAAGTCTATTTATAGTCTTCTCCCCGTACCCGCCTTGTGCATGATTTTGGGTGTATAGCACATGGCATTGGTCCCAATGGATACGCCGGTGCTAGGCCCGCCTCGGGCAGATGTTTGAAGTCTATTTATAGTCTTCGGTCCAGTACTCGCCTTGTGCATGATGTTTGGGTTAGCTCGAGGCATTTAGCCTGGAGCATAGAGAAGTGAAAGTAATAATGATCGAATAAAATGTACATAAGTAATAATGAATGAATGTAAGTTGACGATGATGAAAGATATAAATGAGATTTCTATTTGTACTATGATGTATGATCGCTTACGAAGTAAAGTACGCTTTTAAACAAAAGAAAATATTTTATTTATAAACTAGAACTCACTGAGTAATGCTGACTTTATTGTTTCCAGTTGGCAGGTAAGGTTGCTAAGGATGGCACGGGCAGCTACTTGGCATTTTTTTTGGGATGGCATCCGTTGTTTAAATTATAATGTTTTGTGATGTAAATGCAACAAGTAATCTTGTATCAGTCAACGATGTATTATTTTGCAAAGCAATTATATATATGAAATGGTTTGCTTAAAAGATATTCCGCTGCCAAGATTTTTTAGTAAAGTTAATGTATGTTTTTATGCTTTGTGTGCAATGATTGACCGGCTGTAAGCGTTTCGGGAACGGGGCCTTACAAGTTGGATCAGAGTCAAAGTTTAAGTTAAGGGTAAATATTATCAAAAGAAACCTAAACTTAAACTGAGAATGGGACGAAGGGAAGGGATGCCATCCGAGTAGCTACGTGCCATCGGTATTTTCTTAATGTTAACTGGTATTACGTGAGCACGTTATGTGATTTATGTGCTTCTTAGTAGATTTAGATACTGATGAGTCAGGATGAGGAATGCTTGGGTATGAGATATAAGTAAGTGGCTAATCACAACTGGCCACTATAATTAGGGACTTACTACTTGACATCAATTGGTTGTTACCTTGAATGACCGTTGTTGGTGTTTGAATCTTATAGCGTGTTAGCGGATGGCCGTTGGTAGATCCTTGAAGGCTTCTCGAGGTGGAGGTCGTGGTGGACGTGGTCTGGACCACGGTCACGAGAGGAAGGACTAGGGCTGAAGAGGTGCTCACAAAGAGCTCGAGACCCCTCATCTGGAGGTAGTTAGAGAGATGGCCAATTTAAGGGCCTCAGTGAAGGAGGTGTGGTGGAAGTGGTTCACTAGGTCCTGCAGACGATCCTATCATCTGTGGTAACCAAAGTGATTAAGGTTGTACGAGAAGGAGAGAGGAAGGAAAGGAGGAGACCCGCAGGGGAAATGGAGCAACCGGAGACTGAGACGGTTGTCTCCATGAAGAAGAAGGAGAAGAGCCTGTGCAGGAGATGGAACGAGGCTGTAAATTTGGGGCATTTCAAAGATACAAGCCCCGACTTTGACGAAAATGGAACTGCGGCTGCTGCTCATCGGTGGGTGAGAGAGATGGAAGCTGTTCTAGATATCAGCGAGTGCTGAGAAGATCAGAAGTGAAGTTCGCCACCCACTCAGTTGTGGACTCGGCCCTATGTTGGTGGGACAATATTGTCCATGCCGAGGGTAGTAGAGCGATTGGCAGGATGAGGTGGAATGAGTTGAAGAAACTGGTGATCGAGGAGTTTTGTCCTCACCAAGAGCTTGACAAGGTTAAGAGGAGTTCCTACAGCTGGAGGCGGGAACCATGACACATCAGCAATATACCACAAAATTCAATGAGATGGCACAGCTGGTGCCGGATCAAGTGACACCCTTGTCACAAAAGATTAAAAGATACATTCAGGGCTTGCCGGCAGACATCTGCAGGTACATGATCGCCGCCCGACCGAGCATGTTTAGGTCAGTGATTGATCTGGCAGGGAGGCTGTATGATGAACGGGAAGTGGTGGTGGCTGAGGTGAGTAAGAAAGGTGGTGGTGACCGGAACTGGAATGGGAAGAGGTTGGTAGGGGTGGTGCCCCGACAAACAACAAGCGTGCACGGGTGGATGACCGCCGTGTGTGTCACATCTGGTACGGGGTCAAAGAGGTGTGGCAAATGTGGAAAGGAGCATTTTGAAAATGTAGGCTGGGATTGAATGCATGCTTCCTGTGTGGGGAGGACAGGGCATATAGCAAAGGATTGTCGTATGGCCGATGTTTTAACTGTGGTGGAGAGGGTCACATGAGCAGGGAATGCAAGAAGCCAAGGGCTGAAGTTCCGGAGCGAAGAAGACGACCGGAACCGAAGGGCAGAAAGCAAGCGCCAGAGCATTCACGACGACCCAGGAGGAGGCTAGGACGGACCCCGATGTTGTGTCAGGTACGTCCTAGTAAACCAAACTCTTGCCTCCGTGTTATTTGACTGGTCCTAGTAAGAGCTTCATTTCTGCTGCCTTTTGTGCTAAGTTGCCTTTAAGGAGTAGGAGTATTGATGAGCCCTTCGATTAGAAACTGCCATAGGTAAGTCTACCAGGATTTCTGAGAAGATGGAAGGTTGTGTCATAGAAGTAGAAGGTCATAATTTCCTGTTAGACCATTCGTGATGACCTTAGGTGGTTTCGATGTGGTCCTAGAATGGACTGGTTAGCGCCTACGAGGCGAATAGCGTATGTCGCAAAAGATGATTGGACTGACAACGCCTGATGGAAGTTCGTGACGATTTACGGTGATCGAGTTACTACGATTCCAAAGGTGATTTCAATGGACGGTAGCGGGAAAGTGTATGAGGCGTGATGGAGTGCCTACTGGCCTACGTAAAAGATGTTGATACGCAACACAATCATAATTGTCTGATGTACCGGTTGTGTGTGACTTCCCAACGTATTCCAGAAGATTTACCAGGTGTACCGCCGGACCGTGAGATTGAGTTTCAGATCGACCTGATACCCGGTGCCAACCTGTTGCTAAGGCACCATATCGGTTAGCCCCTCTGAGCTGAAGGAATTGATGGAGCAACTTCAAGAGTTGCTGATAAGGGGTTCATTAGACCAAGTATCTCTCCATGGGGTGGCCCCAGTTTTTTTTGTAAAGAAGAAGGACGGTAGTATGAGGATGTGTATTGACTACGGCGAGCTGAACAAGTTGACGGTGAAGAATCGATATCTATTGCCGAGGATTGATGACCTGTTTGATCAGCTCCAGGGTGCCAGTTGGTTTTGAGAATAGATCTCCGATCTGTTACCATCAATTGAAGGTGAAGGAGCAGGATATTCCTAAAGCAGGCTTTTGTACGCGTATGGACACTACGAGTTTCTCGTTATGTCTTTCGTTTTAACCAATGCGCTAACTACTTTCATGGATCTGATGAATCTAGTTTGTCAGCCGATGTTAGAAAAATCAGTGATTGTGTTCATCGATGATATCTTGATTTATTCGAAGAGTAGGTGGAAAATGCCGGTCACATTCGAGAGGTATTAGAGACGTTGAGAAGGGAGAAGTTGTATGCTAAGTTCTCCAAGTGCGTGTTTTGGTTGCGTGAGGTTCAGTTTTTGGGTCACGTGGTGAATCCCGGGGGATTATGGTAGACCCAGCAAAAGTGGAAGCTGTGGCAATGGAAGTCTCCAAGGACGCCATCTGAGATCCGTAGTTTTCTTGGGTTGGGGTATTGCGGGCTATTACTTCATCCAAGACTTCTCTAAGATAGCTTCTCCCCTGACCAAGTTGACCCATAAGGATGTGAAGTTTGTTTGGGGTCAAGAGCAAGAGAAGGCTTTTGAAGAGTTGAAGACGAGGTTGACTCAAGCTCCTGTCTTATCATTACCCGAAGGGAGCGAGGATTTGGTGGTTTATTCAGATGCTTCTTACTCGGGATTGGGTTGCGTACTTATGAAGCGATGAAAGGTTATAGCTTACGCATCCCGACAATTGAAGGTTCATGAGGTTAATTACCCTACTCATGATTTGGAGCTAGCAGCTGTGGTCTTTGCGTTAAAAATTTGGAGGCACTACCTGTACGGGACGAGGTGCCACATCTTCACTGACCACAAGGGTTGAAGTACTTCTTCGAGCAGAAGGATTTGAACATGAGGCAAAGGAGATGGTTGGAACTGATAAAGGATTATGATTATGAAATCCATTACCATCCAGGCAAAGCCAACGTAATGGCGGATGCCCTTAGCCGAAAGGAGAGGCCTGAACCAATCCTGGTGAAGGCTTACCAATTGATTTTGACCTCCGATATGATGAAGAAGGTCAAGGAGTTTCAAGATGAGGCATTGAAGGAAGATCATCTTAACTCTGAAAGGATGAGTGGTCTAGTCGCGGAATTGGGTGAAACACTCTCGGTGTTAGAACCCGATTCGGACGAATGTGGATTCCCTCGTTATGGGGATCTACGTGGAAGATCATGGACGAATCTCATAATACTCGATACTCCATTCATCCCGGTCCACGAAAATGTATCAGGATATGAAGAAAGATTATTGGTGGCCGGTATGAAGCCCTATGTAATGGAGTATGTGAGTAAGTGCCTTACTTGCTTGCAAGTGAAGGCCGAGCATTAGAATCCATACGGGAAGATCCAACCTTTGGATATACCCGAGTAGAAGTGGGAGCAAATCACCATGGATTTATCACGAAGCTAACCGCGTACCGTGAAGGGGTACGATGCCATAGGGTGATAGTCGACCGTCTGACGAAGAGTGCTCACTTCCTAACCGATCCGAGAAACGATTCATCCTGAGAAGTTAGCGGATCTATTCATCAGGGAGATTGTAACTCGTCATGGTGTGCCGGTGTCTATTGTTTCTGATCATGACACACGGTTTACATTTAAGTTCTGGAAGAGATTTCATGATGCAATAGGGACGAGGTTACACATCAGCACGGCTTATCATCCACAGATGGATGGTCAGCCGGAGAGAACTATTCAGATGCTAGAAGATATGCTTCGGGTATGCGTCATTGACTTTGGAGGAAGTTGGGGCGACCACTTACCGTTAGCTGAGTTCTCATATAATAACAATTATCATGCCAATATTGGTATGCCCTTTATGAGATGCTATATGGTAGGAGATGTAGAACACCGTTTGTTGGGGTGATATTGGTCAGAAGGAGTTAGGAATATTGAGGTGATTGAGGCTACGACTGAGAAGCTCGAAAAGATCAAAGCCTTTTTGAAGGCAGCCAAAGATAGGCAGAAGTCGTATGCCGATAAGAGACGTAGACCGATTGAATTCCAGGTGGGCGATAGAGTTATATTGAAAGTCTCACCTTGGAAAGGTATCATTCAGTTCAGGAAGGGGGGAAAGTTGAGCCCGAGATACATAGGGCCTTTCCGAATCATTGCTTGAGTAGGAGAGGTGGCCTACAGGTTGGAGTTACCCGATGAGTTAAGTGGAATTCACCCTACATTCCATGTATCTCATCTGCGGAAGTGTTTAGCTGACGAAGATATGGTTGTACCACTGGAAGACATTGAAGTTGATGAAGGCTTAATTATGTGGAGCAACCAGTGGCAATCATTGACCGCAAGAAGAACGGTTATGGAATAAAGTGGTTCCTCTTGTGCGCGTACAGTGGAAGCACAGGAAGGGACCCGAGTCTAGGTGGGAGACTGAAGAAGAGATGAGACAGTATTACCCACATCTGTTTGAGGAATAGAAGGTTTCGGGGACAAAACCTATTTAAGGGGGGTGGACTTGTAACACCCAGATATTTTAAGTGAAGCATAAAAACAAATAAAAAGTAAGAAAACACAATTTAACCCAAGTTGAGGGGCTAAATGTGTTAAAAAGGACAAAAAGAATAAAAGTGGGTGTAAACAGTGATGGCCGCCCCACCTTCCTGCACATTTCACTTCAACCGATTTTTCTTGAGAGAGAAAGGAGAAGAGCTGAATTTTCGAACATTGAAAAAGAAGAAGGAGAATTCGAATTCAAGGTAAGAATTCTTGGTTTTAAGTTGTTCTTGGCGGACCTATGCCTCGTTGTATGCTTATGTGCGTTCGGGTGTGTGTTTTTTGGTGGTTTCTAGGTGTTTGAACTCATTTGCCAATGGGTTTGAAGGAAGACATACTCGAAGGCTGCTAAGGTGAGTTCTAGATCCCTGGTTTCTATGTTTTAACCTGTTTTGGGGCTGGAAATGCATGTAACTAACTTTTTAATGTAACCGGTATTGTACTGTAAATTTTGCCCTGTTCTTTTAGTGGGTGTGTTAGGGCCTGCATGTTTTGCTCGGTTTATGTGGTTGTATGCTTGTTCTAAGAGATTAGCATGCTAGATCGGTGCGATGAATGTATAAGAATGAGGATTGGGAACTGATTATAGTGTAAGATGTGGTCTCAGGTTAGCTGATCATCCGCATTAAGTTTGAATATTTGCATAAGTGTTGTTCATCCGCATTAGTTAAGTCTTCATCCGCATTTGATGAACACATCGACTATTTTGTTCATCCGCATTTGTTGTATGTTCATCCGCATTTGTTTTGTCCATGCGCATTTGCTTCAGTCAACCGCTTTTGGTTCATGCGCATTTCTTTGCGACACTTAGAATATTTTCTGAGGTGTTCATCCGCATTTGGTTTACTCATCCGCATTGGTTTATTCATCCGCATTTGTTTGTTCATCCGCTTTTCTTTAAGGAGACAAAATTTTCTGATATTTTGGGATGAAGAGCTTAAGTGTTAAGAAAGGAGGTTTTATGGGGGACTGTGCTTGTTTACGATTTGCATGCTTTGTATGCTGTTGTGATGATGTTGTTCCATGTTATGTTTATGTCGTGATCTTACGTGGTGTGACGTATGTATATGCTTATGTAAAGTATTACTTAACGAAAGTGGAAGATAACTAAAGTGAAGTAAGAAAGAATGAATGCATGCATTAATGAACGATCGAAAGTAAGAAAAGTCTTGCAAGCATTGTAAGGAGGTTCACACCCAATGAAGGGTGTTAGCTTAACGGTGTGCGGGTTAGCTACCCCAGAAGGATGCGCACTGGGGTCTAGTCTTTGTGACTGACCATACGTATGGGACCATTGTCGCTTACCCCGATGCTGGGCCCGCCTAGTGCATGATGTTTGAAGTATATTTATAGTCTTCGGCCCAGTACCCGCCTTGTGCATGATGTTTGGGGTATACCACATGGCATTGGTCCAAATGATGATACCCCGGTGCTGGGCCCGCCTCGGGCATGATGTTTGAAGTCTATTTATAGTCTTCGGTCCAGTACCCGCCTTGTGCATGATGTTTGGGGTATAGCTCGAGGCATTAGCCTGTAGTATAGAGAAGTGAAAGTAATAATGATCGAATGAAATGTACGATAAGTAATAATGAATGAATGAATGAATGTAAGTTGACAATGATGAAAGATAATAATGAGATTATCTATTTGTACGTATGATGTATGATCGCTTATGAAAGTAAAGTACGGTTTTAAACGAAAGAAAAGTATTTTATTTATAAAACTAGAACTCACTCAGCAACGCTGACTTTATGTGTTTCCAGTTGGCATGTAAGGTTGCTGAGGATGGCACGGGGCAGCTACTTGGCATTTTTTATGGATGACATCCGTTGTTTAAATTATAATGTTTTTGTGATGTAATGCAACGAGTAATATTTTGTAATCAGTCAACGATATATTATTTTGCAAATGAAATTATATATATGAAATGGTTTGTTTAAAATAATTCCGCTGCAATATTTTTAGTAAAGTTAATGTATGTTTTTATGCTTTGTGTGCAATGATTGACCAGCTGTAAGCGTTCCGGGAACTGGGCCTTACAGGTATTTTCAGACAAGGAATGTTCTTGAGCTTGTTGAGGTTGATCAAAAGCTTCAAACTGAAATATAGGATCTTTCACAGAAGGGAAAAATGGATAATCTGGGCTTGAGTCATCCATATCATCAGAATCAGAATCATCACTGAATGATCCGAGATCTCCTTCTTGTTTCTTCTTTTGACCTGTAGATTCAAACAAGTTAGACTTGAAAGAGTTTGACAAAGAATCTAAATCAAATAACCAAGCTGGACGATTTGCAACTGATGGAAAAGAGTTTTCAAGAAATTTAACGTTGAAAGTTTCAAGTATAACATTTGTCCTAGAGTTATAAACTCTAAAAGCTTTTGAACCGATAAATATCCAACGAAAAATCCTTCCTTAGATTTTGCATCAAATTTCTTAGCTGGTCACTTGAGTTTAAAATCAAAACTGGACAACCAAAAGATTTAAGAAATTCCATATTAGGTTTCCTGCCAAACATCAACTCATAAGGAGTTTTTTGTTTATCTTTCACAAGCAATGTTTGATTTTGCACGAAATATGCAGTGGATATGGCTTCATCCCAGAAAGTGATTGGAATTTTGGCATCTCCTAACATAGACCGTGCTGCTTCAATTAAAGTTTTGTTTTTTCTTTCAGCAACTCCATTTTGTTGTGGAGTTCTAGGAGCACTGAACTGATGAGCAATACCTTTTTCTGCACAAAATCTATCAATATTAGCATTTTTAAATTCCGTTCCATTATCACTTTTAATTATTTTCACCTTTTGTTCTAATTTATTTTCTACTTTAATAATGAATTCTTTTAATAATTCAGCCGTTTCAGATTTAGCATACAAAAAGAAAACCATGAAAATCTTGTAAAGTCATCAATGATAACTAAACAGTAAGATTTCTTTCCAATACTCTGCATATTTGTTGGTCCGAATAGGTCCATGTGCAACATCTGGAGAGGCTTGGAATTTGAGTTTATTAGCTTGGACTTATAAGACGCTCTGTCTTGCTTTCCTTTTAAACACGCTGAGCAGTGATCTGTTGTAGCAAAATTCTTTGTTCGAAGACCTACTACATGATTTCCTGCTACAAGCTTGTTCATGTTCTTGAAGTTGGAATGCCCGAGACGTCTATGCCATAACTGGCTTTCGACATTTGATGCTTGAGCAATTAGGCATGTTGTTTCTGTAGATGGATCTACTTGAGACATATCTAACTTGTATATATCTCGATCATGAAAAGCTTTAACAACTACCCATTCTTTGCTTATCTGAAAACCTGGCTTCAAAATATTACAAAAAGAATCATTAAATAGAACAGAATAAGATTTGTCACAAATTTTGGAAACACTTACCTGTCATATGCCGGCTACACCACTATCAACATACCATGTGTTAATAGGTCTTCTCGGGCGTACCTGTATTTCAAAAAGAATTAAGTTGAGTTATCAACCCAAGCCGAGATGGTCTTGGGCTTGCCAAATTTATCAACAATGGTAAACTGTTTAAAGTGAAGCTTTTTCAAATCAAGCTTATTGTTAACAAATTTACCAATTCCGTTTTTCAAGATTGTCATCAACATATTTCAAACCATCAGACAAAAAATTTTGTTTACCAAACTTCCCACCATTCATTCTCATAGATGGTGAAATGAATTTTCCTTGATTATACTATCTTGGTTTTGCAGCATAAGAATCATCATAAACAGAATCATTTCTTCAAAAAGATCTCAAGCCTAAGGAAGGTTGTTTTGTCAATCTTTGAAAACCAACACTTTGATTTCTTTGAATTTGTGGATTGACATATCCATTTCTTAACTGTGGATTAACATATCCATTCCTCGACGAGTTCTTTCTGAAGTAGCAATTCTCAGTTTTGTGAGTTCTTTCATCACAATAGGTATAATATTTGTTGAAATAACAATCAGCTGTTGAATAGTTTTTTATATCACAAATGTGATAGTACCTGTTAAAGAAACATTCTTCAGTCTTATGATTGTACATATCACATATATCATAGTACCTTTGTTGAAATTTAAACATCTGTTGATTAACTTGTGATGTGGATGCCACATTTGATCCTTCTTTTGATTTAGGAGTTGACAATTTAATCTGTTGTTTTTTATTTAAAAGTTTATTATTTTAAATTTGTGTTTTGACTTTTGCTCATAATCAGTATTCCTTGACTCTTTATATACAAATCTTTTGTTGACAGCGGAAGAATTAGGAACTGAACCTGTTTTCAGATCAGAATTAGATTTGTTCTTTGAGTTAGATTTGATTTCTGGAATTTTGTTCATGTCAAACGTACCCGTAGATACAAACTTTATTGGTTTAAATTGATTAGTTTGATTTGTTCTTTGAGTTTGATTGTTTTGAGAAGAGTTAGATTTAGCATTTTTCCTTCTTCTTCTTTGATTTCTTGATCTTGATGATATTTGTTTGCTTTGGGATTGAACATCTTCGGTAGATGACACTTTGGCATTTTCTTTATCTTTTTGTTCTATCATCTGAAGAGCCAAAGAAAGCTCTTGTTGTTAGCATTAATGATGGATATGACTGGAGTGCTTATGCTGAACAATTCACAGCTGATCTAACCTCTAGTTTATCTCTTGTTGTTAGCATAGTTTGATTTGTTAGCATTAATTATGCTGAGAGGAAAGATAAAAACAAAACAGGTCTAGGATTTACACATGAAACAATGCCTGAATCTATCACAAACACTCTGCCAGAAAACTTTAACACACATGATCACTCACCTAATAACAAAGCTATGCTAAAAGCCTTTCAAAACAAGAAAAAGAATTGTGAAAGTTATGAAGAGAAAACAAATATTGAGATATTTGAGGACTGAAAAGATTAAATATGGTCATTCAGTAAAAGTTTAATCTTACAAACCACGACCCAAGAATAAGAAAATATTTATTCCCAAAGAGCATGTTGTTGAAGAAATCATTGTTAAGAATTAAAAACAAAACTCAAAGAATAAAGAGAAAGCAAAACTAGATGAAGTAACATTTGAAGATTCATTTTCTTAAGGATTAAATAATCCAGATTTCATTAAATGGTAGAAAGAACAAAAAGATAAAGAAAATGCAAAAGAATCTTCTACTGAAGATGTTCAATCCTAAAGCAAACAAAGATCATCAAGATCAAGAAATCAAAGAAGGAGAAGGAAAATGCTAAATCTAACTCCTCTCAGAATAAAAATCAAAACAATCAAAATCAAAGAACGAATCAAGTTAATCAGTTTAAACTAGTTAAATTTGTGTCTGCAGGTACTTTTGATATGAACACAATTCCAGAAATCAAATTAAATTCAAATAACAAATCTAACTCTGATATGAAAACAGGTTTAGGTCCAAAGTCTTCCGTTATTAACAAAAGATTTGTATCTAAAAAATCTAGGAATGGTGTTAATGAACAAAAGTCAAATCCCAAATATCAAAAGGACAAATTCTCAAATAAAAAACAACAGATTAACTTTGTAACTCCTAAATCAAAACAAGGATCAAATGTGGCTTCCACATCTAAAGTTAATCAACAGTTGTTTAAATTTCAATAAAGGTACTGTGAAATATGTGATATGTACAATCATAAGACTGATGAATGTTTCTGTAACAGGTACTGTCACATTTGTGATATGAAAAACCATTCAACCGCTGATTGTTATTTCAACAAGTATTGTATCATTTATGATGAAAGAAATCACAACACTGAGAGTTGCTACTTAAGAAGGAACCCACCAAGGAATGGATATGTCAATCCATAATTTCAAAGAAATCAAAGTGTTGGTTTTCAAAGATTGAAAAAACAACCTTCCTTAGGCTTGAGATGCTTTTGAAGGATTAATTCTGAATATGATGATTCTTATGCTATGAAAACGAAGAATTATAACCAAGGAATATTCATTCCACAATCTGTGAGACTGAATAATGCAAAATTTGGTAATCAATATTTTTCAAAAAATGTTTTTACTAATGGTTTTAATAACCTTGATGATGATCTGGAAAAACGCTATCATGCTTTGGTGATTAAACAAATCAAAGATAATAAAAAATTTGTTAAAAACGGAATTGGTAAATTTACACAGCAAAAGAAGCCTGATGTGAATACACTTTATTTTAAACAATTTACCATTATTGATAAATTTGGCAAGCCCAAGACCATATCGGCTTGGGTTGATAACTCAACTTAAGTTTCTTTAAAATGAAGGTAAGCCCAAGAAGACCAATTAACACGTGGTATGTTGATAGTGGGTGTAGCTGTCATATGACAGGCAACTATGCCTTGCTTCAAGATTTTAAGTTAAAAGATGGTACACATGTTTCATTCAGAGGTGATGCAGGTGGAAAAATAACAGGAGAAGAAACAGTGTCCAATGGGATTATTAGCTTTGATAAATTCAACTACTATTCACAGTTGAACTTTAATCTCTTAAGTGTTTCCTAAATTTGTGACAAATCTTACTCTATTCTATTTGATGATTATTTTTGTTATATTTTGAAGTCAGGTTTTTAGATAAGCAAAGAATGGGTAGTTGTTAAAGCTGTTCGAGATCAAGATGTATACAAGTTAGATATGTCTCAAGTAGATCCATCTACAGAAACAGCATGCCTAATTGCTCAAGCATCAAATGTCGAAAGCCAGTTATGGCATATACGTCTCGGGCATTCGAATTTCAAGAACATGAACAAGCTTGTAGCAGGAAATCATGTAGTAGGTCTTCCAATAAAGAAGTTTTCTACAACAAATCACTACTCAGCATGTTTAAAAGGAAAGCAACACAGAGCGTCTTATAAGCCCAAGCTGATAAACTCAAATTCCAAGCCTCTCCAGATGTTGCACATGGACCTATTCTGACCAACAAATGTGCAGAGTATTGGAAAGAAATCTTATTGTTTAGTTATCATTGATGACTTTACAAAATTTTCATGGGTTTTCTTTTTGCATGCTAAATCTGAAACAGCTGAATTGTTAAAAGAATTGATTATTAAAGTAGAAAATCAATTAGATCAAAAGGTGAAAATTATCAGAAGTGATAATGGAACTAAATTTAAAAATGCTAATGTTGACAGGTTTTGTGCAGAAAAGGAATTGCTTGTCAGTTCAGTGCTCCTAGAACTCCATAACAAAATGGAGTTGCTGAAAGGAAAAATAGAACTTTGATTGAGGATGCATGTTCCATGTTAGCAGATGCAAAGATTCCAATTACTTTCTGGGATGAAGCCATATCCACTGCATGTTTTGTACAAAATCAAACATTACTTGTGAAAGATAAACCGAAAACTCCTTATGAGTTGATGTTTGGCAGGAAACTTAATATAGATTTTCTTAAATCTTTTGGTTGTCTAGTTTTGATTTTAAATTCAAGTGACTAGCTAGGAAAATTTGATGCAAAATCTGATGAAGGATTTTTCGTTGGATATTCATCGGTTTCAAAAGCTTTTAGAGTTTATAACTCTAGGACAAATGTTATCCTTGAAACTTTCAACGTTAAATTTCTTGAAAACTCTTTTCCATCAGTTGCAAATGGTCCAGCTTGGTTATTTGATTTAGATTGCTTGTCAAACTCTTTCAATTCTAACTTTTTTGAATCCACAGGTGAGAAGAAGAAACAAGAATGAGATCTTGGATCTTTTAGTGATGATTCTGACTCTGATGATATGGATTATTCTAGCCCAGATTATCCATTCTTCTTTTTTGTTAAAGATCCTGTATTTAGTTCTGAATCTCATGATCATCCTAGCTATAAACACGCACAAGAACATTCCATGTCTGCAAAATACCAATGTTTCATAACCTATTCGTAATGATGGTCCTAAAATTGTACAACCTGAGTCTGGAACTTCATCAGTTCTTTATCAACCTAGAGTTGTTACTGATAATCTTGATTACTTTATCAACTCACCGACTTAAGTTCCTAATTTTAATCCACATACTTCGAACTTATTGCATTAGCTTTCCGACTTGAACCAATCTAATCTAGATGTTCATGTTCAAGGGAATGAGATTCCAAAGTCTCGTATTCACAAGAACCATCCTACATCTCAGATTATCTGTCCGTTGAATAAGAGAACAATGAGAAGTCTTTCAGAACAAGCAAACCTCTGCTTATACTCGTGTTTTCTATCTCAAATTGTTCCTAAAAACATCACTAAAGCGTTAAAGGACAATAGTTGGATTAAGGCAATGCAAGAAGAGTTATTGCAATTCCGCAAACAAGAAGTGTGGAAGCTTGTGGATTTACCTAAAGGAGAAAATGCCTTAGGCACAAAATGGTTGTTCCGAAACAAGTAAGACGATCAAGGAATTGTTGTTTGCAACAAAGCAGACTCGTTGCATAAGGTTACACCCAAGAAGAAGGAATAGATTATGATGAAGTATTTGCTCCAGTTGCAAGACTTGAATCAATTCGTGTCTTCCTGGCTTATGCATCATACATGCAATTCAAGTTGTATCAGATGGATGTGAAAGGTGCTTTCTTGTATGGACCAATCACAGATGATATGTATATCAAGTAACCTCCAGGTTTTGAAGATTCAGAATATCCTCATCGTGTGTACAAGCTTAGTAAAGCATTGTATGACCTACATCAAGCTTTTAGAATCTAGTATGAAACGTTATCACAACATTTGATCTAGCATGGATACACACGAGGGAAAATTGATCCAACTTTGTTTATAAAGAAGGATTCAGATGATCTCTTTTGTGTTCAAGTGTATGTTGATGATATCATATTTGGTTCTACAAGTCCAAAATTGTGCAATGAATTTGAAGATATTATGAAGTCTCGTTTCCAAATGAGTTCTATGGGATAAATTAATTTTTTTCCTTGGTCTTCAAGTGAAGCAGTCTGCAGATGGAATTTTTATCAATCAAGAGAAATTCGTTGAAAAACTCTTGAAGAAATTCAAACTGCAAGATTGTCAATTCATCAGAACTCCAGTTGACATAAATACCAAGATTGAACCTGATCCGAAAGGAAAATCAGTTGACCAAATTCTATACAGATCTATGATCGGATTTTTGATGTATCTTACAGCATCTAGACTTGACATAATGTATGTTGTTTGTGTCTATGCTAGGTACTAATCTGACCCAAAGGAATCTCATCTAATCACTGTTAAACAAATATTCAGGCATCTCAAAGGAAAACCAGCTTTAGGGTTATGGTATCCTTATGAAGGAAACTTCGAGTTACATGGATATACAGATAGTGATTATGGGGGATGTTGCCAAGATCATAAATCTACGACTGGTGGTTGTCAGTTTTTAGGTCCCAGATTAGTCTCGTGTCAATGTAAGAAACAAACAAATGTCTCCGTTTCAACCGCAGAAGCTGAGTACATAGCTGCTTCAGCAAGATGTTCTCAAATACTTTGGTTACAAAACCAACTGCTGGATTACGGGTTCAATTTTCATAAAACTCCTATTTACATTGATAACACTGCTGCTATGTTTATTACAGCTAATCCTGTCCAGCACTCAAAAACAAAACATACTGAAATTCGATATCATTTTCTCATAGATAACTCTAAAAAAAGTTTAATCATTTTGATTCAAATCACAACTAAAAAACAGTTGGCTGACCTATTTACAAAAGCCATTTTGCCAGATAGGTTTGAGTATTTGGTTGAGTCAATTGGACTTATTAATCATGTTTAAAAACTGGTTTGAATTTAATTCAGTTGGCTGATTCATAAAAATGATAAGAACCCTCCTTTAGCTTAATCGTGAATATTATCAAAGTTAACTGCCTGATTGTATATGTTGTGTGTGCATGTTCAAAACAAAAAATAGAGTTTTTCTTATTAGTTAATTGTTTAGGTCTGAATCTGTCTTTGCAATTTGTGAGAAATCATATATACATTAGTTCTGATCAGTTGCATACTTCACTCGCTATTAAAGTCTGACGTGATCAGATATGATGTGAAGGTAAGCTCATACAATTATACTGAAAAAGTAAATTCTTGTTATCAAACTAAATCAATCATGCATTCATGTTTGTCCATTTTAGTACCAATGAGTAGTGTTGACTTCTCAAATTGATTGCTTGTAAAGTCATAAACTCACACCTGGTGGTGATATGAATAACCATTGAGCTCTAATTATTTAAAGCATCTATTCATTTCTCTGTTATGAGTCATCATAGACCTGAAGTGATGAGATATCCTTTGTTGTAAGTCATTACAGACCTGGATATTCTCACTTGATGCAAAAGATGCCAATGTGCACAATCTAAATATGAGATCTGGTTATAAGTATATGTCAGGTTAACAAGTTGAGAAAAGTGATTTCTTGCATATCTTGATAAGAGTTGAACTCTCTAAGTCTAAGTGTGACTTTCATAATGTCATATCTAATCGTACCTTAATCAATTCAAGAATTGAAAAAATAAGTGTGCTAAGTATCTTGCCAAAAGCACTCATTTTCTGTCCTTAGATCTCATGTCTCCTTTACTACAGAAATGTTGACCTTGAACACACTTGATCATGATTTAATCACTCTCTATGACTATTAATCATTTTATTTTCTTTTAATCTGCTGATCTTAACTGATATGATCTCACTGCAGGCATGTGATTCAAATATATATAGTAGATTTTTTATTCTGCTTTAATTTTGATTTTTGCATGATTTTATGTGTGCAGGCATATTGATAATAATTGGTTTGCTCTACTTGCAAAATAAAAGAAACTACTAAGTTTGTAAACTTAAAAGTTTAGGGGGAGTAAATATTGTAAAAGGGAAAATCAATGGAAAATTTTCAAAATGTGAAAAAGAAATAAAAAATAAAGTGCTTTGGATGAAAGGTTGAAGCTAAATATTCAAGCATGTGTGTGTTTGATATGTTGCAAAATGAACCTGAAAAGAATTTAAAAGTGAAAAAGCTTCTTGAAAACAAAATGAGATTATCTGAAAAGTTTTAAAAGAAACACTAAAATGACGGGAAATTGTTTGAAAAAATAAAAAATAAAAACAAATTTTGAGTCAAAGTTGATTTTGAAAATGTGATTGATTGGTGATTAATTTGAAAATTCATGTTCACAAACAAAAATTTTGAATTTCACATGATGTGTAATTAAGGGTAATTAATAATTTTTTTGAGTGATAGTCAAAAAAATTTGACTAAGTGTTGAGATAATGCGCATAAACAGTGCTAATGCGCATAAACAGTGTTCATATGGATGATGTGAAAATTTTCAAAGTGTTAAGACTCATGGAAGGTTCTCATGCGCCTGAATAGTTCTGAAAAATTCAAATCAAGAGTATGATGAATTTCAGAAATTTGTACAAGTGTTGGGCGTTTTGCTCTAGTCCATGCGCCTAAACAGTTGTGATGTTCTGAAAATGTTCAAGTATTGGGCGTATCAACATATAACCATGCGCTTAAACTGTTAGACTTTCCAATGTGGTTAGATGTTTGAAAGTGATGATTTCTCCAAGTGTTACCTGAACAGTGCCCATGCGCCTAAACAGTGCTCGAGCGTCTGAACAGTGCTCATGCGTCTCATCCAAATGTGCCTACATAGTGCTCATGCGCCTGAAAAGTCAGTGTGAAATGTAATCTCATGTGCCTTCATAGTGCTCATGCACCAAAGGATTTTTACACTTAAATATATTCAACAGTTGTGTGATTTTCATTCACTCATTCACAAACTAAAACACTCTGACTCACTCGAACACCCGATACACTCATTCTCTCAGCTTTCGATTGTTCACAGTTAATCCTTGTGATTTATAGGTATAATCGATGATTCTAAACATCATGTTGATCTTTAAACAAGTGATTTCATTACATATTTTAATCTCTGATTGGGCGTTTGAACTCTATTCAGGCTTTCGAACCCTAGTTATTGAGAAATTTGAAATCCGTGATTTGAAAGTGGTGTGATAACTGAAATTGAACATCAATTGATGATTATAACAAGATTTCAAACTGTTAGTGAGAATCAAATCTCATTTCCATCAAAATGTGTTCTTGATGAATCTGTGTTCATGCGTTTGTTCTTATGAACAAAAAATGAACAGTCAGTTAATAATTTTTTCATCAAAATTGCATGTTAATCATAAAAATTCATCTATTAATCTGATATTGAGAAGATTTTAATTGGTTTAGTGTATTTTAAATCATTTGAACCTCAATCTGAAAATACTCTGTTCTTAATAGAGTATGTTTAACACTTAGAAAATTTTAAGTGTCACAGTTAGGTTTAATTTTTTTTTAAATGTGCTAATTCAATTGAAATTCCATCAATGTTCAAGTTACATGGTGTATTACTAGATTTTAATCATAAATTGAGTTAAATCAAAATTGCAACCAATGTATAAGCTTTTCATGTAAAGGGATGTGCAAACACTTAGAAAATTATTAAGTGGTTTTGGTTCAAAATTGATAATTCACAATATGATTAAAAGTTTTGAAATTCTAATGTGATTAACATTTTGTTCTATGTTTGCAGACGGTAAATCTCAAGTTTGAGCCAAAGCATAATGTAGCAGCTTATCTTAATGAAGATGTTCGTGAAGCTATTGGTTATGAAGAGATGATTAGATTTTTATTGAGAACAAAATATGTATATGCCATGTGTTCACAGCCAGTCATATATGCTCGTCTTATCATGAAATTTTGGAGTATGGCTGAAATTGCTAGAGATGAAGAAGGAAGGAAAGTTGTTCAAGGTTTTATCACTAATGATCGTATGATTGAGGTCTCTGAACAGTCAATCAGAGAACCTTTAAGACTTGGTGATAATGATTCACAAGACTTGGCTGAACTCTCTTTCAATGAGTCTAGAGAAACTTTTATAGCTACGGGTCATCCTAATCATTTTCCAAAGAAACAATCCTTCAGAGCAAGAGTTTATAATCATTGGAAACTCTTATGTAACATCTTTCAGCATGGTATGTCCAAAAGAAGTGCAGGATGGAACTCTTTTCCTGTTGATATTGATTCTCCTATGGCTAAGTGGATTATGAATGGATTTATCTTTAGTTTGGATAAAGGAGTCTAGAACAAATATCTGAAGTATCCTAGATTTTTACAAATGATCATTAATGAAGCAAATCCTAATTTCCATGCATATGGAGTTAGTGGAGAAATATTTATGTTGGAGCATATGTCTGAAACAGTATATAAAAGACTTGCTATGATTACTGGAGCTCAGAATGTACCAATGTTTGATTACATGAGAGCAATAGCAAGAGATGATCTGAATATAAATGAAGATCATTTTCATTTGATTGATGACGAACCAATCGATCCCAATGATCTGATTGAAGAAGTTCCTCTAGGACTGTCTGAGGATGATGATGAAGAAAATGAAGATGATGAAGAAACTGATGATGAAGAAAGTTCATCTTCAAGTAGTGATGATGATGATGATAATGATGGAGATGATGATGTTGGTGAAGTTAATGAAGGTGTTAATGAAGATGATGACATTACTGCGGTGAATGAAGAGTTTAATGAAGAAAATATTCAATAATAAATGGAATTTGATTTTCTTGTGATTGATGTGTTAGAGCCCATTGAGCAAGAGAATGTGATTTCTAAGGAATCTTCTCTTGAGATTATTAATGTTGGAACTAGTTCACCTAGTCATGTGATAGAAGATGGTGAAAGTTCAAAACAAGATGACCAAGTTCATACTGCGGAAGTGAACAATAAGATGATAATTGAATCTCTGAAAGAAGAGAATTCCCTCCAGCTTAAGATAATAGAGAAGCTGAAAGATGAGAATGAACAATTTAAAGCAGAATTACTGAAGAAAGACTTGAAAATTATTGAGCTTGAAGAAGATCGTGAAACAAACTTAAAGAATTTTGAGGTTATGCTCAAAGATTATGATTTAATGGAAGAAAAATTTAAGAAGTTGAAAGAAGATCATGTTAAGCTGAAAGAAGAGTTTGAAAGTATGAAAGAAATCTTAAGTCCACAGTCCCAAGACTTGATTGTTGTGTCTGAAGATCAACCAACTAAAGTTAAAAGATTTTCTGAGGCTGATAAAGGAAAAAGAAAGATAGATGATCTTGATGTTCAAACATTGGATGAATCTTCTTCTAACCCTCCTTCAAAGATACAGAAGATTGTGTCTGAAACTCTGAGTGTAGAAGATACTTCCATACAGGAAATTGAAGAAGTTTAAACCCAAGAGAAAATTGGATGCTTAGATGATTCGGATCTAGAATTTTCTGACGCTTGGTATGATGAAGTTTTGGAAGAAGAAGATATACTTGAAGCTGCGTATTCTCTAACTGAAGCTACTGCAGAACACATTCCGTTAGATATTGATGACAGATTTAATTATCAAATCAAGAAAAAATACAACCGTGTGATGGTCTTATTATCTCTCAGATAAATGAAGAATATGATAAATGTATGATTGCAGAGTCTATAGCTCCGGTGGATCCAGACAAAATTGTTATTGAACATGGAGAATGGATACCGATGCAAGAAATCATTAATATTGAAGAACTTTTAGCATCTGAATTACACCATCCTGATCCAGAAAACATGATGACTGTTGAGCTCAGACTATGGTTTCAATCAAGGAATTATCCACAAAAAAGGTTAAATAGATTGCAAGCTGAATCACTAAGAAATTTGGTGAGAAGTTTTCAAGAAACTAAAAAACAAAACAATAGAATGATTGTTCTTGATATGGATAATCCTCAATACTTGGTAATTACAAAGAGAACTAAAATTCTGAAGCCTCATGAAATTAAAGAAATGGAATTAGTGAGACAGGGTCATGAAAGAAGAAAAGAATTGATGAGTATGTTTCCAGAAGCTGAGTAACAAGCCTATCAAGTATCAGTTTGATCAAAAACAACTATGGAATAAGGCTAGAACAGTAGGTGATTTGGTAAGAAATTTATTGCAAAAAGGCCAATCAATTTCTGAATTGCAGAATGCAATGATTGTGCCAGATCATACAAAGAATCTTGAGATCGTTGCTTGGAAATACGATGAGATATTTGATGCGTTTTTAATCAAACGAGTAAATGCTATTTGTGATGTGTATCATTTTTACTCAAGCATCATATCATTACCTATTCAAGATCTCCAAGACTTAAACAAATTACCACTGAATAATCCAACAAAGTCTGCTCGAGGTGAAAATTTTGTGAAACTTCTAAATAGAGGTATTTCTAGAATGGATTCATTTCTCAAGACTCGATGTGATCAAGAGGACAAAGAATGCTTCAAGTCAATAAAAAGTAAAAGAAAGTTAGCAGATAAACCAGAAGAAGAAGAACAATTGCTAGATGCTTATTGTGATTAATATTTTGAGAAAGTCACAAATTCGGGCTTAAAGGTGATAGATGGAACTCAAACTTCTAAACCGATTTTGAGATGGTTTTATCACGCGGACTCATTCCATTTGAAGCTCGTTTGTAATTTGGATGACTGGGATGAAGATATGATTTCTTTATTTGGAGTTTTTAAACTCAAACTTTTGCATCCAAGTTATATATCTTTGTTGTCCAATCAAAAATTTGAAAGAGTTGCATCTGAAGTTGCCGATAACGATAGGAAGTACTTTATGATGATTATCAAAGTGATGAATGCAGCAATGGAGAGAATTTCTTTGAGAAAAGCTCTTGCTTTTTCTAATATCATGAAGAGGAACATAAAGTCGATTGATTTTATAAGGATTTCGAGCAAATGAGTATTGGAATTGTACTCTCACGATCATTCTAAACCTTTTGAATTTTATGCTAACGTAGACATTGCAGGTCTTACAAAAGAAACTTTGTTAGCAATGGACAAGATGGAAATTAAAACCATCGAGTCAAAGCCGGATCAAGCAATTCTAGCAAAGAAGTTCAAATCAGCAATTAAGAAAGCATTGAAAGAATTAGAGATTTAAAAAGAAAAGACAATGTTCAAGATAAAAGAACCAAAAGAATTTATTGAAGACTGAAGACATTGTAAATATTAGTGAGAGTATTGTTGAAGCTCTTGGAAGATTAACATTTTGTCTATTTTGTCTTTTTAACTTTTTTGTCATAGTATAGGGACTTATTTTGTATATATATGTTCCTTTGTTTATTGATAGTATAAATAGGATATTTTATGCATTGTGCAGGGTAGACGTAGAAGACATCTAAGACATCTAAGATCTTAGAAGACATCTTAAAGAAAAAGAGTTAGAACAGAACGAACTGTAACCCTTCCACATTGTATCTTGTGCATTTGCTATCAATGAAATCTATGAATTTTTTTGATGTGATTGCATGTGTTTGATTACTTTATGTTTATTGATCATTGCATTTTGATATCATCACAGATTTGATACTTTTGAACCGATTAGTTCCTAGTGAACATATAATGAATATGATATTCATCCAACAGTTAGACCTCATAAGCACTAAAGAATCTAATATCAGGACCTTCTTTCCCTCCTATAGTCTTTCAATCACCAACTAATATGTCTCTTCATCATACCTGATATTAGAGATTGGGATTATTTGATGAGTCTCTGACATGTGCTTTCTATTCAATTCCTCAGTTGGATTTACTCTTCCTTTAGGACTCACAAACTCTTGAACTTTCTTCTTTTTCTTGCTCCTCTCTAGAGGATTAATGAATTATTTGTCACTTATTAAGCAGGTGCTTTTGGTGCTTTTGGTGATAGCCTGGATGACTTAGATAACACACCCTTTGGAAACTTTGGCCATTGTTTTAGGTGGAGCTTTAGATGTTGTTCTGCTTGGTTCACCATGATAATTGAATTCCTTTGTTGCAGTTCTTACAGCTCTCGATTCCTTTGCACTTTTTATTAGTGCAATGATATTCTTCTTAACAGAAGGTTGTTAAGCTCTACCTACTACAACTTCTTCTTCAGCCTTGTATGGGAACAACCCTACCTTTTTATTCATCAAAAATCTAGCCTTTGATTTCTGTGACTAAACTTCAATCTCCTCTTCAGCAGTCGTAGGTCTCTTACCTTTGTCAGAGGTAGAGACTTTAGTAAGTCTGACTGCCGAAGGTCTAATGGTTACACTTGATGCCTCACCAGCTGACTTGGGATCATGGACAGTTGACTAAGCTCTCTCAGAATCCTTAGTGTCTTTTGGGCTATCTGTTTCCATATTCACCTCAGAGTTAACTAGGTTTATAGTTTTAACATCTGGTTGACCAAATATCACCTCAGCGGATTTTCTAAGTTCAGACACAGGTGTGTTTTTTTTGTTGCTTATGAAGTTGAGTTGGTTCTGCTTCAAGAGTCATCCCATGTCTTTCCATGTCACCTTCCAAGGTCTTAGTGCCTCTTGTGTAAACCACCATTTTATGTTAGGATTTATTTTTAGAAGCATCTTCTTGCCTAGTGCTTTTGGCAGTTGCTTCAGTTGCTGATTTGTTTAGAACTTCCACAGCTTCTAATAGCATTTTAAATAATGGTGCTTCTTCTTCATCAGATACTTACCTTGGGAGCGGCTTCATGTCCTAGCATAAGCTCTTTATTTGATGATTCCTCCTCATATCTCTTTCTTTTAAGAGAGACCAAAGAAGAAGTGCTGGATTTTCATCATGGCCAATCTCTTCTTCCCAAGTTGAACCTTTTGGTTCATCCTTTTCATCACTCTCCTAGCTTCTACTCCCTTCTCTTCCGAGCTATCATAGCGCCATACCTATTGAGAAGCTTATTCATTTTGGGTTTAGCTTTCGATAAAGGCTTATATTGGTCAGTCCATTTGGAACAGAAAAAGATTGCTTGTGCAGCATTTATAACTTGGCTAGCCAATCTCTGGAGAACATCTTTAGCTTCTTTATGCTTATCTTCCCTCTTTTTTATAGCACCATCTAAAATTCCAGATGACACTAAGTGTGTAGAGGAAGGCACATCCAAAGGTTCTTGTGGTGCTGAGAGCTGATGATTTAGATTGACGGATTGTTGAAGGTCAATGGTCTCTTGATGTTGTTTCATTTTATGAACAAGATCTATTGCCTTTGTTGTAGCTTGCTGAAGAGTTGTGAGTTGTTCTTCTAGAATGGTAACTCTTGAAGCTTGCTGTTGTAGGGTTCTGATTTATGCTTCCACCTCATATACTCTATCTGCTAAAGATTTCAGCAGAGAGTCCTCAAACATGAGAATTATTGCTCTTTCAGCATAACCTTGAAGCCTTGCATTTTCAGCCCCTGAAGCATTTACTTTTTAAGCAAGTTCAAGGTTACGGGCTATGAATTCATGGATTTATTGCATACTTCCCTCATCCAAAGATGTGGAATCTTTAGGAGATGAGGTCCTAGGCTTAGTCCCTGCACCCTCACCACAAGATGTGGTTTCTTGGCTCCCTGGGTTCCTCTCCTCAAGAAATGACTCAAATTCTGAAGGTGAGTTGTTGTGGTTGAGATCTTAAGGATGTTGTCTTTGTTCTGCTGATCAATTGATAGACTAGTGGTAGAGATACCTCTTCCATATTGTTCCATTCCTTCCTATGATCAATCTCTTGGGATAAAGGATGTGGGTCACATGCTGCTACAAACATATCAGTCCCCACTGTCTGTATTATATGGAAAGGAGGAGATAGTTGAACATGCTAAAGTGTAATAGGGACATCATCATCCTGGGTAGTAGAAATGTGTATAGGAGATTAAGGAGATGGGTCTAATGGCCCGGGATATGAACCACTTCCTAATGAGACTTCTTCCTCATAAGCTATGTCAGTGATGCGGGTATTCTTTTTGGTTTGCTCATTGGAGTGTCAGGACTCCGATTAAGAGCTTATAGCTTGGGTATGGATCTATTCAGAATAAGAAAGAGAAACCTTCTTCTTTGAGCCTTATCTAGGTGTGGCTAACACCTTTGACTTGACTGGGACCCTGGTTTCCAGTCTTGTCTTTTTTAGGGGACGTGATTTGGGCACCTGCATCTTCTTAGTAGAAGATGCAGGGGTTTGCTTTTGTTTTCATGCTTTTGGCATTGATGTAGAGGGTGTAGGATCAGCAGTGGTGGTTGCGATCATGCTGTCACCTTGAGGCTCAGTGGCCTTAAGCATATTTGCGAACAGGGGAGTTTCTTTTCCGAACTAAGATATTGGAGTTCCCTTGAACTTTGAAAGAATGGTTTTGTTTAAAGTTCATAAAGCATTGACAACTTCTCCTATTTTAAGCTTATCACCCAGTTCTTCTTGTAAAATTAGTTTAATGAATCTTAGGTACATTGAAAACTTAAATTCTGCGGCATCCATTACATTTTTACAAGGGTTTTGAAAAATAAAATTTGAAACATCATAACGTTGTTGTTTGACCAGACCATGAATAGCCACTACTAAATCCAATGGTACCAATCCTATCCTCCCAACCTGTTTGATAAGAAGTGAAAGAAGATATGAAGAATGATTCTTCAATAATGATATACCTAAGATTTGGAGAAGGTGGACGTTAGGAGAGGTCCTTCATATCCCACCTCCTTGAAGGTGGTACTTACCACTTCTTTAGGGAAAGAAGATTCAGCATCCGCGTCATTCAACTTTAGATCTTGATGAATCTTGGCGCATGAGATGGTGATCTTCAGTCCTTGCACCATTACGTTGAGGACTTTTGTTCTATTTTCCCTTTGAATGGAACATGTTCTCCAGAATTCCTGAATGTGTGTCTCACAGATTACCGTGTCTACTGTTATTGTAAAAGCATAGCCATTATTGTGAAGAAATTGAAGCACAAGATCATAGACTGGATAACTAATAGGTTGAAGTGATGCGGTGATATTGTGATTCAGTTTGAATTCTAGGGTTTGGGTTTGAGCAGCCATTGAAAGTTGATTGAGTTTGGTAGGGCTTAAGAGATTGAAGGTTTAAGGGTTTGCTTTGTGAAGAAGATTGAAGATGACAATGGTGGGAAAACCATTGATTTTAACAGATGCAGATAATATATAAAATGTGAATTTTAAAATGTTTAACCATCATGACTGTAAAATTGATGGCGTAAGATAATGAAACTTTCTTTTCAGGAAACTTCTCTGGCGCCACTACATAGCGAAAAATGAAAGTGGGACCTACCGGATCTTCTTCAAAAAACATGTGTTGAAATCATCCTATCTACCAAATCCTTAATTCGGTAGATGCCTTGTTTTACCCAGTTATCTGTTGACTTGCATAATTCGGCAGATACCTATTTATCTACAAATTTGCAAATTTTGGTAGTTACATAGATTTACCCATTTTATCCAAAGAATCATTTCTAATCATTTAATAATTTAATTATTCAAAATTCATCATACCAATAACAGAAACAATATATTTAAATCTAGTTTCATCAAAAGCCTTTGTGATCAAATCTGCATATTTTCACTTGTATAGACTTTAGTTAATTTAATGATTTTCTCTGCACAATATCTAATGAAATGATACATGATGTCAATATGTTTTGTCTTTAAATGCTGAACATGATTATTGGTGATAGAGATGGCACTATTTTTGTCAATGTGTATTGGAGTGTTCATAAAGGTTACTCCATATTCTCTAAGTTGAGTTTGGATCCACATCACTTGAGCATAACAAATTGATGCAACAATGTATTCTACTTCAGTAGTTGATGTGAAAACACAGATTTGCTTCTTGCATAGCCATGAAACCAATCTTTCCCCTAGAAATCATCATTCTCCTGAGGTGGACTTCTTGTTGATGTTGCATCCCCCATAGTTCCTATTTGTATATCCATAGTGATTGAAGTCAGAACTCTTAAAGTACCATAATACCAATATAGGTTTCCCTTTGAGATACTTCAAAATTCTCTTGGCATGTATTAGATGTGACACCTTTGGAGCAGCTTGGAATTTTGAACACAGGCATGTGGCAAACATGATATCTGGTCGGCTGGCTGTATGATAAATGATAGATCCAATGATGGTTCTGTACTGCTACTGATCAAGAGCTTCTCCTTTAATATCAGGAGTTAATGAACATGTCTTCGACATTGGGGTTTTTGCAGCCTTAGTATAAGTAGCTTGAAATCTTACTAAGATGTCCTGAACATACTTAGATTGATTTATGAAGATACCATTAGAGGTTTTTTTTTACTTATAACCCTAGAAAGAAAGTGAGCTCTCCCATTGAACGCATCTCAAACTTTGACTTCATGAAACTTTCAAAGGCTTTAAACAGGGCTTTGTTTGTAGACCGAAAAATGATATCATCCACATACACTTGTACCAAAATGATATCCAAATCAACTTTCTTGATGAAGAGAGTTTTATCTATGGATCTTCTAGTGTATCCATTTTTCAGGAGAAAAGTAAAGAGTGTCTCATACCATTTCCTTAGCACATGATGAAGACCATAAAGGGCTTAATCAAGTTTGCATACATGATCTGGATACTTGGGATCTTAAAAGCTAGGATGTTGGCAGACATAAACTTCTTTATGAATTTCACCATAGAGGAATGCACTCTTGACATCCATCTAAAATAACTTGAGGTATTTAAAGGCAACAAATGCCAAAAATATTCTGATTGCTTCAAGCCTGGCCACAGGAGCAAAGACTTTATCATAATCAATCCTTTCTGCTTATGTGTACCCTTGTACCACAAGTCTAGCTTTGTTCTTGATATCAATGCCCCTATCATCCTTTTCATTTCAAAAAACCCATTCAGTCCCTATTGTAGTCTTCCCTTTAGGAAGTGCACATAATTTTCAAACCTTCTATCTAGCAAATGGAAGTAGCTCCTCTTGCACAACTTCTACCCAACTGTTATCTTTTAAGGGTTCATCTACTTTCCTTGGTTCTAGTTGAGAAAGGAAGCATGAAAACAAACAAATGTTTGCTTCATTCACCCTGCTTCTTGTCTTCACACCAGCATCTACATTGCCAATGGCGACCTCAACAGGATGCTCTTTATGAATTCTTAGTCTTGGGATTACTTGGAGTTGCTAAGATATAACCAAGTTGCAGAAATTTGTTTCAGGAAGTTTGGTAGATTGATTGACTGGTTCAACTGCCAAATTTACCCTATCTTTAGAATTTGTCATATTTGGTTCCTTGTCAAGAGATTGCTTAGTACCATAATGATCATGAGACTCTTCATCGGATGAGTCATAACGACCAAGTGATGGATGACCTACATCGATTGTTGTACTAGCATCTGCTTTTGCTAAATGTGGCTGAACTGTATTAGTAGATGACTTGTTATGACTGAGCCTTTGTGGTAGATCTACTTTGTGTTCTTTAGAACTTGAAACTTGTATGTCTACTGATCTGTTGAGAGGGTCTCATAAAACATTCTTAATCAAATAGTTAAATGCATTTTTCAATCCATTTAGATCAAACATCCAACTTGGGGTATTTCCAACATTATTTGATGAATTTTCATTAAATATGACATTTTCAAATTCCTTAATAGTGTGATCAACTTTGTTGTATACTCTATAAGCACTAGCTTGTGATGAGTACCCTACAAAGAACCCATGTACTGATTTCTCAGCAAACTTGATAAATAATATTTGGTATTAAGAAGGGTGCACAAACATTCAAAAGGACTGAGGAACCCTATGAATGGTGTTCTCTTATGCCA